>OX451737.1:579649295-580249295 GCA_948472305.1 Vicia faba | reverse complement strand
AATGTCAGGTTGGTAAGCAGACTAGGATGTCACATCCAAAGTCAAGACATCTGACCACCTCTAAGGTTCTAAAACTTCTTCATATGGGACCAATGCAGGTGGAAAGTCTTGGTGGAAAGAGATATGCCTATGTTGTGGTGGATGACATTTCCAGATTCACCTGGATTAACTTCATTAGGGAAAAATCTGATGTGTTTGAAGTTTTTAAAGAACTGTGCAAAAGAATTCAAAGAGAAAAAGAAGGGTGTATTGTCAGAATCAGAAGTGATCATGACAAGGAATTTGAAAACAGTAAGTTTAATGAGTTCTGTTCCTCAGAAGGAATTAGTCATGAATTCTCTTCTCCTATAACTCCTCAACAAAATGGAGTTGAAAAGAGGAAAAATAGGACCATACAGGAATCTGCCAGAGCTATGATACATGCCAAAAGACTTCCTTTACATTTTTGTGCTGAAGCTGAATACATTGCAGTTGGTAGTAGCTGTTCTCAAATTATCTGGATGACACAAATTCTCACTGAGTATAATGTCACACAAGATGTTATGACATTGTACTGTGACAATCTGAGTACAATCAACATTTCCAATAACCCTGTTCAGCATAGCAGGTCCAAACACATTGACATTAGACATCACTTAATCAGAGACCTTGTAGAGGAGAAAACAATTAATCTGGAACATGTTGCCACTGAGCTACAACTGGCTGACATTTTTACCAAGGCACTTGATGCAAATCAGTTTGAAAACTTGAGGGGCAAGTTGGGTATTTGCCAACATGAGAAATTGTAGCAATTAATTTTGCTTAAAACAAGGGTTGAAGGAGTTATTTTTGTTAAGTCTATTTTGAGTGGGTTAATCATATATTTTCCCAATTCTTTCAAAATTATTAAGAAGTTGAATAGACACTCATTTGCCTCCTTCCTCTCTCGACTTTGCAACAATTCCCTTTCTCTCAATCAAAGTTTTCTCTCTAGTTGCTACTGGTTTTCTAAGTCAATCAAAATGTCTCAAACATCATCCTCATCCAAGACGACTGTTTCATCTTCATCATCTGATCAAGATTCTCGGGCAATCACCTCGTGCATGGATTCTGAAGTCCTGGAGATTACTCCTCTTAGAGAAATGGCAACTAACCCCTCCAAGGTCAAAAAGCTGAGAACAAGGCATGCAGGAAGGTCTCAAGCTACTTCATCCGGTAATCCCTCTCAACCTTCATCTTCTGTACCAAATAGGGAAGGATCAGCTTATGTACATCAAGCAATAGCTAGGCTTGTTACAATAATCTTGAGTGAGAACCACTCTGTACCGGGGATTTCTGTTCCATTAAATCAAGAATCAGCAAGCCCAAATGTTGAAGCAAATCCAGATGTCTCTGAGAATGTTGAGACACCAAATGACAACATTCAAAAATCATCTGAAAACCTTGATGATATTCAGAACCCTTCAGAGAAGAATGTTGAACCACCTGTTATTGATGTGGATGAGGAATACTCAGACAATGACCTAATTGCAAATATCAACCCTAGCATAGCTAGGAGAATGATGAACAGAAAGGGTAATTAGGATGCTGCAAAATGTCTGACCAAAGAGAAACCTGCTGATAAGAAAACCAGGTCTGAAGGCAAGACTGGTGTAGAAACTGTGAAGACTGGACTGTCCAAAGGGAAGGTGAAAGCCCAAGTGCATACTGGGAGTCTCTCAAAGCCTGCAAGACAACCAATAACAAAGAAGAGAAAAGAACCTGAGCCTTCTGATTCTGATGAGGAATCAGAATTTGAAATTGATGCTGAAGACATTCCTCTCAGAAGGAAACTCCCTTCCAGCAAAATGGCTAGAGTTCCTGAAGTCCCCACTGACAACATTTCATTTCACCACCCTGAAAATGCCAACAGATGGAAGTATGTTTGCTTGAAGAGAATAGCCTTGGAAAGAGAACTAAACAATGGTGCCATGGATTGCAAGGAAATCATGGACCTGATCAAAGCTGCTGGACTAATGAAGACTGTGGTAAAATTTACCAAATGCTATGAAAATCTGGTAAAGGAATTCATAGTGAATTTGTCTGATGAATGTGCTGATGGAAGGTCAGCTGACTTTGAATGTGTCTATGTGAGAGGAAGAAGGGTTAATTTCTCTCCATCTGAAATTAACAAATTTCTTGGAAGATCAAATGAGGCTTGCCCTGAACTAGAAGTCACTGACAGTGAAGTTTGCCAAACCATCACAACAAGACAAGTCAAGTGCTGGCCCTTAAAAGGCAAGCTGAATGCCAGCAAACTAAGCATGAAATTTGCCATCCTACACAAGATTGGTGCAGCCAACTGGGTCCCTACCAACCATAAACCAACCATCTCCACAGGATTGGGGAGATTCATTTATGTTGTTGGAACCAAGACTGAATTTGACTATGGCAGGTATATTTTTGATCAAACTTTAAAACATGCTGGTAGTTATGCTGTTAAAGGCCCTATTGCATTTCCCTCCCTCCTATGTGGAATTATCCTTGCTCAGTACCCTGATATCCTTGTGGAAAGAGATATTGCTTGCAAAAGAGCTCCTGCTCTTGGGTTACACTACAAGCTATTTCAGGGATCTCATGTTCCTGACATTGTCATAACATCAGCTGAGACATCATCTGTAAAAACTCAGTCCAAGACATCTGATGTTATAGCTGTATTGAAAGAGACCTGCAAAGAGCTGGAGACAAGGAAAAAGACTCTAGAAAACCTAATTGCCAGCTTAGAACAGGAGGAGACTGAAGGAAACATAAGGGAAGAGGGTGCTGCTGAAGATCAGCTCAATGCTGAAGAAAGTAGCTCCTCTGAAGATGACAGTGCTTAAAGTTTGGTGGAGTTGACAAGCCTGATGCTGGTTCCTGTTGATGCAAGTGTTTTCAGATTTTATTTGTTGTTTTTATTACTTATTTTGGATGATTGTATAACATATAAGTATATGTATCTTTGGCCTATTTGTGGCTAAAGAGGGGGATATTTTGAGTTACTTACTTGGTAGACATCATATTTTTTCTGCAGTCATATTCATTCTGCTGCTCTCTATTCTCTGATTGCTTAGGGGTTTTAGCCAAAAATCTGCCAAAGGGGGAGTTTGTAAGTGTTTAGTTATTGGCATATATTTTTGGTAAAACCAGGTGTGTAAATGTCATGACTGATGTCATAACATTCTGGATTATTAGGTACTTTATGCAGAAAAAGTATGGCATACAGTAGCTACTGTTTATGAGTGTGTATCTGAGCATTTTGCAATGATCACATTTATTGCCTTCTACCAAAATCAGTAAACAGGAATTTTGATGTCATAACAAATGTTAAGACATCCTGTACTGATCTAACATATATGTAGTTTGATTAATTCTGAGATTTTTCAGGAAGATGGCTCATTCCTTCCAGAACAGAATCTCACGTGGACTTTGGGTTAACCTAGCTCAACCCTAATCTGGTTGATAAAGTCTTGTGACCAAGTCTTAAGGTTAAACCTAATTAACCCTAGCTTTTTGTGGAAACCCTAACTGAAGAAACAACTGCATATATATTCAACAGGAATGCTGGTTGCAAAAAAACCCTTTTTGACTGAAGATCAATTAGGAGCTGTATAGTTTTAACTGCTGTAATCCAAGCAAGTATCATTGTGATAAGTGACTTGGAATAGGTTTTGATTGTAAGGGTTTTTGTATCACTCAAAGCTTTGAAGCAAGAGTGTTTTGTGTCTCTTGACTAAAGCTTTGAAGCAAAGTCAAGTTAGGTTTATGTATCACTCAAAGCTGTGAAGCACGAGTGTTTGTGTTACTTAATTAAAAAGCTGTGAAGCATAATCAAGTGTATGTTCTGAAGAGTGTCTTCATTATTTCATTAGACAACTGTTTTAAGTATCACTGTTGTGATTGAGGGGGAGTGAGTAGGAACTCAAGTTTAAGTTGAACTTAGATTGAAGTTGCATTGGGTAGGTCTTAAGTGAAGGAGATAAACTGGTTGGTTTATTCCTGAATTAACATCTCTTATAGTGGATTTCCTCCCTGGCTTGGTAGCCCCCAGAGTAGGTGTTGTTTCACACTGAACTGGGTAAACAATTGACTGTGTTCTTTACTGTTTTTATTTACTGTCTTATAGAAAGTCAGATACGGTATCATAACATTCACTGTGACATTGAGTATCTGCTGCCAGAATTTCATTCCATAAATACACTAGGTGCATTGGTCACACCGAAAGGTATCACGGAATACTCATAATGACCATACCTTATTCTAAAAGCAGACTTATGAATATCTTTAGCCTTCACACGAATCTGATGATACCCAGACCTCAAATCTATCTTGCTAAACACATAAGCACCGACCAACTGATCCATCAAATCATCAATCCTTAGAAGTGGATACTTATTCTTGATAGTCACGTTGTTCAGTTGTCTATAATCCATAATGTTGTACCCAAAATTTTCCCTCTCATGTTTCCCAAGGTTTTTTCTCTTATATGGGTGGTTACAAACACTTGCCTAAAGAAAATAATTTTTTTGAATGTTAGCAAAGTGTCTTTCGATTGGCAGTTAAATTGTGCCCTTCAATTAACATAATAGTAAGCTTCGACTGGACTCATAAAACCCTTCGACCAAGCATTGGCCCATCAACTTCGATTGTGCATTGGTTCCCTTTCGAACAAGCCTTGGTCCAAGCTTCACAAGCAAGAATCCCCTACAAGATTGATTCGATTCACCAACAGTGAACTCCTGCATACAAGCTTCGATTGGGCGTTGAATCCCCTTCGATCAAGTTGATTTCACAATGTCTTTGATGGAGCGCAGGGCCTCCTTAGACCAAGCTTGGTTCATAAGGCTTTGACTGCGCATTAGCTACTTTAGGCTTGCCTTCGATTCACAAGGTAATAACCCCCTACAAGTCCCTTTTAATTCACCAGCAGTGGCCTCTACGTGCAACCTTCAACTCACTAGGCAAAGGCCTCTTCCTGCTTGCCTTGGATTCGCTAAGTCAAAGGCTTCCCCCAACCAGACTTCGATCCACAAGGCAAAAGCTTCCTCAGACTTGTCTTGGATTCACAAGGGCAAAGGCTTCTTCTATAATTGCCTTAAATGTACAAGGCAAATACTTCCTCTGTGCTTGCTTTTAATGCACAAGGCCAAGATCCCTCAACATAGTTTTTGCACTATGACACACGATATGACCCCTTCGAAAGAGTACTCCAAAGGCCCATTCAAAGGACACACATTGGTGGTCCATTCAAAGAGGGCACAAGGCATACATATAGACACTCGAAAAGTCCATTCGAAGGAGGCAACAAAAGGCCCATTCGAAGGGTACACAAAATGTCCATTCGAAGAAACATTCAAAAGGCCCATTCGAATGATATACAAGAGTTCCAATCAAAGGGCAGGGACTGAAGGTATTTGAAAGTAAAAGGTGTCCAGGTTCATAACAAATTTAAAAAGGGACAAGAAACCATGTATTTGGCAAAGTTTCAAAGTGACATTCATGGCCTTTAAAACACCAACTTAATGGTTGTTTATTCCTTTGTCCTCTTGTCCCCTCCATCCCCTCTATATAAGTAGCACACTAGAAAGCTTAGAAGGGAGGACGGAAAAAAAGGAGACATACACACAAGAAAGAAATACACGTAAACGTTGCCTCATAAGCCATACTAAAGCCATCAAAATTCTCATAAGTAATCCCAATCGAAGGAACTTTCAGCAACATTCCCAATCACTCCCTGAAGTCTGTAGGGAGCGTTCCCAAACACTATCCAACAAACGCTCAGAAGTGCCAAATCGAAGCCTCCCATCGTTGGTAAACTTTCAAATTCATATTTATAATTTCATAATGTATTAATGTTTGTTCAATGTTTGATTCACGCTCAGGATATCATGTAACTCTGTTTGATTCCTATTCAGAGCTAAGGGCCTGGGTTCAACTCCAGGTCCACATTTTATTTTCCTTTTCCTCCAACGCCCATACTGTAGATCTGGCCTAAATAAACCAATGCACGCAGGATCGAAGGACCTGGGTTCAACACCCAGTTCATATTTTTTGCTAATATTTGTCTTGCAGGTCTAGATTGAGAATTCTTTCCTTCCCCATATCGAAAGGAATAACTTCCTCCCCTGGATCGAAGAAGGCATATTCCTTCCCTGGATCGAGGAAGACATTTTCTCTTCATGAGTCGAAAGAACCATATCTTTCTCAGGATCGAAAGACTGTTCCTCCTCTGGATCGGGAAAAAAAGCCTCTACATCATTTTCTTATTTTTTGGTTTTTACTTATTTCTTTTATTTTCTTGCCTCATGTTTTATTAACATTAAAACCAAAATAAAAAATATATATTAATTTTTTTTTAATTAAACTAATTTTGTAAATAAATTAAATAAATATTTTAACCATTTTCTTTAATTTAAAATTAATTAAAACTTAGGACTTGATTTAGCTTTAATTATTTTCTTTTCATAATCAAAACAACAAAAACTTAGATTTCTTTTAGTTAATCTTGTTTTATAATTAAATTTTAGGTTAATTTCACTTAATTATTTTCTTAAAATAATTTAAAATAAACAACAAAAAAAAAGATTTTCTTATTTCATTTAGATTTGCTTTAGGCTTTAAACGTCTTTACCTTTCGCGCGTTATTTATTCTCGCATTTTTACATTACTCTACCTATATACTGGATGTAATAGACTAATTAGGATTTTTACCGCTTTCCTTGTTTTTCTTCCCCCAAGCTTTGTACATTGTAAATGCCCCTCCCTGAAGCCATGTAATAACGTAGGGTTATATTTTCGTACTTTACATTTTTCTGTACATATTAACTGCTAGTAACTAGGATTGCATGACAAGACTGAAAGCAAATGTTAGCAACCCTAAATGCACAAGATAAATAATTGAACCAAACACAATTGCACATGCGCACCTCTAGGGTACCCCACTTCGATTGCCTTTAGAAATATTCACAACTCTCGAAACGTGAGAGGTTTTAGTGGCTACCCTCTGGTTCAAAAAGATCATAAGTCCCTCGATGACCCTCTCAACGTTGCCTCGGTAAAAATATGATCTTAGAACCCTAGGGTAGTTCCTAAAGTTTCTTGCCCAGTTGCCTTTGTAACTATAAAAACGTCTCTTCGAATGTCCCTCATACATCCAACGATAGGGCTACCTACTCACTAATAGTAGGATAACACTGTCTAAAGGATAAGAGGAAAAGAAAAACCTTTTTGAGTACAAGTAGATAGCTGTTAGATGCTATGCTCAAAACAAACTATGTGCACTTACATATTTCAAAAATAACTTTCAAAAACATTTTCTTTGTCAACACTCTTGAGGACTGATACATGAGTTATCACAAAGCGAATCGCCACACTAAGGCATTTCAAAACATTTCTCAAAACACACAAAGCACAAGGTACTTTTAAAATGAGCTAAGCATCTAAGAGCCCGTAGAAAACTACGGATGGAAAGGGTGATAACACCTTCCATTTCCATAATCTACCCCCGTTACTCAGAAAATTCTCGAAAGGGTCTTTTTCTGTTCTTTTCACCCTTTCCTTTGTTGGATAAAAGAAAAGTCGGTAGAGACTCTTGCTTACCGCAACATTTGCGAACACAAACGCAAAACCAGTATAATAGTCGGTTTTTCCACCGTATCACACACACATAACCTCATAATACCTTTTTTCTTCTTAACCAACAAAACAGGTGCACCCCATGGTGACGCACTAGGACAAATAAACCTATTCCCAAGAAAATCCTCAAGTTAACTCTTCAACTCTTTCAACTCAGATGGTGACATCTGATACAAAGTCATTGATACCAGACTAGTGTCAGGAATCAAATCAATCTCAAATTCCACCTCACGTTCTGGCGGCAAATCACTTACATCATCAGAAAATACCTCAGGAAAATCATAAACTATTGACAATTTACCAATCGTTCACTTTCCACCAATTTCCAATGTTGGCATCAAAGCCAATAACATAGCACCATCCTGCACAAACTCATTCACTTTCTTGGCATACATAAACAAATCTCTCTAAAAATTAGAATCAAGAAAGATAATTGTATTATAAAAATAATTGATATAAATATGATATCATTCCAACCAATTCATCTAAAGAATAACGTCAAGCTGATCTAACAGAAGACACATTAAATTAACCCCAAAGTCTTTAACAAAAATACTCAACAGACAATTCAAACACACATAAGAAGTAGTCACTGAACCCATAGCAGAAGTGTCAATAACCATACTTCCATTCATATCAAATAACTCAAGATTCAACCTCTTAACACAATCCAGAGAAATGAAAGAATATGACGCACAAGTATCAATAATAGCAATCAAAGGTGTACCATTAATAAAGCACGTACCTCATATTAATGTATCCTTAACAGCAGTCTCAGAATCAGATAAAGCAAACACTTTCCCTCTAGTTTGGTCCTTCTTTGGCTTGTCACACTTGGAAATAATGTGACCTTGCCCACCATAGTTGTAGCAAGTCACACTCGAAACACCTCTGCAATCAGGAGACTTGTAACCTAACTTGCCACACTTGAAACACTTCATATCAGCACTTGCACTCAAGAGCATGATGTCCTTCGACACCACACCTGTAACACCTAACCGGAATAGAAGCTTCTCCCTCACTCGACTTCTTGTCATTACCAGCTCTTTGTTTCCCTTTACCAGCAGGAGTCACATACGGTTTCCCTCTGAATTTCCCTTTCCCCTTCTTATCATGCAAAGCCTTATAGTGAGTAGCACTATCTCGACTATACTCATCATAGATCCTACTCTTGTTAACCAGCTCATAAAATCTAGTCATTTGAGGATAACCCATAGCCTTCTTGATTTCAGGTCTCAAACAATTCACAAACTTAATACACTTAGATCTCTTAACATTAATAGTGTTATAATGAGGACAAAACTTAATCAGCTCCTCAGACTTTACAGCACACTCCACCACAATTCTATTACCCTGCTTCAGCTCAAGAAACTCAATCTCCTTCTTGCCACACACATCTTCACGGAAATACTTCTCCAGAAATGTATCCCTAAAAAGTGCCTAAGTAACCTCAATCTCGTCTTCATCAAACCTATGAACAGTGTTGTTCCACCAATCCACGACTTCATCATAAGCATATGTGTGCCAAACTGCACCTTCTATGCATCAGAACAATTCATGACCCGAAAGATCTTCTCAATCGCTTTCAGCCAAATCAGTTCCTTGTCAGGTTCATGAGCTCCTTCAAAAATTGGCGGATTTTTCCTCTTGAACTTCCCCAAAGCACATAATTGATCATCTTTATTCCCGTTAGCATAATTGACGTGCGATTGTTGCCCAATCACATCGTCCAACATAGCCAATGCCTCAGCAATAACATCGTTGTTCCTTCCGACAACCATCGTCCTAAAATTACAAACAACCAAACAACCAATAACACTCATCAGACAAACACTATCGATTATGTATACAACACACATCAAATACAAAAGGAAATAAACACATTAATAACCTGGCCAACTGACCGACCATGCTCTGATACCAATAATGTAACACCTCATTTTCTACCCTCGCACTAATATATAACATAATCAGAGTAAATTAACATGCACATCAGAAAAGGGCGCCACATTTACTTCACGACAACAAATCTAATACACTAGTCATATTCATAACATGCATTTAGAATCATGTTCCATACCATAACACATAAACTTCTCGTAGCGAAATAATTCTTAACTCAAAATAATAAAATTAATTATTGAAATCCCATATTGATAATCATATCATAAATACTAGGCACTAAAGGCCATCATCACATATATCTCAATCAACATAAATATCTAAAGAGTATAACAACATATCTCAAATAAACATGAATATCATAAACATAACATGAATCCAAATGTTCCCCGTGTTACATAGACCACAACATGACTCACTACCTAGTAAATGGATAAACAAGAATCTAATCTCCTCTGACTAATCCTTGCTAGAAGCACCACCGCTATCCTCAGTACCTGAGCGATGTCATATAAAACATCATTCCAATAGAAGGGTGAGAATTCATATCATTATAGAAATATATAATAATAAGTAATTCATAATAAACATACACCAAATGAATTCATCACACTTAACATAATCATGGGGAAGCCAAAACAAAGACTTCAAATTCTGACTTATGAGGAAACTTCAGTTCCAAGTTACCAAGTTTAATCCAATGGCATTCTCAGCTCAAGGGGTCTTAGGGCATGATTTTTTATGCTTTAGAAATATGAGGTTACAAGCTTTATAATGAAAAAAGAATGGAATCAAATGGATGCTTGAGCTAAAAGTTGTGTTGAGTCAAAGTTGGAGGAAAATGGTTGACTTTCCATACTTAGAAATATTTCAAATTTTTCTTCAAAAGTGACCTATAATGTCTTGCATCCAAACATGGCCTTCCACTTGGATTTTGCTCTTAACCAAAAAAGATGGCATGAAATAGACCTCTTGAATGACATTTTGGGACTTGAACCATTCAAAATATCCAAAAATTTAGAGAGTTATGAATTGTTGAAGTTGGCAAAAAATCATGAAATGACCTATAATCTTTTGTATCCTTAAGGCAACTTCCATCCATTTTCTCACTTTGCACATAAAATAAGGTATAAAGTTCACATCCTCAAGATCATTTTGGAAAAATAATAGGCTCAAGGTGATAAAATTTGACCAAGTTATGATCATTTGAAGTCACACATGGAAAATTGGGGATTCATCTGGAGGACTTGTAATCTTTCTTCTTCATCAAGTTTCTTCCACATGAAAAATACTTAGAACTTTTGAAGTGATTTGTTGGTAACCCTTTGAAGAGAAGGATGTATTTGGAATCACTCCAAAATACCAAAAGATGAGCAAGATATTCTTCTTTGAAGTTCAAAACCCTAGCTCCTAGATCAAGAAAAATGCCTTGAGGAACTTTGACAATTTTGAACAAACTTCTTGTACCAACACAAATGCTTTGTAAATATAAGTTGTTGAAGATGATAATGAGAACTCATAGCAACCACAAACACTTACATATATTTATAATTGAGAGAAATATGCATTTGTGACGAATGGGAACAAAGCCTTGTCCAAGCATGACAACTTCTCCAATCAATCCCTTGTGCTTTTGAACCAAATTTGATAATCTTGAAATGTGGTGAACCAAAAATAACCTTGCCATTCCATTTCCTCCAAAACAAATCCAATGGTGAGGTTTGAACTTATCAAGCTTTATTGACTAGGGCATGAAAATAAACTAATAAACCCATGGAGCAACTTGCTGAATCTTATTGCCTTTACCTACATGAGTAACAAGTAAGAAAAACTAACATTACATTTTATAAATTAAGAGAAGAAATTAAGACAAAATATTCATGATCACAAAAGAACACAAGTCAAGGTGCTTGGTAATTCTTCAAAGAGCAAAGCTAAATATAGGGAGGGGAACCAAGAATCCTAATGTGATCTTGTTGTGATGGAATCAACATGGTATGATGAAGGGATCTTAGGGGCAAAAATTAGGGTACAACACGTAGCCATCGCTTCAACCATGTCGGTATACCCCATACCGTTTCCACAATCTATTGCTACTTCCCTAAAAGGTGTTCCCCCGTCCGGGTAGAGGATCAATACAAATCCAACGAGGACCCAAAAATGCAAAATCAAACAATAAAAGCAAGTAAATATTATCTAACTCTAAGGTAACCCCACTCTTAAGAGTCTTCCCCAACATAGTCGCCAGTTCTGTAATACGGTGGGAGAACTGACTTGGTTTGTTTTTGCGTTTGATTGCAATTGTTGCGGATAGCAAGAGTCGCCACCGACTTTTCTTTTATCCAATAAGGAAAGGGTGAAAAGAACAGGGAAGACCTTTGAGATGTTTTCTTGGGTTCGGGGGGTAGATTATGAAAAGGGAAGGTGTTATCACCCTTTTCATCCATAGTTATCTATGGGCTCTTAGTTTCTTGCTAGATCACTTTGAAAATGCTTTGTTTGAAAATGTGTTTGTGGTTAGTTTTGAAAATCTTTTTGAAAAGCGCCTTCGCTTAGGCAAACTTTGTAATGATTCTCGTCTCTATAATAATGTATACAAAGTGTTTGGACTTTTGAAAATATTTCATGCTTTAGACGTGTTTGGGTGTGTTTGAAAAATGTTTTGTTTTTAAAAATGGATTGTGAGCAAGCAACTAAGAACGTTCTACCTACTCAAATGTCTTTTGTTCATTTCTCCCTTCCTTTGATATTGCTATCTTACCATTGATTGGTAATCAACCTTATCTTTAGATGTAGAGGGACGGGCGTGGGTCAATTGTATAGTCACATAAGACAACCTATGCGACGTTTTAACAAATTTAGTTTAGGGACTAGATCGTTTATCGAAGGCAACATTGAGGGACATAAAGGGACTACGATCTTTTTATTGAGGGTCTTTGCTAAAACACCCATATTTGAGGGACATGACTATTTTCCGAGGAAACAAGTGAGATTATCCTAGAGGGACATGTGTGTGAATAATGTGTTTGATTGCATGCATTTTTGTCTTGAACTTAAAGTTGTCTACTTGTTGATTTTATCTTGCCATACATCCTAATTACTAACATTTGTATAAAGCAATAAAAATGCAGAAAATAAATATCCTACACTATTACAACCATATTGAATAGCGAGAAAAAAGAAAAACAAAATAAAGGAAAGGAAAACAAGTCCTTCGATCCAGAAAGTAAGCGCCCTTCGATTCAACTCTTCTTGGGTTCTTTTGATTGGACATGCACAACAACATGAATATGAATCCTTCGATCACACCCTTTTCTCCGCTTCCTTCGATTGGACCTGCAAAGCAACATGAATATGAATCCTTCGATCACACCCTTTTCTCTGCTTCCTTCGATTGGACCTGCAAAACAATATGAATATGTGTCCTTCGACCATACCCCTTTCGGTTGAGATTAGATAGCATCATGGGGTGAAGCCTAAAGCTTCGATTCACACATCCTTCTTCCTATTTTCTTTTGTTTGGGCTTAAATAGCAGCGTGGGTTGAGGCCATGCTAATATTGTTTCATGGCCAAATTAGTTCTTAAAATATATTTGGTAAACAAAGAAAACAAAACAAAAGATTGGCAAAGAAAACAAATAGAGAAGGTGAAAATGAAAACAAACCAAAGGGTAATGATAATGCTTGAAACAAAAAGAAATGGTTATTCACATATTATGCTTGAAACGAAAGGTTTAAGGATAAGAGGACTTACCTTGCTTGAAGCTGGAATGTGGGTCTTGGACTTGAGTGATTCCCTGGGTGTTATTGGATTTGAAGGGGAGGAAACAAGTGTGGTATTTCTTTAGATTTTGGATTTGAGAGGATGTTAAGTGTTTGAGAGTTTTGAGAGTTTTTTGAAGATTCCCTCCACACAGCCAAAATCTCCTCTTGATCTTTGCAAAGGATCTCTCTATTTATAGAGAAAGGTTTTGGGAAGTTTGGGAGTAAAATAATAATATAAGGCTTAGTTGGAAGACAAATTATCCACTTGTTTCATGATCCTAAGATGAGATAGCAAGATTAATGGTTTAGATGGATTGCTTTTTGCAGAAGGAAAACAGGCGCAAGGCTCAAGAAAGACTTTTTTTTCTAAAAGTAGTATTATACTATTAAGGACAAGTTGTCTTGGACAACAAATGGATAAAAGCCTAATTTAATTGTATAAACAATTAAATATAAAGTGAGTCATATGTTTGAGGCCTGAAAAGCAGAAACACGTAGCCTAGCCTATGGGTCTAATTTTCAACTTGATCCTTTGAATCGAATCCTCCATCCTTCCACAACTTTCGACCAGACTAAAACAACATTCATTCCCACCAGTTATGTGTCCTTTGAATATGCCATTTTGAGTCCTTCTGCTTTGACCACTTAGGTCCAAACCTTCGACCAAACTCAAAAGTAGGCAAAACTAAATGTTTAACCATGGCAAGTCCTTCGAATGGACCACTAAATTGTGTGTTATAGTGCATAAGCTATGTGTATTTAAGGGTTTGCAGATGGATTCAAAGGTGATATGAAGGTGATTCTAAGCAAACCTGAAGGTGGATTCGAAGCCAGCATGTAGGTGTATTCGAAGGTGACATGAAGGTGATAATGTCTTGTGCGTGCTAACATAAGAAAAACCCCTGCCTTGTGAATAGAAGCAAACAATGACGAATGCCATTGTCTTATGAATCAAAGTAAACCAGCAAGAGGCCATTGCCTTGTGCCTGTTTAGCATGAGGGAAATCCCTATTTTGAATCGAAGGAGACCAACAAGAGGCCTTTGTCTTCTGAATTGAAGGAAGTTGTTTCAAAGGGAAACAATGCCCAATCGAAGCTAGCATGCAAGAGGCAACTGCTTTGTGAAACAAAGCAAGCCTGCAGGAGGCCACATGCTTCGTGAATCAACGCAAGCATGTAGAAAGCCATAAGCCCAAAATGAAGCTTGTTCGAAGAAGCCAAATGCCCAAACGAAGGATGTAAATCAAGCTAGCTTGAAGAAAGAAATAATGTCCAATCGAAGGATGCAAACCAAGCTTGCATCAACGGGGGCCAAATGTTGCATCGAAGCTTGTGGACCAAAGCTTGCTCGAAAGAGCCAAATGCTCCATCAAAGCTTATGGATCGAAGCACATTTGCTTTTCTTCAATTTGATGATTGAGAGCCCAATTGTACTTGTGCAAACTTGAAATTTTGAAAATCTTTTTGAGAAAATGCCTTGAGAGATGAGAGGGCAAATTTTGGGGTACAACAGACACCACCAACATTATTTACTTGAACACCATCTTTAGGATTAACATATAGGTGCACTTCATTTTTCATTCTCATGACATATTCATATACATCATCAACATCAGTATCAATAAACATTGTACTATACTTGTCTCGCTCATCGTTATACCACCATAACAAGTATTGCGACTGCTCAAGTTGAGTAATGTCTTTCACTATATCAAATGCCTATAATAAGCTTCATCTATCAGGGTCAGTCTTTACTAAGTGTTCGTTACCCTATATGTAGTATACTCATGACTGAAATTGAACCAACAAATAAATGCAACAAGAAAATAAAATATAAATGCTAAATACCACAAATGAGGCGATAAACCATAATGGCGTCGTTGTCGTCGCGTAGTTGTCTCCTCACAATCGCCTCCGCCGTTCTCCAAAGGTCACAACACTTCACCTCTAAATTCGAAAAACCCTAATTTACATGAATTAATGTCAAAATTCCTTTTATGAATAATTAATTAGTTTTCAAATAAACTTAACTCTTTGATTACATATTATACATAACTAAGAAAAGAAAAATAAAAAACAATTACATGTCAGTGCCGTTTGCCAAATCAATATTTTTTAAACAGACTACTAACATCAGAGATGAAAATCAACACACATTAGAGATACAAGGACTTACACTAAAAAAATGGACTAATCATGATGGACCAAAGAACTATTTAAACTATAAAAGAAAACAATGTTTTAGAGAGAGATATGAAATGAAAGTATTGTTAGCAATTTTTTTAAAAATTAAATTATTACAAATGCAATTTTTTTAAATTTAAATTATTACAAATGCAATTAAGCTGAAATATCTCACCCCTAAAACTAAAAAGGAAAAACAGTAGGTTGAGTGCAGAGGTAAAGCCGTCGCAAGTTGAAAGTAAGAAAGCGGAAGATGACGGAGGTAGCGAGAACAGTGGTTCATGAGGTTTTAGGAGATGGAATCGTCGACGTCGATGAACCAATTGTCAGTTACATCGTTAACGTCCTCGCCGACGAGGACTTCGACTTCGGACTCGACGGCGAAGGCGCCTTTGATGCTCTCGGAGATCTCCTCGTCGCAGCCGGATGTGTCCCCGACTTCTCCGAGTGTCGCTCCGTTCGTCCATCCATCCTCACATCTCTTTCTATCTATGCTTTAATCAATACCACCAGCAACTAACTGATTAACTCATCATGATTCATTTCATCTAGGTATGCAGCAAAATTTCTGATAGGTTTGGGAAGCACGGTTTGGTGAAGGCGAAACCGACAGTTCGAAGCCTCGCCGCACCTTTTCGAATGAACGAGGGATTAGACGACGGTGAAGCTCCGAAGAGGAAGCCGGAGCCTGTCGACGGTCCTCTTTTATCCGAACGCGATAAATTAAAGATCGAAAGGAGGAAGAGGAAAGACGAACGACAGAGAGAGGTTCTGAATCTCAATCCAGTTAGTTTTGTTGACAGTTTTTCTTCTTTGTTAGTATTCATTTGTAAGTGATTGTGAACAGGCAAAGTTCCAATTGCATTTGGCGGAGATGGAAGCGGTAAGAGCAGGGATGCCTGTTGCGTGTGTGAAGCACGAGAGCGGTGGTGGACATACTGTGAAGGATATTCATATGGATAATTTCACTATCTCTGTTGGTGGCCATGATCTCATCGTTGATGGTTCCGTTACGCTCTCTTTTGGAAGACACTATGGTGAATTTACTGGCTTCTTTCTCTCTTTTCTCTGCAGTGCGGATTTGGACTTGAATCAAACCGAATAAAATGAGTTGTTGGACTTGAATCAAACCGAATAAAATGAATTGTTTGCTTTATTTTTTGTTCCTTGTGATGTTGAAGCAGAGTGTTGGGGATAAAACTCATACACTCTGTAGTGCTTGATTAACGAGAGATTTTTTATTGATATTGCTCTGCTTTAACATAAGCACACTTTGTAGTGCTTGATTGATTAGTTTCTAACTAACCTTCATTAACTATATTAACAAGTTTAAGTCTAACTAACAAAACTGATTCAGTTTGAATTAATCTCAACACAGGGCTTGTTGGCAGAAATGGGACGGGGAAAACAACTTTCCTGAGGCATATGGCCATGCATGCCATAGATGGCATTCCCAGGAATTGTCAGATATTGCACGTTGAGCAAGAAGTTGTTGGTGATAATACATCCGCTTTACAGTGTGTTCTTAATACTGACATTGAAAGAGCCCAGCTTCTGGAGGAAGAAGCTCAATTAATAGCGAAACAGGTTCTATATGTTGTTCTTTTAAGTATGGTGTGAGGAACTAGTATGGATGAAGTGTAGGGTAGTGATAGTAGATCAATGTTTTAGATTGGGCATGAAATACATGCATATGTAAGTATAACAAATTGTAAGTTCACAACTAACAATGTTGTTGTGATTTTCTGATAGAGAGAATCTGAGGACAGTACCGAAAAGGGCAACAATGCAAATGGAGGTGTGAAAGGAGATGCTATTTCACAAAGACTTGAGCAAATATATAAGAGGCTTGAGTTAATTGATGCTGATGCTGCCGAGTCACGGGCAGCATCTATACTTGCGGTGGGTTTAATAGTAATTTGTTGTATCATAGTTTATTAAAGTTGTTTGTTCGCAGGCCTTATTTTATATTAGTCACCTGATCTAATTGAATTCATATTATTTATTGGATAAGAAGTTTCCCAAATCATCATCTTATTGATCAATGGTGTTTTCAGGGTCTGAGTTTCTCTCCTGAGATGCAGAAGAAGGCAACAAAAACATTTTCTGGAGGGTGGAGAATGCGAATAGCTCTTGCCCGTGCACTGTTTATAGAGCCTGATATGTTGCTTCTTGACGAACCTACGGTAACTCATCATTATGATTTATAAGTTTCTTTTATAGTTACATTCAGTATTGTCAAATAATGTCTATTGCGGCGCTCTAGCGAAGCAAATTTTTAACAAACCACAGTTGTTCAATACACAATTTAGTACAGAGAGTTGTCAAGTAGTGGCTGTGGCACTGAATTTTAACAAACCCCTATTTTCCACGATCCACAATTGACAGCTTTAGTTTCATTTATTCCTTAATTTATAGAATTTTGGAACATTATTCTATTTTTCTTTTTGTTGCAGAACCATCTTGATCTTCACGCTGTCTTATGGCTTGAATCGTACTTGGTTAAATGGCCAAAAACATTTATTGTTGTTTCTCATGCTAGAGAATTTTTAAACACGGTAATATACCAGTTGTTCTTGCTTTGATTTGGTGTTTTGTTGATTTAGTGCATTGTTAACATATTTTTTAGTTATTTACTGTCAACTGTATCTCCAGGTAGTTACTGATATAATTCACTTACAAAACCAAAAGCTAACAACTTATAAAGGGAATTATGATACTTTTGAGAGGACTCGGGAAGAACAGATTAAAAACCAACAAAAAGCAGTAGAGGCACATGAGCGCTCAAGAGCTCATATGCAGGTATTATTTTTTACAGTAAAATTATCCTTTTTTACGTTGACATTTTTATGTTTCTTCCTACCTAATTCTGAGGTTTGTTTTCCCATTTTATATTTGTACTATAGTAAGAAGACAAGTATGTTCACTTGCATTTTGGTGGGAGCTTATACTCTATTTTATCATAATTATTGTGTTTAGCCCACTGTATATGAGTTATCTTTCTTTAAGTTATTGTGATACTAGGAGCTATAGGTCAGTAATGTTAGTTTACTAGCTTGATATTTAGAACATTACACATTGATTTGTGAATCTACGCAACAAGAACTGCCAAATCATCTCTCTGAGGTAAATTTGTCTATATTGTTTTATTTACTAATTAGGCCAGTTTGTGCAGTATACTAACATATAAAGCTACAGATTACTGCACAGATGGCATGATGTGTGGAACCTGGCTTCCAAAACGTATTTTCAATAGAAAAAACACTATGATGCAGACCCCTAAACTGTTATAATATTTAATAGAAAAGCACTATGACGCAGAATCCTAAACTGGTGAAGTATGCAATTGGCAATTGTATTCGATACGATACTATACATATGGTCATATCACATGCCTACAGAATTGTGTATGTAGTTACAATAGAGGACAAGACTGAGTTATATACTCAGCACAGTGATATTATAATATTACCCTTTCTACTACTGATGTATATATTCTAATAGCTCCCCTAAAAATCCTAGGTCACCCCTGATCCAGAGTTATCTTGTCAAGGACCTGCAACTTGCTTCTTAGTTGCAAGAACTTGAGAGATGAGAGGGGCTTGGTGAGTAAATCTGCACATTGATCAAAATCAGGAATATGTTTCACTATCAAGCTCTTGTTCAACACTTTTTCCCTTAAGAAAAAGATGTCTAGTTCCATATGCTTGGTCCTAGCATGTAGAATAGGATTGTGTGACAATGACACAGTGCTGAGATTGTCACATAGCAGGACAGGTGTAGTAAATGGCATCTTGAACTCAGTAAGAAGTGACTGTATCCACAACACTTCTGCAGCAGAATTAGCAAGGCTCCTGTACTCTGCCTCTGTACTAGACCTTGCAACTAAGGTCTGTTTCTTGGACCACCAAGAAACAAGATTAGGTCCAAGAAAAATGCAGGAACCTGAGGTGGATTTCCTATCATCAGGATCTGCTCCCCAGTCAGCATCAGAAAATGCTGTAATGGAAAGGGGAACTTGAGTGTTAGCAGCCTGCAGATGTAGCCCATGACAGAGAGTCCCTTTAAGGTACCTGAGAATCCTTTTAACAGCAGCCCAGTGGCTTTCAAGAGGATTAGACAAAAACTGGCAAGCTTTGTTGACTGCATAACTGATCCCAGGCCTAGTAATCGTGGCATACTGCAGTGCCCCAACAACTGACCTATAGAAAGTAGGATCCTGCAACACATCTGTGCCATGTTTGGTAAGCTTAAGACTGGATATCACGGGGGTAGGAACACCATTAGCCTCACTAAGATTAGACTTGACCAGGAGATCTTTTAGATATTTTGTCTGAGACAAAAACAGGGATCCATCCTTTAAGTGAGATACCTCAATGCCCAGAAAGTACTCCAATTCTCCTAGCTGTTTAAGTGCAAACTGAGCATGCAGTTTATTGACCAGTTCCTGAATATGCTGTGCAGAATTTCCAGTTACAATTATATCATCCACATATACTAACATAATGATAGTATACGAGGGTGTGACAAGGGTAAAAAGAGATGGATCACATCTGCTAGAGGAAAAACCAAACCCCTTTAGAGCTGAAGTTAGTTTCTCAAACCAGGCTCTAGGAGCCTGTTTAAGCCCATAGATGGCTTTGTTCAGTTTGTAAACAAGAGAGGCATCACTGGAAATTTCAGAGCCTTGAGTGTGCCATTGAGGAAGGCATTATTCACATCTAATTGTGTGATATGCCACCTCTTGGAGATAGCTATATTGAGCACAATTCTAACAGTTACAGGCTTAACCACAGGTGAGAATGTCTCAGTAAAATCAAAGCCCGGTTGCTGGTGGAAACCCTTGGCAACTAGTCTTGCTTTGTACTTGTTAAGGGTTCCATCAGGGTTTTGTTTTACCTTGAACACCCATTTGTTCCCTATGGCCTTCCTATGAGGAGGCAAACTGGTTAAAGTCCAGGTGTTGTTTTTCAAGAGAGCCTGATATTCATCAGTCATAGCAACTTTCCAATGGGGATCTGTTAGGGCAACTTTATAAGATGTGGGCTCCAGTTCAATGAGAAGAAGGGTGGGATGTTGTCTGGGTTGTACTATGCCATTCTTCCTCCTAGTGGTCATAGGATGCACATTGTTAGGGTGTAAAGGTGGCAAAGAAGTGCAGGGGCATCAGAAGCAGATCAGATGCAGAGCCAGAGACAGAAGTCTCAGATATAGGTGCTAGAGAGTTAGAACTGGAGCTGACTGAAGTGTTGTTGTTGGTCTGAGCAGGTGATATGGGACTAGAAAGAGAAGCTGGCTCAGGGCTGATAGAAACTGAGGGATGAAGACTGCTGGTACCCTGATGGAAGTGAGGAGGCTGTGAGATTTGAGAGAGACTGATGGGAAATGGTGGGGATAGAAGAAACAGAAGGAGCTTCAGTAGTCACACTCTTGGCATAGGGAAACCTAGCTTCATTAAACACTACATCTTTAGAAATGTAGATTCTACCATTGGAAGCTAGGCACTTGTACCTTTTGTGATTGGAAGAATATCCCAGGAAAGTGCATTCTTGTGAGTGAAAATTGAACTTATTGGTAGAATAAGGTCTGAGGTAAGGGTAGCAGGCACACCCAAAAACCCTGAGAAACCTGTAATCAGGGGCACGTCCATACAGCATGAAATAGGGAGATTTCATGGCTAGTAGAGGGGTGAGCATTCTGTTGATTAGATAAGTGGCAGTGAGGCAGGCATGATCTCAGAATTGCAAGGGAAGACTTGCTTGAGACAACAAAGTCAGCCCTGTTTCAACAACATGCCTGTGCTTCCTTTCCACAGTGTCATTTTGATGGTGGGTGTGAGGGCAAGCAAGTCTGTGTGCAATGCCCTTGGTGAGAAATAACTTGATGAGAGACTGAAACTCCTCCACCATCAGTCTGAACTGATTTTACAGCAGTTCTGAACTGAACCCCTACAACAATGAAGTGTGTGATGGTGTGCAATACATCAGACTTTAACTTGAGAGGGAACACCCATGTATATTTAGAAAAAGCATCTACACAAGTCAACAAGTATTTATATCCACATGTTGAAGTCATAGGAGCTGGACCCCATACATCTAAAAAGAGTAAATCAAAAGGTTGATTATAAGTTGTGTGTGAGAAAGTGTACTAGGCAGCCTATACATCTAAAAAGAGTAAATCAAAAGGTTGATTATAAGTTGTGTGTGAGAAAGTGTACTAGGCAGCCTATGCACTTTTCCTAGGCAGCAGGGAACACAGAAATCCAAGGGAGACTTGTGTGGCACCGGAACATTGAGAGATTGCAGAGTTGACTTGAGCACTTCATGGTGAGGATGCCCCAGCCTATTGTGCCATAAGTTGTAAGTAGATGCTGAAGTAGAAATTGAACCACTGGTGACATGATTTATTGAAGGCAAGGGTTGGAAAGGATCAAAGGAGTAAAGACCATCTTTATTCACCACACCCTGCAGCAGCACTTCATTGGCCTGTGTTTTGACAAAACACCTGTCAGCATGGAACTCAAAATAAACACAGTTATCCTTGGCAAACTTGCTGACAGACATGAGATTCTTAGTGATAGCTGGCACAAGTAATAGGTGATTAAGTGTGAGAGTGGTGTGTGTGTGTAGAGGTGAGGCAAAGGCACAACATCGCCGGTCTTACAACCGTCTGATTAAATTTTCCCTTCAGTTTGAGCATTACTTTTGTATCACTTGCAACACCTGAGGCCCTCTTCCATTTTAACCATCCAACTTGAATTTGATGATTTACATCTTTTATTTCTCTGTTGTTTTGTACTATGAATCCAAGATATTTAAACCAGCCGACCCCACTTAGTGGGATTAGGCTTGGTGGTCGTTGTTGTTGAATCCAAGATATTTAAATCGTGTAACTTGTGGTATGATATGATCTCCAACTTTCTCCTCTAAGGTAGGAACACTGGTCTTTTGCTAAAATTACATTCCATACATTCTGTCTTGCTTCTACTCGAATGAAATCATACGCTTCAAAAGCTCATATGCAATTCTTCGACCTCCCATTTAATTCCTCCCCCGACTATTATAGTAGAACTATATCATACGTAAAAAGTATACTTCTCCATGTTAGCTCTAATATGTGTTCCATAAGTACATCTAAAGGTAAAGTAAAAATATAAGGGCTTAGGGTTGAACCTTGATGCAATTCTATTGGCCAACTTAATGCTATGAAAAATCTTATTAGGGATGAATTGTATCTCCAGACTGTCCAAGTATGATCTCTATGTATATTAGTATTAGTATTAGTATTAGTATTAATTACAATGATTGGATCCTAAATTCCTAATTACACACATACAAACTCCCAAGTTCTTTTGTAAGATTGCTCCCAATTGGTTGTGTGAGCTTGGATAAGCTTTGAAAAAGTATTAGTTTCGATAATCCAATAATTATAGATATATACTCCTAAATCCCTAAGATTGCTAGCTCCTAACTGTTTGATGGTGCACTTGAACAAACTTTGAAAAGAGCACTATTATGATTCAGATTTTGTGGTCTTGTAAACCTTTTTTGTTGTAAGCTACTCTTTCTAGCATCTAGTAAAAGTATAAATTCAATTTTTATTTGCTATTTTCAATAATGGATCAATACCATACTTTTTTAGATATTATCATATATGATATGCTACTATATTAAGATATTTCGACATTTACCTGACTATGCTACCATCAGAAAATTTCTAGGTTTTGTAATTCAAAGAACATGTGGTGCTTGTGTATCATTTTATTCAAGATTCTATTTGACTTCTGACATGTGATGTTTTGCTTTTCTACCAGACCTTCATTGACAAGTTTCGTTATAATGCCAAGAGGGCATCACTTGTTCAATCTAGAATCAAGGTACTTGTTATTGCCACTTTACCTTATAAATTAAAATGCCCAAAATTTTGCTTGCATGGTAATCATGATTTCTTTGTATTGTCTATTTTGCGTGCACGGTATATCACACCTTTCTTTGTATTGTCTATTTGCTCACTGGTTTGGTTGTTTTTCATCTTATGTTTTAATCATTTAAGTAGATATATTTCATGTCTATAACTGTTTATTTCCTTGAAAAATGTTTCAGGCTCTGGATCGACTGGGCCATGTAGATGCAATTATTAATGATCCTGAGTATGAATTGCTATTCCTTTATCACTTATTGCATCAAAAATTGAGAATGTGTTTATCTAAGTGTTTAACTATGTTTTAATGGTGGAGTGTAGCTACAAGTTTGAGTTCCCAACTCCTGATGATAGACCAGGTGCACCTATAATAAGTTTCAGGTAGAACATTTCTCTCTTAGTCTCTTATTTTTCTTGCTTTGTGAACAATGTAGATGTAATTTATAAATACCATACTCACAGCTTAGGCTTTATCCCTTATCTAATTTGGAATTGTTTGATTGTGTGTGCAGTGATGCATCATTTGGTTACCCTGGAGGACCCATTCTATTTAGGAATTTGAACTTTGGGATTGATCTTGACAGCCGTATTGCAAGTAAGCATGAATGCTTATCCTAGTCCCATGAATATTTTCTCTCTCTTATCTTTTGGTTCAAATTTTATTAGCATTTTCTAGTATTCATTTTTATGACGTCATGGCCTTGTTTCTCAACATGTGATGGGCATGTCATTCCAAGGTTGCATCTTTTGGCAAACTAGTATTCAATACACTTATGCATGTGGGGGAATGTTGTTTAATTTATGACATGATCCGACCGTATTGATGTGCTTATATTATATCCTCAATGTTTGCAGTGGTTGGACCAAATGGTATTGGTAAATCTACTATACTTAAGTTAATTGCTGGGGAACTACAGCCAAGTTCTGGGACTGTCTTCCGTTCTGCCAAGGTAATCTATATTACAGCAGTAAAACTGTCCTACAACTTTACTAATACAAGTCACTTCTTTTTCACTTCACCTCCATCACATACTTTTTAACATTATGTACTTTATTTTCTGCTTCTTACATGACTTTGCAATTAATTTTTTGAATTTGTTTATTTTCTTCTTCTAATCCACGGTATTATGGTAAGGTCAGCGCAGGTCAAGTCCAGGTCTTAGCCTTGTATTTTGCTATTCAGATATATTTCTAAAACTCTTTGTGTGATTTAAAAATGGTAGTGCTTTATTTCACTATAATAACATTCAGGAGCTAGAAATGATCAGAATGGAGACTTATTCGGTCCTTATGATGTCTTTTCATGTTTTGGCATTATTTTGGATAATTGTTTACACATCGTCACTGTTTACAGGTTCGTATAGCAGTTTTCAGTCAGCACCATGTTGACGGACTAGACTTATCCTCAAATCCTCTTCTCTATATGATGCGCTGTTATCCTGTGAGTTCCTTGTGCTTAGAGATAATTAACTGTTTTTCTGGGGAGTTATCTTCAATTGAAATATTCTTGGTTGATTATAATTGGAATTTCCGTCATTTTAGTCATAGTTTACCTTTATAGAAAAAATATGGTTTCAAACTGTGTTTGCTGACTCGCAGTCATGTTGTGAATAAATGGTGTCTACAGTTGACTGCTAAGCAGTGTCATTAATAGCGGCCTGAAGCGGCGCTATCCCGGGAAGTTGTCCCGGCGCGGTAACCCTCATCTACGGAGGAGCGCTGCGCATCACAGTTTCAAATCGCGGCCGCTACATCATGTGGGATAGCAGGTCGCATGCAGTTTCCGGCCCAAAAGGATTTTGACCCGTTTTTGAGTTTGTTTGGGTGCGAACAAACTCAAAACTGTGTTTGCTGACTCGCAGTCATGTTGTGAACAAATAGTGTCTACAGTTGACTGCTAAGCAGTGTCATTAATAGCGGCCTGAAGCGGCGCTATCCCGGGAAGTTGTCCCGGCGCGGTAACCCTCATCTACGGAGGAGCGCTGCGCATCACAGTTTCAAATCGCGGCCGCTACATCATGTGGGATAGCAGGTCGCATGCAGTTTCCGGCCCAAAAGGATTTTGACCCGTTTTTGAGTTTGTTTGGGTGCGAAAATGTTGAGATCTGAGCGGCAGCGGTGGATAAGAACAAAGAATGAAGAGACACAGACGAAGGATAGAAAGAGAAGAAGATGAGATGAAATGGTGGAGGCACATAAATATTTAATCAATAAATACATAATAAACAATTTAAACAAAAGAGGGTTGAAAAGTCAAAAGTCACTTTTCAACCCAATGTGATGATAGCTAAATACCACATACTAGTACATCACTAATGCATCACTTATAGTTGTTAAAAATATAATAATATAGTTTTTTTGAAAAAGAATAAATAATAGATTGGGTTTTTAAATATTACCACTGTTTTAAAAAAAAAGCCATTTACTCTTACCACTGTTTTTTAAATATTATGTTTTTATCTTTGTTCTTTGATATTTGATTTCATATATATTTTTATATATCCCGCTATCCTGCTATTCCATTTTTGGGGTTGGCCGCTCTGCTCTGCTATCCGGGATTAATAACTCTTTTGCTTAGGTGGATATGACCCACTAGCACAACCTATTTATCACATTTGCATGTTCTGATACAGACTGAGATTCATTAAAAACCTTTTAAAGTTGTAAAGAATGCAAGATGAACTGAACACTAGTTAAGATTCACAAGTTCTTATTTTTGTTACATATGTTAAGATTTTTGGTTACAAAGTTAAAAATTTACTTTGCAGAAAATTCCAATAAGCAAAGTCAATAATACAATTGCATGTACAGGTATTGAAGTTCTAAAGAAACAAAAATAAGGAACTTATTTTTGTTAAAATTTTCTGCAGGGAGTTCCAGAGCAGAAACTTCGTGGTCACTTAGGTTCTTTTGGTGTTACCGGAAATCTTGCACTTCAACCGATGTATACTTTGTCAGGTATAGTTTTTGCACTTCAACCCATTTATACTGTCATGTGTAGTTTTTCCATGTTGAGCCGAGTGTTGTATGTGTGTTTTGTTATGCATTATATCTTGACTTTTCTAAATGCTTGACTAGGTGGTCAGAAAAGTAGAGTGGCCTTTGCAAAGATAACTTTTAAGAAGCCACACATAATATTGCTTGATGAGCCATCCAATCATCTGGTAGGTCTCTCCAACATTGTTTATTATTTCTTATTGGTTGTTTACTATCATGTTTTGTTGCAGGGAAAGTATGCCGAATCTATAGTCTTTGTTGTTTGTGTGTTTTTCTCATCATGTTTATTCTTGTGTTTTTTTTAATCTGAAAATGATATCTTAACTTCGGTATTGATAAAATAGTTAAAGTTCCTTTTAAGGGGTTTAGAACTTCTCATAAGCTATTCATACTGTTTGTCTCGAACAAAGCCTTTTGTAAACAAATTGGGTAAGAAAATGATCGACTAAAATCCAATAAAATTGGAAAGAAAATTGATAAATTAGTAATTTAAAGTTATTCATTCGTAGTTATTTTTTGGAGTGTAACTTAATAAAATAATATATATTTGAAATTATCAAGGACCCTGCATGGCGGTGTGTGTGTGTGTTCCCCTTCCCTAAATGCAAGGCACGCGCTGCTTAATGCACGACCTTATGAGAGTTTAGACTAAACATGTATAAAAGAGCATGCTGTTAAATATGTTTTTGGCCCTAAAATATAAGTGAATTTTTTATTGGTACTCAGTGATGTATTTTCTTTGGTCTTCATCCCTCAAAATTTTGAAAATACTGTTTTGGTCCTTGCTGTTGTGAGACCTGTTATTAGCATGTGACATTTGGAGGCTGCTTGACCATTTCAGGTGACACTCAATAATCTAGATGCCATGTCAGCATGTGTACTGATTTTTTTCCCTTGAGCCCTGAGAAATTTTATTTATCCTCCAGAAATGAATACGATTGGACCATAAACAGTGATTTCGGATGGATGAAAATAAATAATAGTTTAGAGACTAAAATCAAAATTTGCACATTTAAATGATAAAAGCTAAAGCATGTAATTCATAAGTCTTGCAAGTCTGAAAAGCAAATAAGATTTTTTTTAGAGAATGAAACCAAGATTCGTCCATTTTTTAGGAACATAATTCATATTTAGCCCAAGAACTTGTATTATGTTGCTTTAATTGTGATGGTATGACCATATGATAACGTGAATCTGTCTCCTGTGATAAAGTGAATCTGTCTCCTGTGATGATGAAAGTTGATCCTTTTAGTTTCAGTGGTTGCTATGATATCTATATCTAGTGGCTAAACTATAAATCCAAAATTGACTGTGATCTTAATGTTGTAGGATTTGGATGCTGTTGAGGCGCTGATTCAAGGTCTTGTGCTGTTTCAAGGAGGCATTCTCATGGTATGCTGAATGCTCAGTTCTGCTAACACCATTCTTTTAATACTACTTGATCAGAATGCTCTTAACAATTATGTCAAAATTGACCTCTGCTTTTTGACAGGTGAGTCACGATGAGCATCTCATCTCTGGTAGCGTGGAGGAGCTGTGGATTGTATCCGAGGGAAGAGTGGCACCATTCCATGGCTCTTTCGGAGAGTATAAGCGGATACTTCATTCATCTTAGGAACGCGAGTCTCAGAGAATACCCTATGGTATCGGAAAGATATATGAATGACATTTTTCTGTTGCTTATCCTAGCCGACCTAGATGTAGATGGAAACATGCAGTTTTGCAATTTATAAAAACTATGTACAAGTAATATCATTTTACGAAGTAGAAGCGGTTAAATAGTTATAATTGAATATTATCTTTTAACAATTTGAAATGTATCAAGTACTATGTAGTAGTTTCTGTAAAAACAAACAAATTAAGTAAGTATACTTGAATTTGGATAGTGCAAGTCTCTGCAAGTATTATTGGTCTCTGATAAATATGAAAGATATTTCATTTTCAGTAATACCAGTAATTTGATCTTAGCTCTTAGGGACAAACCTTTCAAATTAAGATATTTTATGATCAAAATATGTATAGAAAAATTTATCCCTTCAACGTCAACCTTGCTCTTGTATTTTAAACACGTTTATACAGAGAATAAATGAAAAATGCCAAACATTTTCTTTTTAACACTCTTGGGTAAAACACACACGTGAGTCATATTGCTTTAGGTAGATCTCTTTTCAAAAACAAAGGACGTGTTTCACCTAATAAGAGATAGTGAGTGTTAAAAGACAACGTTAAAAAAAGAGTTTTTCTGAAACTCTATAATAAGGGTGTTGTTCACTATATTCAATGTAGAGATCCCACACTACTGAGTGTCATCCGTATTGTCCAGATTTCTAAATTAGGGAGACACCATTATTTTTGCAAAAAAAGGTTCTGAATTTTAATCTTCGGGCGCATTGGCTAATGTATTTTATGTGTTTTCTTAGAAAGACGGGCAACAATTACACATGCACCATGTTTACATGAAAATTACAATAACTATTTATAATATTATCGAAGATGGTGCACGTTCTAAGTCTGGGGTAGAAGTGGTCCTTCAAGTTCTTGCAGCTTGTATGTTCCGTGTGTGAGCTTTTGGTATATGCGTTATAATCCTTCTCATGGTTCTCCTTTTTCTCCCTCACGCCCGAAGGACGCGTCCTCTTTAGTTTGAGAAATTATGTGTAGCACTTTCTGGCGATCTCATGATATTCGCGAACAAATCCCACACGCTCGTTGGAGAGCGGGTATTTCATGCATAGATACAAGGTAGATAAAACGGCTCCCATTCGGTTAAAGGATAGTCACCCAATGATCATATTATATAAAGAGAGAGCGCCAATGACTAAGTACTTAACCTTTATTTCATTGACGTGGTCTTGCTTTTCGAACGTGATCTTCAGGGTGATTTATCCTTTCACCTACGCCTGTTCTCCTGAGAATCCAACCAAAGATAATTTGAAGGGTTTTAGGTTCTCGGGGTCGAGGCACAATCTCTCGAAGGCATCCAAATACAATATGTCGGAGGAGCTTCCCCGATATACTAAGATTCCCTTGATATCCCATTCTTCGCACTTGACGATGATGGCTATAAGATCATTATGGTGGGGATGAACATCGAACATGTCTTCCTCTGAAAAGACGATAGCGGTCTCTGGCGTCTTTTCTCTCGCCATCTCGACAAGATCACTCACACTCAGGACTTGACAGACTTATCTCTTGTCGGTGGAACTCATATCCCTACCCCAATGAATCCTTCAACTATGGAATTGAGGGTGTGAAGTACCGCTTGTCCCCCGTCGTCCCTGGGTGCTTCTTTAGCCTTGCCCAACCTTGGGCTTCTAGCATTTTCTCGTTCATGCAAGTTGTCATTCTGCCGAGTTCGAGGGGCCTCCTTTCACATACTTCTTGAGGTGACCCTCCTGTAACAAGTAGTAGTCATCGGTATGATGCCCTTTAACTTTGTGGAACTTGCAATATCTTTCTAGTTCATATCCCATTATCTCTGATTTGGGGGTAGGCGACGTCAGAATGTTGTGTAGAGGGAGTACCTCATACCATATTTATTCTCGACGGTTGTTCAATGTGTGAAACTCTCTGTATCTTTTCCCACCCTTTTAAACATGGATTTTTCCTTTACGGGGGAGGCGTAGCTATTCTTCCTCGAGGGGTGAGAGCTTTCAGAATTAGCGACACACTCCTTGGCATTGCGAGGTGTCTTTGAACGAGGGATTCATTGAAGTGTTCTGCCATGAGTCCATTTTGGAATGCTCCCATGAACATTTATATGTTTAAAGGGATCACCTTGACAGTGGCTTCATTAAATCAGGTGAGATAGTCTCTCAGCAATTCTGCGAACCCTAGCGGATGTTAAAAGTCTAGTGGTGGACATCTTCCTGTGGTGACAGGCGGTGATTTGGTGTACCAGTTTCCTTACCAATTCATGATAGATATTAATAGAGGCGCGAGGGAGACCCATGTACCATTGGAGGGTGGTCTCCCTGAGGGTACATGACAATAACTTACACTTTATAGAGTTTGATACTCCTATGATGGCCATCTGTGTGTTGATGGAGGCAACATGCTCGTATGAGTCATTGCATCCATGGAACTTGGCTAAGGAAGGAGGATTTTGAAACCTTCGGGAATAGGGGCCTCCCATATTTTGTCCGAGAGGGGATGAGGATCCATCAACTCTATCTCTTTAGGGGGATTGACCTCCTGTTGGCGATGTGTAATGTTTTGAACATCGTTTTTCAATGTCTAGTTGTAACATCCTAATTCATCCATGATGGCTCGCATCTTCACCATGACCTCAATATCTCTTGTACGTCTGGTATTCTCAAGAGTAGGGGATACATCTTTTTGGTTCACCATGTCTGGTAATGGTTAGAAGTTGGAATTGAGGGTACGCCAAGGAAGGTGATGGTTAATAGGAAGAGGTGTGGCCCATGCTAATTTTATCGGGTTCCATAGTGGGCACCATTATACTGTCCAATAAAGAAAGCGTATGCGTGTTCTCCCTGTAAGGGCAGGGAGACTCAAAGGATCTAGTAGGTATATTAAACGAATGGAATGTGGGCTAGCTCATGATAACGAGTAGCCATGTATGGTGGTTTTTAAGGTTATTTAAGGGATTAACTCATGTGTGGTGAGAGGCTCTTTTGGATCACAGGAGAGCGGTCTATATGGTGTTGTTAGGGTTACTCGAAACAAAGTGCTCTCTAAGGGGTGTTTAGATGTGTGTGTGTGTGTGTGTGTGTGTAAGTAGTGTTACTTGAGATACGTTCCATATCCCCTAGAGGGTTAGTGTATTTCTAGGAATTCTATATTCATAGAGCTTTCTTTGAAAAATCCTTCGCCCACCCAGTCAAAAGGTATTGAATTCCTATTTCCAATGGATACATGAGTCTGTAACTATCTTGACTTTTCCACTATCCAAGACATGTTGTATGACACGTTCCTTCTCCCCAAGGGCAAGGAAGACATAGGGGCGATGCGCTACCTCCCTTCAGGAAACCTTGCATAGTCTCCCTTTTCAGGGCGGTCTTAGGCTAGCGCCCTAAGCAAGCTTATTTACAAATATAACGCTACACGGTCCCTTAGGCACGAGTCCTTTGGTAGAGGATGAAGTATTTTTTACCTTCGGTTATGGGAGTATTCCGAGGAATGGAGTTTTCCTTATGGTACTTTTGTCAACCTTTAGGAATTCATACTTTCTCGATGGCTACGCGCCTTGGTTGATGAGGCGTTGAGTCCATTAAACGGGATGTGTTCCGGCGAAACTTCTATCAAGATCTCTAGCAAGACTTGTCACCAAGACTCCAGGGCTTGATATAGGTCACGCCCATTAGGCACGCTTCTAGGAAATAATCTCGCCGGAGGGGACACTGAGTCCCTCAGACAAGAGCTTTTTATCAATTATGAGGATGCTAAGTCCTTTAGAGGTTGCACGTAATTCAATTGAGGAGGCGATGAGTCCCTTATACGGGATGTTTTCAGGAGGGACTTCTATCAAGCCCTCTAGCAAAACTTGTCACCAAAATTTTAGGGCTTGATATAGGTCGCACCTATTAGACGTGATTCTTGGGAACAATCTTTCTCGAGTTGGTACTGAGTCCCTCACACAAGAGATTTTATCAGTTTTAAGGATGCTAATTTCTTCAAAGGTTGTACGTAATCAGGCTGAGGAGGCGTCGAGTCCCTTAGACGAGACTTTTTAGGCGGGACTTCTATCGAGCCCTATAGCAAGACTTGTCACCAAGATTTCGAGGCTTGATATAAGTCGCGCTCATTAGGCGTGTATCTTGGGAACAATATCGCCCGAGGGGGTACTAAGTCCCTTATACGAGAACTTTTATCATTTTTGAGGATGCCAAGTCCTTTAGAGGTTGTACGTAATCCGAATGAGGAGGCGTTGAGTCCCTCAGACATGACATTTTCATGTGGGACTTCTTTCGAGCCATATATCAAGACTTGTCACCAAGACTTTGGGGTTTGATATATGTCATGCTCATTGGGCGTGATTCTTGGGAACAATATCATATGGGGGTACTTAGTCCATCAGATGAGAGCTTTTATCGGTTCTGAGGGTGTTAAGTTCTTCAGAGGTTGCACGTGATCCAACTGAGGAGGAACTGAGTCCCTCAGACGGGACGTTTTCATGAGGGAATTTTATCGAGCCATATAGAAATACTTGTCACCAAGACTCCATGGCTTGATATAGGTCGTGTCCATTAGGCATGATCCTCGGAAAAATCTCACCCGAGGTGATACTGAGTCCCTCAGATGAGAGTTTTTATCAAACTTGGAGAAACCCGTGAGGGAAAAAAAGATTTTCTTATGGAAATCCAGAAAGTGTGCATTACCTTAAGAGGCGACAAGTATCTTCTCTATGAAATCCATCAACTCATGTATTTCCCTTATAGGCGGAAAAGATCTTCGCTATGATGTCCAACAAGTGTGTATTGCCTTGATAAGCGACAAAGATCTTCCCGTGGAATTCCAACAAATCATATATTACCTTGATAGATGGCAAGGATCTTCCCGTTGATATCCAACAAGTGAGATGTTTCAAAAAGGGTGTCCATGGTTAAATAAATACCTTTGAAATACTGTCAAGAATTACTCAGGCACCATGTTTACATGAAAATTTCAATAACTTTATTTACAAAAATATCGAAGATGAAGTGTGTTCCAACTCTGTGGTAGAAGTGGTTCTTCAAGTTCTTACAGCTTGTACGCTCCATTCAAGAGCTTTTGGTATATGTCGTATGGTTCATCCCATGGTTCTCCTTCTTCTCCCTCATACCTAGAGGATGCATTATGTTTATATGAGGCTTTCTGCGTAGCACTTTCTGGAGATCTTCTGGTCTTTGTGAAGGCATGAACGACCCCCACCCGCTCGTTGAGGAGTAGGTATTTCATGCACAAATATAAGGTAGACAAATCGGCTCTTAGTCGGTTAAAGTTTGGTTGCCCAATGATCATATTATATGAAGAAGGATCGTCAATGACTAAGTACTTAACCTGTTCTCCCTCCGTTCCAAAATATAAGAGAGAAAAAAAATAAAAACACACTTATTAAGAAAACTAAAAACATAATGATTTGACTTGTGGTTTTTATTGAAAAAAATGCATAAGAAGATGTAAAAATAATTCTAATTGGTTGTTGGTTATAGAAAAGACGAGAGAGAGAAGGTAAAATAAATTCAATTTGCAATTAATTTTACCTTGGGAATAATGAAAGTTGATTTTTTCTCTTATATTTTGGGACAACAAAAATGCATTTTTTTCTCTCTTATATTTTGGGACGGAGGGAGTATTTTCTTGGTGTGGTTTTGCTCTGCTAATGTGATCTTCAGGGTGAAAGTTCCTTTAACTTGCACCTGTTCTCCTAAGAATCTAACCAATGATACTTTGAAAGTTTTAGGTCCTCTGGGTCGAGGCACAAGCTATAGAAGGTATCTCAATATAGTATGTCAAAAGAGCTTCCCTGATCAACTAAGACTCTCTTGATATCCTATTATTTGCACTTGACGATGATGACTATAGGATCATCGTGGATGGGATGAACGTTGAACACATATTCCTTCAAAAAGACGATCGCGACCTCTGGCGTCTTGGCTCTCTCCATCTCGAGAAGATCGCTCACACTCAGGACTTGACAAGCGAATCTCTTACGTATGAAACTAGTATCCCACCACTCACAAATCCTCTGACTATGGTATTGAGGGTGTGTCGCACAACTTGTTCCCCGTCGTCCCTGGGTGCTTCTTTAGCCTTGCCTAACCTTAGGCTTCTGGAATCTTCTCACTCACATGGGTTATGTCGCTCCGTCTGGTTGGAGGGGCCGCCTTTGACGTACTTCTTAAGGTGGACCTTTTGTATAAGCTTTTTCTATTTTCTTCTTTAACTGGTAGCAGACATCAGTATGATTCCCTTTATATTTATGAAACTTTAACCAACTTTCTAGTTCAGATCCCATTACCTCGGATCTGGGGGGATGTAGTGTCAGAATGTTGTGTAGATGGAGCACCTCACGCCATATTTGTTCTCGAAGGGTGTTCAAAGGTGTGAAACTCTCTGTAGCTTTTGTCGCCCTTTAGAACATGGATTTGTCCTCTACGGGCAAGGTATATCTATTCTTCCTCGAGGGGTGAGAGCTTTCAAAGAAGGTGATACGATCATTGGTGTCGTGAGCCTTATTTTAGGCATTGCTCTCATAGAATTTGATCTTGCATTCCTCCCTGGCGACTACTTCGACGAGCGTGAGTGCAGGCCTTTGAGCAAGGTATACATTGAAGTTCCCCCTTGAGTCCATTTTGGAACGATCCCATGAACATTTGTTTGGTTGGATGGATCACCTTGATGGTGGCTTCATTGAAGCCGACAAGATAGTCCCTCAACAATTTTGACGGACCCTGGTTGATGTTGAACAGGCTGGTGGTGGACATCTTCCTGTGGCGATTAACAGCAAATTGGTGTACTAAATTCCTTACCAATTCTTGGTAGTTATTGATAGAGGAACAAGGGAGGCTCATGTACCATTTGAGGGCGACCTCCCTGAGGGTACATAACAACAACTTACATTTAGGGAGTCTGGTGCTCTTATGATGGCTATCTTCGTGTTGATGGAGGTGACATGCTCATGGGGGTTGTTGCGTCCATCAAACTTGGCCAATAATGGAGGCTTGAAACCTTCGGGAACAAGGGCCTCCCATATTTCGTCCGAGAGGGGCTGGGGATCCAACAACTCCATCTCTTCAGTAGGGATTGACCTCCTGTTGGTGTTGTTTTATGTTTTGAACATCATTCTTCAATGTCTAGTTGTAGCATCATAATTTGTCCATGAAGGCTCGCATCTCCGCCATGGCCTTGACATCTCCTGTATGGCTGGTATCCTCAAGAGTAAGGGATGAAGTTATTCTATTCACCATTTCTGGTAAATGTTAGAAGTTTAACTTAAGGGTACGGCAGGGAAGGTGATGGTTATTATAAAGAGGTGTGGCCCATGATATTTTTATCTGGCCCCTCGGTGGGCGCCACTATACTGTCCAAAAAGTAAAGGTATATGTGTGTTCCCTTTGCAACGACAGGGAGAATCAGATGCCCTAGTAGGTATATTACATGAATTGGGTGAGGGCTAGCTCACGACAACGAGTAGCATGTATGGTGGTTTTTGAGGTTATTTTAGGGACTGATTCACATGAGGTGAAAGGCCCTCTTGGGTCGCAGGCATACAATTGGTATGGTGTTGCTTGGGTTCCTCAGATAAGAGTGCTCTCTAAGTGGTTGTTGTACCCCAAAATTTTCCCTCCCATTTTACTCAATATATACTCATTAAGACCCTTAACTTGCTCAAGGATGCTCAAGAGTTGACCAGACAAACTCTCTCCAAAAGCAATGAACCTCCAACTAGGGTTTCCATTTTCATCAAGAAGGGTGAGATCCAAAGGCCTCATATGCTCTCCATAGTCCTAATATGTTCTCAAGACCCTCCATGTCAAATTTTAAGCCTTGCACAAGAAGTTTGCTCAGTCAACTGCTCAGAGGCTTGAGAATCGACTGTATTAGGTCAAAAGTCAATTGTGGCCCACATACAGTCAAACTTCAAGAATTTTGGTCAACATCAACATTTTGAAGTGATATCCATCATTTGATCAAGGGTTTATCATGATTCCTCAAGGAATGCTCCTAATTCATCAAAACTCAAAAGTTGCTAAATTAGGATTTCTCAAGAAAAGTCAACCAAACTTTGACCAAGCATAACTTTCTCATATTTTATCAGAAATTTCTCATCCAAGGCTCATTTTGAAGGGAATAAAATTTCCAACAACTTATCTTCATCCCTAAAGTTCAATAAATGCATTCATAAAAAGATATGGATTTCTATATTATAGGTTCTTTTGAAAAGTCAACAAAAACACCTTTTGAGTCAAAGCTTATTACATGAACATGGAGGACCCAATTGAAATGAGACCAAAAGGGTTGTTTAGGGGACATCCTAATATTTCTAAAAAGTCCAAGAACACTTCTCTAGGATTAAAATTGGAAGAGATATGCATTGTCAAAGTTGACCATTTTTGGAAATTTGTCAAAAGTCAAATGTGCTCAAAAATGCATTTTTTACCAAAAAGGTCCTAGCATTTTAGGATTGTATATTGTTAAGGACATGGTCCACGAACCAAGCCATCAGCCATATCTTATTTTCTCTATTTATTTATTTTATTATGATTTTTATTTATTAAAAATCATATTAAATCAAATAAATAATAAAAAATATTAAAGATTGTTTTGATGATCTGATTTTGATGGAAATCAAATCTAATTATGATGGCCAAATCAGATCAAAAGGAATCAAGGTAATTGGAGCAATGTTTTAAAACCAAGACCGGTGATCGACTCGGTAAAGTTACTGGGTCACTAGGTTACTGGTCGGACCAGTGGATCACTGGTCAGACCGCATGGCTTTTGACCCGATTTCTATAAAAAATATATTCATTACCTAAAATTTGTAACTATAATAATATAGAAAATTATAAATTCAAATAATTTAGAATAAATAAAAGTATTAGTAACAATCAAAATAAGTGATAGAAACTTAATGTAGCAAATTATAAATTCAAAGAAGTGATAGAAACTTAACAATTCATAAGTTATAGTATTATAATAAGTCACAAAAATCCATACTCAACGATCCATAATTTTTTATGTCCATGAAGTCAAATTGTCATAATCTTGATATTCATATCCATCTTCAACTTCATTGTCTTCTCCACCAACTTCATCTTCTCCGGTGTTGCTTTTTTCTTGATTCACAGTATCAACAATAGTATCTTGTGCATTACCCATATCTCCATCTTCATCCTCATCTAAATCTATTTGATCTATAACAATATTTTAAAAAATAATTAACAAAAAAAATTTAGAGATGGTAAATATGAGACATTTAAATTGATTCACAATCACAAACTATATTATGCTCATATTAGAACATACCAATATCACTTGAAATTGGTTGGATGGTTATATTTGCAAGGTCATTCCGCAATGCTTCCAACTCTTCATTGGTTAAGAAAGGTGGTGAATCCTCTAATACCCAACTAGAATGGTCGGCAATTGTTTCAATATTGATAGGATCATAACTTCCATTTCTTATTTTCCTAAGAACACATGAATTGAATCTAAGTATATGTATTTAAATATAAAAATATAATGATCAGAGAAAAATAACCATAATAATACCTATTTTGAAGTCTCAAGTTATAACGAACAAACACTAAATCATTAAGCTTTTGGTGCTCCAATCTATTTCTTTTTTTGGAATGAATATGCTAAAATATACTCCAATTGCATTCACAACCCGAAGCACTACAAGTTTGGCTTAAAATACGAATAGCTAACCTTTGCAAAGTTGGTGTACAAGTGCCATAAGTTTCCCACCACTGATCTGTTTATACCATGTGATTAAATAAATTTATAAACATATTGAAATATAAAATAAAATATATATCAAGAGTTAGAAGTTATGAAATTACCTGCCCTCACAATACATCGTTCATCCACGGCTGATTTCCTTCCAAAATCTAATTCACCGTCTTTGAATATTCTCATCTCATTTGTTAACTTCAATCGAAGTTCAGAATTTCCATTAGCATGCTTTTCAATGACATCTAAAAGTCCTGATGTTGAGGATGCATGTTTTTAAAATTCTATATCATTATATCTACAAGATGGATTCAACCAATAACCGACCGCATGAAGATTTTTGCGGAGCTGTGAATCCCAACGTTTATTTAAGATTTTCAAGTAAGGATCCACTTTCTTCTTATTTCTTTGAAACCTCTTCACCATCTCCTCTCTAGCTTTGACTATAGATTTGTATAGAATGCCCATATCAGGTTTATCTTCACTATCAACAATACGCAACATACGCACAAGTGGTTTAGTGAGTTTAACTACATCAACACATTTTCTCCAAAATCCAGAATCTAAAACTTGATCCACAAACTGTTTTGCCTTTGCTTCTTTGGCATATGCTGAGCTTGTCCATTCTTTAGATGTTACCATGGCTCTTATTGAGTTTTTGTGAGACAAAATACTTTACAAAGAAATGAAATTAGTGGTAAACCGAGTTGGAGCAGGACGAAGGATTTCTCTTCCACCTGTTTGCTTTCTCATTAAATACAATGCATAACAATGGTTATAAATATATTTGGTAACATTAGAAGCATGTGACACTGTCTCACTTACTTCCTCTAATTTTCCCATGTCTTGCAACATCAAGTTAATGCAATGTGCCGCACAAGGAGACCAAAATAAAGTAGGAAACTCATTTTCTAATAACCTTCCAGCAGCAACATAATTTGCAGCATTATCTATCACTATGTGAACTACATTTTCAGGCCCAACAAATAAAATCACCTCTCTAAAAAGCTTATACAACATATCTACAGTTTTTGAAGCATGAGAAACATCAACGGATTCTAGAAAAATAGTACCTTTGGGACAATAAACTAGAAAGTTTATAAGAGTTCTTCTTTTTCAATCAGTCCATCCATCGGCCATTAGAGTACAACCAGTTTTCTTCCAAATCTCACGATACTCCTCTATCAATTTGTTCACATCTTCAACCCATTTATTTAACAAATAGCCACGAAGACTATGCATAGTTGGAACTTTATACCCCGGACTCATGCTGCAAAGTGCATCAGCCATAGATTGAAAATACACAGAATTAGCTGCATTGAATGGCACAGAAGAATCAATGAACCATCTTGCAATAGCTAGATCACACTTCTCCACCAATTCATTACTTTGTAACACACTTTTTAAAGAAGGTTGAGCTCCAGGAGTTGTTCTAGGCATAACTAATACGACTAGTATTCTTTCTCTTTTGAGACACAATCACCGAATTTGATCTTGATTGTTCTACATCCATTTCTACTACACCACCCTATTGAGTAGTAAGATAAACATCAAAATTTTGTGCTTGAGCCTTTCTTCTCTTATTTGCACCTTCATCAAGATTTTGTGTCATTTGATATTGAACATCTGGAGGCACCTTTTTACATGTTTCAACTTGACCTTTTATTCCAGCCAAATGGAATTTGAACCTATTAATCCCCCCTCCTCTAATAATTTTATCACAGTAATACACAAATTAACAAGTTTTCCTTTCTCTTCAATTTGTTTACAATAACCCCAAGCTATATTAGTTTTTCCCCTACTGCTCTAGAGTTTGGTTGGATTTTGAGATGTAACTTTTTCCGAAGTTATTACTTCAGCGGGTGATGCCATATCTAATATCAATCAAAATTTAAAAATACAAAACTATATTACAAAAATATTAACAAAACACAATTCTAAACAAAAATTATTGAATTTATAAAAACATTATAAGAAACATTAAATATGTAGCATATCTAAATCCAAAATATATGAATATGTTGTTGTATATTACATATAGGCTACCAAGCATCGTTACTGTGCATCACCATATATAATAAAAAAATAGAAATTTTGCTTTCCAGCCTTTGCTATATATTTTAGATTAATAAAATCCTGAAACTTTTCTTTGTTATATAATTTAAATTAATAAAAAACAGAAAACTTTGTCTTACTATATAATTTAGATTACATAGTTTTAAACCCAATTTATATCTCCATAATATATACAACGACTATTACAGTAATATATATTTATCCCAATTTCTATCTCCAATATAAAACAACTTCATTACCAGTCTATAATAAGTTAATTCATAAAAGTATAAAACTGCTTCATTCATACAAATTCTATCTCAATTTGTTAAACTAAAAGACCCAATTTTATAGAAAATAATCAAATTTAATCATTTATTTTCTATATCAATTAATCAACAAAATGAAAAAATAATATTCATATTGAAAAACATCAATGCAAATTAGACCAAGTAAAAAAGAAATAACATGTTTTTGATGTTTTGATGAAATTTTTGACGGCAAACAAGGAATATCAAATAACAACAGCAAGTGGAAGTTTTTGTTGGTAAAGAAAATTGAGAATATGACTTCAATTAGAAAAAGAAAAGACAGAATAAAAAAGAAAACCTTTCAAATGCCTAGGTTTGGGAAACGAGGAGGCAAAGCGTTTATGTTAATTTTTTTTCAAAAGCCCTAAAATATAAAATAAATAGTCAAACCCACCGGTTCAGTAAAAACCGTCGGTTCACTGGTTTAATCGGTGATCCGGCCGGTTCAAATCGGTTTCATCCAGTCTAAATGTAATTCCGGTCTTATCCCTTAATCAGACCGCCTGGCCCACCGGTTCTCGGTCCGACCGGTCGGGTCGGGCTGGGTTTTAAAACACTGAATTGGAGGCAAAAAGAGCATGATTTGCATGGTTATGGAAAGATATCATATGGAAAGAAAATCTTATTCAATCTCCATAATTCCAAAGGATTCTGTTCGTTTTTGTTACCCTAATGCATCATACTACATATAGTGAACAAAAATAAGGCAAGAGGAGAGGTTTTGCAGTCGTGAAAACAGAGAAACAAAGTTCAAATTTTGTTCAAAAAGTGTGAGACGTATCTTCTTCCACAGACCAATTCAAGGCGCACTGAAGCTTCCAATCGTTTCCTATACCTCTCTTGGAGCTAACACAATCAATTGCAAGTGTCAAAACGCCCAGAATCACCCCACAACACTCATACGATTTGCTTCTTTTTTTGAAATCGATTACGTTAATTCTTGCATCTTAAGCATGTTTGAATGATACATTTATGATTGTTAACGTATTTGCAACATATTTGAATGGTTTAATTGATGTTTTGATGAATATACTGACGATTGTCATGGCTAGGGTTTGAGAAGCCATTTTGGGGTTTCCCTGTACAGGTGAAATCATGCCAAGAAACTAATGTTATGATGCTTGTGAGACCCAGACGAATTGATTGACATAGTTAGAATTGATTTATTGTGCACCATATGAATTTTTGAAGCTTGCAGGTGTATAGTTATGGAGTTTTATTCGTAGGTATAGATCTGATACCTAAGATGACGGACAGGGAAGAAGACGGTGACTTGTCACCAACCCACTGGCCCGTTTGAATTGCGCGCGTATTTTCCAACCCAACCATTTTGTTTCATATATTATGTTTTGTTTTCATTATTGTTACAACAAAACCATGCAGCGCAGATGGCAGGGGTAGTAGTATGTGAAGCCAGGGACCTGGGTTCGATCCCATGTCCAAACGTTTTCTTATTTTCTGACCATTTGAACACAGATCCAGTGTAGCTCATGAGCAAACGTCTATCATGCGCCCTATTGATCCAGCCACTGGATCGTTGCCTGTACAGATCCAACGTTCCAATCAAGGAGAGACCATGGTGCACCTTCCAACCGTGTCAGCACAGGATCTGACACATGTTTGGGCTCAGTGTACATGGGTCATGAAGATTTAGCAATACACCCCCCTGGGTGCTTACACAGGCCCAAGTCTTTTTTATTTTTCATTCTTTAATTCTTTTTATTTATTAATTATATCTTTTAATAACACCAAAAAAATCATATTTTTTTATTTAATCAAAAATCATAAAAAACATAAAAAAATCTTTTTTTCATAAAAAATATTTTATTAATTAATTAGTTTAATTTAATTAGGGTAATTTAATGTTTTTTTATTATAATTAAAAATAATTAGATTTAGGGTTTAATTTTATACTTAACCTAATTTTTCCTTAAAAATAACATAAATTTTTTCTCAATTTAGATTTTTAAGTCGTCTAATTATTTCTCGCATTTAATTTACCGCGCGTTTTTAATTTCCTTTTTTTATTATTATCTGTAACTGCTCCGAGTTTGTAATAGATTTAAATAGGATTTCAATTCCGCATTTTATTTTCAGTCAAAATAATTATGTATCTGCCCAAAGCCATGTAATAGCTAGGACTTTAATTTCTCGCATTTTAATTCCCGCAAATTATAAACTACCTAGATGTATGTATAGGATTGTATGAAAAGACAAACTAGAATTAAAACAGTAGAAAACCCAAATTGTGCAAAGATGATTAACTGGAAAAAAAATATACTTGCACATGTTCACTCCTAGGGTTTACCCCACTCAGTTGCCTCGGAAATAATGGTCGCGTCCCTCGAATGTAGGGATACCTTAACAATGACCCTCGATTCAAAATCGTCATAAAGATCATAGTCCCTACTTGTCCCTCGAGTTGCCTATGAATTGATCTTATGACAATAGTCCCTTCGAAATGCTAAGGTATCTTTACTTGTTGCCTTCAGAGACCATTTCGTCCATTCGAACGTCCCTTTTAAACTCCAACGATGGTGCTACCTATTCCTCAATAATAGGATAGCGATGTCTAAAGGAAAACAAACAACCTTTTTTCGAGTAGGTAGATTAGTTCCTAGGTACTTGCTCAAATAAAACTTTTTACACAAACACTTTTCAAAACAACTTCGTCACACTCTTGAGGAGCGATACAAGAGTCATCACGAAGTAAAACCTTTCCAAAATAAGCACACACAAGTAATTTTAAAAATGAGAAAAGTACCTAAGAGCCCGTGGAAAACCATGGATAGAAAGGGTGCTAACACCTTCCCTTTCTATAATCTACCCCCTGTACTCATAAACAGTCTCGAAAAAGGATTTTTCTGTTCTTTTTCCTTTCCTTTGTTGGATAAAATAAAAGTCGGTGGTGACTCTTGCTTACCGCGACATTTGCAAATACAAAATACAAACCAGTATAAATAGTCGGTTCTGCCACCGTATCACAGTGGTGTTTGAATGTGTGTGTAAGTAGTGTTACTTAAGAGTTATCCCGTATCCACTTGAGGAATAATGTAATTATAGGGATTCCAAATTCCTAGGGCTTTCTTGAAAATTTTCGTTGTCCACCCAGCTAAAAGGTAGACAATTGAATTCTTATTCATAATGGATATGTGGGTTGATAACTATCTTGACTTTCCTATTATCTAAGACATGTCTTATCCCTTGTTCCTTCCTCCTAGGGGCGAGAAGAATGCAGGGGCGAAGTGGTACCTCCCTCTAGCGACCTCACATATTCGCCCTTTTTAGTGGCGGTCCCAGGCTGGCGCCATAAGCAAGGTTATTTATAAATATAACACTACAAAATTGATATTATAAGTCATTTGATAAATCAATCCCACAATAAACCATTCACATTTGTCATTCAATAATAAGATCAAATATTCAAACAAAATTGTTGGTAAATCATACATTAATGTTCATAAAATACAACGAACAATAATACAAAATATAAAAATGTTAATATTAAAATACAAAGTAAAAGATAACTATTGCATATATCTGGCCCATTGTTCCTCCTTTGTCTCATGTATCACAACACATGTCGTACCTATGCTAAAATAAATGGCTTGTAGAGTTACTCTCTCAAGAATTCCTTCTTGAAACTCGCTCTTAGCTATGGCATATCTCCCAATACCTATAATACGATGACATATCCACAACACATCTATGACACAATATGCCCTTGCCTGATCTTCTTCTATGATCTCTTGATGAGTCGATCCCCGGGGATCTCATTCTGCATTTGGTGTCACATAAGGATCTGCCGCTATATAAAACTATTGAATGCAATCGTATATCATACTCCATGGACGAGAACTTGGCATACTACATACATCCTTTAAGACCAGATGCTCATAGTACTCCATAAATATCCTATAGACATCTATGTGGAGGATAGTGACAAGAGCAATAACCATATGATCTTTGGGTATACCTTGTAAATACTCAAATTATCGTGGTACTTACTCAGGTAAATATCGATACATAAGTCAAGGCCAACAAGCCATCCACCCAGAGTATAAGTCTATCCCCTCCAAGGGCAGTATATGACATTGCTCATTGTACGACGTGAAACAAATATCACCCAACATGATGCGATCAAGATAAATTTGGAATGACTCAGTCACTGAATTCCCCCTGAGTGGGATAATTGAGCAGGTACGTGGCAATTTCTCAGAGTAGTCATCGACATATTCTCAGCCAAAGAGACATGAAAAGGATGGTGGATCCATCCTTGAAATTTTTCAGATGAAATATCAGTAAGAGTGTAACACAAGTATTATGTAATTGATATCATTAAAGATGCAACTTTTTTAATGTAAATAGATAATTGTTTGATGTTTGTCAACTCTTCCACTGACTTCTTTCAGCTAACTTGGAGTAAAGGTAAACCAAACAAGTTATCCCCCAGTTATACTCATGAATCCTCTCCAAGTCAATCAAACAAGTTACCCTCAGTTGTACTCATGCATCTTCTCCAAGTCAATGAAGTGTCTAATATAGACAATGACGACATAGGTCACACTTGTGTCCATAAATATACACATGTCGACCAAAATCTTGAAGTATGACCTTAATGCACATGCTCTATGGTATACAACATGTGCATCATCACCTGCGACATCCACAATAAATGAATCATTCAGTCACAGTGTGTTTAAATTTGTTTACCAGCCTTATATAACAACAAAAGATCACCCAATACTTATGATTAAAGATAATAATGATTCCTTTATCTGTCTCTCTAAATTCCCTTCTCTAAAAAAATTAGCGCCCATTACAAATGATAGAAACATATTTAAGCATGATACATAGATTGATACCTAAATCTTCACCTCATGCGAGTCTCCTCGCGTCTCACCTCATTTGCTACACGATGAGTAGGGGTGGAAATAGGCTAGAACGAGTTAGACTTTTCCAAACCTAAGCTTGGTCTATAAAATAACTAAAGTCTAAGTCTAATCTATAATTCATCATAAGCTTATTTTAAGGCTTGAGTTTGACTTTTTCAAAGGCTTGGTTGACTTGTTAGCCTACTTTAAAGCATATTTCATTTAGACATTTATTATTTAACAAATTTGTTTATGATGATCAAAATTAAACTCCGTCTATTATACATAAAATAAAATTAATAAAAATTATTTCTTTGCTTGCGATCTTTCCCTCATCTACACACCAGGTGGCAGGAGCTAGCAATTAAGGTTTGCTGAAAAAACTGTCCTTTTATTTGTTAAAAAACCTTGAATTAACTATAAATAAAAAAGGAAAACGGCTAAAAATAACAAAATTGAAAAAATAAAGCAAAACAGAAGATAAGATTAAAGCACTAAAATTTTTGTTATTGTTTTTTATTATAATAATAATTGTTTTTTAATTAATTATATTTATCATTATTAAATTTGTTTATGATGATAAAAATTAAACGCCGCCTATTATACATAAAATAAAATAAATAATAATAAAATATTTATTTGAATGCGCACTTTCCTTCATCTACGCCCCCAATAGTTAGAAATTAAGGTTTGCTGAAAAATTATCATTTTATTTCTTAAATAAAAACATGAATAGACTAAAAAAAATATAAGGAAACGGCTAAGAATAACAAAAATAAAAAAATAAAACAAAATTGAAGATAAGGTTAAAGCATTAAAGTTTTTGTTATGCTTTTTTATTTTTTTGTTTTGTTTTAATAATAAATATTTTTTAATTATATCATATTTATTATTTATCGAGTTTGTTTATGATGATCAAAATTAAACGCTACCTATTATGCATAAAATAAAACTAATAATAAATGGTTATTCATTTGCTTGTGAGATTTCCATCATTTACGTCCCAAGAGCTAGAAATTAAGGTTTACAGAAAAATTGTCCTTTTATTTCTTAAAGTTACTTGAATAGACAAAAAAAATTAAAAAAAAAAAAATTGAAAAAATAAAGCAAAACTGGAGACAAGGTTAAAGCACTAAAGCTTTTGTTATTGTTTTTTGTTTTAATAATAAATGTTTTTTAATTATATTATATTTATCATTTATCAAGTTTGTTTATGATGATCAAAATTAAACACACTTTATTATGTATAAATTAAAATTAATAATAAATGGTGATTTAACCTGATTAGAAGGGATCGTCAAGGCACATGAACTTCAAGTTGAGCAGCGGTTGAATGTGAAGTGGGAGATACCTGCAAGATACTTCGATACCAAAGTAAGAGTCTAGACAATCAGAGTACAAGTAACATGAGTGTGGTAGAATGAATGAGTGAATACTTGACCCTCTCATGTGAGAGGATATTTATAGTCTCCAGTGCTGGACCAAGATCCATGTATTGGACCAAGTGATTTCGACCCAATAACAAGGACTACCAGGATTTACGTGGGTAATAGGGTCCAACACGTGGCCCTCTCTATGGTAAAGCGCCATGAGAACATAGGAGCAGTGGACCCGTTATTCTCGGATGGCAAGTGGCGGTTGACCGAGATGTTAGTGAATCCCCCGCCAGATATGACCATGGCGGAGGGGAACTTCTCCCATCTACTGTGGGTGAACAAAGGCTCGTCATCTTCAAAACTGTCAGGGATGTGGAAGTCCTCGGGCCTTGAGACACAGAAGGCTACCTGGAGGAGACTAGAGTTATTGGATGGTCGGACATCCTCCCCAATTTCTTTAACCCCGCGGGTGTCCCGATGAGGGGGCGTAGTTCCTCTGGTACTGCCCGAGTCTCCCTGCCTTGATGAGAGTCTCGATGGCATCCTTCAGGTGAACGCAGTCTTTGGTCAGGGGATCATGGCTTCAGTGATACTACTTTGTTCTATCGGCCCCGAGCTTTGCAGGAGTGGGTCGAGGACGCCTGACCCCGCTGTTCTTGAACTTAGCATTGGAGCACTCTGCAAGGATACGCTTGCGGGAAGCGGTCATCGGTGTGTATTCGGTGAATCTCTCGGGTGGTCCTCTATGCTCAGAGGGGGGGGGGGGGGGGGTCGCGAGGTTTCTCATCCCTTCTCTTCTCTCATTTTCTTTAAGAAGAGCCCAATTCATTGTGTCGTGGGACATTAGTTGGTCCGCGGTTCCTCGAGTTACGGGCGTTGTTGGTGGCCTCTTTTTCCTCGTAGTCCATGTACGTCCAGGATTTTTCGAGGAGTGCATCGAAACACCTGGGGGCTCAATGCTGACGGCGTTTCTAAATTCAGTGCTTAAGAGGAGTCCCTTCTCGAGTAAGTATCTCTTCATGTGATCGGTGCAGGGGACCCAAATAGCCTCGCGGTTGAACCGATCAATGTATTCTCTGAGGGTCTCATCGCTTCTCTGGACGATTGCCTTGAGGGTGGCCTCAGTTTTCGGGTGCTGTCGTATTCCTTTAGAAGGGGAGGCTTCTATATCCCTTTAGGAATATGGGCCTCCATGATGGTCTGGGACAGCAGACCACGGGGGTCGTCTTCGTCACTTCTTTCTGGGGAGCAAGAGAGGGACCGGTAGTAGCGGCGGTCTTGGTCACACGGAGGGTTCCTAGGCCGAGACTTCTCTTTGTCGCCCTTATTTCTTTTCTGCTCAGGGGATCATTGTTCTTTGCACCGGGGGGGGGGGGGGGGGTTGACCGCGCTTCTTGACAACTTCGGGTTGGATCCTCTCCAATGCAAGACCTCGCCCAATACGACGGGGAGTTGGGCTCTGAGAATCGTCTAGTCTGTGTCTCCGTGGGGGAGATCGGGAGCGTTCCTCATTCCGTCAGGGAGGAGGAGTTCGCGAATCAGGTCTTCAGTGCTTTCTGGGGGACTGTGATCGGTGGATCTGGAACTGACTGTTTAACGCTGGTTCGCGAAATGTCGCGGTAAGCAAGAGTCGCCACCGTCTTTTATTTTCTCCAAATGGAAAGGACAAAAGCACAGAAAAATTCCTTAAAAGAGATTGCTCTCGGTTCGGGAGGTAGGTTATAGAAAGGGAAGGTATTAGCACCCTTTCTATCCATGGTTATCCATGGGCTCTTAGGTACTTGCTCAATGTGTTTTCAAAAATGTTTGCTTGCTTTTCAATTGTGGGTTTCAAAAATATTCTTTGAAAAGTTTCAGCTCAACTCGTGCGTCAGAGTGTTTTGAAAAGTTTGTTTTGGAAGTTTTTGAAAGGTGTTGGTGAAAAGAGTTTTTGTTTAGTTTGAAATTAGAGCAAGTACCTTTGAGAACCTACCTACCCTTAAGGAATTTGTCTGTGTAAATGTCCTTTAAGGTAGTGCCATCCCACCATTGAGAGGTAGGTAGCACCACCGTAGGAGGTGTTCGGGTCAATTCGAGTTTTAGAGACGTGGTGACCACCGGAGCAATAGGAAGACACCTCAGAAGCTACCCTCATGCCAGGTTCCCGGACCATGAGGACTTACTAAGACGTTTTCTACTCGACGACCACCTTTCGAAAGGCAACAGTGAGGCGTACCCTAGGGGTGGTGTGTGCGAATTGTGTGTCATTTTCAGTTCATTGTTTGTCTTGTCATGCATTGGTGATCTAACGATTCAATTTTTATTTTTTGGGCATACATTCTTTCATGCATATTTATTAACAGTTATATTTGCGAGAAAATAAATCTAGACTATTACAACTGGCGCGGGTCCACATCGCCAAAAAAACCGAACCCGATTTGACTGAAAGTAAAAAACAATAAAATAAAAAGTGCAAGAAATAAATCTAAACTCATTACAAGGCTTTGGGGCATATACAGAGGTATTTAAACAATGTAAAATAAATGCACGAAATAAAGACTAAACAAAATTAGGGCGTTGGACCCTTTTACAAATAATTAAAATTAATCAAGGAAATTAAAAATTAAATGAAAAATAATGTTTTTGTGTTTTTTAGGTTTAAAAGAAAAAAGAGAAAAGTTAATTAAAATCAAAATCCTAGTTCTAATGTTTTTTAAGTTTGTTATGAAAAAGATTTAATTTCTAACCTAATTAAATTCTAAACTAATTTATGTACAATTTTTGATTTATAGAAAATAAATAATAAATAATAATATTGTGAGAAAAAAGGAAAGAATTAAAAAGGATATAAAAAATTAATAATTAACCTAATTCTACATTTTTTGGATTTTTATTATGAAAAAAGAATTAAAATTAAAACTAAGACCTAATTAAACTAAATGAGTTATATTTTAATTTATTTAAAGAAAGAATCAAAATTAGTTATATTTTTTTTTGTCCTTTCTGTATTTTTAATGTTTTTTATATTTTTGTAAAAATTAATTAAATCAGAAAGTAAAACACAAGTAAATTTAAAAACAATAGAATATAAAGAAAATTAGAAAAAAAGAAAAAAGATAGAACCAGGAGGGTGTGGATTTGAATTTGGAGGTGCAAGCCTAAAGCCTGGCCCATTTGCTGGCAATTTGTTGACTTTTTCCATTCAAGTGTGCGCTTGCTGACTTGATGTATGGTGCACTCTTCATCTTGGCCATGGATCTGAGGCCCTGGGACACGTGGAGGTTGAATTCTGATGGAGTATGGTGAGCATCAGTGTGAGCGTTGCATGGAACCTGGAAAGGAAAAATTATATTGAATTTTTGCAGGACCTGGGACTTGAACCCAGGTCTTTGAGGTTAACACGCTTATCCCTTGCCACTGAGCCAGTTATATTTCAATTAACATATAATAGTTAATAAATACTAAAAAGAATAATCAATGCATAGTGGTCAAACGCGCGCGAATTTGAACGAATCAATCACCAGCTGACACGTCTTCTTCTTCCTCGCGTGTCCTGAAACACAAACACATAAAGCAACGGTTTTGAAACGTAGTGTTAGGGAAGCTACAAAAAAATAGCGAATAGCTCGTTTCCTAATATAAATTAGGCGCGAGTATGTCTTCTTCTTCGTCTCAAGATGCTGAGTGCAACCATGGTGGTCATGGGTTCTGATTTTTTCCCTAGGCAAAATCCCTAATTTGAGAAAGCCGTAACCCTAGGATTCGAAAATGGCAAGTCTTTATTCATGGCACAAAAATGAAATTAAACGCATTGGTCAGCTTGGAAACATCATCATGAGTATGAATATGTAATTAAAAATGCAAAAGGATGCTTAGAATCAAGAACACGAATTCAAAAATTTTGCTGTACAGTTTCACTTGTAACTACCAGTTTAAGGAGTTTTGATTGATGTTATGAATTGAAATGCCTTCAGAATTATCTCAGGATGCTAATGGTATAAAAATTTTGGCTTGAAAAGATCCCTAGCACTGATTTCAGTTTTGCATTTTATGGCCAAATTTTTCAAATGTCCAAAGGCCTTTTCAGCGTATCATATGGTCTCCTATGGTTAGGGTTTGACTTAGGGGTTATGCTGGAGTGGAATTGGCTTGCTAGCTCTCCTTAATTCATGCTTGTTAGAGAATTGGCCTTAGGGTTTGTCCATTAACCATTTTTTCCTAATTTCTAGCCAAAACCTAGACCTAGTGTGTAAATGAACCTTGGCCTGATTTTTGAGTTGGTTCATGATACATAGAACTTGTCCAAGTTCATATGACACCATTACATTGATTTTTAAATTTTATTTGAATTTTCAATGAATTAAAATGAATTAAATCATCAAAAATTAAATAAAATAAAAAAGTCAACATTTGGTCTTGAAATCAACCATGGGCCACGTGTGTGGCATGACAAGGATGGACAAAGTGAGAAAAATGGGGCCCTTTTGTCAAAATTGGATTTTCAAGGATAGTTGACTTTTGCCATTTCACAAAAATTTCCCAACTTCTACAAGGCATAACTTGCTCAATTTTTAAGCTTTTCTCATGTTCTTGGACATTTTGGAAAGGTCTTTGAGTCCTTTAACCAATGCCTTTGGTCCCATGTCATTTTGATTTACCAATCTCAAGTTATGGCCTTTGACTTAAAGTCCCTTTTTGTTGACTTTTGAAAATGACCTATAATGTTGAAATTGATAACTTTTTGTGAGAGCATTTCTTGGACTTGAAGTATGAAGATGAGTTGTAGGAAATGTCTTTCTCTTCAAAATGAGCTTTGGATGGAATTTTTCTGATAATCCATGTGAAAGTTATGCCCTGGTCAATTTCAGTTGACTTTTTCAACTGTCCAAATATAGCAACTTTTGCATCTTTGATGATTTCTGAGCCAAATTTTGAGAATCATGATCAAGCATTGATCAAATGATGTTTGTGGCTTCAAAATGATATGTTGACCAAAAATTTGAACTTTTGACTGTCAAATGACCATTTTGCCCCTACAGTTGACTGTAGTGCAATTTAGGGTTTTGACTGTGCAATCTTGAGCTGAATGCCCTGAAACTTGATATGGGGATGCTTGACCATGTTTGTAAGCATATGAGACTTGATTGAGCCTTTGAAAACTTCATTTTCTTGATCAGAACCCAAACCCTAATTTTGACTGTATAAGAGACAGTTGACCTGCACAACCCTTGGGGAATTTTGTAGCTTGGCTTGACAATTTCTTGAGGAATATGGGAGGGCAAATTTTGGGGTATAACAGTTGCCCCTGTTCAATCTTCTTAGACCTGAGGATGCAGATTGGCTGACGTGCCTTTCGTAATCCGAGGGTAGAAGATGATTGGACACTAGAGTGCCCGGAAATTTGCGCTCACATGTTAGCAATGATGGGGATGGGCTTATAGATGCCATCTGGATGTTTGCTGGATCGGATGATGGGCTTATAGATGCCATCTGGATGTTGATCGCGTAGGAGATTCCTTAGCGAGATCCTGCATACCTGCAAAACAGAAAAATGAGTACCTGACACGTTGCATGAGCTGATTTTTTAGATGCCTGGTATAGATGTGTCCTGACTGGTTACAGGAGCTGAGTCTGGAGCTTCAAACAGCAATGAAAGAACCAGGGATGATTACTTCCTTAGCATGAATGGTAAGAGAGCCTTGGGCGACTTTTAACTTCAACAACGCTCGTTGAGAAAAATCTGGGGTGTCTTCTACTGGGATAAGAATCAGAGAGATCTTAAGGTCGATCTGACTGAACCAGAGAGGCCTTTGACTGGATAAGCAATCAGGAAAATCTTGGGACGATTTAACTGAACCGGTCTAGGTCTTGAAATGTCTTCAACTGGATAAGCAATCAGGAAAATCTTGGGACGATTTAACTGAACCAGAGAAGGCCTTTGACTGAACCAGTCTAGGTCTTGAAATGTCTTCAAAGGGATAAGCATCAGGAAAATCTTGGGACGATTTAACTGAACCAGAGAAGGCCTTTGACTGAACCAGTCTAGGTCTTGAAATGTCTTCAAAGGGATAAGCATCAGGAAAATCTTGGGACGATTTAACTGAACCAGAGAAGGCCTTTGACTGAACCAGTCTAGGTCTTGAAATGTCTTCAAAGGGATAAGCATCAGGAAAATCTTGGGACGATTTAACTGAACCAGAGAAGGCCTTTGACTGAACCAGTCTAGGTCTTGAAATGTCTTCAAAGGGATAAGCATCAGGAAAATCTTGGGACGATTTAACTGAACCAGAGAAGGCCTTTGACTGAACCAGTCTAGGTCTTGAAATGTCTTCAAAGGGATAAGCATCAGGAAAATCTTGGGACGATTTAACTGAACCAGAGAAGGCCTTTGACTGAACCAGTCTAGGTCTTGAAATGTAGCTTGAGAACTTAACTGGATCTTCCCTGAAAGATAAAAGTCAGTCATATGCAATGCATGATATGGATCAAGCAATGATGTTCTCAACATAGATGAGATTTGTATGATGCAGTGCGTTATGCATGCTATAATGATGTACGTGATGTTTTATGTATGTTTTCGTCTAGGAACGTAAACTCTTTGACGGGTGCCAGGAAGTCCTATCCCGGGCTGATGTTTGAAGAATAGATTTCCCTTCCGCTGGGGATGATAGTGGCAAGGATACCGGTAGGAGAAGATGACTCCGTTGCGGAATAAACTTGGCGAATGGAAGATTCTGCGGGGAGAAAAGATACTCTAACGATCATGCTGGAAAGCAATACTCTGTGGGAAGAGTGATGCCTTGCTGAATGTTGATAGCAACTCTGTTGGGGATACCGTTGTTGTATTGGAAGTGTGAATTGACTTCGCTGGGGATAGGAAAGAACTACGTTGACGACGGCCTTTCCGTGGCTTTTGGCTGAGGATAACCCAGTTATATCCTGTTAAGGAAATAACTCTTTAAATCAAGCCAGACGACGCGTTCGTGTTCTATGAAGGATAAGCTCCCAGAATATACTGGGGATAAGCTTACTGCTTGGGGAGATGAATTCCATCTTTCCTGGGGAACTTGGATTGGACTCTTCTGGGGAGTTTTGAACTGTAACCTTGTAAGTTGAAAGAGGGAACCTATGTAGGGTTGCCTGATGATGAGCTCGTGTAAAACCACATCTTGGAAAGAAGGACACCTGTGTAGGGTTGACTGATGACGAGCTCGTGTAAAACTGCACCTTGGAGGAAGGAAACCTGTGTAGGGTTTCTTCGGGATAAGTTCGTGTAAAACTTTTGGCGGAACCGGGGTAAGGTTACTGCAGGGTAAGTTCGTGTAAAACTTCTTGATGAACCGGGGTAAGGTTATAAGTCCGTGTAAAACTTCTGGATGAACCGGGGTTAGGTTACTTGGATATGTTTGTGTAAAAACTTCTTGATGAACCGGGGTAAGGTTATTTGTGATAAATCCATGTAAGATTTATAGAGGAACCGGGGTTAGGTTACTTGGATAAGTTTGTGTAAAAACTTCTTGATGAACCGGGGTAAGGTTATTTGTGATAAATCCATGTAAGATTTCTGGAGGAACCGGGGTAAGGTTATTTGGATATTGGGATACCGCCGGGGAACAATCTTTAGACCAAGACTGCCGGGGATGCTTGTAAAGAATATATGCTGCTGGGGGAATATTGGGATTTACTGGAGGATACCCAATTTCCTTGAGACTTGTTAACTTTGCTTGGAGAAGAATGCACCTATTCTCTGGGGAATTAAGATGTACTGATCATGTTCTTTAGCTGGACATACCTTGGTACCTTGGAGGACGGAAACAACCAGATTGCTTAAACCATCCGTTATTGCCCCTGTTTCTATAGGGGAGGTATGCTGATAATTGTTGAGGGTCAAACCTTCTTCAGGCAGGCAGGTGACAAGATGACAGGACATAGTCGTATGCTTTGATCCCTAACTTTTGCCTGGACCGCCCTTTCGGGTTTTCAGTCCACCGGGATACCCATTTTTGCCCAAGCCGCCTTTTCAGGTTTTCGACTTGCCGGGCGTACTGATTTTTTCATTTCATCCCTTATTTTTGCCTAGGTGTGTCAGCCTAGTGGGCCTTTGATTTTACGTAGTATTTTTTCGACTATGTCCATGTTCTCAGAATGTAAGGAGTTGCCCCTGTTAGAATTGTTTTGTCATGCCACCAGAAAATCTTCGTCTGATTGTCCCAGGTGACTTAGACGGAGATTTGCCCCAGGCTGGTGGTGTCGCCATATTGTCAAAAGGTGTCTGATCGTGCAAGATTCGTTGCTGGATTGCCCCAAGTGACTCAGGCAGAGATTTGCCCCAGGCTTTTTGGCCTTTTGAGAGATTCTCCGAATCTTGACTGGATTGCCCCAGATGAAGGACCATGGTCATGTCTGCCCCTTGATTGGAGATACTTCTGTTCATTAGACTTTCGTCATGCGAATTTCTATGCTGTTCAAACAAAAAATCATATGCAAACACAGTTATATCAAAAATACAAAGCTTATGTCTGTCTTGAATATTTTGAAAATGCGTTCTTTTCATAAAACAAGTGAATGTTTGTAAAACGTGATGTCAACTCCGTATTTACCGTAGGCCTTAAGGAGTCAGGATACCTTTCGTAACAGTATGCTTTCGAACTAACCCATACTTCAGCTAGGACTTTTTAAGGGTTATAATGTGGCCTGGTTCATGGTTTTAAGAAACAAAGGATAAAGGCTCAAATTATTTGTACCCACCCACTCTTCGTGATGTTCTCCAAACCTAAACTCAGTTGATCCTACGTTAGACCTTGTTTGAGTCTTTGCTTTGATATACCAGCGGTGGTTCGAATGTTGACAATTTATTTCAAATAGGCAGTCATCTTTGTTTTTGTTGAGGGTTTGTATGACCTCTTTCTCGTCTGATTTTTGTTATCCCTTTCTTCTTTTTTTTTTTTTTGAACTGTTTCCTTTTTTGGAATTACAGTCAGCGGGATGCCCCAGTTTTGTAAGTCTCCTTCATAGGTTTTGACTTATTGGGTTCTTATTTTTGAGATATGATGACTGCCTTTCGTTATTGATTATTCAGAACTATCACTGTCTTTCTTCATTTTGTAAGGACCTCTTTGGTGCCATTCGTTATGCACTTGGATCAACTGAAAGACTACCCTGCCCCAGGTTATGATAAAGGGTTTTAAATTTCGCAAATAAAAACTCTTACTTCTTTGGCTCAGAGGGGTTGACGAGGGATTATCTTCCTTATTACTCCAGTGTTTAGGGATTGAAACTATGCCTGTACCTCATCAGCGGGGTCTGTTCAAAAGCATACTGTAGATCGCGGTATCGTTTTCGTCATCCTCCCTCAAGAGGCTTAGAATTATTGATTGAGAGTTGACATCAGAACAAATATGAAAATAATTTGCGTATAGTGAATACGAATATATTGATTCAAAATAGACATAAGCGATGCATTAATGAAATAACAATGTTTTAACAATGAGTAAACGTTTGAACAAAAGAAAATTGCAACTTGAACATTCGAATGAACAAAAATTTCTAGTCTCAGGGCTTGTCACTTCAAATGGTGAGCCTTGGAGGGATGGTAGAAAAATTCAGCCTGACCATCTTGTGTGAATTCCAGTGCTCCTTCATCAATCAGGTCCTGGATCTTGTTTTTCAAAGCCCAACACTCGTTTGCATTATGTCCTGGACAGGCAGAGTGGTAGGCACACCTTTTATTGGGATCATAAGCAGGATGTGCTGTGTTGGGGCTCTGGGGATGATCCCTTAATGTGATCAGGTTCAATCTCAACAGGCGTTGTAAAGCTTGAAACGGCGACATATTGAGCGGGGTGAACTGCCTCCTGGGCTTGTCTGTCTGAAGCTGGTGAAGTTGCTGCTGAATTGGTGATACTGGAGCCATATGAGGAGCTTTCTCCTTGCCTCTTTGTCTCAAAGGTGGTTGAACGATGATTGGCTTTTTACCCTTAGATGTTTGCCCCAGTTGGTTGCCCTGAAGCAGTTTGTTGATGAGAACCCCGAGCTCATCTTGTCTTTGAGCTAAACCTTGAATGGCATTCCTCTGCCCCAGCATTTGGGCTTTCAATGCATCCACCTCAGCTTGTAGGTGTTCTAGCCTTTCATCCTCAGCACTGTTCCTGACAAAAGTCTCCATGATAAGTGTCCTTAGCTCTTCCTGCCCCTTGGATAGATTCAGGAGGATTTCCTCGAACCGAGTCTCTTGAGCAAGAAGGTCCTGGTTGTCTTGTTGTGAAACCATTGCTGAAATAAACAGCGGGAATGGTAAGTGACCTGCAACAAAGATGCTTGTTATGTAAGGATGAGTATGATGTGCATGCAATGTTTTCAAGGATCTCGCGGGATAAACCAGAAAATTTGTTAGCATTGGAATTTAGAGCTTGATTGAAGGACACCCATGTTATTGAGAATTCTTCTTCAAGAGTCAAGGCTCACCATATCAAGTGGGTCATAGCCCCTGACTTTAGTCATCATGTCTGATTTTGATTTCCAAACAACCTTGGTTAGGGAACCTTCTTCAGGAGTCAAAGCTCACCATATCAAGTGGGTCATAGCCCCTGACTTTAGTCATCATGTCTGGTTTTGATTTCCAAACAACCTTGGTTAGGGAACTTTCTCCAGGAGTCAGAGCTCACCATATCAAGTGGGTCATAGCCCCTGACAACATTGGCTAGAAGAAAATAAATCCTCTTTGCCCCTTGCTAGATGTTTGATTTATATGACCTGTATCACAAGCCCTTGAGATCCTTGAAATGGGTTAGGATGTATGCAATGGTATGATGTCATGATATGCATGGGGTAATGTGAGTAACCCTGTTATGAGTCCCAATTAAGGACTGCAAAAACCTGCAAGAAACTTAGGATACCCTGTTATGAGTCCTAATTAAGGACTACAAACACAACCTGCAAGAGACAAATGTCAGGTAATAAGCATGCAAGTAGTTCAAGTAGGAAGGCACACAAGTCACACAAGAGAAGCCCTTAAAGTTTAGGCCAGCATGGAGTCTGGGTAGTACCCTCTTGAAGTTGGTGGGTTCAACCTGTCCTATCAAAGTAACCGGGTTCTAAGGTTCCCAATATCACGGGATTGCTTTCATTGTTCATTGTTTCGATTTAGCCACTGAACTGGCGACCGAAATATTCCAGGAAAGCAACCCTCAATTGAGTGTAGTATCGAGTATCAACCAACCTCGGACTGCACCAAAGTCAGTTATCTCACTACCCTAAAGAGGCCAAGATGGTTCAATTAAGGTTCCTAAGGTCTGTTGATGCTTCATGACACCACATGGAGGCCCCGTACTCTCCTTGACTGACTCAAGGGTTACCGGTACACACCAAAGTGCCACATCAACGTAGCAGACTGTTTCAACCATGTCGGTATACCCCGCACAGTTCCCTCACAGCCTTGTTGCTACTTTCTAAGAAGGTATCCCCCAGATCCGGGTTAGGATCTATAGAACTCCCAAGACAGTCCCACAATTTAAAGCAAACAAGGAGAGCAATTGAAAACACAGTGATCTTAGTCCTAAGGTACACCTCACTTTATAAAGTTTTCCCCAGCAGAGTCGCCAGTTCTGTGATCGGTGGATCTGGAACTGACTGTTTAACGCTGGTTCGCGAAATGTCGCGGTAAGCAAGAGTCGCCACCGTCTTTTATTTTCTCCAAATGGAAAGGACAAAAGCACAGAAAAATTCCTTAAAAGAGATTGCTCTCGGTTCGGGAGGTAGGTTATAGAAAGGGAAGGTATTAGCACCCTTTCTATCCATGGTTATCCATGGGCTCTTAGGTACTTGCTCAATGTGTTTTCAAAAATGTTTGCTTGCTTTTCAATTGTGGGTTTCAAAAATATTCTTTGAAAAGTTTCAGCTCAACTCGTGCGTCAGAGTGTTTTGAAAAGTTTGTTTTGGAAGTTTTTGAAAGGTGTTGGTGAAAAGAGTTTTTGTTTAGTTTGAAATTAGAGCAAGTACCTTTGAGAACCTACCTACCCTTAAGGAATTTGTCTGTGTAAATGTCCTTTAAGGTAGTGCCATCCCACCATTGAGAGGTAGGTAGCACCACCGTAGGAGGTGTTCGGGTCAATTCGAGTTTTAGAGACGTGGTGACCACCGGAGCAATAGGAAGACACCTCAGAAGCTACCCTCATGCCAGGTTCCCGGACCATGAGGACTTACTAAGACGTTTTCTACTCGACGACCACCTTTCAAAGGCAACAGTGAGGCGTACCCTAGGGGTGGTGTGTGCGAATTGTGTGTCATTTTCAGTTCATTGTTTGTCTTGTCATGCATTGGTGATCTAACGATTCAATTTTTATTTTTTGGGCATACATTCTTTCATGCATATTTATTAACAGTTATATTTGCGAGAAAATAAATCTAGACTATTACAACTGGCGCGGGTCCACATCGCCAAAAAAACCGAACCCGATTTGACTGAAAGTAAAAAACAATAAAATAAAAAGTGCAAGAAATAAATCTAAACTCATTACAAGGCTTTGGGGCATATACAGAGGTATTTAAACAATGTAAAATAAATGCGCGAAATAAAGACTAAACAAAATTAGGGCGTTGGACCCTTTTACAAATAATTAAAATTAATCAAGGAAATTAAAAATTAAATGAAAAATAATGTTTTTGTGTTTTTTAGGTTTAAAAGAAAAAAGAGAAAAGTTAATTAAAATCAAAATCCTAGTTCTAATGTTTTTTAAGTTTGTTATGAAAAAGATTTAATTTCTAACCTAATTAAATTCTAAACTAATTTATGTACAATTTTTGATTTATAGAAAATAAATAATAAATAATAATATTGTGAGAAAAAAGGAAAGAATTAAAAAGGATATAAAAAATTAATAATTAACCTAATTCTACATTTTTTGGATTTTTATTATGAAAAAAGAATTAAAATTAAAACTAAGACCTAATTAAACTAAATGAGTTATATTTTAATTTATTTAAAGAAAGAATCAAAATTAGTTATATTTTTTTTTGTCCTTTCTGTATTTTTAATGTTTTTTATATTTTTGTAAAAATTAATTAAATCAGAAAGTAAAACACAAGTAAATTTAAAAACAATAGAATATAAAGAAAATTAGAAAAAAAGAAAAAAGATAGAACCAGGAGGGTGTGGATTTGAATTTGGAGGTGCAAGCCTAAAGCCTGGCCCATTTGCTGGCAATTTGTTGACTTTTTCCATTCAAGTGTGCGCTTGCTGACTTGATGTATGGTGCACTCTTCATCTTGGCCATGGATCTGAGGCCCTGGGACACGTGGAGGTTGAATTCTGATGGAGTATGGTGAGCATCAGTGTGAGCGTTGCATGGAACCTGGAAAGGAAAAATTATATTGAATTTTTGCAGGACCTGGGACTTGAACCCAGGTCTTTGAGGTTAACACGCTTATCCCTTGCCACTGAGCCAGTTATATTTCAATTAACATATAATAGTTAATAAATACTAAAAAGAATAATCAATGCATAGTGGTCAAACGCGCGCGAATTTGAACGAATCAATCACCAGCTGACACGTCTTCTTCTTCCTCGCGTGTCCTGAAACACAAACACATAAAGCAACGGTTTTGAAACGTAGTGTTAGGGAAGCTACAAAAAAATAGCGAATAGCTCGTTTCCTAATATAAATTAGGCGCGAGTATGTCTTCTTCTTCGTCTCAAGATGCTGAGTGCAACCATGGTGGTCATGGGTTCTGATTTTTTCCCTAGGCAAAATCCCTAATTTGAGAAAGCCGTAACCCTAGGATTCGAAAATGGCAAGTCTTTATTCATGGCACAAAAATGAAATTAAACGCATTGGTCAGCTTGGAAACATCATCATGAGTATGAATATGTAATTAAAAATGCAAAAGGATGCTTAGAATCAAGAACACGAATTCAAAAATTTTGCTGTACAGTTTCACTTGTAACTACCAGTTTAAGGAGTTTTGATTGATGTTATGAATTGAAATGCCTTCAGAATTATCTCAGGATGCTAATGGTATAAAAATTTTGGCTTGAAAAGATCCCTAGCACTGATTTCAGTTTTGCATTTTATGGCCAAATTTTTCAAATGTCCAAAGGCCTTTTCAGCGTATCATATGGTCTCCTATGGTTAGGGTTTGACTTAGGGGTTATGCTGGAGTGGAATTGGCTTGCTAGCTCTCCTTAATTCATGCTTGTTAGAGAATTGGCCTTAGGGTTTGTCCATTAACCATTTTTTCCTAATTTCTAGCCAAAACCTAGACCTAGTGTATAAATGAACCTTGGCCTGATTTTTGAGTTGGTTCATGATACATAGAACTTGTCCAAGTTCATATGACACCATTACATTGATTTTTAAATTTTATTTGAATTTTCAATGAATTAAAATGAATTAAATCATCAAAAATTAAATAAAATAAAAAAGTCAACATTTGGTCTTGAAATCAACCATGGGCCACGTGTGTGGCATGACAAGGATGGACAAAGTGAGAAAAATGGGGCCCTTTTGTCAAAATTGGATTTTCAAGGATAGTTGACTTTTGCCATTTCACAAAAATTTCCCAACTTCTACAAGGCATAACTTGCTCAATTTTTAAGCTTTTCTCATGTTCTTGGACATTTTGGAAAGGTCTTTGAGTCCTTTAACCAATGCCTTTGGTCCCATGTCATTTTGATTTACCAATCTCAAGTTATGGCCTTTGACTTAAAGTCCCTTTTTGTTGACTTTTGAAAATGACCTATAATGTTGAAATTGATAACTTTTTGTGAGAGCATTTCTTGGACTTGAAGTATGAAGATGAGTTGTAGGAAATGTCTTTCTCTTCAAAATGAGCTTTGGATGGAATTTTTCTGATAATCCATGTGAAAGTTATGCCCTGGTCAATTTCAGTTGACTTTTTCAGCTGTCCAAATATAGCAACTTTTGCATCTTTGATGATTTCTGAGCCAAATTTTGAGAATCATGATCAAGCATTGATCAAATGATGTTTGTGGCTTCAAAATAATATGTTGACCAAAAATTTGAACTTTTGACTGTCAAATGACCATTTTGCCCCTACAGTTGACTGTAGTGCAATTTAGGGTTTTGACTGTGCAATCTTGAGCTGAATGCCCTGAAACTTGATATGGGGATGCTTGACCATGTTTGTAAGCATATGAGACTTGATTGAGCCTTTGAAAACTTCATTTTCTTGATCAGAACCCAAACCCTAATTTTGACTGTATAAGAGACAGTTGACCTGCACAACCCTTGGGGAATTTTGTAGCTTGGCTTGACAATTTCTTGAGGAATATGGGAGGGCAAATTTTGGGGTATAACAGGGACCAACGAGATTGTTCCAGTATCATCAAGCGCTCACCTTGCACGAAGATCAGCATTTTCGGTAACAGGGATCTCCTGATACACAGCCAACTCATAATTCTGTCGAGGATGGTGGGCATCGTCGCATGGTTGCAAAAGGGTGGAGGAAGATGCGGTCATCCCGTCCCGGGGGTCTTGCTCGTGGGCGAATATGTTGTTTTTGTTGCTCGTTGTTGTTTTTAGTGTTGTTGTTGTTGCCGGCGTCGACAAAGTGAACGTTCTAGTCATTGTTGATAGCTTGGTCGACTATGACAATTGAAAGTTTGAGAGAGTTTTCTTTGATCTTCAGTTAGTGAAAAATGGGAAAGCAAATTCTCACAGACTGCGCCACTGATTGTTTCTGATCAGATGGGATCGTCAAGACCCACAAACTTCAAGTTGAGCAACAGTTGAATGTGGAGTGGAGGGTATCTGCAAGATACTCTGAAGTCAAAGTAAGAGTCTAGACAATCCGAGTTAAGTAACAGAAGTGAGGTAGAATGAATGAATGAATACCTGAGCCTCTCATGTGAGAGGATATTTATAGCCTCCAACGTTGAGCCAAGATCCATGTATTGGACCAAGTGATTTGGGCCCAATAACAAGGACTGCCAGAGTATACGTGGGTAATAGGATCCAACATGTGGCCTCCTCCCTGGTAAAGCGCCCCGAGAACATATGGGCAGTGGACCCGTTATTCTCGAAGGGCAAGTGGCGGTTGATGTGACGGTTGACCATGTTCCTTAATGAACACGTGGGGGAAATCTCCTACGACTATCTGACTTGGGCCTGAAGCTATTGGGCCATAGACAAAGGTGCTGGTATTAGACTTGTCCATCTGTGGACCAAGTATCAGCTCAACCCATAACAAATAGTTATTTATTTGCTTACCCTCATCAACACCTCAAGAGCTAAAAATTAAGGCTTTCTGAAAAATTGTCCTTTTATTTTAAAAAAAAAACTTGAATAGATTACAAAAAAAATATTAGGAAAATGACTAAAAAAATAAAATTGAAGTTAAGGTTAAAGCACAAAAAATTTTGTTATTGTTTTTTTTTTTGTTTTAATTATAAGTTTTTTAATTATATTATATTTATCAAGATTATTTATGATGATCAAAATTAAATGTTACCTATGCATAAAATAAAACTAATAATAAAGAGTTATTTATTTACTTGCGAGCTTTCAATCATGTACTCCTTAAGAATTAGAAATTAAGGTTTAATGAAGAATTGTCTATTTCTTAAAAAAAAAAACTTGAATAGACTACAAAAAAAAAGACTAAAAATAAGAAAATTGAAAAAATAACGTAAAACTGAAGATAAGGTTAAAACACTAAAGTTTTTGTTATTGTTTTTTGTTTTAATAGTAATTTTTTTAATTATATTAAATTTATCATTTATCAAATTTGTTTATGATAATAAAAATTAAACGTCGCATATTATACATAAAATAAAATTAATAATAAAGACTTATTTATTTGTTTGCAACCTTTCCCTCATCTACGCCCCTAAGAGTTAAAAATTAAGGTTTGTTGAAAAATTATCCTTTTATTTCTTAAAAATAAAACTTGAATAATCTACAAAAAAAAATTTTATAAGGAAAATGACTAAAAATAACTAAAATAAAAAAATTAAGGAAAACAGGAGATAAGGTTATAACACTATAATTTTTGTTGTCGTTTTTTTTTATTTTAATAACAAGTTTTTTTTTTAATTATATTATATTTATTATTTATAAAGTTTGTTTGTGATGATCAAAATTAAACACAATCTATTATACATAAAATAAAACTAATAATAAAGAGTTATTTATTTGTTGGTGAGCATTCCATCATCTACGCTCCCAATAGATATAAATTAAGGTTGCTGAAAAATTGTACTTTTATTTCATAAATTTTTCTAAATAAATTACAAAAAAAAAGGGAAAACAACTAAAACTAATAAATTTGAAAAAACAAAACAAAATTGAAGACAAGGTCAAAGCACTAAAGCTTTTGTTATGTTTTTGTTTTGTTTTAATAATAAATGTTTTTTTGTTATTTATTTGCTAGCGAGCTTTCCCTCATCTACACACTAAAAGCTAGAAATTAAGATTTTCTAAAAAAAATGTTCTATTATTTCTTAAAAGACACTTGAAAAGACTACAGAAAAAAAAAGGAATATGACTAAAAATAACAAAATTGGAGTTAAGGTTAAACCACTAAGGTTTTTGTTATTATTTTTTTTTTTGTTTTAATAATAAGTTTTTTTAATTATATTATATTTATCATTTATCAAATTTATTTACGATGATTCTGTGATACGAGATATAATATTTTCAGAAAAATTAAAATACAGGTATGTTAATAAAAAATAAAAGTTTTTTATAAAATCTATGAATAAATAATTAAATTCTTAAGTTCATAACAATATATCACTATAAAAAAATTAAAAATAAAAAATAATATTAAGATACAATAACAAAAATATTAAAATATTTAAATTTAATATATTGATAATTGAGAAAACTAGAAATTTTACTAAAATTCAAATAATAAAAAAAAAACAGATATCACAAACATTGTATATATATCTGATATGGGTGCGTATCCGGTACTGATACTTCACAATTTTAAAAATATTCATACATCATGATGATTAAAATTTAACAACGTCTATTTTGAATAAAATAAAACTAATAATAAATAATTGTAAATTTGCTTGCAACCTTTCAATCAACTACTCCCCAAGAGCTAGAAATTAAGGTTTGGTGAAAACTTATCCTTATATTTCTTAATACAAATTTGAATAGACTAAAAAAAAAAGGAAAATAATTAAAAATAAAAATAAAAAATTGAAAAAATAAAGCAAAATTGAGATAAGGTTAAAGCACTAAATTTTTATGATGATCAAAATTAAATATAGTCTATTGTGCATAAAATAAGACTAATAATAATGATTATTTATTTGCTTGCGAGATTTCCCTCATCTACTCCCCAAGAGCTAAAAATTAAGGTTTTCTGAAAAATCATCCTTTTATTTCTTAAAAGAATATTTGAATAGACTATAAAATATTAGAAAAACAACTAAAAATAATAAAATTGAAAAATACAACAAAATTTGCGATAAGGTTAAAGCAGTAAAGTTTTTGTGTTTGTTTTTATTTTGTTTTAATAACAAGTTTTTCTAATTATATTTATTATTTATCAATTTCTTTTATGATGATCAAAATTAAATACAACCTTTTATGCATAAAATAAAACTTATAATAAAGAGTTATTTATTTGCTTGCGAGCTTTCAATCATCTATGCCCCAAGAGCTAGAAATTAAGGTTTGTTGAAAAATTATCTTTTTATTTCTTAAAAAAAACTTGAATAGATTAAAAAAAAAGACAAATAACAAAACTGAAAAAATAAACCAAAACTAAAGATAAGCTTAAAGCACTAACGTTTTTGTTATTGTATATTTTTTAATAATAATAATTTTTAATTATATTAAATTTATTATTTATTAAATTTGTTTATGATAATCAAAATTAAATACTGTTTATTATGCAAAAAATAAAATTAATAAAAAGACTTATTTATTTGCTTACGAGCTTTCCCTCATCTACGCCTCCAAGAATTAGAAATTAAGTTTTGCTTAAAAATTATCTTTTTATTTCTTAAATTTTTTTTTGAATAATCTATAAAAGAATTATAAGAAAAATGATTAAAAATAACCCAATTGAAAAAGTAAAACAAAAGGGGAGATAAGGTTAAAGCACTACCGTTTTTGTTATTATTTTTTATTTTTGTTTTAATAACATTTATTTAATTATATTATATTTATCATTTATCAAGTTTATTTATGATGATTAAAATTAAACACTTCCTATTATATATAAAATAAAACTAATAATAAAGGATTATTTATTTGCTTGTAAGCATTCCATTGTTTACACCCCAAGAGATAGAAATTAAAGTTGCTGAAAAATGGTTCTTTTATTTCATAAAAAAACATGAATAGACAAAAAAAAATGGAAAACGACTAAAAATAACAAAATTCTATAAGTAAAACAAAATTGAAGATACCATTAAAGCACTGGAGTGTTTGTGATGTTTTTTTTTTTTTAACAATAAATGTTTTTTAATTATATTATAATTATCATTTATTAAGTTTGTTTATGACAATCAAAATTAAATACCATCTATTATACATAACATAAAACTAATAATAAATAGTTATTTATTTGCTTATGGGTTCTCTCATCTACCCCCAAGAGCTAGAAATTAAGGTTTTCTGAAAAACTGTCATTTTTATTTCATAAAAGAAACTTGAATAGGCTACAAAAAAACATAAAGAAATCAACTAACAATAACAAAATTGAAAAAATAAAATGAAATTGAAGGAAAAGTTAAAGTAATAAAGTTTTTGTTATTGTTTTTTTGTTTTAATAACAAGTTTTTTTTATTATATTATATTTGTTATTTATCAAATTTGTTTATTATGATAATCAAGATTAAACACGTTATATTATACATAAAATAAAATTAATAATAAAGAGTTATTTATTTCTTTGCGAGCTTTTCATCATCTACCCTTAAGAATTAAAAATTAATATTTGCTGAAAAATTATCCTTTTATTTCTTAAAAAAAACTTGAATAATCTACTAAAAATTATAAAGAAAACGGCTAAAAATAATTAAATTGAAAAAATAAAGCAAAAGTGGAGATAAAGTTAGAACACTAAAGTTTTTGTTATTGTTTTTTTGTTTTCATAATAATTATTTAATTATATTATATTTATCATCTATCAAATTTGTTTATGATGATCAAAATTAAATACAACCTATTATGCATAAAATAAAATTAATAATAAATAATTATTTATTTGTTTGCGGATTTTCTATTATCTATGCTCCAAGTGGTAGAAATTAAATTTGCTAAAAAAATTGTCCTTTTATTTCTTAAAAAAGCTTGAATAGACTACTAAAAATATAAAGAAAAATGCTAAAACTAACAAAATTGCAAAAATAAAGCAAAAAGATTAAAACACTAAAGTGTTTGTTATTGTTTTTTTGTTTTAATAATAATTGTTTTTTAATTATTATATTTATTATTTATCAAGTTTGTTTATGATGATTAAAATTAAAAGATGTCTATTATACATAAAATAAAACTAATAATAAATAATTATTTATTTGCTTGCGAGCTTTCCCTCCTCTACGTCCCAAGAGCTAGAAATTAAGGTTTGTTGAAAAATCATCCTTTTATTTATTTAAATTTTTTTGAATATATTACAAAAAAAAAAAGAAGAAGGAAACAACTAAAATAACAAAGTTCAAAAAATAAAACAAAATTGGATATAAGGTTAAAGCACTAAAGTTTTTCTTCTTATTATTTTTATTTTAATAATAATTTTTTTAATTATATTATATTTATCATTTATCAAATTTGTTTATGATGATCAAAATTCAACATACCTATTATATATAAAATAAAATAATAATAATAATAATTATTATTTTTATTTATTCATTTGCAAGCTTTCTCGTGTTAAAAGTAATTTCTTGTGTCGAACTAGTTTACTCGACAAAGACAAGGGAGTGTCAAATATTTGATTTAATTTAAAAGCGTGAAAATATTTTGTTACACACAAATTTGTTTTAGATCTAGAATAGATAAAATTTAATCTATGTCTAAAATAGATAGATTTGATTTAGTTCCAAAATAGATACTTTTGGACTTTTATAATTTTGGGTTTTGGTTTAGGTAGCAGACTAACCTAAATCTATAAATAGAGGAAGTGACCTTTATTTTTGTAATCAAACTCATTGTATTAATAGAATTTGCAGCTGCAAGTGAATAATAAAGTTTTCCACAGTTTGTGGGTAGAGAGAAACTCTGCAGAAAAATACTTTCTTTCTTCATCTCTTATTTTCATTGTCATTGTGTGGTGATATCAATCTTGTTCATCAAGATTGGTAGAAATGCATCATGAATTTATGTAGATTTCCAACATCTAGTATCAAGAGTTCCAGTTGAGTGATTTAAGGGAAGAACGATTAAGAGCGATCGAGGAAGAAGAAGAAGAAGAAGAAGAAGAAGAAGAAGAAGAAGAAGAAGAAGATCACGATGGCGATGAATTACGCCAACAAATTTTTTCCAGCAAGTCTCCCAATTTTTAAAGGTGATAACTATGAGAATACGTGAAAACAGATGAAAGTTATATTTTGTTTTCAAGGTCTTTGGGATCTTGTGATATATGGATTATAATTGATTAAAGACGATTCAGAAGAAGAAGAAGAAGAGAAGGAATACAAAGAATCAAAGAAGAAGAATTATAAAGCTCTCTTTATAATTCACCAATGTGTCAGCTCAGACAATTTCGAAAAGGTCAATGATGTAGCAAAAGAAGCTTGGGAGATTCTCAAGAAATTATTTGGAGGCGTTGAGAAGGTGAAAAAGGTGAGTTTACAAACTCACAAAAGAACGTATGAATTGCTTCAGATGGAATATAGCAAAAGCATATCTAATTTTTTCACCAGGGTTACGAAACTAGTGAATCAAATCAAGAATTATGGAGAGACGTTAATAACAAGAGACATTAATAAAAGAATAGAACGAAATGTCATCTTTATCGAAGGAAGAGCTACAAGGGATGCTTGAATCTCACGAACAAAGAATGACTGAAAGAGTTGCAGGCAAGTCGAAGAGTGATGTGGCTTTGCAGGGTTAATCAACAAAAGATAAGAAAGGCAAATGAAAGTGGTTCAACAACAAGGGTAGAGGTGGATACAACAATTCGACTGGTAGAGGAAACCAACACGAAAAAATGCGTCGAATAAAAGAAAACAATACCAAGGCAACCAAAGAGGTGGTGTTGGAGGTAGAGGAAGATGTGGTGGTCGAAAGTGTTACAATTGTCAGAAATATGCTCATTATTCTAGTGATTGTCCAGAGAAGCAAAAGAATCAAGAAAGTGATGCAAAATTTGCAAAACATGAAGAAGAAGAGATGATGTTGATGGTCACAAAAAATATGAAGATAAATTCAAGGATCAATGGTACTTGGATTCAGGATGCTCATCACACATGTCTGGAAGGAAAGATTGGTTTGTCAACATAAAACCCTCGATGAAGAACATGGTGAAATTCACAAATGAAAATACCCTAGCAGTTGAAGGTATTGGTGATGTTATGATTATGAGGAAAGAGGGCTAAAGGTCAGTAATTTCCAACGTGTTGTACATACCAGGAATGAAGAGCATTTTTCTCAAAATAGGGCAGTTAGTCGAAAAGAACTATAAAGTATAGATCAAAGACAAGATGATGAAATTTGTCGATGCAAATGGAAGGTTAATATTGAAGGCTCCCATGTCTTAAAATAGAACCTTCAAGATTGAACTTAATATGATGGAGCACAAGTGCCTTTCGACTGCAGCTAGCAGAGATGAATGGATATAGCATTACCGACTTGGCTGTCTCAACTTCAGAGACATCAGAGATTTAAAGAGAAGAAATATGGTTTCAGGATTGCCAGAAGTTGACATTCTAAACTAAGTGTGTGAGGAATGTATGCAGGCGAAGCAACACAAGAATAGCTTCAGCAAGGATGCATGAATCAATTCGAAGGTTATCCTCAAATTCATATACTCTGATGTATGTGGACCAATTCAAGTGGATTCGTTTGGAGGTAAAAAATAATTTGTTACATTCATAGATGATTTCAGTCAAAAATTATGGACTTACCTAATCAAGAAGAAAAGTGAAGTGATCGAGGCATTTACCAAGTTTAAGTGTATGGTCGAAAGACAAAGTGGTCGAAAGCTCAAAGTTTTGAGAATTGATGGTGGTTGAGAGTATGTGTTGAAAGACTTCGATAGATTATGTGAAAAAGAATGGATTGTGCATGAGGTGGTTCCATCCTACACTCTACAGCAGAATGGAACTGTAGAAAGGAAGAATCGAACCATCATGAATATGGCGATAAGTACATTGAAAGGTAAGCATTTACCTAAAGAGTTTTGGGGTAAATTTATGTCGACTGCAACGTATATTTTGAACAGAGATCCTACAAAGAATCTAGAAGGAACTACTCTAGAAGAATGTTGGCTTAGTGTGAAGCCTAGTGTGATACGGTGGGAGAACTGACTAGGGTTTTGCGTTTGTTTTCGCAAATGTTTCGGTTGAGCAAGAGTCGCCACCGACTTTTTATTTTATCCTAAGGAAAGGTTTAAAAAGCACAGCAAAAACCTTTGAGATTTTTCTTGGGTTCGGGGAGTAGATTATAGAAGGGGAAGGTATTAGCACCCCTTCTATCCATGGTTATCCATGGGCTCTTAGGTACTCGCTTAGATCAACTTGCCTTATTTTTCAATTGTTTGAAATGGTGCTTTGTGTATGGTTTTGAAAATGTTTTGAAAAGATGCCTTGTGCTAGGCTAACCTTGTAACAATTCTTTACTCGAATGTTTTACAAAAGGTGTTTTATATCTTAAAAAGATGTTTCAAGGGTTTGAAAAGTTGATTTTGAAAGTGCTTGTGAAGTGGGTTTTGAAATTAGGCAAGTGTTTTCTTGGCAAATTGACAAGTACTTAAGAGTTTATCTACCCTAAAGTTTTCTCAAAGGTTTTGTCATGTTTTAAACCCTTTTGACAAATTTGTTCCACCATTGCATTTGGTGGACAATCTTGTCTTAGGAGATGAAATGGACAAGCGCGGGTCATCGTTTAGACCATAGTTGCAATAGTGTTGAATGTCTTTGGGCAATTTTCTTTAAAAGGGACTTGATCATCTTATTTAGGCATCATTTTGAGGGACTATGATCACTTGATTGTTTGTTTTACCCAAAGAAATTCAACATGCAATATGGCCCATTTTTTGAAAGGCAACAAAGTGGAGTACCCTAGGGGGTGCAAGTGTGAGATGTGTTGTTTATTTTCATGCTCATTCATCTTGTATTAGGTCTAACTATTTTTTATCGTTTTTCGCACGCGAACCCTAATTCTAACATGGCATAATTAGAAAGCGTATAAAGTGCGAAATTTAAATTCCTACGCTATTACAACATAATAATATAGGGAGGGGGGTACAAATTTATAAATGGGGGATATTTAGACAGGAATTTAAATCTAAATTATTACATCATTTTTGAATATTTGCAAGGTAAATAAATTGCATAATTAAATGGAAATGAAGTAAATATGCAAAAATGCAAAAAGAAAGTTTTTATATATGTATGAAAAATGTTATTTATGTAAAATAAAATAAGAAAATAAAAGGTATTATTTTTGAGTATTTTCATATTTAGGGCAAAAAACCCTAATTTTAATCAAAATGTATATTAATTAATTAATTCACATAATATTTATTATTTACATACAAAAATAAAATAAAATATGGTATATTTGTAAAAAGGCCTTTTTTAGTATTAAATATTAAAAAAAAAAAAAAATATATTCATTTTTTGGCATTTTTATTCTAAGTATATTAATATATATATATATATATATATATATATATATATATATATATATATATATATATATATATATATATATATATATATATATATATATATATGTGTGTATACTTATATTATTTTAAATATGCATTATATACAAATAATAATAATATTCAATTTTTTTAGAAAATAGTATTATTTTTTTTTTATATGAAATATTTTCAGAGGGTAATATAAAATAAAAATAAAAAATAGAAGTGTTTTTTACATATTTTTTCTATTTATCCTAAATAATAATATATATACATATATGTATAAATCAAAAGAAAATCAAATAAATATCAAATAAAATCAAAAAATGGTGAGAAAATTATTTTCAAAATTTTAATATGCTGAGAAAAAATAAACAAGTCAAACAAAAGAAGAAAAAGTCAAAAATATAAAGAAATGAAGCAAATGGGCTCAGGGGTGTGAAACAGAAAAAATGGTGTGGATAGCAAAATGATACAGGCCCAGCCCAATCCACTTCTTCTTCAACCTTTGGCCAAAAACGCGCGCCTTATTACAGAGATTCAAACATCCTGATTCTTTGAGATTTTGCACAAACTTTCAACACAAAACATGTCAAGCATTGAATCACGATTCCAAATATATAAAAAACTCATCCTAACTCTAAGAAATGAGAGAGAATTTTATCAATCCCAAATCATGACCTAAACTTTCTGCCATTTTCAAAGCTTAAATTCTCTCAACTCAGGCAAAAGAAATGAAATGTAAAGCTATGTACATGCTCAGGGCTATGAGTAGAACCTTGTTTCTTCACAAACTTAAGACTAAAGATGCATAATAAGAGAGATACGAGTTCAAAATTTTACCTATTCAGTTGAACTTCTATCTGGAGAATGAGGAACTTTCTGTGCAAGGTGATGATTGGAAAAGCTTCCTTGAGGTCCAGGGATGCTATTCCAATGTTTACTTTGTCTTGAAAGCTTCTGAATCAAGCTGTAGAACTTCACCTGCAAGTCAAAGATGTGAAAATGGTGGAAGTGGTTAGAGCAATTACAGGTCGTGTCTTAGCTTCTGGATAGCTTGCATAGGTTGTAAGGAAGGTAGAGGAACAGGTTTGGGCAAGAATGCTCGAGGGGATTGAGAGATAGCACTCAAACTACAAGGGTTGCTCTGTTTGAGCAGTTTCAAGGTGATTATGGTAATGGAGGTGTTTGAGAGGCCAAGGACTCGTGTGTTAGCTTAGTTGAGATATGCTGAGTATGTTTGATAAGTTTGTTCTTCTGTTCTAATGCTGAGATGAGAGTTCTTACAAATTATGCAATGTTTCTTAACCTTTAAGCAACAAAGTGCAAGTTGGTGTTTTAGGTCAGTAGGGGGCCTCTAATCCTGCTGCAAAGTCTCTCTTGATCAGATCAAATTGTCCATAATCTTGTGCCAAAAGAGATTTAGCTTGTACTTGTTTGATTTTCAAATTGACATAAAGTGAACTTTTGCAAAAATGGATAGTTTACTTTTTCCAAATTGGGATTAATCCTCTAGACAAAGCTTGAACTCAAAGAACTTGGTCTTGGTACAAAGAATATGCATTAAATTTATGAGTGTAACTTGGTTTAAGGACCTGTAATCAAGGGCATGCTGGTTTTGAGAAGTTGCATAATCTTATGAACATGAAAAATGGCCAATTCAAAAGTGAGTTTTTGCTATATTGTGAAATTCGATTCTCCCTAACCATGAGGTTGTTTGAGAAGTTCTTGGACATTTTGGAAAGCTTGAAATGTGTACTAAAATCCATCTTTGAAATGAAAATTGAAATTCCAAGTGGAAGGGTATGAAAAATGGCCTTGAAGTGGGGTAGAAAACCTTGTCAAAATAGGTTAAAATTCTACTAAGTTAAAAATGGTTTAGTGCCCTTATTCAAAAAATTGTAACTTGAGATACAAGCTTCAAATGATAAAACTTTGTGAATCAAATTTGTATATTATGCAACAAGCTACAACTTTCATGTTTTGACTTTTGTTTGAATCCAAATGGATCTTGGTGAAAAGGTGGGGCAAAGTTGGGAAAAAATTAGGGTTTTTCATAACTTAGAAAAATTCTAAGTTATGAAAAATTCCATTTTCTAACCCTAATTTGCAATTTGTGATTTCTTGGTGAACAAGTTTCATGATTTGGCATATTTTGATGAAAAATGAATCTTGACTCTTGATTTTGACCAAAAAGTCAAAGTTTGACTTTTCAATATACAGTCAAAACTGATCAATTGACTGAGAAATTCAACTGTCAATCTTGTGTACTTGGGATCTTTTGAACTTGTTGAGCATGTCAAGATAATTCCATGGGGTCCTTGAGTCCATTTGTGAGCTTGGTTTACCATTGGCTAGGTCAAACAGTCAAAAATTGCCTTTGTACAGTCAAAACCCTAAAAATGACCATTTTGCCCTTTTAGTGATCTGATCAAATTTCTTGTGGAATTGTGATCCAAACTTGATCAAATGGACCATATGAGTTCATAATGTTGATGTGGATCAAATTTCATGAGATTTGACTGTCAATTGGCCATAGTTGACTTTTTTCCCCAATACAGTTGATTTCTAGGTCAACTGTCCAATTGACTGGGCAAAACTTGGAATCAAGGCTTGAAATTTGATATGGGTAAACTTGGGAGTCCAATATGAAGCATGAAAGTCATCTTAGGCATTTTAGGTCAAGATATCTTTGTGCAAACACAAACCCTAATTTTGAGTCCACAGTGCAAGGAGAGGTCTTGAGCAGATGAAACCCTAACTGAGTCTTGAGCTTCAAAGGCTTTATGGTGAGAAATCAATGAGAAATGGGAGGGCAAATTTTGGGGTACAACACCTAGCTTGAGTCATCTGAAGGTATTTGGATCTATAGCATATAGACATGTGTCAGGTCAGTTGAGAAGAAAACTTGATGATAAATTAAGTTAAATGATTCTAGTTGGAAATCATTCGACAGGAGGTTACAAGTTGTTTGACCCAATGAATAAGCAGATTGTGATCAGCAGAGACGTGATCATATGTGAGCTTAAGGAATGGGATTGAACTAAAAATGTCAAGAAAGATTCGGTGAGAATCTTGCTTGAAGAATCAAAAACTCAAGTTAAAATAGATGTTCGACAAGAGGAACCAGCTGTTAGAGATCAACCAAGTACAAACAGGCCTCAAAGAACAAGACACATGCCTGTAAGGTTGCAAGATTGTGTGATTACATCAGATGATGTGGTTGATAACAAAGGTGAACTGATGCATTATGCTTTCAATGTATATGTCGAACCTGTCAATGCAGCTGAAGCATTGAAAGATTCAAAGTGGGTGAAAGCAATAAACGAACAGGTGAAATCCATCGAAGACAACCACACTTGATCACTTGTCGAATTGCCTCAAGACAAGAAGGCAATTGATGTCAAGTGTGTATACAAAGTGAAGATGAATCCCAAAGGGGAAGTAACTCGACACAGAACGAGGCTCATGGTGAAAGAATTTCTCCAAAAAGAAGGAATAAACTTCGATGAAGTTTTTGCACCCGTGGCTAGAATCGAAACAATCAGGTTAATTATTGGTCTAGTAGAAATAAACAGCTGACACATATGTCAGATGTAAGTGAAGTGTGTATTCCTGAATGCACCCTTAGACGAAGAAGTTTATGTTAAACAACCAGTTGGGTTTGTGAAACATGACGAAGAGAGAAAGGTGTACAGGCTGCATAAAGCTCTATATGGATTGAAACAAGCTCTAAGAGCTTGAAATAAGAAGATTGATAGTTTTCTAAGGGAGAAGAAATTTATGAAGTGCACAACTGAACATGGAGTATATGTAAGAAGAAGCAATTGTGAATTGCTTATAATATGTCTCTATGTTGATGACTTGTTAATAACAGGTAGCTGCAAGAAGGAGATCGAAGACTTCAAAAGTGATCTTAGCAAGGAATTCGAAATGTCTGATATGGGTAAGATTTCATATTTCCTTGGCATCGAATTCTATAAGAGCAGTTGAGGTTTGATGATGCATCAAAGAAGATATGCAGGAGAAATTCTCAAGAGACTTGAGATGGAAGAATGCAACTCAACTTCGACACCTGTAGAACCAAGGTTGTAACTGTCGAAAGATACATAAGAAGATGATGTCGATCCAACCCAGTATAGAAGACTTATTGGGTCACTAAGATACCTTTGTCACACAAGGTCTGACTTAGCATACATTATAGGTATGGTAAGTAGATTTATGCAGAAGTCAAATGTATCACATCTAGCAGTAGTGAAGAGGATACTAAGGTATCTCAAAGGAACTCTCGACTATCGCATTTTATTTCTCACAGCTGATAAATGAAAATAATGCAAGTTAGTGGGATACACTGATTTGAGTTGGTGTAGTGATACTGAGGATCGAAAATTCACAGCAGGATATGTGTTTATGCTTGGTGGTGCATCAGTTGCTTGGAGGTCGAGAAAGGAACTAGTTATGGCATTATCATCATGCGAAGCAAAATACATAGTTGCTTCTCTTTGTGCATGTCAAGCAACATGGATGGTGAACTTGGTCGAAGAGATAAGAGTTAAAGATCATGGAATAATTACCATGAAGATCGACAACATGTCAGCTATCAACTTGGCGAAGAATCCGATAGCACATGGTCGAAGCAAGCACATCGAAATGAGGTTCTACTATCTTAGAAAGCAGGTAGAAGATGAGAAGATGAACTTGGAACACTGTAGAACTGAGAATCAGATTGCAAATATTATGACGAAGGGAGTGCATGTCGAAGTATTTTGAAGACTAAGAGTTATGATGAATATAGATATCTTAGACACAATGAATTAGGTGGTGTGTTGAAAGTAATTCCTTGTATCGAAACAGTTTGTTCGATAGAGACAGATGAGTGTAAAAAAGATTTGATTTGATTTAGAAGTGTGACAACAGTTTGTTACACACATATTTGTTTTAGATCTAGAATAAGTAAGATTTAATTTAAATCTAAAATAAATAGATTTGATTTAGTTCTAAAATAGATACTTTTGGACTTTTATAGTTTTGAGCTTTGCCTTAGGAAATAAGTTAACCTAAATCTATAAATAGATGGAGTAACCCATATTTTTGTAATCAAACTCATTGTATTAATAGAATTTGCAGCTGCAAGTGAATAATAAAATTTTCCACAATTTGTGGGTAGAGAGAAATTCTAATACTTTCCTTCTTTCTTCATCTTTTATTTTCATTGTCATTGTGTGGTGATTCCAATCTTATTCATCAAAATTAATAGAAATTCATCATTAATTTTAATAGATTTCTCACATCTCTCTCATGTATGTCCAAGAGTTAAGAAATTAAAGTTTACTAACCTGAATAGTCTATAAAAAATTTGTGACACTATACAAATTATTTAAAAAAAAAGTTGAAATAAATTATCCTTTTATTTCTTTAAAAAAACACTTAATAGACTTAAAAAATATAAGAAAGACGACTGAACTAACTAAATAGAAAAAATAAAGCTATTTAATAGGAAAGAAGGATAAAACAAGAAAGTTTTTGTTTTTTTAATGTTTTGACACATGGTAATAATTATTTTTAATAATGAATTTAATGAATATATACGGACTATATAAAATAATTTTATACTATTATTTAATAATAAAATTAACAATTAGTTATATCATTAACTTTTTTAAAAATAAAACTATTACATAGTCATGATTATTTGACAGGTTAGAATTAATTTATAACATACCATTTTCTCTTTAATAATTATTTTTGAATTATATTATATTTATCCTTTATAAGTTTTTTTATGATGATTAAAATTTATCGCCTTCTATGAGTATAAAATAAAAGGTTATTTATTTGCTTGGAGGTTTCCCTCATCATTAAGCCCTAAGAGCTAGAAATTAAGTTTTGCTGGAAAAACTCAGTTATTATCAGCTGAACCAAACACTGAAACTCTGTATTCTGAAACCCATTCTCTTTCAAAATTCAAAATTTTCACCTTCCAATATTAGGGTTAGGGTTAGGGTTAGGGTTAGGGTTAATCGCTGTTTTGAAGAAGATGCAGATAAAAGAGTTATGGAATTGCGTTCGTTTCAATTGCCCTTGAACATTCAAATACTGTTACGCCGCTCCTTCCACAACCCTAATTTCATCATGCAATTTCAATCTTCAAATATGTCTTCCCTCGGATGCCGATTCCGATTCCGTTTCCGTTCCGAATTCGATCCTTATTCAGCTGCTTCCGAAGCTTTTTCTGAACCTGCCCTTCGACTTCTCACTCTCTAGTAATCTGAATAATCGTTCGATTCCTCTCTGATTTTTTTGAGGGGGATTTTCTTGTATTTTCACGTTGATATGGATTCTGAAACTGTTGATGTCGGTGTTGTGGAGAAAGATCCAACTTTGCGTTACGCACGGGTGTGTTAATGTTATTGTTATTGTTATTGCTGATTAATTGATTTTGTATTTTTGTTTATTATTCTTGTTAATAATGATTTATTTCTGTTTGTTTTACAGTATGATGAAATTTTAGGGAAAGGAGCTTTTAAGACTGTGTATGATTCTCTCTTTATCAACTTTGGTTATTTGTTATTAGTATTGGATTTTGTTTATTTTTGTTTATTTATTTTGGTGATTTGTAATGTTATTTTAGGTATAAAGCTTTTGATGAAGTAGATGGAATAGAAGTTGCTTGGAACCAAATTTGTATAGAGGATGTTATGCAATTACCTGAAAATTTGGAGAAGTTGTATTCTGAGGTTCATCTTCTCAAGTCACTGAAACAGGAAAATATTATTAAGTTGTATAGCTCTTGGGTGGATGAGAAGACCAGGACTATTAACATGATTACTGAATTGTTCACTTCTGGGAGTTTGCGACAGTAAGTTTTGTTGAATTGAGTTATTGCTTTGTGATTTCTACTTTTGTTTCGAGTGATTGATTGATTGTTTTTATATTGGTATTGATTTGTATTGTAGGTATCGGAAAAAACATAAGAATGTGGATTTGAAAGCTATCAAGAACTGGGCGAGGCAGATTCTTCGTGGCTTGTGCTTTCTGCACAGTCACAATCCTCCTGTTATTCACAGGGATCTTAAATGCGATAACATTTTTGTTAACGGGAATACTGGGCAAGTTAAGATTGGTGATCTCGGATTGGCAATTATCATGCAGCAGCCTACTGCCCGGAGTGTTATTGGTATTATATTTGAGCTTATCTGAAAGTTTCCACTTGATTAAACTTTGTAATTGAATTATTGTTTTTTGATCTTGCTGGGAACAGGTACTCCAGAATTCATGGCTCCAGAGCTTTATGAGGAAGAATATAATGAACTTGTTGACATATATTCCTTTGGCATGTGTATCTTGGAAATCATCACCTGTGAGTACCCGTATAGTGAATGCAAAAACCCGGCGCAGATATATAAGAAAGTTACCTCTGTAAGTTTGCAGGCATTGGAGTTCATTTAGTTTTCCACGTTGTTTATGGTTTCTTTCTTGATAAAAATACTTATGCTGATTTTATGTTGCTCTTAGCTTGTGCTCATGTTTTTTTGATTCAGGGTATAAAGCCTGCTGCTCTTGCTAAAGTGAGTGATCCTGAAGTGAAGCAATTTATAGAAAAGTGTTTAGTTCCAGCATCTATGAGATTGCCTGCATCTGAATTGCTGAAAGACCCATTCCTCGCAACTGGAAACACAAAGATCCATCTTGATACCCCAATGCTGCTTAATCCCCCCATCAAGTCAACGAATCCACCAGCATGTGAGCCCCATCCCATGGAGATAGATTCAAACCTCGGGCGTACATCACCTGGCTCCTCTGTGGAACAGATTAAAGAAACTTCTCAAGTTTCAATTGTTGATCTCCTGAGGAAGACAGAGAACAATGAGTTTAGGTTAAGAGGGGAGAAGAATGCCGATCCTACAATTTCACTTACACTGCGAATCGCTGATTCTCATGGTGAGTATGACTATTTTCTTTTAAAAATCTACTCTATGCTAAATGTTATTATGTTTCTGTAGGTGGAGCTAGGAATATCCATTTTCCATTCTATATTGATTCTGACACAACAATTTCAATTGCCGAGGAAATGGTGGAACATCTGGAACTCAAGGATGAGGATGTAGCTGTCATTGCTGAGCTTATACACAACATGATTTTTGAGCTTGTGCCTGACTGGAAACCCTTATGTGCTAACCTCTCGTCTGGAACAGATAATTTGTACAGGCCTTCGGAAGCTCAGAATGGGGGACAGTTAAACTGCCATTGGACATTGGGATCAGATGGTTTTGATATGAAGGCAATGTATGAGGATTTAGGTCAGTCACAGCGAGATGGGGAAGATCAGGACAAACAAGAATCTGTTTCATCAGATATTTCAGCTGAGTACGGGGTTGCTGTTGCCACTGATTCTGGAGGTGTAGAGCCTGATTGTTTTATTCTTCATGAATGTTGCAAGGGATCGAATGGCTTAAATTCCAATTCAGATGTCAGGATTTATGGTCAAGAAGATGGAAACAATTATCAATCAGAGAACTCAGTCTCAAGTTACATGTCAAGCAAATGTTCTCTTGACAATGATCATTTAGACAGGCTACAGTTGGAGCTCGAAGCAATTGAAACCCAGTATCAGCAAAGTTTTCGTGAGCTTTTAAAGATGAGGGAGGAAGCCATAAAACATGCCAAAAAGAGATGGATTTCAAAGAAGAATGCATCAGTTATATGATGCGTTAGGGTGATTTTCTGATATTCTTAATCGATTTTATTGATTTTTTTGGTTGATATTTTTTTAATTTCTCAATCTGTCTGCCTATATTTTCAAATCTGTCAAAAATGCATTACCGGCAACTTCCGGTAAACTTAGGGGGGCGGATTGAGCAATTAACTGGTATTTTTGTTATTGATTTACATTAATTGATTTCTGGCTGTTTTTTTATCAATTGCTTTGAAGTTCTCTTGATGGATTTTGTTTTCGGTTGCAACTGGCCTTATTTTGACATTACTTTATATGAATAATGATGATGACGAAGAATCTATATTTTGCCATAGTTAGATGTGAATTTATCATTCTGAATTTTAGGTCACTTCTGCAAAAATAGAAACTGTTGCAGATGACCTAGCAAAGCATGTTTCGTTTTAGATATTGGTAGTAGAATGTTTGATTGTGTTGTGTCTTATGTTTGGTAGTTCCTCCCTTGTTTATCTCCGAATTTTATGATTACTTTCTTTAGTCTGTTTTACCCCTTACCAAGAAAATTAAAAAATCTTGCATAAATAGGTTATTCTTTTTCATCTCTTTAACACCACATCCCAATTCACTATTCTTTTATTGGTTGAAATCATATGGATCTCACAAAAGTATGTCGAATTCATAAATTTGTGGAACTATTGTAACTTTTAGTCAATAGAAGAGAGAACATATTGGAATGTGTATTAGGGTGTGTTTTTAGCATTTCTCATAGAAGTATACATGTCAAAATTATATTTTGAATCAAAGCCGTCTGATTCTTAACCCCAGAAGAATACGTATTGTTGATCAGTTGTTATCGGTCTAATTGGATTAATAAGTTGATAAAATTGTGTTAGTTTTAGGTTTTCAATGGTCATGATTTTGATTGTTTAAACATAATATTTTTGCTTGTGTATTGATTCATATGTCAATACATGAAGTTTACGGAATCATACAGGTAAACCTAAAATTTATTCACATCGCATCATTTGATTTAAGCTATAAGCTATGTTTGGATTGGATATCATACAATAAATGAAATGGAGTGAAACAAAATTAAGATTCTATTTCATCTTTTGGAAATTTTAGAACATAAAATAAATTCTTCATTTCCTCAAATTGGAGACAAGTTTTTCATTTCCCCAAATTGAAGGGAATAAATATTGTGGTAACTGATAGAATGAGATGAGATGAAATTTATATCACTCTATTCTCCTATCTAATACATTCATTTTTAAGTGACCAAAACAACTCAAATCTATTGATTTTTGAGATGGAAACAATTTTCCGCTTCATCTGATTCCTAAAGACTTACAATATATTTTTATCCAATTTTAGCTCAAATTTAGTGATTTTCAAGACAGTCAATTTTTTATTTTTGTAGAAAAAATATTGGTAGCAAATATTTTATTGAAAGATAGGAACATATTTAACATACATTTACTATTTATACAAAAAAATAATATAATATATAAATCATATTTTTTTTATATACATCGGGATAATCTTTACACGCAATTGTAAAAATTAATTTTTGAGTCGGGGATAATCATAGTAAACAACACAACTCTTTTTCAATATATTTAACACCGTTACATATTCAGGGTTAGATTTGAATCTAAGACATATAATTAAATTGAAAGAGACTATACAATTTCAACTAAGTTATTAAATCATATTTCTATTAAATTACAAGCTATTTAGACTTTTGTTATGAGCTATTTGAAACTTTGTATGATCACAACTCCAACTGTCCATTAGATAAACTCAGATCCCAGAGAAGTTTAATCGTGATATTTTAGATCACTGTTGGCATAAAAATGGAAAACCAACCACTCAAATACCGATGAATTGTTAATTTATATAGTCTAATTTAAATGATAGATTAATATGAAATGTATATATGAAAAATTAGATTAATAAAAAAATAGAAGTTAAATAGATAATAAATTGTATCACTATTCTTTTTTGGATCGTAAAATCAATCTGATCTAGAAGATACAACATTACATTCAAAGATAAATGATATAAAAATATAGTGATTTTCAAAACATATTTTTTCATGTTTGACCATTTTATATGAAATAGCTTTGAGAGCTGTCCAGTAAAATCACCATTCCTCAAACCCACTAGTGGAGAAACTCTTGTCAAATCCATACAAGCATGTTTCCCTCCTATCCACCCGTAGACTAAAACATCTGCAGACTTAAGTGTCGATTTTCTCTCAAATATGGTAGTAAAAAAATTCACAGACGACTCTTTCTTCACATATACTCCGACACGTCGAAATATATTAAACAAGACATCGCTAACAATGTTATGTTGGTATTTGAAGGTTGAAATTTCGCTACAATGAATCGCGTGTTCCTCAAATATATTCAAATATGTCTTACGACAATGAGGACAAACCTCTTCAATAGAGAGTAAAGGAATCATAAGACGGTATCTTAGAATAATACGATACTTCACCAGTGATATATGTTGGCCTATTCCATCAATAAGAATAATAAGAAAAAAAATTCTGAATATGTACGGCTTGCAAACAATCAAAAACTATCTTCTATCTTGTGATCATATTAAACTTTACATCCATGTTCTTAACAATTTTACTAAAAAGACCGCTCACTAAAACATGTATATTAAATATTGCTTAGAAGCTACACATTAGATATAAAAATAGATATATACATAATTGAGATGATGATTTCTATAGTTAACGTTTTAAATTTTTTTGTAAGTTTTCATTTCATCAGCTAAAACATTTTCTAAAACACGAGGGAATTATATGAAGGATCCTTTAAGTAGTATTTTATAGGGATTTATCGAAAGGATTCTTTCATTAGTATTTTACGTCAAACCAAATTATAAAAAAAAAAAAAATCTTATTTTGTAGTATATTTCTTTTGTAAATTTTAACATATATGAAGGTGAATTGAGAATATTTTGCTTTTTGGTGAAAATGTGATATTTAAATTCATTTGTGTGGCTTCTCTTAGCTGAATGTGATCATCCACATATGTTTTAAAATTCCCTTGAAATTTCAACTGTTTTATCAGATGTTATTCTTTTAAGAAAGATCGCTTTGACATATTGTTTCACATAAAACAACTTAAATAACAAATCATAACTGATTGAAGAATCAATTAGGTGATTTTGATTTTTCATGACTTTTATAATTTTAGTTTTTAGAAGAGAGAAAGTAAATAAATTAGAGAGAAAGTAAACGAGTGAGAGTGGTTTAGGAGAGAGAGAGAAAATTATGGTAACTCTCCTTTTCAAAGTCACCCAAATCCAATCTAAACTGATTGTGTGTACTTTCTGAAATTCTAATACAATACCGTCAAGAGAAATTGTTAGAGAGATTATAGCCTTTTCAATATTTATGTATTTATCTTTTTTTCTTTTTCTTTTCTTTTCAAGAGTTCACACTTGAGGGAATTAACCCGACTTACTATACTGCAATTAAGTTTTTAGATGTCTTTAGAGATAGTGATATATGGAGGTACACATGAGAAATAATAATAGGGAAGGTAGATAGTGTAGTGTAAAAACCAAGTAATTTAAGTGTTGTAATTGGTTAATACGAGGGTGTAACCAATTACAGTTTGGTGAAAAACACTTTTGAAAGGAGAAAAATCACTTTTGAAATTGGCTTAACTGATTACGCATTCATAGTAATCGATTAGACCTGTTTGTATTTTTGGATTTTGTATTAGCTGTAACTGGTTAATGATTTGTGTTAACCGATTACAACCACAAGTTTTTGCTTTTTCTTGCTTTTGAATTGCGTGTTTTATGTCTCAATCACTTTGTTATGCTTGTATAAGTTCTTTGGAGGTATTCTCATCAATAGTAATACAAATTATCATTCTCACCCTTAATTATCTCTCTCTCTCTCTCTCTCTCTCTCTCTCTCTCTCTCACACACACACACACACACTATCTCTTTCTTCTCGTACTCCACAGTTTATCAATTGTATGATTGTATGTTCCAACATTTGGCATCAAGAGTCTGATTTTGATCCACAAACACATAGTATGCAACAATGAATTATGTCTCCAATGATAGAGTCTCTACAAACCTACCAACCCTTGATGCGAAGAATTACGATAAATGGTGCAAGCAAATGAGGGTGTTGTTTGGCTACCAAGATGTTTTTGAAGTGGTCAAGAATGAAGTGAATCCCCTTGTCGAAGGTGCAACAGATGTACATCGAGCAACACAGAAGAAAGAAAAGAAGAAAGATTACAAAGTGTTGTTCTTGATCCATCAATGTGTGGATGGTGACAACTTTGAGAAAGTTGGTGATTGTGAGTCAGGAAAGGAAGCATGATAAATCTTAGAAAATGCATATGCAGGGGCTGATAAGGCAAATGTGGTGAAGTTACAAACTCATAAGTGTCAATTTGAATTAATTAAAACGGAGGAAAAGGAGACAGCAATTACGTGACACAAATTACGCGATTGGTGAACCAAATAAAATATTATGGAGAAACCATTTTTGAGCAGAATGTTGTGTCGAAGATCTTGCGTTCTTTGACGACAAGATTTGAAAAATTATAGTGGTGATTGAAGAGTCGTATGATCTTGTGAAGTTGAGAAAAGATGAGCTTCAAATCTCTCTCGAGACTCATGAGTAAAGGATGGAGAGAAGAAATAACGACAAGGCAAAGGCAGAGATCCCTTTGCAAGCTCAACTCAATAATAAGAACAAAAAGTCGAAAGGAAAATGGCCCATGAAAAGTAAAGGTGTAGCGGTAGAAATGTTAAGGCTAAGCCATTGGATTGAACTGACTCGCACAGATCAAATAAAAATTGCCACCGCGTTTTATTGTTTCCAAAGGAATGGGAAAAGAACGAATAACCCAAAAAACAGGGAGAGAATCTAGGTACGGGAGTTGGTTATGCAAAGGGAAGGTATTAACACCCTAAACATCTACGATACTCCGCATGAACCTCTTTGAAAAATTTGTGTATTTTGACTATAACTATTGTATACAAAAATAGATGGTGGAGATGAAAAAAGATATATATATATATATATATATATATATATATATATATATATATATATATATATATATATATATATATATATATATATATATATATATATATATATATATATATATATATATATATATATATATATATATATATATATATATATATATATATATATATATATATATATATTTACAATTTTTAGACCCGCCGCGGTTGCGAACTTTTAGTTTCTACTTACCATCTTCCGTGCAATAGGGGATCAGGATACTCGTAGTTCACCTTTAAAAATTTTAAAACATAAGTGTGTTGGTTAATTTTAAGAGACGAGACATCATCATCATATCCGAGTGGAAGATCATACTTACTACCCATGATTACGAGAAAGGAGAATTTGTGTCATCTCTAAGTGGAGGATATGTCTTGGATTTTAAAATCAACAAAGCCTCGCTCAACACCCATGTGAAAAATATCTCACTTCATTATATATCGTAGAAGTATAATAGCTTGCATCACTACAAAGATTGACAAGAGTATAATCCTTTGAGAAAAGTTTTAAAGTTAAAATCTAAAGTAGAAAAATGGTTTGAATGAGATTGACTGACTTTTAGTCTTCTCACAAAAATGTCAAAATATGATTAAGTTGATTAAAGTTTGTTTAAGAAAATATTTTTGAAAAGGGCATGGACCTAGGTCCAAGTTTATTATGAAAGTGGTTCAAGTTAGAAAATCAGAAGGGTTCTGAAAATAAGGGAGAAATTTTTTTTGAAATTAAAGAAGATGGGAGGAGAGGAATGGACTATCCTAAAGCATAAGGTAAAAGCTAGGGAAAAGAACCGTCTAACCAACAAGAAGCCAACACTTGACACAATGAGTCAATGTAGAATTCCCATCCTTCAGATTGAAACCAAACAAGCAAATATATTAAACCTCTTAAGAATACCAAACTTTAGATGTATTAAGTCTTCAAAAAAATTGGGTAGAGTAACAACTATATACAGAGAAATTCTCCATCACAGATAAAGCATATAATCAGAATAACCTGCACACAAAGAAAATCAACTCAATGTATTGGGGTAAACCCCAAGAACTCCAGATAAAATAACAACAGAAGTCACAAGGTCCCAAGGGTAGTCAAGACTTCTAATCCTAGGTCCAAGAGGTCCATAACTTCATAATGTCAATGATAGTAACCAAATAGTCTAAGTAACCTTAAAGTTATTTATTGTTCAAGTTGATTATTAAGTATCTTCAAAAAGAAAATGAGAAGCTCAAGTGAGCAAAACAAAATGACATAAAGATAAATGCTCAAGTGAGAAAAGATGAAAATAACATGAAATGTAAATGCTAAAGTAAATGGAGCATAAAAATAAAGACATAAGATAAAGGCCATAAAAATAAAAGATACATAATAAAAGTTAATTGTTAATGAGTTAGGAATTAGAGGTTAGTTGAACAATCATCTTGAAACTTGCATTTGAAAACTCATTAAAAGATTGATAAAATCAAAGCTTCTCAATAACAAGTTTCATTTGCTTTTTGTCAAGTATATCATTCATTTCAAATTCTCGAGGTGACAACATATGATCAACGATGTTTAAATGATTCGCTTAAACCAAAATTTATGATGATTCATTAGAGGATTGATAAGATCAAAACCTCCTAACAATGAACCTCATGATTATTGACTCAAAGGTTTCAAATTGAACATACTTGGGCTTGCAAACATAGATTTGGACCATAAATGATCATTTCTCGAACCGGGATAAAGTTTAGCGCTATGTTAACCAATCGTAAATGGACTTATATAGAAGTCGTACCTATTTTGAGGCCGGTCAATAACAATCTATGTACCATATGTTTAGAGAAATGATATATAGATCATTCTCCAACAACATGTAGTACAAGTGAGAATGGGATAAGATGAAGATGGAGGGGATATGTTTGAACCAAAGATTTTAATCAAGCTATCTTTAAAATCACTCATCCATTTTGGTAGAGTTAAACTCAACACCCAAGATCCAATGATGTTAAAGAAGCTCATGATTAAAATTCCATAGTTCAAGATCAAACAAAATATATATAAAAATAATATTGCATTTAATAAATAAAATAGAATGAGAAAAATTATTTTAAATTGCTAAAAAAAGAAAGAAATAAAAGGCAAGATAGTAAACTATATTCAAAATATCAAAGAAAAATTTAAAGAGACCATAGAAAAGTCAGAAGTGATCTCAAATATTTTTACAAATTTTTTGGTAATTTTTTAAAACAGAAAAATATATTTTTTAATTATTTAAAATCATTCAAGTAAGTGAAAAAGATCAAAAATAGTAAAAATCAAAATAAAATTCTAGAAAAAATCCCAGAAAGTCAGAAATAGAGAAAATGATCTTGATAAATTTTTTTTCAGAATTTAAAAATACCAAAAAGTATTTTTAAACAATTAAAAAATAAGTCAAAACAAATAAAAAATCATAAAAAATATCAAATATGAAAATAAAATCATGAAAAAATAAAAATCATAAAGAGAATATTTTAAAATATTTTTGTGAATATTTTTCATAATTTTTGGGTCATAACTGAAATTTCTATGATTTTTTGAAGTTTAAAACAATTAAATAAAAAAACTCGGAAAATGAAAATAAAGTCAAATAATGTGGACCATTGGATGAGAGTCAAAATGCGCCAGTAAACAAACCCAAAGGATCAAGCACATTGTGCATATCACGGCCAGCTTTGAAAATCACACCGAATCATTTTTTAATAATTAAAAACAACTAAAAATCTGGCGCGTTAGATGAAGTCTGACTAATGGAAGTAATTAGATCCAAGGGCTCTCAAAACACACGTATGATAAAGCAAACACACTGGATAGGATTCAAAAAAATTACATGTCACACAATCATTGGTTGAAGCACGACACGTAGGTCGTCTTCAACCTCCAGACGCCCTAGATTGGAGTTTCTCAAACGATAAAATTAGCCAACCAGACCGGTACCATTAGATTCGTCTCTTCAAGATGATTTTAATGGTACCCTCGCACCAAATTTATATAAACTGAGCAAGACTTGATTTGAAAAAAAGCATAAATAATAGCGAGCACGAAGTTCTAGAATATCTCACTTAAATCTGAATGAAATTACAAATTGTAAGAAGCATGAGAATCTGAAGGATGAGGAGAGTAGATTAGTCTTTTATTTAGATTGACTTGACTAAGAAGTCTACCTGAACGAAGTAGCAGAAAGTTGCTCTGAAACTGGACTTCTGTAGCTCAAAATAGGTCACAATTCTTGAAGGTAAGATTATGGTTAGCTTCAGAGAAGTTCAATGGAGCTAACTGAATGAAGCTTTTGGTGTTTTGGAGGGTGGAAATGAGAAAACGAATTCAAGCCTTAAGAGTTCAAATGAGATCTTGGCAGGGGTCAATTGGCTATTAAAAGCTTGTGGAAATAGGTGGAATGCGCATCTTATTTATAGGAGAGGATGAGGAAATGCTTAAGCGTGCGAATGAGAGAGTAATTGAGTGAATTCGCGTGAATCTGAAACATAAGCAATGTGTGACTTTCTTAGCATCAAAACTCAGCCAAAACCCGCATTTCATGATGCTAAGTGTTTTTGGAAAGTTGCTAAACATGATTAGAAGCAAAAACGCGTGAAAACTTTGTGTTTAGAAGGCAAAATATGGATTCAAAATTCTGACTTGGAAGGAAAATTCAATTTCAAGTAGCTGACTTTGAACTCATGGTGTGCATGATTTAGGGAACCTTAGGACCTGATTCTTGATGCACTGGAAAGATGATGTAACATTCTTTATAATGTGCCAAGAAAGGGGTCATTTGGATGCTTGAGCTAGAAATTGTGCTTGGTCAAAATCAGAAAAAAAAAGGTGTTGACTTTTATACTTAGAAAAAATTCTAAGTTTTTCTTCAAAAATGACCCAAAATGTTTTGACTCGAAACAAGGTCTTATTCCAAAATTTTGCTTTGATAAATGATTCTAGCTTAAAGTGGACTCCTTAAAGAGTATTGTGAAACTTGTATCACTCTAAAATTCCAAATATTTGACAAAATATGATCCTTTAAATTTGATGAAAATCCATAAGGTGACCTATAATCTTTTGAGCTTTTAAGGCATCTTCTAACCATTTCAAGTTTTGCACATAAAAGAAGAGTTAAAGTTCACACTCTTAAGATAATTATGGAAAAAGAATGAGCTCAAGAAGATAAAAATTGATCAAGTTGTGACTTTTTGAAGTCACATAAGGGAATTTGATGGCCTATCTAGAGGACTTATAATCTTTCTCAATTATTAGTGATCTTTCACACAAAATTTTCTTGAAACTTTTGAAGTGATTTATTGATAACCATTTAAGGAGAAGCATATATTTGGAATCACCCAAAAATATCAAAATATGGACAAGATATAGCCCTTAGAAGTCCAAAACTCTAACTCCTAGAGCATCAAAATGGCTTGGGAACCCCTTTCAATTTTGACAATCTTTCTTGTAACCACTTCCAAATGTTGATAATAAAGGGAGTTATGCACTTGTGATCAAAGAATCAATAAATTGTCCAATTAGGTCAAACTTCTTTGATCAAATCTTACATCTTTTGACTTACTTTGGAAATTGAAGCATGATGAATCATAGTAGACCTTGTCATGACATTTATTTAAAGCACTCTCAATGATGAAGCTTAAATTTCAATGAAGCTTTGTTGAAGAAGGCATGGAAATAAACTCATGAACCTATGAATCAACCTGATGAAGTGTGTTGTGCCCTCACCTATAATATCATCATTTAGAGAAAACATTAATTGTATTTGTTAGTTAAAAGTTAATCAACACAAGACAAATATGACCATAATATACAAATTAAAGTGCTTGGTGATCCCTCATGAGAAAGCCTAAAGATAGGGAGAATAACCAAACCCTAGTGTGATCTTGATATGATTGGGTTGATATGAGATGATAGAGAAATCTTAGGGGAAAACATTAGGGTATAACAACTGCCCTTATTTAAGTGTCTTCTATCCAGAGATACGAAGGTTAAAATCTTCGTGTCAATGCGATTGAAGATACTTAAATATAAAACAAGCCATATTTTTGGTCCTATGATTCCATGCAATGCTTATGATTGTGCATGCAAACAAACAAATCCAAAGGTGACACAAGACACCATTAGGGAAGCAAAAAATAAAATAAAGGATCAAAAGAAAGTCCGACCAGGAAAATAAATCACTGGTGAACAAAAGACTCGACTCTATTGAGGTAAATCCCAAGGAGGAGAATAAGTATCATCAATTCAACTATTGAGGAAAAATTAATGGATGACAAAGATCGACAGATAACTGTGAACTACCCACTCACATAGAAGATAGCAAAAAAGTAATGTCGACTCATAGGGAGAAGAAATGGTAAGATAATACCATTAAAACCCAATATTAGGCTAGGTAACAAATGATTAGCATCAATACTTATGACTGGAAATAAATGAATTATTTAGAGAAAAGTGAATCTAAACGATGAACTATCTCCCACAATGACGAGACTACCATTCATCAGAGTAACAAATCTCAATAACAAACTAACTCCCATAATGACGAGACTACCATTCATCGGAGTAACAAATCTCAATAACAAACTATCTTCCATAATGAAGAGACTACCATTCATCGAGAGTAACAAATATAAACAACGAGCTATCTCCCATAATGACAAGACCACCATTCATCAGAGTAACAAATATCGACAACAAACTATCTCCCATAATGACGAGACTACCATTCATCAGAGTAACAAATCTCAACAATGAACTATATCCCATAATGACGAGACTACCATTCATCGGAGTAACAAATATTAACAACAAACTATCTCCCGTAATGACAAGACTACCATTCATCGGAGTAACAAATATCAACAATGAACTATCTCCCATAATGACGAGACTACCATTCATCGGAGTAAAAAATCTCAATAATGAACTATCTCCCATAATGATGAGACTACCATTCATCGGAGTGACAAATCTCAACAACAAACTATCTCTCATAATGATGAGACTACCATTCATTGGAGTAACAAATCTTCTCTGGCATTAACAGACTTACTGGGGAAGAAGAGGTTGCTCAAATAAAGAGACCTCCACTTGCTGTTATGATAAGGAAATGCAATAATACTACTGGGAAATGAATCTTGGCTCCTCTGGGGAAATGACAATACAGACCTACTAAGGAGATAAAGTTTTCTCGTGCCAAAATAAATGCATGTTCTCAAACTCGGGCTTAAAGCCTGTAGAAATCATAATAATAATGTTGCCGGGAACCACAAATTCAAACCAAAAATAAACTGGAGTGAAACAGTCAACCAAGACAGCACTTGACGAGAAATAAACTCAAAAAGGGACTACGTTCCATCCAGATAATGAGCTAAATAAGAAGGCTAAAGCATAACTCTTACACGAGGGATAACTCAGCGGGGAAATTGAAAGAATATACACTTTCTGCTTAAGGTTGACACTCTATTGGAGAAAGGGTAACATAACTACGCAAAATCAGGTAATATGCCAACACAAACATCAATGAATGCAAATGAGAAATGAACTTTAATTCAGCTATACATGATGTATGTATTAATTTATGAATGTTATCATGTATATGCTGACAAAACAGACATAGAACACTGGGAATAACTTAGACAAAACCAACTTGGGTAAAGTCAACACTCGGCTAAATCACACCCAGGATGAAAATTTCAAAATTTCATAAGAAAGTAAGCACCAATTGAGGAAACAAGTTCCTATTTCACGGCTTAACTCTACTAGGAAGAACAATAATCCTAAAATAATCAAATTATAACAATAATCAGTACAGATATAAGGATTTAACATCCTCCTCCAGGCTTCACCGAGGAATATCACACAAACTTCAATAAGGAAAACAATGTCTCATCATCTAGACTTCTACTGGAGATTATAATACTTACTTCACCAGGGAAGATAAAACCACATCGTTGAGATATCAACTGGGGATCTTGTGCTGATTTCAACGGGGAGTTCAACACCATATCATCTAGTAGAGCCGAAAATACATTCTTCAATATCAAGAGTGATGATTACAGAAACTTCTATGGGGAGAAATTATGAAACCACATGGGGATAACAAATTTCAGAGAGAAGCATTATCTCGACTTTACTTGGGGATCTAAGAAATTTAAACAAATACCAAGAAATAAAAATATGGGGATTTTAAATCAAACTCAGTATTTGGCGAGAGAAAACCTAAAAAGTTGACAGTCGTTCCAATATTTCTTAGAAAAGATATTGCCTTTGTCTAGTTGTCTGGGAAGCAAACAACAATAATAATGTCATCTGTAGCGGTATAAATGTTCAAGACTAAGACATTGATTGGATTGACTAGCCTTTATACAAATCAAAATAAAAATCGCCACCGCGCTTTATTGTTTCCAAAGGAATGGGAAAAGAGCGAATAACCCAAAAAGAGGGGGAAAAATTCAAGGTAAGGGGGTTGGTTATGCAAAGGGAAGGTATTAGCACCCTAAACATCTACGGTAATCCGCAGGAACCTCTTTGTAAAATTTTTATATTTTGGCTATAAAAAAATGTGTTGTATATAAAATGGATATTGGAGGTGAGAAAAGAAGTATTTTTTATGATTTTTGCACCCGCCGCGGTTGCGAACCTTTAGTGCATACGTACCACCTTTCGTGCAATAGGGGATCAGGGTACACGTAGTTCCTCTTTTAAAAATTTGGAACAAAAGTGTGTTGGTTGATTTTAAGAGATAAGACGTCATCGTCATTGTCCGTGTGGAAAAATTTACTACCCACAATCATGAGAAAGGAGAATTTGCATCATCCCAAAATGGAAGATATGGCTTGGATTTTAAAATCAACAATGCCTCACTCAACACCCAAGTGGAAAATATCTCTCTTCACTACATATTGTAGAAGTATAGTTGTTTGCGTCACTATAAGGATTGACAAGAGTCTAATCTTTTGAGAAAAGTTTAAAGATAAAAAGCCAAAGTGGCAAAATAGTTTGAAATGAGATTGATTGACTTTTAGTCTTCTCACAAAAAGTGTCAAAGTATTATTAAATTGATTGAAGTTTATTTATGAAAATGATTTTGAAAATGCATGGACCTAAGTCCAAGTTTATTATGAAAGTATTTCAAGTTTAGAAACAAGAAGAGTTTAAAAAGGAGGGAGAAGATTTTTGAAATTAAAGAAGATGGGAGGAGTAGAAGAGGCTACCCTAAAGCATAAGATAAAAGCTAAGGATAAGGACCATCTAACCAACAAGAAGCCAAAACTTGACATTATGAGTCAAGATAGAATTCCCATTCTTTGGATTGAAACCAAGCAAGCAAAGATACTATACCTCTTGAGAGAACCAAACTTCAAGTGTATTAAGTCTTCACAAAAATTGGGCAGAGTAACGGCCGTATGCGGGTGAATTCTAGATTACAAACAAAGGATATAATCACCAAAAACCTGCACACAAAAATAAACAAGCAACCCAATGTCTTGAGGTAAACCTCAAGAACTCCAGACAAAATAATCAGATGAGATCACAAGGTATCCAAGATAGGCCAAGGTTTCTAATCCTAAGTCAAAGAAAAAGTCCACTGCTCCATCATGCAAAGGATAGTAACCACATAGTCCAAGCACCATTAATCGTTTTTTAGGGTTTAAGTTGGTTATTAAGTATCTTAGAAAAAGGAAAAAGAAAAGCTCAAGTGAGCAAAGTAAAAATGACAAGAAAATAAATGCTCAAATGAGCAAAGATGAAAATGGCATGAAATGTAAAATGCTAAAAAAAAATAGTACATAAAGCATAAAAGAATAAAAGCATAAAATAAAAACAAGTTAATAATTAGTGGTTTGTTGGATGACCATCTTGAAACTTGTATTTGGAATTCATTAGAGGATTGGTAGAACCAAAGCCTCCACACAACAAGTTGCATTTGCTTTTTGTCAAGTATATTATCCATTTGGAATTCTCACAAGTACCATTTAATGATCAACGATGTTTAAGTGATCCGCATTGACCAAAGGTGTTGTAGATCCATTAGAGGATTGGTAGAACCAAATCCTCCACACAATGAATCTCAAGGTTATTAGATCAAAGAGATCAAATTAACATACTTGGGCTTGCAATCATAAGTTTGGGCCACGAATGATCATTTATTTGAATTGGGACAAAATTTAGCGCTATGTTAAGCAATAGTAAGTGGACTTATATAGAAGCCGCACCTATTTTGAGGCCGATCAATAGCAATCTATGCACCATTTGTTTTGATACATGATATAGAGATCATGCTCCAACAACATTTAGTGCAATAAGAAGGGGATGAGATGAAGAAGAATTAGGGTAAAAAGAAAAACCACATTTGAATTAATATTTAATCAAACTATTATTAAAATCATTCATCCATTTTTTGTGGAGTTAAACTCAACACAATGGATCCAATGATGTTAATAAAGCCATGATCAAAAAATTAACCCAAGACAACTAGAAAATATATATATATATATATATATATATATATATATATATATATATATATATATATATATATATATATATATATATATATATATATATATATATATATATATATATATATATATATATATATATATATATATATATATATATATATATATATATATATATATATATATATATATATATATATATATATATATATATATATATATATATATATATATATATATATATATATATATATATATATATATATATATATATATATATATATATATATATATATATATATATATATATATATATTAAAGGATTAAAAAAATGTTAAAATAAACTAGAAAAAATGAGGAAAATATCAATTATGTTCAAATTATTCAAGAAATGAAAAATTAAGCCATAGAAAAATCAGAAATGGGTCCAAATATTTTTATAAATTTTTTAGTAATTTTTAAAAGTCAGAAACTAATTTTAAACCATTAAAAATTGCTAAAACAAACATAAAATGGATCAAAAATAGTAAACCTCAACATAAAATTCCATAAAATTTCCAGAAAGTAAAAAATATGCAAAATAATATTTATGAATTTTTTCAGAATTAAAAAATGTTAGAAAGTATTTTTTAAGTAATTAAAAGGAAGCAAATAATATAAAAAATGTAAAAAATACCAAATGTTAAAATAAAAATGCAAAAAAATATTCATGAGATCAGAAATAAATCAAAGTATTTTTTGTGAAATTTTCATAATTTTTGGATAAAAAATAAAAGAGTTATGAATTTTTGAAAATTTAATCAAATAAAATATAAAATCAGAAAATAAAATAAAACCAAAAAGATGTGGACCATCAGATCAAAGTCAAAACGCGTTAGTAAGCTAATCTAATGGACCAGACGCGCTGTGCTTGATATGGACCTTAGTGAAATACACATGTAATCAGAAAAAGGGCAACCAATAAAATTAAAACGCTTGACACGCTATCATTGGCTGAGACGAGACATGCCATCGTCTTCAACCTCCAGACACTCTGCAATGGGGATTTTGTGAGATCATTCAAATGGAAAAATTAGGATCCCTGACTAGCATCATTGAACTCGTCTCTTCAAGACGATTCTAACACAACCATCACGCCAAATATATGTAAAGTATGGAAAGAGATATGAATCAAAATACAGAAAAATAGCGAGCAACTTCAATTTGAGATTTCTCTTTCAATTCTCAATGGATTTAAAAATTGTAAGCAGCATTAGAATCAGACAAAGGAGTAGAACAAATTAGTGCTTGATTTGGATCTAATTGGTGGAGAATTCTACCTTTTCGAAGTTCAAGTAAGAAGCTCTGAAACTAGACTTCTGTAGCTTGGATTATGGGTCGTTTTGATTGGTTTAAGTGTTGGAGAGTTTGTATAAAGTTCAAGGATGATGAATGCGCAAAGAATTTTGGAAAAGGAAGCTTAAATTTCAAAAAACTAAATTCAACAAAAGTGGGTTCGTGTGAAGTTTTGGCAGGGTGTTCTTGGCTCTCTAAGCTTGGAAAATTGAATGGGGGGATGGCCCTCTATTTATAGGGAAGTGAATGGGAATGAAAATTTGAAGAAACAAGGAAGTTTGGAAGGAAATTGAGTAAGGGTCGAGCACGAGTGAAGTGTGACTTCATTTCCATCAAAACTCAGCCAAACCTTGTGTTTTGGGGTGCTAATCACTTCTGAAAGGTTTGCTAATCAATTTTAAATAAAAAACGCACACCAATCTTGTGTTTAGAAGTCACATTATGGATTTCAAAATTCTGACTTTGTGCAAAATTCTGTTTCAAACTACCAAATTCAAATCTATGGCATTTCCACATCAAAGGGTCTTAGGGCATGATTCTTGATGCTTTGGAAATATGAGGTTACAAGCTTTGCAATGGAAAAAGAATGGAATCAAATGGATGCTTGAGCTGAAAGTTACATGGAGTCAAAGTTGAAGAAAAAGAGTTGACTTTCCATACTTAGAAAAATTTCAAACTCTTCTTTAAAAATGACCTATAATATCTTGCATCCAAACATGGCTTTCCACTTAGAATTTGCTCTTGACCAAAAAATATGGAATGAAGTAGACCTCTTGAATGACATTTTGCAATTTGGACCACTCAAAATCTCCAAAAATTGAGCAAGTTATGACTTGTTGAAGTTGGCCAAAAATCATGAAATGACCTATAATCTCTTGCATTCTTAAGGCAATTTCCATCCATTTTATTACTTTGCACATAAAAGAAGGCATGAAGTACACAACATTAGGGTGATCATGGAAAAAGAATAGGATCAAGGTGATAAAAATTGACCAAGTTATGATAATTTGAAATCACATTATGAAAAATGAGGGATTCATCTGGATGCCTTGTAATCTTTCTTCTTCACTAAGTTCCTTCCACATGAAAACTCCTTGGAACTTTTGAAGTAATTTGTTACTAAATCTTTGAATAGAAGAATGTTTTTAGAATCACTCAAAAATACCAAAAGATGAGCAAGATATGCCCCTCTGAAGTCCAAAACCCTAGCTTTTAGATCAAGAGAATGCTTGGTGGAACTTTGCCAAGTTTGAACAAACTTTTTATGCCAATATTCTTCCTTTGTGAATAGAATTTGTTGAGGATGATGATGAGGACTCATGGCCATCAAAACTACTTCCGTACCAACTTCAAAACAACTTCAATGGTGAGGTTTGAATCTCTCAAGACTTTGACTAGGGCATGGAAATAAACTCATGAACCCATGATGCAACTTGCTAAACCTCAATGCCTTTACCTATATTATTAACAAGTAATACAAACCAATATTGTATTTTCTTAATTCAGAGATAAGATCAAAGCAAAATATCCATGATCACCCAAGAAGACAAGTCAAGGTGCTTGATAACTACTCAAAGAGCAAAGCTAGAGATAGGGAGAAGGACCAAAAGCCCTAATGTGATTTTGTGGTGATTTAAACAATATGGTATGATGAAGGGATATTAGGGGCAAAAATTGGGGTACAACAGCTGCCCTTATTTAAGTTTCTTCTATCCGAAGATATGAAGGTTAAAAATCTTCGTGTTGACGTGATCGAAGACACTTAAATATAAAACAAACCCTGTTTTTGGCCCTAAGATGCCATGCAAACATTTATGCATATGAATGCGTATGAATGGAACAAAAGAGACGCAAAGTAGCATTGGGGATGCAACATGAAATGTAGAAACAAAAGAGCAATCCCACCAGGAAAATAAATCATTGGTAAACCTCAAGAAAAGAATCAGAGAGGAGGATAACAAGCATCGACGTTCATTGCCGATGTACTACCAACATTCACTGAAGGTAGAAAGAGGACACATATCATATCACCGCCGTTCACTGACGATGAACTATCAACGTTCACTGAAGATAGCAAAAAGATAAGAAACACCGATGTTCACTGCCGATGTACTACCAAAATTCACTGAAGGTAGAAAGAGGACACATATCATATCACCGCCGTTCACTGACGATGAACTATCAACGTTCACTGAAGATAGCAAAAAGATAAGAAACACCAACGTTCACTGCCGATGTACCACCAACATTCATTGAAGGTAGAAAGAGAAAATATATCATATCACTTCCGTTCACTGACGATGAACTATCAACGTTCACTGAAGATAGCAAAAAGATAAGAAACACCAATGTTCACTGCCGATGTACTACCAACGTTCACTAAAGGTAGAAAGAGAAAATATATCATATCACCGCCGTTCACTGATGATGAACTATCAACGTTCACTGAAGATAGCAAAAAGATAAGAAACAATGGCGTTCACTACCGATGTACTACCAACATTCACTGAAGGTAGAAAGAGAAAATATATCATATCACCGCCGTTCACTGACAATGAACTATCAACATTCACTGAAAATAGCAAAAAGATAAGAAACACCAATGTTCACTGCCAATGTACTACCAACGTTCACTGAAGGTAGAAAGAGAAAATATACAATATCACCTCCATTCACTGATGATGAACTATCAACATTCACTGAAGATAGCAAAAAGATAAGAAACACCGACGTTCACTTCCGATGTACTACCAACGTTCACTGAAGGTAGAAAGATAAAAAATATCATATCACCGCCGTTCACTGACGATGAACTATCAACATTCACTGAAGATAGCAAAAAGATAACAAACACCGACGTTCACTGCCGATGTAATACCAACGTTCACTGAAGGTAGAAAGAGAAAATATATCATATCACCACCGTTCACTGATGATGAATTATCAACGTTCACTGAAGATAGCAAAAAGATAAGAAACACCGACGTTCACTGCCGATGTACTACCAACATTCACTGAAGGTAGAAAGAGAAAATATATCATATCACTGCCGTTCACTGACGATGAACTATCAACATTCACTGAAGATAGCAAAAAGATAACAAACACCAACGTTCACTGCCGATGTACTACCAACGTTCATTGAAGGTAGAAATAGAAAATATATCATATCACTGCCGTTCACTGACGATGAACTATCAACGTTCATTGAAGATAGCAAAAAGATAAGAAACACCGACGTTCACTGCCGATGTACTACCAACATTCACTGAAGGTAGAAAGAGAAAATATATCATATCACCACCGTTCACTAACGATGAACTATCAACGTTCACTAAAGATAGCAAAAAGAAAAGAAACACTGACATTCACTGCCGATGTACTACCAACGTTCACTGAAGGTAGAAAGAGAAAATATATCAAGTTTCCCTAAGATTCTGGTGTTTTTCCAAGAACGGGTCTCAACTTCTTCTTCAACCAAGGAAATCTTCCTGGAAAGGGTAATACGTAATCTGTCTCAAATAAAGAGACTCCTACTCATTGTCAAGGGGATTTACAAAGAGAAATGACTTTCTGGGAATAGCAATATAACTTCCCGGGGACATGCCACGATATTCCTGCTGAGGATATAAAGTCTTCCTGTGCAAAATAAATGCACAAACCAAAACCCAAAGTTTTTCAGAAAACCACAAATCTAATTCAGCAATAAATTGGAGCAAGACGGCCAATGCAGATTCATCCTTTCCAAATTCAACTAAGCAAAGAGCGCTGCAGGAAAAGTCAGAACAATACTCCCTCTGGTCTCATTTATAAGAAAAAATTAACTTTTTAGATACATTAAATAAGTAATGTATTTGGACAATATATTGTCCAAATACATTACTTATTCAATGTATCTAAAAAGTTAATTTTTTCTTATAAATGAGACCGGAGGGAGTATATCAATGAACGATGATTTTTAGTCATGCATGATGTATGTATGGATGTATGAGTGATATCGTGCATATGCTGGTAAAAGGATACATAATCAGTACAAACAAACATAACCGCCTCAGGTACTAACAACAATGGGCTAAACTTCAACCAGAAAGATCAATCCAAGAGAAGGTAAAAGCAGCTGCGGAAACCAAACCTATTTGTAGCCTTAACTTCACCGAGGAGAAACATAATCCGGATGTAGCCAAATCAAACAAATATCGGGATAGAACATCCTTCTTACGGTTTTATCGGAGAAAACAGTTTTCCAAAAGCAACATGCCTATTGGAGATTGCGAGACCAACCTCAAATAAAGCAGACTGACATCGACATAACCAAACCTCATTGGGGGATTCAAGCCTACCTCCCTGGAGAAAACTTTCATCACGAATACTCATTCCAAACAAGAGATGCCCTGGGATAACCTTCTTGGGAAATCAAGAAGTCAATATTAATGCCAAAACTTTCATCATATGAGGGAAAACTTGCTGGGGAATCTGAGACAGAGACTTCTGACCATGCAAACCCAAAATCAAAAGCGAACCAAGACTTGACTAGGGATAATGGGATCACAAACCCAATACCGTACCTTGCACCCACTGATATCGTCTTTAACTATCTGAGAAACACACAAAGATTGCACACCTACCAGCAAAATGACCTGAGAAAACTTTCATGAAGGGAGTAAATCTTCTTAAAACAACCGGAGTTTGTCCATTCTTGGGACCACCATTCTTGTTATCATTGTTTCATCACAAATCCCAAAGTAAATTGAATTGTAAAGATCTTTCTTCTTTTTGAAAAGTTAATTTTGCTTTTTTAATCCTCTTGCTTTAACAGTTATTATCAGTAATAAATGATGTCTTTGCAATCTAAATAAAAATAAGAACACAAAAAGTTGTGCAAAAGCTCGAATTCCATTAATAGAATGGTAGTATGCGAATGGCGAGACTCCATGGATGATTGCAAAGTTTGGGAAATGGTAATATATAATGGAAAAGATATATTGAGATACAATGACCACTATCCCCCCGAACAACTTTTGAAATCCTGAGCAGCAACTTTTGTTGAAGTATGGCGAGGATCCGAGAAGATTGTTGCTTCAACGATCAAGTCTTGTCTGACGTAGTTACTTGCCAAGAAAGTCCCTAACTTTTGCCTAAGCTGCCCTTGCGGGTTTTCAACTTAGCGGGAAATTTATTCTGTTTATGTCTCTAATTTTTGCCTAGACCTCCCTTTCGGGTTTTCGGCCTACCGAGACACTCTATTTTTGCCTAAGCCGCCCTTTCGGGTTTTCAACTTAGCGAGCTGTTCTTTTATTTCTTTAGGCAAAGTATTTCTTGACTGCGCCAACATTCATGGGACGTGGGAACTCCTCGCCATCCATAGTTTCAAGAATTAATGCACCACCAGAGAAGGATTTCTTGACAATATACGGGCCTTCAAAATTGGGAGTCCACTTGCCCCTAGAATCAGTGTTGAAGGACATGATCTTCCTGAGCACGAGGTCGCCTTCTCTGTATTCACGAGGTTTGACCTTTTTATCAAAAGATTTCTTCATTCTTTTATGATATAAGTGCCCATGAAACAAAGCTGTCATTCTCTTCTCTTCAATTAAATTCAATTGGTCAAACCTATTCTGAACCCATTCAACCTCTGTCAATTTGGCTTCCATTATCACACGCAACGAGGGAATCTCTACCTCGACAGGGAGTACATATTCCATTCCATACACTAGAGAAAACGAGGTTGCTCCTGTTGAAGTGCATACAGATGTTCGATATCCATGTAGATAAAAAGGGAGCATTTCATGCCAATCCTTATAAGTAAAAACCATTTTCTGGATAATTCTCTTGATATTCTTATTAGCAGCTTCAACAACCCCATTCATCTTTGGCCTGTATGGAGATGAATTGTGATGGACAATCTTGAATTCTTCGCACAGTTCAGTCATCATCTTGTTGTTCAAATTCGAGCCATTGTCAGTGATGATTCTGCTCGGTACACCATACCGGCATATAAGATTATTTTTGATGAAATGCATAACCACCTATTTGGTAATATTGGCATATGAAGCAACCTATACCCATTTGGTAAAGTAGTCAATTACTACCAAGATGAAACGGTGTCCATTCGAAGCTTTGGGTTCTATCATCCCGATCATGTCAATACCCCATATAAAGAAAGGCCACGGGGAAGAAATCACACTGAGAAGTGTCGGAGGTACATGGATCTTATCTGCGTAAATCTGGCATTTATGGCACTTCTTTGCAAATTTGTAACAATCAGATTCCATTGTCAATCAATAATAACCTGCCCTTAGCATCCTTTTAGCCATTGAATATCCATTAGTATGAGTGCCAAATGAACCTACATGGATCTCATGCATCAACATGTCTTCTTCGTGTCTATCCACGCATCTGAGCAAGACCATGTCAAAATTCCTCTTGTATAACACATTTTCACTGAGGAAGAAACTGCCTGCCAATCTTCTCAGTGTCTTTATATCTTTCCTTGATGCACCAAACGGGTATTCCCGAGTCTGAAGAAAATGCTTGATATCATAATACCAAGGTTTTTCATCTTCTACCTCCTCTATCGCAAACACATGAGCGGGTCTATCCAGCCGTCGAACTGTAATTAGGGGTATATCATTCCAAGCATTTACTTGGTACATGGAAGCCAGAGTTGTCAGAGCATCTGCCATTTGATTTTCATCCCTAGGAATGTGATGGAATTCAACTTTATTGAAGAAAGGTAGTAATCTTCTAGCATAATCTTTGTAAGGGATCAAGCCAGGGTGACGAGTGTCCCATTCTCCTTTAATCTGATTTATTACCAAAGCTGAATCGCCATACACATCTAGAATCTTGATTCTGAGATCAATAGCTTCTTCAATACCCATGATGCAAGCCTCATATTCTACCATATTATTAGTGCAATCAAATGTTAACCTTGCAGTAAAAGGAATGTGCGATCCATGAGGAGTAACAATCACAACACCAATTCCTTTACCATAAGCATTCACAGCTCCATCAAATACCATAATCCAACGAGATTCAGGGTCGGGGCCCTCCTCAGGCAATGGTTCATCACAATCTTTCACTTTTAAGAACATCACATCTTCATCGGGGAATTCATATTCTGCAGACTGATGATCTTCCACCGGCTGGTGAGCAAGGTAATTTGCCAACACACTACTTTTGATAGCCTTTTGAGTGGGGTACTCAATATCATATTCAGATAACAACACCTACCAGCGGGCGATTCTCCCAGTAAGAGCAGGCTTTTAAAAAATATACTTGATTGGATCCATCTTGGAGATCAACCAAGTGGTATGATTCAACATATACTGCCGCAAATGCTTTACCGCCCAGGCCAAAGCACAACATGTCTTTTCTAGCATAGAATACCGCGACTCATAATCAGTGAACTTTTTGCTTAGATAACAAATGGCGAACTCTTTCCTTCCTGTTGTCCTAGAATACAACCCATGGATTTATCTAACACTGCTAGATACATAATCAACGGTCTTCCTTCTACGAGAGGGAGCAAGATAGGAGGTTCAAGCAGATATTCTTTAATACTTTCAAATGCCCTTTGGCAATCATCTATCCACACACAACCTTGATCTTTCTTTAACAACTTAAAGATCGGTTCAGACGTTGCAGTCATGTGGGAGATAAATCTAGAGATATAATTCAAACGCCCGAGGAAACCCCTGACTTGCTTTTCAGTTCTTGGTGCTGGCATTTCTTGAATTGCTTTGATTTTGTCAAGGTCAACTTCAATTCCTTTCTGGCTAACAATAAAACCCAACAATTTCCCCGATCTAACTCCAAAGGTGCATTTATTTGGATTCAAGCGGAGACGATACTTCCTCAAACGCTGAAACAACTTCAACGGATCTTCTATATGCCCTTCTTCAGTTTGGGACTTGGCAATCATATCATCAACATATACTTTGATTTCTTTGTGCATCAGATCATGGAATAGGGTTGTCATAGCCCTCTGGTACATTGCACCAGCGTTCTTCAACCTGAAGGGCATCACTCTGTAACAGAATGTTCCCCAGGGTGTGATAAACGTTGTTTTTTCAATGTCCTCTGGAGCCATTCTTATTTGATTATACCTGGAAAATCCGTCCATGAACGAGAATACTTTGAATTTTGCTGTGCTGTCCACTAACATGTCGATGTGAGGCAACGGAAAATCATCTTTTGGACTAGATTTATTTAGATCTCTAATCTACGCACATGCGGACTTTTTTGTCTTTTTTCGGTACTTGGACAATATTGGCGATCCATTGAGGATACACTGACGTCACAAGAAAACCAGCATTAATCTGCTTTAGGACCTCCTCTTTGATCTTTACCGCCATATCTGGGTGGGTTCTTCTCAACTTTTGTTTAACTGGCGGACACTCTGGCTTTAACGGCAAATGATGTTCGACAATGTCTGTATCTAGACCAGGCATATCTTGATAAGACCAAGCAAAAATATCCACATATTCTTTCAACAGCTCAATCAACCCACTCTTTACACCAGGATGTAACGATGCTCCAATCTTGACCTCCTTCAGATCTTCTTCTGAACCCAAATTAACCACTTCCAAAGGCTCCTTATATGGCTGAATGGTATTTTCCTCATGCTCAAACACGCGCGTGACCTCTTCTGGAATCTCATTATGATCTTCTTCTTCAGTCCCAAACACAGGACATTCAAAGTTGGGAGAGAGTGCAGGGTCATTGTATTCAACGGTTTTTTAATTAATCTGCACATATGATTTATGACTATTTTTAGAAACTGACACATATAACAAGCGATCATGTAGATTAATTTTCAGTTGTTATTTATTTTGAAAAGGTTTTTTTTATTATTACCATTTCCCAAGAAAAAAAAGCAGAAAATAAAAGACATAATTTTGGAAGCAAAGACAACTTTTATTAATGATCTTAAAAGTTATAGCAAACAGATAAGCCCTACAACATTAATACTTCCACCTTGGGCAGAGTGAAAGCTTTTCAAAACAAAGAAGCAGATTAACAAAACAAATTACTTTGAAGCATGTATGCAAGAAGGAACATCAATGGTGACCCAATTCTGAACTCGGACTCCATGTGTCACAAAATTCGGTTCTTCCTGCTCTGCTTCATCCTCTTCAACATCATTAATTTCAGAACCAATCGGATGGAGGTAGCCTCCGCTGCGTAAAACATCATGATAACTGCTCACAGAAGACTTTGACTTCAAACTTTCACCTTCACCATTCCTCTAAGAGAAACCCAAGCCAATTCTATTCTTGTTCACGGGTAGATCCACAAGTCATCCCCAAACTGCATTATGATCATTGCACACCACCTGCTGCGCATCCTTCAGGGAAACCACATAATTCTCATTCTTCCTTATGTTGTCAATGGATAGGGCTTGGAACTGGGTTCCAACCGCAACCTCATCTGCTTCTACAATACTGAAAGAGGATAGATGGGATATCAACAACGCCTGCTCCCCATTTATGATCACTACCTTCCCTTCACGCACAAATTTTAACTTCTGATGCAGAGTTGAAGTGACAGCCCCTGCTTCGTGTATCCATGGCCATCCTAGCAAAAAACTATACGCAGGAATAATGTCCATTACCTGGAAGGTTATCAAGAACAAATGTGGTCCTATGTGGATGGGTAAATCCACCTCACCAATGACAGATTTCCTTGACCCATCAAAAGCCTTCATAATGATGCCACTCGGGCGCATAGTTGTTCCCTGATACTTTAACTTCATGGGAGTACTTCTCGGTATAACATTCAACGCGGATCCATTATCAATTAGCACATTGGATAGTGAATCATTATTGCAGTTCATTGATATGTGGAGGGCCAAGTTATGATTTCTCCCTTCATTTGGTAACTCATCATCGCAGAAACTTAAGTTGTTACATGACGTAATGTTTCCAATTACGCAGCTGAATTAATCTAACATCATGTCATTCTCTACAAAATCTTGGTCTAGTACTCTCATCAGTGATTCTTTATGAGCGGAGGAATTCATCAATAAAGCTAGGATGGATATCTTTGAAGGAGTCTGCAATAGCTGGTCCACAATTTTGTAGTCGCTCATTTTAATTATCTTCAAGATATCGTCCACTTCTTTCTCTAATGTAGCTCCACTAGTCTCTCCGGTAGCCTTCTTAGGCTCATCATTCTCAGCAATCTTCTTTCCAGCAACAACATCTTTTCGGATAACCGGCACAAACACACGACCACTACGGGTTACCCTGCTATTATCAACTATATTTCCAACGTCTGGCATTGGCTGGATGGGAATTTCCACCCCATTTTCCAAGATTGTAGCGTTGTATTTGTAAGGCACAACCTTATCCGATTTATAGGGAACAGGTCCTGGCAGACTAATTACCAATGGGGTAACAGCTGGTTTGCTATGGTACTCCACCTCAAGATGAGCGGGTGCACCAAAACAAGGTACAATGACATTTACACCTTCCTCGACACAATCAGCCCTTAAAAGACCATTTCCGGCAAACAAATCTTCGTCTGAAGAGAAATACTCATCCGCGGAGGCATATTCTTCTTCTGACTCTTCTCCCATCAAACAAACTTCAACCATATCAATCTCGTGACAATCATCTCTCTGACCTGTGATCTTGATAGTTCCATTGTCTAACAGCAATTGAACACCCCATCTCACAATAGAACATCCTCGGGGGTCTCGACAACAAACTATGCAAGATCCATATTGGTGTTCCACCTGACCAGTAGTACGACAGAAGGTAGCATGCAACTGCACGAGATCCTCATTCAAATGATCCACATCAAAAATTATGAATTCACCCAGACATCCAGAAACCATATTAACTTCCTCTTCATATTCTTCCCTAGGCCTGATTATATGAATTAGACCTTCATCCACCATCTCCTGTAAATCAGCCTTTATCTTCTCGCAACCTTGTATGTTTGTACTGCAAATAGCACAACCGGTGTGGCCATGCGTATAATAACTAAATTCACAGAGGTCTACGTGCATCTTTACCAAATCCCCTCTAACCAAATTAATGTCAAAGTCACCTGAACAACCGGCCACCATATTCACAGTATTCACTCCCCCGTGCTTGGGTAGGGGATTTTCTTTCACATTAGGTCCCATGTCTTTGAAAGATAAAATTCCAGACTTCACCAACCTTTGCACTTCAATCCTCAAAGGATAACAATTTTCAACACTATGCCCCGGTGCTCCCTGATGAAAGGCACACGTCTGGTCTGCTTTGTAATATCATGGAAATGGTGATGGTACTACTGGAGGTGGTCATGTCTGGAACAACTTCTTCTAAATCAATGCTGGTAGTAACTCTGCATAACTCATGGGAATAGGGTCATAGTTCTCCCTTCTCTGATTATTCCCTTGGTTCCCCTGCTGGGACTATCTTTGATAAGCAACGGTAGTCGGAGCGGCATTCATAACAGGAGTAACTAAGGCAACTTGTTGGTGACGCTAATAATTCCTTCTAGGAGCGTTCACTCTTCTCTCTTGTATGACAACATTGGTATCCCCCTCTTTCTTCTTTGTAAACCCATAAGCTGGCTTTTTCACACCTCCGGATCCTTGACCCTTCGTCAAACAACCTTCTCTTACTGCCTCTTCTAGGCGGACACCCATTCCTACCATCTCTATAAAATCTCTTGGGGCACTTGCTACCATTATTTCGTAGTAGAAAGCGCTTAGCGTCTTCAAAATTTTTTTAGTCATTTCCTTCTCCTCCATAGGAGAAATCACTTGTGCAGCCACTTCGTGCCATCTCTGCGCTCTGTCTTTCTGAACCATGGCCCTAAGCTGGTCACGATCGGGCGCCATGTCCACATTGTACTTGTATTGTTTTATGAATGCTTCTCCCAAATCATTAAAGGTATGGATGTTGGTGCTGTCTAAACTCATGTACCATTTCAATGCTGCGCCGGTCAGACTATCCTGGAAAAAGTGAATCAGCAGACGTTGATCATCGGTGTGGGTAGACATTCTCCTTACATACATCACCAAGTGATTACGAGGGCAAGTGTTGCCTTTGTACTTATCAAACTCCGAGACCTTGAACTTAGCATGCACTTTGACATTCGGGACCAAACACAACTCGTTCACATTCTTCCCAAATAACTCTTTTCCCCTAAGAGCCTTCATCTCTCTTTGCATTCTATCAAACTATTCTTAGAAATCATCCATTCTGTCATAAAGACCCAAGTCTTCACTCGGTGGAGGGAAAGGACGACATACATCTTCATTAACAAACGAAACCAAATTCACCGAAGGAGGTGCAGCAGGAACAACATGCACCACAGGAGGTGCTAGAGCAACAACATTTGGAACCACTGGAGCATATTGGGGGCCCAAATTGAAACCTTCAGGTGAAAAATTCTCCAGCATTCCCCATGGATAACCCTGAGGCATACGGTTTTGAACAACAGTTAGAGTAGCGGATACAGGAACAACAGGGACTTCAGTATTTTCCCTTGTTGGTTGAGGTTGAACACTCGGTGGCTGATTTTGAGAAACCACCAGAGCTTCCATCAAAGTAGTCAAATTGGCCAAGCTAGCCTTCAAAGCAGAAACTTCTTCGCGTAGTTCGCGATTCTCCTATTCCAAGTTGTTCATCTTCTTTTTGAAGTTAGCCCGAGTGTTGTAGTGATGAGTGTTGTACCTAAATTTTTGCCCCTAAGATTCCTCTATCATATCATATCAACTCGATCATAACAAGATCACATTAGGGTTGGTTCTTCCTCTTTTTTCCTATCTTTAAGTTTGCTCTTGAGGAATCTCCAAGCACCTTGGTTGTGTATTTTGTATATGTGTTGTTGACTAACTTCTAATCAAAATACAAAAAAATATTTGTCTTTGTCTTTGTATATTTTTGTTTTGTAGGTACCGAGTCGAAGCATCTGACAAATAAGGATTTCTGGTATCATTTTCCTAAAATCTCTATTTTCAAAGAAAAAGAATTAAAAAAAATTCATTTTTTTTCACTGATGCAATCGATTTCTCTTAGGGTGCAATCGATTGCATATAGTGCATTTTGCGCCATTTTAAAAAAAATACACTATGCAAATCGATTTGCACTGTAGTGCAATCGATTGCATAGTGTGAAAATTTGAAATAAATCAGCATTTTAAACTTGTCAAATTTTGACTCCAATTTTCCTTCACTTTTGAAAGATGTATCATTAATTTAAATTTTAGTGCCAATCTTTCATTTTTTAAAAAAGAATTATCATTAATTCAAATTTTGGCTCTAATATTTGAAATAATTATCATTAATTCAAATTTTGGCTCTAATTTTTGAAAGAGTTATCATTAATTCAAATTTTGGCTCCAAGAATCAATTACCAAATTACCACTAATCCCAATCCTAAACTCTATAAATAGAGCCCTCATTTCATTCAAATTTCAAGCTTTTGATAGCCAAATCCACCTTGCTAAAAAATCTCTCAATTCTCTCCATCTACCAAATTCACTCAAAGCTCCATTTTAAAAAAGTTAGTAAGCTTTGCATTGAAGCTTACTAATCTTTGAGCTAAACCTTCATCCAAACACTTTTTCTCCATCAATTCTCTACATCCAAGCTTGGTCAATTGATTCTTGTGGTTGAATTGAAGAAAAATTCTTGAAGTTGTTTTGATAATTCTCTAGATCTACCTTTGGTAAGTTGGATAATTCATCTTTCACAATGTGATCTCTTGGTGATCTTTGGGATTGATTCATTGAGCATTATTTTGTGATTCCAATGGTGTTATTTTCTCATAATTTGATGGAATTTTCGTGCTCAATTGGATCCATGATCATAAGGTGTTTGATGGAAAGTTTGAACAAGAAATTGCCCTTTTAAAATGCTGTTTTTGCTACTGTTACTGTGTGCAATCGATTTGCACTGTAGTCCAATCGATTGCACATAAGCAATTTTAAATAATTTTTTGAAAATTGTACTGTGTAAATCGATTTACACAATAGTGAAATCGATTTACACCAGGACAAAATGCATTTTTTTGCCTTGTTTTGGGGCAGCTTTGATCCAAAATGCTTTTTCTACTCACTCCTTTTGATTGTTGGTTTGGATTGCAATTTTAAGTGTCCAATTTTCCTTTAAACTCAATGGACTTTGTGATGTAGATGAAGTTGGATAAATGTTCATCAATTCAAATCTACCTAAGAGTGAATTATCTAATTCATTTTTGGTGCTTTGGATTAATGATATGTTTAGTGCTTTAATCCATCTAGAGGAGTGGTTGAATTTAAAGATGAAAGAATTTTGAAATGGTGATCCAAATTAGCTTATCATTTCCCTCCCTCTTCATCTTATCCCTTTCTTTTTTTAATTGTGCTACATGTTAAGGGATGGTGATCTCTATATCATTTATCCAAACATGAAGTACATAGATTGCCATTGACCAGCCTCAAAATAGGTGTGACTTCTACATAAGTCCACTTACGATTGCTTAACATAGCGCAAAATTTTGTCCCGATTCGAGTAAATGATCATTCGTGGCCCAAACTTATGATTGCAAGCCCAAGTATGTTAATTTGATCTCTTTGATCAAATAACCTTGAGATTCATTGTGTGGAGGCTTTGGTTCTACCAATCCTCTAATAGATCTACAACACCTTTGGTCAATGCGGATCACTTAAACATCGTTGATCATTACATGTTGCCTTGTGAGAATTCCAAAATGGATGATATACTTGACAAAAAGCAAATGCAACTTGTTGTGTGGAGGCTTTGGTTCTACCAATCCTCTAATGAGTTCCAAATGCAAGTTTCAAGATGGTCATCCAACTAACCACTAATTACTAACAATTAACTTTACTTTACGCTTTTATTTTCATGCTTTATGTATCATTTACTTTTTGCATTTTACATTTCATGCTATTTTCATGTTTGCTCACTTGAGCATTTACTTTTATGTCATTTTTATTTTGCTCACTTGAGATTTTCTTTATTTTTAAAGACACCTAATAATCAACATGAACCATAAAAATCATTAATGATACTTGGACTACATGGTTACTATCCTTTACATTATGGAGTGATGGACTTCTTGGACTTAGGATTAGAGACCTTGGCCTATCTTGGAGACTTTGTGACTTTATTTGATATTTTTTCTGGAGTTCTTGAGGTTTACCTCAAGACATTGGGTTGTTTGTTTATTTTGTATGCAGGTTATTGAGATTACGATCTTTGTTTGTAATCTGGAATTCACCCGTATACAGCCGTTACTCTGCCCAATTTTTGCGAAGACTTAAAATACTTGAAGTTTGGTTCTCTCAAGAGGTCTAGTATCTTTGCTTGCTTGGTTTCAATCCGAAGAATGGGAATTCTATATTGACTCATAATGTCAAGTATTGGCTTCTTGTTGGTTAGATGGTTCTTATCCCTAGATTTTACCTTATGCTTTAGGATAGCCTCTTCTTCTCCTCCCATCTTATTTAATTTCAAAAATCTTCTCCCTCCTTTAAAAAAAGTCTTCTTGTTTTGAAACTTGAAACATTTTCATAATAAACTTGGACTTAGGTTCATGCATCTTCGAAACATTTTCATAAATAAATTTCAATCAATTTAATAATACCTTGACCTTTTTTTTATGAGAAGACTAAAAGTCAATCAATCTCATTTCAAACCATTTTTGCCACTTTGGCTTTTATCTTTAAACTTTTCTCAAAAGATTTGAATCTTGTCAATCCTTGTAGTGATGCAAACAACTATACTTCTACAATATGTAGTGAAGTGAGATATTTTCAACTTGGGTGTTGAGTGAGGCATTGTTGATTTTAAAATCCAAGCCATATCCTACACTTTGAGATGATGCAAATTCTCCTTTCTCATGATTGTGGGTAGTAAGTATGTTTTTTGACACGGACAGTTGCGATAATGTCTTATCTCATAAAATCAACCAACACACTTGTGTTTCAAGTTTTTAAAAGAGGAACTACGTGTACCCTGATCCCCTATTGCACGAAAGGTGGTACGTAGGCACTAAAGGTTCGCAACCGCGGCGGGTGCAAAAATCATAAAAATATTTATTTTCTCACCTCCACCACCCATTTTATATACAACACATTTTTATAGCCAAAATATACAGATTTTTCAAAGAGGTTCCTGCGGAGTACCGTAGATGTTTATGGTGCTAATACCTTCCCTTTGCATAACCAACCCCCTTACCTTGAATATTTCCCCCTCTTTTTGGGTTATTCGCTCTTTTCCCATTCCTTTGGAAACAATAAAGCGTGGTGGTGATTTTTATTTTGATTTGTATAAAGTCTAGTCAATCCAATGGCTTAGTCTTGCACATTTCTACCGCTACAGAAAAAATGGCGACTTCACTGGGGATTATTGGATTGCGTCTCTTGCTGTCCCATCCCTAAGTGGGTTAAACCTATCTTTGTTTATATCTGTATATGTGCTATTGTTGTTTATGTGTTATATTTTGTATATATGTTTGTTTTGATTTTCCTGGTTTACAGGGTGCTTGGTGATTACTCATAAGTCCTATACCCGGACTTGGGCAAACTTTAAGATAGGACGGGCGGTATAGTCATGTTAACTTTGAGGGAGTAATCCTAAAAAAGGAGGCATGAGATCCCCCACTCAGTGGAGGCCCCTTTGACTGTAGTGTCGTTTACCGAGTAATCGGGAAGACGTACTGCTTTCGACCTAGGAGCCTGCCGAATCTGAGGATCATAGATTACCTAACCCCTCTTGGCCTTTTAGGTTTAGTGTGGAAGCTATGACGGAGTAATCCGGAAGTAGTTGTCACGCGATACTACGCTCGGACGAGTTTTTCTTGAGAATATTACTAATTACCGAGTTAATCGGGAAGTTGGTAATATCCGAAGGAAGGATGTAGACTCTGGGAACCTCTAGAACCTTGTTCGGCAGGTGATAACTTTTTAGACCAACACCTTATGGGTAGTACCTTCGACCTCATGCTCGTGACGTTGAACCTATGAACCCTATATGTGTGATCTTGTGTGTGATTGTTGCATCATGCATCCATGCACTCATAAGCATCTTTTGAAGAAAACAATATTTTAAGGGATTTAAAGGTTGACTATTTGTGAATATCTTAGGTACTTTTAAACCATGGATTCTGGAATGAGAAACAAAAGCCTTATTACTTGGATGTTGGCAACGTGTCTATAAACCATAAATCCCTTGAAATATTAAATAAAATAAAATCATGTGCATTGCATATCATACATCATATTGTACATATTTATTGCATTTGTTATTCATATTCAGGTGTCTTACCCAGCTTCTTTACTTCACTCAGCAAGCTGACTCATCACTACAACGCTCGAGCTAATTTCAAAGAGAAGATGGAAAACATTAAGAAAGAGATCTTTGAACTCCGCAAAGAGTTAACTACTTTGAAGGCTGGAATGGAGTATCTAACTGCTTTGGTTAAAACTTTGGTTGCTGCCCAAGTCAATCCTTCTAGGAAGGAATAAGAGATGGCAAAGGTCTTCACAGAAAATATGAGATCATTCTTCCATGAGAAGGTGATGGTCAATGCGTCCAATGACTTCCCTGAAAAAGTAAATGTGGGAGTTCCTCTAGAGGAGGATTTCCAAAAGGGGTGTTCATCTTAAGATGGTGTCTCAGCTAGTGTGGTGAAGAAGTTTGATAATAACTTTTCTAAGAAGAGAACCAGAGGAAGAAACAATTATCTTCAGAATCAACATGTTCCTCCTGTCATCCCTGTGTTCAACTTACCTCTTGTTGCTCCAGTTTGTCAACAGAATCAGCAAGTTCCTGATCAGAGGAAAAATCAGTTTGATCCAATCCCAACGACCTATACAGAATTGTTTCCCATCCTGATGTAGAGAAATTTGGTTCAGACCCGACTTCCACCAAAGGTCCATGAGAAAATTCTGTGGTACTACAAAGCTGATTTGACTTGTGCATTTCATCAGGGAGCCCCAGGGCATAGCATTGAAAATTGTTATCCATTGAAAATTGAAGTTCAGAAGTTTGTCCGAAGTGGTATCTTGTCGTTTAAGGATATTTGTCTTGAAGTTCAAGTCAAGTCTTTGCCGAAGGATAAAGGTGATTGAAGAATGCCCTGGAGTTTAAGGATGATTAGCCTTCTTAGTTTATTAGCATTTTTACTGCTTTCTCATTTGTAATTTTTCTTGTTTATCATTGCACTGTTTGCATGTAAGAACTTGTTTGCATTTGAATGTTTAATCTTAATACAATGAGTATGTTTGTCTTGAAGAAATTCATTCGTTTCACTCGTATTTGTTTTCAATTTTAAATTTCTTTATGATACCAACTTGTTACCCATTCTCTTGCCTAGGAAGAGATTGGGAGGAGGATGATGATATTAAAACATAAATTTTTTGGTTGTATGCTTTTGGATAAAATCCTGTTGACGATGTACAGGCATTGTTTCAAATCCTCAAACACCGGAGATATAAGGGAGCGAAACCTTTGTTAACCCCTTTGAGCCTTGAAGTAGGAGTTTCTTTTTCTATTCAGAAAAAACCCTCATTTTTTAAAACCCGGGGCAGGTTAGTGTTCAGTTAATTTGATCGAGCATTCATAACTCATCAGGAGTGCGCATCTAAGGATACAATAATGGTTATCCTTCAAGAGGTTGAGGGAATTCAAAACCGCAATGTTTAACCTCCGCATATCATTAGTGTGCATCAAAAGAAGATGTTATCCCAATGGGTATCTCTCACATATCAAGGGATCAGCAGATGACGATACAACAATGGTTATCTTTCATCTACCCAGAAATAGGGCAGTCACGATTCTTTCGGCAAGTCATAAATGACTCGAAGTCACGCGACATGTTCAAAAAGAAAAAGAAAAAAGATGACATGAATAAAAAAATTATGATGAAAAAGAAAGAGACAAAAAGCCCCGCTAAGTCGGAACTTGAAAAAACAAGTTGCTTAGGCAAAAGTCAGGGCATCCCGCTGCACTTCAGAGTCAAAGTCAAAAGGAATTTGTCCCGAAGGCAAGGAAGAAATGGAAAGCCTAAAATGCGATAAAGGATTACAATGTGAAATCATTAGCAAAGAACAGAGTCGCGTGACAAGAAACCCAAAAGAAGCAGGAATGAGTGACTTGCATGTTCAAAGAAAACTTTGTTTGATTGCTCAACTATCTCGAAACTTCTTTTGAGAGATGAATGTTCGTGTCAAGTTAACTGAACTTAGGACTGAAGAAAATCATGAAGGGGGTGGGCACCAAATATTTTTGAGCCTTAAATCTTTTTTCTAAAATCATGAACCAGGCCACATTACAACCCTCAAAAGTCCTAATTGAAACAAGGTTTATTTCTAAAGCATACTCCAATGAGATAGTGTTTCCTGACTCCCATTAATTTTTCTAAATTATTGTGATTGGTATCATATTGCTTTTGTTATCTTTCACACAAAAAATCCATGTCGCATCCTGGCTAGTGATTCGTTCACAGGGTTTTGCGACATCTTTTCAAATAAAATCTTCAAGACTTACATAATTGTTGCATTAGATTTTTCATTCTTAGAATAAACATTTTTTGCTTGTAAAACAACTGCTTGATATCATGAAAGTTTACATTTGAGTATCAGCAAAAGGCATGTTGCCGAGAAGAGTTGTGGAGCAAAGAGGATGTAACATTCAGCCAATCTAGGGCAGTTACATCAAGATTCAACAAATCTATGAAATCCATTTGATTAGAAAGGTTATCTTAAAAGCATGCAGCCAAGGGCAAGTTACGAAAGTTACTTTGATCAGCATGGTAAGCTTGAGACACCAGATCGGTTTCCAAGGGCATATCAAGATTTCGTCAAGATAGTTACTATGTCTACCCCAAGCTGAGAACCTTCCTCAAGTTGTGTTATGATGTTGGGTTCATAATCCCATTTTTTCCAGTCTTGCTGCAGACTTCTCCAGCTGAGTGTGATTCTTTACCCATCCAGGTGGTGATCAAACGAAGATTAAAAAGAGCTATGAAGCCTTTGCTCATTTGATGGAGTTCTTTCTCCCTTTTTATTGATATGGAATCTCTTGTAGAGCAGTGCTTTCTCTTGTTACGACATTATTGTTGTCATGTGCTTCCCAAGTACCTAGACAAGGGCAGTATATTTTCTAAGAAATGTTGAGACGATTGTCATTTTTTTGGGTTTTCTCTCACCAAGTGTTGAGTTTGATTTAAAATCCCCATAATTTTGACTTATTGCTATGATGTTAACTTCTTGGTTCCCCTTGAAGGTTTTTCTCAGGTCATCTTGTTGGTATGTGCGCAATCTTTGTGTGTTTCTCGGATAGTTGAAGATGATACCAATGGCTGCAAGGTACAATATTTGGTTTGTGATCCTATTATCCCCGGCCAAGTCTCGGTTCGCTTTTAATTTTGGGTTTGCATGGTCAGAAGCCTCTGTCCCAGATTCCCCAGCGAAATTTTCCCTCATATGATGAAAGATTTTATTCCCTCGGTGTGCTAAGATATCGCTCTTTTTGCAGTATTGGCATTAGTGTTGACTTCTTGATTTCCCAGGAAGACTACACCAGGGCATCTTTTGTTGGAATAGGTTTGGTCGATATGAAGACTCAATCCAGTATTTTCCAGTGAAGGCCTCGTTTATTTGATAGAAGTCCTGTCTCCCCAAAGAAGTTGGTGCAATAATTACTCTTGAAGAACGTATCTCCAGTGAAGAACGTATCTCCGGTTTCCCCAGTGGAGCACGTATCTTGGTTTCCCCTTGATGATGTGGTTTTGACCTCCCCATTGAAGTCAGCATGAAGTCCCCAGTAGATGTCTCGATGATGAAGTATTGTCTCCCTTAGTGAAGTCCGTATGTTTTTCTTCCTTCAAAGTGGGCCTGATTTCCCCAGTGAATGTTTTGACAATTTGGTTTCCTTTTGCCTTATTCACAATCAGTATCGAAATCCCCAGTAGGAGTACGGACTGTGAACCATTTGTTTTCCCCATAGAAGTCTGTGTGTTATTCCCTGGGAAGGTTATCCCAGAGCATCTCTTGTTGGAATGAGTATTCATGATGAAAAGTTTTCAATCCGCAGTTTTTCTCCAGGGAAGTGGGTTTGAATTCCCCAATGAGGTTTGGTTATCTTGGCGTCGGTCTGCTTTATTTGAGGCTGATCTTGCAATCTCCAGTAGGCACGTTGTTTTTGGAAAACTGGTTTCTCCGATGAAAACGGAAGAAAGATGTTCTATCCCGGTATCTCTTTGATTTAGCTACATCTGGATTATGTTTCTCCTCAGTGAATTTAAGACAAGCAATAGGTTTGGTTTCCGCAGTTGCTTTTACCTTCCTTGGATTAATCTTTCTGGTTGAAGTTTAGACCATTGTTGTTAGTACCTGAGGAAGTTTTGTTTGATTATGTATCCTTTTACCAGCATATGCACGATACCACTCATGCATTCATACATACATCATACATAGTTGAATTTAGCAAATCATTGCTCATTTGCATTCATTAATTTTATTTTGTTGACATATTAACCTGTTTTACAGAGTTGTGTTGTCCTCTCTCCAATAGAGTGCCGGTCTTAAGCAGAAAGTATACATTCTTTCAACTTACCCACTGAGTTATCCCTCGTGGAAGATTTTTTGCTTCAACCTTCCTGTACAACTCTTTGTCTGGATGGATTTGATGTTCCCTCTTGAGTTTGTTTCTCAAAGGATGTATTACGGTTTCCTGTTTCATTCCAGTTAATTTCGGGTTTGAATCTGTGATCCCCAACAATATTATTACTTTGGATTTTTGCAAGCTTTGAGCCCTGGTTTGAGAATGTGCATTTATTTTGGCACGAGAATACTTTATCTCCTCAGAAGGAATAACGTGGCATTTCCCCAGGAAGTCATATCTCTTTCCCCAGGAAGCCACATTTCTATCCCCAGAAAGTCGTTTCTTTTTGCAATCCTCCATGATAACAAGCAACAGGTATCTTTGTTTGAGCAACTCGTGCTTTCCTGTACAAGTTGACGTAACTTTTTTTGCTATTTCCTCTATGAGTGGTTAGTTTGCAGTCCGTCATCAGTTTACGCCAGTGGATGGCAAGACTTTCAAATTCACAGAAATTGCTCGTTGTGAAATCTTTGCAAGTGGAAGTCTCTTTATTTGAGACAACTTACATATTACCCTTTCTAGGCGGAATTCCTTGGTTAAGGAAGAAGTTGAGACCCGTTCTAGGTGAAACACCAGAAGTTTGGGGAACATATGATATTTTCAAAATCTACCTTCAGTGAACGTTGGTAGTGTATCGACAGTAAACGTCGGTGTTTCTTATCTTTTTGCTATCATCAGTGAACGGTGGTGGTTCCTCGTCAGTGAACGGTGATGGAATGATATGTTTTCTCTTCTACCTTCAACTATTGAGTTGGTAGTTTACCGTCATCTGTGAGTCGGTATCTATCTTTATCTTCTACCTTCAACTATTAAGTTGGTAGTTTACCGTCATCTGTGAGTTGGTATATCTTTATCTTCTACCTTCATCTATTGAGTTGGTAGTTTACCGTCATCTGTGAATCGGTATGTTTTTCTTCTACCTTCAACTATTGAGTTGGTAGTTTACCGTCATCTGTGAGTCGGTATATATTTTTCTCTCTACCTTCAACTATTGAGTTGGTAGTTTACAATCATCTGTGAGTCGGTATATCTTTTTTCTTCTACCTTCAACTATTGAGTTGGTAGTTCATCGTCATATGTGAGTCAGTATCTTTTTTATCTTCTACCTTTAACTATTAAGTTGGTATTTCACCGTCATCTGTGAGCCGGTATCTTATTACTTTTCTACCTTCATCAATTGAGTTGGTAGTTCACAATTATCTGTCGATCGTTATCATTCTTTACTTTTTCCTCAATATTTGAGCTGATGCTACTTTATCTCTTCTTTGGGTTTTACACCAATAGAGTCATGTCTTTTGTTCACCAGTGATTTATTTTCCTGGTAGGGTTGCTCCTTTGTTTCTTCATTTTTATGGCATCCCCAGTGTTACTCTGCGTCTCTTTTGTTTTGTTCATATGCATCCATAATCATAAGCATTGCATGGCATCTTAGAGGAAAAAATAGGGCTGGTTTTATATTTAAGTATCTTCAATCGCGTCGACACGAAGATTTATAACCTTCGTATCTCCGGATAGAAGACACTTAAATAAGGGCAACTGTTATACCCCAATTTTTGCCCCTAAGATTCCTCTATCATATCATATCAACTCGATCATAACAAGATCACATTAGGGTTGGTTCTTCCTATTTTTTCCTATCTTTAAGTTTGCTCTTGAGGAATCTCCAAGCACCTTGGTTGTGTATTTTGTATATGTGTTGTTGACTAACTTCTAATCAAAATACAAAAAAATATTTGTCTTTGTCTTTGTATATTTTTGTTTTGTAGGTACCGAGTCGAAGCATCTGACAAATAAGGATTTCTGGTATCACTTTCCTAAAATCTCTATTTTCAAAGAAAAAGAATTAAAAAGAATTCATTTTTTCACTGATACAATCGATTGCTCTTAGGGTGCAATCGATTGCACATAGTGCATTTTGCGCCATTTTTGAACAAATACACAGTGCAAATCGATTTGCACTGTAGTGCAATCGATTGCATAGTGTGAAAATTTGAAATAAATCAGCATTTTAAACTTGTCAAATTTTGGCTCCAATTTTCCTTCACTTTTGAAAGATGAATCATTAATTCAAATTTTAGTGCCAATCTTTCATTTTTTAAAAAAGAATTATCATTAATTCAAATTTTGGCTCTAATATTTGAAAGAATTATCATTAATTCAAATTTTGGCTCTAATTTTTGAAAGAGTTATCATTAATTCAAATTTTGGCTCCAAGAATCAATTACCAAATTACCACTAATCCCAATCCTAAACTCTATAAATAGAGCCCTCATTTCATTCAAATTTCAAGCTTTTGATAGCCAAATCCACCTTGCTAAAAAATCTCTCAATTCTCTCCATCTACCAAATTCACTCAAAGCTCAATTTTCAAAAAGTTAGTAAGCTTTGCATTGAAGCTTACTAATCTTTGAGCTAAACATTCATCCAAACACTTTTTCTCCATCAATTCTCTACATCCAAGCTTGGTCAATTGATTCTTGTGGTTGAATTGAAGAAAAATTCTTGAAGTTGTTTTGATAATTCTCTAGATCTACCTTTGGTAAGTTGGATAATTCATCTTTCACAATGTGATCTCTTGGTGATCTTTGGGATTGATTCATTGAGCATTATTTTGTGATTCCAATGGTGTTATTTTCTCATAATTTGATGGAATTTTCGTGCTCAATTGGATCCATGATCATAAGGTGTTTGATGGAAAGTTTGAACAAGAAATTGCCCTTTTAAAATGCTATTTTTGCTACTGTTACTGTGTGCAATCAATTTGCATTGTAGTGCAATCGATTGCACAGAAGCAATTTTGCATAATTTTTTGAAAACTCTACTGTGTAAATCGATTTACACAATAGTGAAATCGATTTACACCAGGACAAAATGCATTTTTTTACCTTGTTTTTGGGCAGCTTTGATCCAAAATGCTTTTTCTACTCACTCCTTTTAATTGTTGGTTTGGATTGCAATTTTAAATGTCCAATTTGTCTTTAAACTCAATGGACTTTGTGATGTAGATGAAGTTGGATAAATGTTCATCAATTCAAATCTACCTAAGAGTGAATTATCTAATTCATTTTTGTTGCTTTGGATTAATGATATGTTTAGTGCTTTAATCCATCTAGAGGAGTGGTTGAATTTAAAGATGAAAGAATTTTGAAATGGTGATCCAAATTAGCTTATCATTTCCCTCCCTCTTCATATTATCCCTTTCTTTTTTTAATTGTGCTACATGTTAAGGGATGGTGATCTCTACATCATTTATCCAAACATGAAGTACATAGATTGCCATTGACCGGCCTCAAAATAGGTGTGACTTCTACATAATTCCACTTACGATTGCTTAACATAGCGCTAAATTTTGTCCCGATTCGAATAAATGATCATTCGTGGCCCAAACTTATGATTGCAACCCCAAGTATGTTAATTTGATCTCTTTGATCCAATAACCTTGAGATTCATTGTGTGGAGGCTTTGGTTCTACCAATCCTCTAATGGATCTACAACACCTTTGGTCAACGCGGATCACTTAAACATCGTTGATCATTACATGTTGCCTTGTGAGAATTCCAAAATGGATGATATACTTGACAAAAAGCAAATACAACTTGTTGTGTGGAGGCTTTGGTTCTACCAATCCTCTAATGAGTTCCAAATGCAAGTTTCAAGATGGTCATCCAACTAACCACTAATTACTAACAATTAACTTTATTTTACGCTTTTATTTTCATGCTTTATGTACCATTTACTTTTAGCATTTTACATTTCATGCTATTTTCATCTTTGCTCACTTGAGCATTTAATTTTATGTCATTTTTATTTTGCTCACTTGAGCTTTTCTTTCTTTTTAAAGACACCTAATAATCAACATGAACCATAAAAATCATTAATGATACTTGGACTACATGGTTACTATCCTTTGCATTATGGAGTGATGGACTTCTTGGACTTAGGATTAGAGACCTTGGCCTATCTTGGAGACTTTGTGACTTTATTTGATATTTTGTCTGGAGTTCTTGAAGTTTACCTCAAGACATTGGGTTGTTTGTTTGTTTTATGTGCAGGTTATTGAGATTACGATCTTTGTTTGTAATTTGGAATTCACCCGTATACAACCGTTACTTTGCCCAATTTTTGCGAAGACTTAAAACACTTGAAGTTTGGTTCTCTCAAGAGGTCTAGTATCTTTGCTTGCTTGGTTTCAATCCGAAGAATGGGAATTCTATATTGACTCATAATGTCAAGTATTGGCTTCTTATTGGTTAGATGGTTCTTATCCCTAGCTTTTACCTTATGCTTTAGGATAGCCTCTTCTTCTCCTCCCATCTTCTTAATTTCAAAAATCTTCTCCCTCCTTTAAAAAAACTCTTCTTGTTTTGAAACTTGAAACATTTTCATAATAAACTTGGACTTAGGTCCATGCATCTTCGAAACATTTTCATAAATAAATTTCAATCAATTTAATAATACCTTAACCTTTTTTTTGTGAGAAGACTAAAAGTCAATCAATCTCATTTCAAACCATTTTTGCCACTTTGGCTTTTATCTTTAAACTTTTCTCAAAAGATTAGACTCTTGTCAATCTTTGTAGTGATGCAAACAACTATACTTCTACAATATGTAGTGAAGTAAGATATTTTCCACTTGGGTGTTGAGTGAGGCATTGTTGATTTTAAAATCCAAGCCATATCCTACACTTTGAGATGATACAAATTCTCCTTTCTCATGATTGTGGGTAGTAAGTATGTTTTTTCACACGGACAATTGCGATGATGTCTTATCTCATAAAATCAACCAACACACTTGAGTTTCAAATTTTTAAAAGAGGAACTATGTGTACCCTGATCCCCTATTGCACGAAAGGTGGTACGTAGGCACTAAAGGTTCGCAACTGCGGCGGATGCAAAAATCATAAAAATATTTCTTTTCTCACATCCACCATCCATTTTATATACAACACATTTTTATAGCCAAAATATACAGATTTTTCAAAGAGGTTCCTGCGGAGTACCGTAGATGTTTAGGGTGCTAATACCTTCCCTTTGCATAACCAACCCCCTTACCTTGAATCTTTCCCCCTCTTTTTGGGTAATTCGCTCTTTTCCCATTCCTTTAGATACAATAAAGCGCAGTGGCGATTTTTATTTTGATTTGTATAAAGTCTAGTCAATCCAATGGCTTAGTCTTGCACATTTCTACCGCTACAATGAGTCAGCTTGCTGAACGAAGCAAAAAGCTGGGTAAGGCACCTGGATATGCTTAATAAATGCAAGCAATATGATGCATGATATGCAATGCATATGATTATTTTTACTTTATCATTTAATATTTCAAGGGATTTAACGCTTATAGACATATTGCAAACATCAAAATAATAACACATTTGGAATACTGGAATTTTTTTATTATAATAACTTCAAAATGGGTTACAAGTTTCAATGATCCCAAGTACAAGATGAAAATACAATCTAAAAATCCTGAGAGAAAGAAACTGATAGAGATCAATCTGTATGTTCGCGCTTCCCTGTGAGCCTGGCAATTTGAGCTCTCAACCTCTGGTTTTCTTCCACATGTCTGATGGCAACCTCTTTCCAATCATCTGAAGCAGGAAGTGAGAAATCATCACCTGTTTGAGGCTTAGGAGAAAATAAATACCCTTGCCTCTCCATGGACTCCACCGCTCGACTCTCAAGGATCTCGATCAAATCATCTTTCTCCTTCGAGTCTGCTCTATAGAAACTCTCTAAAGTTTGGAACTTGTTCTTCTAAGCATCTCTTTCTTGTTGCATCCTAACTAAAGCAAGCCGCAACTCTTCTAGATCATCTAATAAAGGAGGAGTGGTCTTCACAAACAGATCAGGCATGGGTGTCTCCCGAGTATACGACATCTTCAACTGGATGGCTCTCGATCGGACCCACTGAAGATATGGCTCCAAAGAAACATCATCCCTAGGTCCCAAATCTTTCCTACTTTTCTTATGAATGTGACGCCAGGCCTTCACAATCTGCTCCCTAGCTTCCCCGTGGTCTTCTTCTTCCTTCAGAAATAAGCTACTCAAATGAATATTGTTTGGTCTATCCCTCATCGGATAACCAAGCTGTCACCGTGCAAGAACAGGGTTATAGTTAATTCCTCCTTTTGTACCAAGAAGAGGTACATTGGGGAAACTACCACAACTGTCAATAATCTCTACATCCTTATAAGCTCGATGATACAAATCAATATCCGAGTGATTAAGTGCCATGATCTTAGGAGCCCAACGAGGTTCCTTCTTGACATCCCAAAAAGCATCAGACTGAGGCATATGAGAGATGAACCACCGGTACAACAAAGGCGTGCAACAGATAATCATTCCCCCATGGTAAGAACTCCGAAGATGAACAGAGTAATAAGCATCACCCAACAGTGTAGGAACTGGGTTTCCAATCATGAAAATCCTGATAGCGTTAATGTCGATAAACTTGTCCACATTAGGAAATAAGAATAATCCATAAGAAAGTAAAGAAAAGATGGCCTCAAAAGCAACCGTACTCTTTATCCTAGAAAAGTAACAAGCTTTCTCCAATAAGAACTGAGCTGGTAATCCTCTAATCCCTCCTTTGGTAGTCATATGGGATTCCACCTCATACTTTCCCAAATGAATCAAAGCAGCAATCTCATGTGGTTTTGGCTCTCCCTCTAAACCAGTAAAAGGAACACGATCGGTAACAGGTAAATCATATAGATAGGAATACTCCTCCAGTGTAGGCATCAACTGATAATCGGGAAAAGTAAAGCAGTGATACACCGGATCATAGAACTGGACCAAGGTCGAGAGAATACCCTCCTTCATCTTCAGCTTCATGAGAGGAATGATGGATCCATACTTTTTCCGAAAGTCTGCAGGACATTCAATCTCTGGAATTAGACTGACCAACTCATCTATCTTGGGATCCTTGAAACTGTATTTCCCGGTCTTTCTCTTTCCAGAATCCATGGTTAAAAGTACCTGAGATATTCACAAATAGTCAACCTTTAAATCCCTTGAAATGTTATTTCCTCCAAAATATGCTTATGAGTGCATGGATGCATGATGCAACAATCACACACAAAATCACACATATAGGGTTCATAGGTTCAACGTCACGAGCATGGGGTCGAAGGTACTACCCATAAGGTGTTGGTCTAAGAGTTATCACCTGCCGAACAAGGTTCTAGAGTTTCCTAGAGTCTACATCCTTCCTTAGGATATTACCAACTTCCCGATTAACTTGGTAATTAGTAATATTCTCAAGAAAGACTCGTCCGAACGTAGTATCGCGTGACAACTATTTTCGGATTACTCCGTCATAGCTTCCGCACTACACCTAAAAGGCCAAGATGGGTTTGGTATTCTACGGTCCTTAGTTTCAGCAGGCTCCCAGGTTGAAAGTAGTACGTCGTACCGATTACTCGGTAAACGACACTACAGTCAAAGAGGCCTCCACTGAGTGAGGGATCTCATGCCTCCTTTTTTGGGATTACTCCCTCAAAGTTAACATGACTATACCACCCATCCTATCTTAAAGTTTGCCCAAGTCAGGGTATAGGACTTATGAGTAATCACCAAGCACCCTGAAAACTAGGAAAATTCAGACAAACATATATACAAAATATAACACATAAACAAAAATAGCACATATACATATATAAACAAAGATAGGCTTAACCAACTTAGGGATGGACCAACAAGAGGTCAATCTGCCCCCAGTGAAGTCGCCATTTTTCTGTAGCGGTAGAAATGTTCAAGACTAAGCCATTGGATTGACTAGCCTTTATACAAATCAAAATAAAAATCGTCACCACGCTTTATTGTTTCCAAAGGAATGGGAAATGAGCGAATAACCCAAAAAGAGGGGGAAAGATTCAAGGTAAGGGGGTTGGTTATGCAAAGGGAAGGTATTAGCACCCTAAACATCTACAGTACTCCGTAGGAACCTCTTTGTAAAATCTGTATATTTTGGCTATAAAAAAATGTGTTGTATATAAAATGGATAGTGGAGGTGAGAAAAGAAGTATTTTTTATGATTTTTGCACCCGCCGCGGTTGCGAACCTTTAGTGCCTACGTACCACCTTTCGTGCAATAGGGGATCAGGGTACACGTAGTTCCTCTTTTAAAAATTTGAAACAAAAGTGTGTTGGTTGATTTTAAGAGATAAGACGTCATCGTCATTGTCCGTGTGGAAAAACATACTTACTACCCACAATCATGAGAAAGGAGAATTTGCATCATCTCGAAGTGGAAGATATGGTTTGGATTTTAAAATCAACAATGCCTCACTCAACACCCAAGTAAAAAATATCTCTCTTCACTACATATTGTAGAAGTATAGTTTTTTGCGTCACTACAAGGATTGACAAGAGTCTAATCTTTTGAGAAAAGTTTAAAGATAAAAAGCCAAAGTGGCAAAATGGTTTGAAATGAGATTGATTGACTTGTCTTCTCATAAAAAGTGTCAAAGTATTATTAAATTGATAGAAGTTTATTGATGAAAATGATTTTGAAAATGCATGGACCTAAGTCCAAGTTTATTATGAAAGTATTTCAAGTTTAGAAACAAGAAGAGTTTAAAAAGGAGGGAGAAGATTTTTGAAATTAAAGAAGATGGGAGGAGTAGAGGAGGCTATCCTAAAGCATAAGATAAAAGCTAAGGATAAGGACCATCTAACCAACAAGGAGCCAAAACTTGACATTATGAGTCAAGATAGAATTCCCATTATTTGAATTGAAACCAAGCAAGCAAAGATACTAGACCTCTTGAGAGAACCAAACTTCAAGTGTATTAAGTCTTCACAAAAATTGGGCAGAGTAACAGCCGTATGCGGGTGTATTCCAGATTATAAACAAAAGGATATAATCACCAAAAACCTGCACACAAAAACAAATAAGCAACCCAATGTCTTGAGGTAAACCTCAAGAGCTCCAGACAAAATAATCAGATGAGATCACAAGGTATCCAAGATAGGCCAAGGTTTCTAATCCTAAGTCCAAGAAAAAGTCTACTGCTCCATCATGCCAAGGATAGTAACCACATAGTCCAAGCACCATTACGAGTTTTTAGGGTTTAAGTTGGTTATTAAGTATCTTAGGAAAAGGAAAAATAAAAGCTCAAGTGAGAAAAGTAAAAATGACAAGAAAATAAATGCTCAAATGAGCAAAGATGAAAATGGCATGAAATGTAAAATGCTAAAAAAAAAATAGTACATAAAACATAAAAGAATAAAAGCATAAAATAAAAACAAGTTAATAATTAGTGGTTAGAGGATTGGTAGAACCAAAGCCTCCACACAATAAGTTGCATTTGCTTTTTGTCAAGTATATCATCCATTTGGAATTCTCACAAGTACCATTTAATGATCAACGATGTTTAAGTGATCCGCGTTGACCAAAGGTGTTGTAGATCCATTAGAGGATTGGTAGAACCAAAGCCTCCACATAATGAATCTCAAGGTTATTAGATCAAAGAGATCAAATTAACATACTTGGGCTTGCAATCATAAGTTTGGGTCAAGAATGATTATTTGTTCAAATCGGGACAAAATTTAGCGCTATGTTAAGCAATCGTAAGTGGACTTATATAGAAGTCGCACCTATTTTGAGGCCGGTCAATAGCAATCTATGCACCATTTGTTTTGATACATGATATAGAGATCATGCTCCAACAACATTTAGTGCAATAAGAAGGGGATGAGATGAAGAGGAATTAGGGTAAAAAGAAAAATCACATTTGAATTAATATTTAATCAAACTATTATTAAAATCATTCATCCATTTTTTATGGAGTTAAACTCAACACCATGGATCCAATGATGTTAATAAAGCCATGATCAAAAAATTAACCCAAGACAGCCAGAAAATATTCACAAAATGATATAACATTTAATATATATATTAAAGGATTAAAAAATGTTAAAATAAACTAGAAAAAAATGAGGAAAATATCAATTATGTTCAAATTATTCAAGAAATGAAAAATTAAGCCATAGGAAAATCAGGAATGGGTCCAAATATTTTTATAAAATTTTTAGTAATTTTTAAAAGTCAGAAACTAATTTTAAACCATTTAAAATTGCTAAAACAAACATAAAATGGACCAAAAATAGTAAACCTCAACATAAAATTCCATAAAATTTCCAGAAAGTCAAAAATATGCAAAATAATATTTATGAATTTTTTCAGAATTAAAAAATGTTAGAAAGTATTTTTTAAGTAATTAAAAGGAAGCAAATAATACAAAAAAATGTAAAAAATACCAAATGTTAAAATAAAAATGCAAAAAATATTAATGAGATCAGAAATAAATCAAAGTATTTTTTGTGAATTTTTCATAATTTTTGGATAAAAAATAAAAGAGTTATGAATTTTTGAAAATTTAATCAAATAAAATATAAAATCAGAAAATAAAGTAAAACCAAAAAGATGTGGACCATCAGATCAAAGTCAAAACGCGTTAGTAAGCTAATCCAATGGACCAGACGCGCTGTGCTTGATATGGACCTTAGTGAAACACACATGTAAACAGAAAAAGTGCAGCCAATGAAATTAAAACGCTTGGCACGCTATCATTGGCTGAGACGAGACATGTCTTCGTCTTCAACCTCTAGACACCCTGCAATGGGGATTTTGTGAGATCCTTCAAATGGAAAAATTAGGATCCCTGGCTAGCATCATTGAACTCGTCTCTTCAAGACGATTCTAACACAACCATCATGCCAAATTTATGTAAAGTATGGAAAGAGATATGAATCAAAATACAGAAAAATAGCGAGCACCTTAAATTTGAGATTTCTCTTTCAATTCTCAATGGATTTAAAAATTGTAAGCAGCATTAGAATCAGACAAAGGAGTAGAACAAATTAGTGCTTGATTTGGATCCAATTGGTGGAGAATTCTATCTTTTCGAAGTTCAAGTAAGAAGCTCTGAAACTGGACTTCTGTAGCTTGGATTATGGGTCGTTTTGATTGGTTTAAGTGCTGGAGAGTTTGTATGAAGTTCAAGGATGATGAATGCACAAAGAATTTTGGAAAAGGAAGCTTAAATTTCAAAAACTGAATTCAATAAAAGTGGGTTCGGGTGAAGTTTTGGCAGGGTGTTCTTGGCTCTCTAAGTTTGGGAAATTGAATGTGGGATGACCCTCTATTTATAGGGAAGTGAATGAGAATGAAAATTTGAAGAAACAAGGAAGTTTGGAGGGAAATTGAGTAAGGGTCGAGCACGAGTGAAGTGTGACTTCATTTCCATCAAAACTCAGCCAAACCTTGCGTTTTGGGGTGCTAATCACTTCTGGAAAGTTTGATAATCATGTTTAAATCAAAAACATGCACCAATCTTATGTTTAGAAGTCACATTATGGATTTCAAAATTCGAACTTTGTGCAAAATTCAGTTTCAAACTACCAAATTCAAATCTATGGCATTTCCACCTCAAAGGGTCTTAGGGCATGATTCTTGATGCTTTGGAAAGATGAGGTTACAAGCTTTGCAATGGAAAAAGAATGGAATCAAATGGATGCTTGAGCTGAAATTTACATGGAGTCAAAGTTGAAGAAAAAGAGTTGACTTTCCATACTTAGAAAAATTTCAAACTCTTCTTTAAAAATGACCTATAATCTCTTGCATCCATACATGTCCTTCCACTTAGAATTTTCTCTTGAAAAAAAAATGGAATGAAGTAGACCTCTTGAATGAAATTTTTCAATTTGAACCATTCAAAATCTCCAAAAATTGAGCAAGTTATGACTTGTTGAAGTTGGCCAAAAATCATGAAATGACCTATAATCTCTTGCATTCTTAAGGCAATTTCCATCCATTTTCTTAATTTGCGCATAAAAGAAGGCATGAAGTACACATCATTAGGGTCATCATGGAAAAATAATGGGCTCAAGGTGATAAAAAATTGACCAAGTTATGATAATTTGAAATCACATTATGAAAAATGAGGGATTCATCTGGATGACTTGTAATCTTTCTTCTTCACTAAGTTCCTTCCACATGAAAACTCCTTGGAACTTTTGAAGTGATTTGTTGGTAACTATTTAAAGAGAAGAATGTTTTTGGAATCACTCAAAAATACCAAAAGATGAGTAAGATATGCCCCTCTGAAGTCCAAAACCCTAACTTCTAGATCAAGAGAATGCTTGGTGGAACTTTGCCAAGTTTGAACAAACTTTTTATGCCAATATTCTTCCTTTGTGAATAGAATTTGTTGAGGATGATGATGAGGACTCATGGCCATAAAAACTACTTCCATACCAACTTTAAAACAACTTCAATGGTGAGGTTTGAATCTCTCAAGACTTTGACTAGGGCATGGAAATAAACTCATGACCCCATGATGCAACTTGATAAACCTCAATGCCTTTACCTACATTATTAACAAGTAAGACAAACCAATATTGTATTTTGTTAATTCAGAGAGAAGATCAAAGCAAAATATCCATGATCACCCAAGAAGACAAGTCAAGGTGCTTGATAACTACTCAAAGAGCAAAGCTAGAGATAGGGAGAAGGACTAAAAGCCCTAATGTGATTTTGTGGTGATTGAAACAATATGGTATGATGAAGGGATCTTAGGGGAAAAAGTTGGGGTACAACACCATCACTGCAAAGAGCGGTGCTTTGCAAATGATTCTTCCTCAACATACAAAGGGAGAAGTAACTTCCGTCATATGAGCGAAGACCTCACTGGGGAATCTGGGATAAAGGTTTCAGACCATGCAAACTCGATACCAAAATAATCAACCTGGAGAAAAATCTGACCCAAGATTTAACTTGGAAAATGGGATTACAAACCCAACACCGCACCATACATCAATTGGTACGAACTCCAACTATTTGAGAAACACAAGAAGATCATGCATATATTAGCAAGAGTGGCCTGGGAGAACTTTCCTGGGGAATATATTTTCAAAACTTCAAAGTTCGTCCATCCTTGGAATCACTATTTTTGTTTTACTTGAATCACACAATCTAAAGTAAAAAGTAATTTGTAAATTCTTTTCGAAAACATTTTTATTGTTAAATATCTTTGTTTTGAAAATTACTATCAATAATAAATGGAAGCTTTGCAAACAGAATAAGACAAGAACTACAAGGAATTGGATAAGAGCTCAAACTTTATTAATAGAATGGTAGTCTGTGAATGGTGAGACTCCATGGATGATTACAAAGTTTGGAAAATAGTAATATATATGGAAATATACATTGAAATACAATGATCACTATTATCCTTAACAACTTTGAATTCTTGAGCAACGACCTTAGTTGAAGTGTGGTGAGAATCCGAGAAGACTATTGCTTCAATGATCAAGTCTTGTCTGACGCTGTTACTTGCCAAGAAATACCTAACTTTTGCCTAGGTTTCCCTTGCGGGTTTTCAACCTAGCGGGAAAATTTATTCTATTTGTGTCTCTTATTTTTTCCTAGACTGCCCTTTCGGCTTTTCAGCCTACCGAGACACTCTTTTTTGCCTAAGCTGCCCTTTCAAGTTTTCGACTTAGCGAGATGTTCTTTTATTTCTTTAGGAGAAGTATTTATTGACTATGTCAACATTCATAGGACGTGTGAACTCCTCTCCATCCATAGTTTCAAGAATCAGTGCACCACCAGAGAAGGCTTTCTTGATAACATATGGGCCTTCAAAATTGGGAGTCCACTTGCCCCTAGAATCAGTGTTAAAAGACATGATTTTTTTGAGCATGGGGTCGCCTTCTCTGAATTCACGAGGCTTGAACTTCTTATCAAAATATTTCTTCATTCTCTTATGGTATAACTGACCATGACACAAGGCCGTCATTCTCTTTTCTTCAATAAATTTCAATTGGTCAAACCTGTTCTGGACCCATTCAGCCTCTGACAATTTGGTTTCCATTATCACACGTAAAGAGGGAATCTCAACCTCAATGGGGAGTACTTCTTCCATTCCATACACAAGAGAGAACAAAGTTGCCCCCGTTGAAGTGCAGACGAGTGCACGATACCCATGCAAAGCAAAAGGGAGCATCTCATGCCAATCTTTATAGGTAATAGCCATTTTAATGGATGATCTTCTTGATGTTTTTATTAGCAGCTTCAACAGCCCCATTCATCTTTGGCCTGTAAGGAGATGAATTATGATGGACAATCTTGAACTCTTCACAAAGTTCTGTCATCATCTTGTTATTCAGATTCGAGCCATTGTCATTGATAGTCCTTCTTGGCACACTATACCGACATATAAGATTGTTCTCGATAAAGTATACTACCACATGCTTAGTGACATTAGCATATGAAGCTGCTTCCACCCATTTGGTGAAGTAGTCTATTGCCACTGTAACACGGTGGGAGAAATGACTTGGGTGTTTTGCGTTTTATCGCAAATGTTGCGGTTGGCAAGAGTCTCCACCGACTTTTCTTTTATCCAAAAGGAAAGGCTGAAAAGAACAGGAAAGACCTTTGAGATTGTTTCTTGAGTTCGGGGGGTAGATTATAAAAAGGGAAGGTATTAGCATCCTTTTCATCCGTAGTTATCTACGGGCTCTTAGTTGCTTTCCAGATCACTTTCTTTTATTTGAAAATGTGTTTTGTGTGGTTTTTTTAAAGTATTTTGAAAAGGCGCCATCGTTTAGGCAAACTTTGTAATAATTCTCGTTCGTAAAAATATATACAAAGTGTTGATCTTTTGAAAATGTTTCAAGTTTGAAAGATGTTTTGAAAGTGTTGGTGTTTGTTTTGAAAATAGCAAGTATGTTTTGATTTGAAAATGAGCAAGCAACTAGGAACATTCTACCTACTCAAAAGTCTTTCTTGTTTATTTCCTCTTTCCTTTGACATTGCTATTTTACCATGGATTGATAAGTAACCTTATCTTTGGATGTAAAGGGACGGGTATGGGTCATCGTATAACCATGATAACAATATTGTGAAAATATCTTAGCAATTCTCTTTGAGGGACTAAGATCATTTTTGAAAGGCAACTTTGGATAGCGTCATCGAGGGACTATGATCTTGTATTTTTTATTGCTTTTTCTAAGATATTCCACATGCCTAACATGGCCATTTTTGTAAGGAAACAAAGCGGTTTATCCTAAGGGTGTAAGTATGCAAGTGTGTTGATTTATATGCATTGTTTTGTCTTGATTAAGGTTTGCTAATCATTGGTTTTAGTTTTGCCATACAAACCCTAATTTACTAGCATTTATATATAACGCATTAAATTGCGAAAAATAAAAATACTAAACTATTACATCATTAGGGGAGGGGGTGTACAAATTTTCAAATGGGGAATTTAGCAAGAAAATTAAATCTAATTAGCTATTACAACCATATTGAATATTGTACAAAATAATTGAGTAAATAATATACAAAAATGAATAAATATACAAGTATGTAAATGGAAAGGAAATGGATCTTTGTTTGGATTTTTATGAAAGGGGCTAAACCTAATTAAGAAAATGATTAGTGAAAATTAAATAAAACTAATTAAGAAAGAAATTAAATCAAAAATTATTTTTAAGGTTTTTTATGAAAGGTTTTAAATTAAAAAAAATAGTATATATAAAAAATTAATTAAAATAAACCTAAGTTCTAAATTAATTTTAATTTACAAGAAAATAATATAATATAATAATTAAGCCTAATTATCTAAATATTAATCAAGAAAAAGAAATTAATTTACTAAGAAAATTGTTTTTGTTCTTTTTAGTTTTTATAAAGAGAAATAAAATATAAATGAGTGTAAAAATAATAAAATAAGTATTTTTGGATTTTTTATTAATAATTATAATAATAATAATATTATTAATAATAATAATAAAGATGATAAAAGAAAATATGAAAGCAAAATAAAACAAAAATAAAATGAAATTAAGAAATAATGGGCCAGGGGGTGCTGAAATAAGGCAGGGAGTTAAAAGTTAGCAAAAAGAAGGCTAGGCCCAACAGGAGGCCCAGACGCTGTTTGAGAACAAAAAAAGGGAAAAATGTGAAAAATAACACCAAAAGGTAGCGCTGGGTGTTGAACCCTGGACCTTATGCATACACGCGTGCTACCTTTGCCACTGGGGTAGCTGTACATCTGTTAACATTGCCACAAAAATAAATATATAACACAAGTCATGCTTGATTACAACTTCATCTTCAACCTCCAGCCATGGATCCTGTAACTTCACCATTTCTCAATAAAAATGAAAGATGCAAACATGAAAGTTGCTCCATTTTTCCATGCGAATCCAACCAAATAAATATCATAAGCTATAAATCAAAGATGAATGAGAATTTCTAAAAGTACCAAATTTTGACCTAACTTTTTTCAGAGATTCAAACCTAAAATTCTCTAAGTTTAATCAATATAAATGAAATCTAAGGACATGTACAGTTTCACAGCAATGATATCTACATCTTATCTTCACAAATCAGAATCAAATGATGCTTGTATGAAGAGATATAAGTTTGAAAATTTACCTCTTGCTGCTGGAGTCGTGTATGGAGTTTGAGCAACCTTTGAGATGGCCTGATGATTTCTGTAGCTTGTCTGGACCTCCTTGAATGTGTTCCAACTCCTACTTTTCTTTTAGGATGGCTGAAACTCCCAACTCAAGTCAAGTTGCAAGCTTAAGTTTTGGAAATGGTGGATAGTGATGGAGGAGTTACAATATTGAAATAGGGGCTTGGGTCACTTGTGTATGAGGTAAGTAAGGTGTCTGGATGGTTAAGAATCAAAACGCACGAGTGGAAATGGAGATGGAGAGTTTTGGCTCAAAACTGTCAAGTGGAGCAGTTCTGTGCAGCAAGGGTGTTTGGAAGAGTTCTTGGAGGCTTGAAATCGTGTGTTAGCTTGAAAACCACTTGTGCATAAGTATGGAAAAGGTTCGCAAGCTTTTGAGGGTCAGAAGCACAAGATATAGACTTATGGTTATGTTATTTGATTTTGAAGAAAAGTGGAAATATGGTTTCAAGGCATAGTAAAAGCATGGCCTGAGTTCAAAGAGGCTTTAGACAAGTTTCTTTTGGGTTATAGGTTGTGTGTGATCAGAAGGAACAAGTGCAAAGCTCAAGAATTGGTTTAGTGCACAAAAGCTACTTTTTCAAAATAACAATGTGCATTTTCTTCCTAAAATGGTATTAAGCATGGGCAATGCATTGAATGCTTGGATTAAATCCTCTAACAGTTGTGAAAAACATTAATTAAGGAGTGCCAAGAAAGTTTGAGGCCTGTAAAGCAAAGATTGTGCAGCCTAGCATGGATTTGAATTCTTGTTCATCATGGAAATGACCTATAATTCAAGAATGAAATGCCAACTTCATGCCTTCGATTCTCCTTGCTCAAACATGATCTCAAGGAGTTCTTGGACATTTTAGAAAGCTTGTAATTTTCTATACAAACCATATTTGAATCACTTTTGCAAAATCCAATTGGAACTATGTGAAACTTGGCCCAGAAGTTAGGTCAAAATCCTGACCAAAATGCTCAAAATTTCACTAAGTGTTTTAGTTTTATGAACATGATTTGATTGATTAATAACTTGAAATACAAGCATTTCTAGGAGGATTTGTGTTAAGAAATGTTTTATATCTCATTGATATCTACAACTTTCATGTTGAAAGTTTCCTTTGAATCATCTTGCATCATGGTGAAAAATTGGCTCAAAGTTGTGAAAAAATATGAAGTTTTCAACACTTAGAAAAATTTCTAAGTTTGGAAATTTTGACTTTTCAAAATGAAATCTTGAGTTTTTGATTTCTTGATGAACATGTTTCATATTTTGACATGTTTTTATAAATTATGATCTTTGACACTTGATTTTGACCAAAAAGTCAAAGTTTGACTTTTTAGTGTGCAGTTGACTTTTGATCAGTTGACTGAAAATCAACTATCAATCAATTGATCTTGAGGGAAGTTTTGAGTCATATAATTAGGTTAAAATGATGCATTTACAATCTTGAGATCACGTCTCAAACCAATTAACCATTTGCTAGGTCAAAAATCAGAAATTGCCCTTTCTCAATCAAAACCCTAATTTTGACTATTTTGCCCTTTTGATGATCTGATCAGATTTCTTGAGGAATTATGGTCCAAACTTGATCAAATGACCTATATGTGTTCATAATGTTTATATGGATAAAAAATTATGAAGTTTGACTGTAAATTGGCCATAGTTGACTTTTCCCCCAATAAAGCTGATTTTTAGGTCAACTGATCAATTGACTGAGCAAAAATGTGATCCAAGACTTGAAACTTGACATGAGAAATATTGAGGGTCCATAATTATTCATGAAATTCATATGAGGCATTAAAAGTTCAATTCTCCTTGTGCAATCTCAAACCCTAATTTCAGTCATCAATGCTTAAGGAGGTGTCTTGAGCTAATCAACCCTAGTGCAGTCTTGAACCAAAGGAGATCTTGTGAGAAAATACTTGATATATGAGAGGGATAATTTTGGGGTACAACAACCACCAAGATGAAACGATGTCCATTCGACGCCTTGGATTCAATAATTCCAATCATGTCAATACCCCACATAGAGAAAGGCCACGGGGAAGAAATAACATTGAGAAGTGTTGGAGGCACATGAATTTTGTCAGCCTAAATCTGGCACTTATGACACTTCTTTGCAAATTTGTAACAATCAGATTCCATTGTCAGCCAATAGTAACCTTCCCTAAGCATCTTCTTTGCCATTGAATATCCATGGGCATGGGTACCAAAGGAACCTTCACAGATCTCATGCATTAACATGTCTACTTCGTGTCTATCCACGCATCTGAGCAAGACCATGTCATAATTTCTTTTGTATAACACATCTTCATTGAGGAAAAAGTCGTATGCCAACCTTCTCAATGTCTTTCTATCTTTGTTCGATGCACCGACCGAATACTCTTGAGTCTGGAGAAAATGCTTGATATCATAATACCAAGGTTTTTTCATCTTATGTTCCCTCTGTCGTAACACATGAGCTATCCTATCCAGATGTCAAACTATGATACGAGGTACATCGTTCAAAGTAATTACTTGGTACATAGAAGCCAAAGTGGCTAAAGCATTTGCCATCTGATTCTTATCTTTGGGAATATGATAAAATTCAACTTTATTAAAGAAAGGTAATAATCTTCTAGCATAGTCTTTGTAAAGAATCAAGCCAACGTGACGAGTATCCCATTCTCCTTTGATCTGATTTATTACCCAAGCTGAATTGTCGTATACATCTAGAATTTTGATTCTGATATCTATAGCCTCTTCGAGACCCATCATATAGGCTTCATATTGTGCCATATTATTAGTACAATCAAATGTCAATCTTGCAGTAAAAGGGATATGTGACCCATGAGGAGTGATAATCACAACACCAATTCCTTCCCCATAAGCATTTACAGCTCCATCAAACACCATACCCCATCGGGATTCAGGATCATGACCTTCCCCAGGAAAAGGTTCATCATAATCTTTTACTTTCAAAAACATCACATCCTCATCAGGGAAATCATATTTAACATACTTATAATCATCAACTAGTTGGTGAGCAAGATAATCTGCCAACACACTACTTTTTATAGCCTTCTAAGTACGGTATTCAATATCATATTCAGACAACATCATCTGCCAATGGGAAATTCTTCCAGTAAGAGCAGGCTTTTCAAAAATATACTTAATTAGATCTATTTTTGAAATCAATCAAGTAATATGATTCAACATATATTGCCGCAACCGCTTTGCCGCCCAGGCCAAAGCATAACATGTTTTTTTCAGCATAGAATACCACGACTCATAATCAATAAACTTCTTACTAAGATAATAAATGGAATATTCTTTTCTTCCCGTTTCATCTTGTTGTCCCAAAATACAACCCATAGAATTATATAACACAATCAGATACATAATCAATGGTCTTGATTCAACATGAGGGAGCAAGATAGAAGGTTCAAGCAGATACTCTTTAATGCTTTCAAATTCCATTTAGCACTCACCTGTTCATATACAACCTTGATCTTTCTTTAATAGATTGAAGACCGGTTCACACGTTGCAGTCATATGGGAAATAAATCTGGAAATGTAATTCAACCGTCCAAGGAAGCCTCTAACTTGCTTTTCAGTTCTTAGTGCTGGAATATCTTAAACTGCCTTAACTTTATCAGGATCAACTTCAATTCCTTTCTGGATGACAATGAAACCTAACAATTTCCCTGACCGAACACCAAAGGTGCATTTATTTGGATTCAAGCAGAGACAATACTTCCTCAAACACTGAAACAATTTCAACAAATATTTTATATGCCCTTCTTAAGTATTAGATTTGGCAATCATATCATCAACATATACCTCAATTTTCTTATGCTTCAGATCATGGAATAGGGTTGTCATAGCCCTCTGGTACGTTGCACCGAAATTCTTCAGCCCGAAGGGCATCACTCTATAACAGAATGTTCCCCAGGGTGTGATAAATGTTGTTTTTTCCATGTCCTTAGGAGCCATTCTGATTTGATTGTATCCGGAAAATCCATCCATGAATGAGAATACTTTAAATTTTGCTGTACTGTCAACCAACATATCAATATGTGGTAATGAAAAGTCATCTTTTGGACTAGCTTTGTTTAAATCTCTATAATCAACGCACATGTGAAATTTTCCGTATTTCTTTGGTACTGGAACAATATTGGAAATCCACTGAGGGTACACCGATGTCACAAGAAAACCGGCATTAATCTACTTTAAAAATTCTTCTTTGATTTTCACTGTAATATCAGGGTGAGTTCTTCGCAACTTCTGCTTGATTGGTGGGCATTCTGGCTTTAGCGGCAAATGATATTCCACAATATCAGTATCCAACCCAGGCATGTTTTGATAAGACCAAACTAAGATATCCTCATACTCTTTCAACAATTCAATCAACTTGCGTTTCACATCAGGGTGAAGCAATGCTCCAACCTTGACTTCTTTTGGATCTTCCTCTGAATCCAAATTGATCGTCTCCAATGACTCTTTATACGGCTGAAATGGTACTTTCCTCACGCTCAAGAAACCGTGAAACCTCTTCTGGGATTTCATGATATTCTTCTTCTTCGGCCACATACACAGGATATTCAAAGTTGGGAGAGGATGCATGGTCCTTGTACTCAACAAATTTTTTAATTAATCTGCACATATGATTTATGATTGATTTTAGAAACTGACACATATAACAAGTGATTATGCAGATTTATTTATAGTTATTATTTACTTTGAAAGGATTTTTCTGTTTACCATTTTCCAAGAAAAAATAGAGAATAAAGACACAATTTGGGAATCAAAAATAACTTTTATTGATGATTTTAAAGATCAAAATAACAGATATGCCCATACAATATCAATACTTTCACCTTGGGCATAATGAAAGATTTTTGAAAAGACTAACAAAAAAAAAAACTTTGAAATGTGAATTCAATAAGGAATATCAATAGTAATCCAATTTTGGACTTTGACTCTATGCGTCACGTAGTTTGGCATCTCTTGCTCTGATTCACCTTCCAGAATAGTGTTGATCCTTGGAGTAGTTGGATGGAGATAACCTCCACTGTGAAAGATGTCTTGATATTTGCCCAAAGCAGACTTCAGATTCACGATTTCATTCTTCATGGAGAAACCCAGACCAGTGCCATTCCTATTCATAGGAGGATCAATGACCTGCCCCCACACCTTGCTAGGGCCTTTCTGCACCACCTGTTACGCATCCTTAAACGGGGCTATGGAATTCTCATTCTTCCTTACATTATCAATGGACAAAGCTTGGAACTGAGTTCCAATAGTGGCTTTGTCAGCTTCTACAATGCTAAAGGAAGACAAATGTGATATCAATAGAGCTTTCTCTCATTCACGATGACCACCTTTCCTTCACGAACAAATTTCAGCTTCTGAGGCAAGGTTAAAGTAACAGATCATGCTTTGTGGATCCACGGTCATCCCAATAAACATCTGTAGGTGGGAACAATATCCATAACCTGAAAAGTAATCTAAAATAAGTGCAGACCCATGTGAATAGGAAAATCTACTTCTCCGATGACATACTTCCTTGAACCATCAAAAGCTTTCACTATTATGCCACCTGGGCGCATGGGAGTTCCCTGGTACTTAAGCTTTATATATGTACTCCTTGGCATGACATTCAAAGCATACCCATTATCAATCAGCACATTGGACAAAGAGTCATTCTTACAATTCATGGAGATATGGAGAGCCAGGTTATGGTTCCTTCCTTTATCGGGAAATTCGTCATCACAGAAACTCAGGTTATTACAAGATGTAATATTCCCCAAAACACCACTAAACTGGTCTAGAGACATATCAATTTCCATAAAAGCTTGATCCAACACTCTCATCAGAGATTCCCGATGGGCAGAAGAGTTCATTAGTAAGGCTAGAATGGATATCTTAGATGGAGTTTGCAACAATTGATCTACAATTTTATAGTCACTCATCTTGATAATTTTCAACAAGTCGTCCACATCCTTTTCAAAAGTAGTGTCACTAGATTCTCCCACTGTTTTCTTAGGTTTAGTACTTTCAACAAACCTTTTATCAGAATTAACATTCCCTCGAATGACAGGGCCGAAAACCCGACCACTGCGGGTCACTCGACTGGCTTCAGCAATATTCTTGACATCAGACAAAGGTTGGATAGGAATTTACACACCATCTTCTAGGATAGTCGCATTGTATTTATATGGCACGACTTTTTCTGATTTATATGGGACAGGACCGTGCAGGCAAATTATCATTGGAGTAACAACTGGCTTGCTATGGTACTCAATCTGTATAAGGGCGGGAACACCAAAACACGACAAAATAATATTCACCCCTTCTTTAGAATATTTAGACATCATGGAATCGTTGTTGGAGAACATATCTTCATCAGAAGAAAAGAACTCATCTACAGAAATATATTCATCATCTGTCATGGTCTCGACCAAGCAATCTTCAATCACATTAACTCCATTATAATCATCTGTATTGCCTGAGACCTTGACAATACCATTATCGAACAACAATTGAATGCCCCTTCTTACAATAGAACGACCACGAGAATCCCTACAACAGATCTGACAAGACCCATAATGGTGTTCTTCTTGGCCATCCATGTGACAGAATGTAGTGTGAAACTGTACCAAATCATCATTCACATCAAAAATCCAGAATTCACCAGGACATCCATAGACCATATTCACATCTTCTTCGTACTCATCCCCTGGCCTGATTATATGAATGAGACATTCGTCCATCATTTCTTGAAGATTATCTTTTATTTTATCATATCCCTAGATATCGGTACTGCAAATACTACAACTAACACGGTCGTGCATATAATAGCTGAATTCATAGAGATCAGCATGCATATTCACCAAATACCCTATAACCAGGTTGATATCAAAAGGAAGTCCCCAGGACAACCAACAACCATATTTACAGCATTTGCATCTCCATGTTTAGGCAAATGATTATCTTTCACGTTAGGACCAATATCTTTAAAGGATAGGAGGCCAGATCTCACCATCTTCTGCACTTCAGATTTCAAAGGGATAACAGTTTTCAATGTTATGCCCTGGGGCTCCTTGATGAAAAGCACAAGTTTGATCTGCCTTATAATACCAGGGTAAAGGTGAATGTATAGTAGGGGAAGGTCTAGTTTGAACCAACTTCTTCTAAATCAAAGTCGGGAATAACTTTGCATAGCTCATTGGAATAGAGTAAAAAACTTCTCTCTTTTGACCTTGCCCTTGATTTCCCTTAGGAGGTGGTCTGTGATAGGCAAAAATAGTTGGAGATGCATTGATAACTAGAGTTACAGAAGCAACCTGTTGTTGGTACCAATGATGCCTTCTAGGTGGTATAATCTTCCTTTCCTCAATGATAACATTCATTTCACTTTATTTCTTTCTAGAAAACCCGTATGATGAATTCTATGTTCCTTCATCTTTTGTCAAGTGTCCTTCCCTGACAACTTCTTCTAGACAAACACCCATGCTTACCATTTTAGTGAAATCAATCGGCACACTGGCGACCATCCTTTCATAATAAAATGATCCAAGGGTTTTCAGGAAGACCTTGGTCATTTCTTGTTCTCCCATCGGGGGTACCACCTAGGAAGCTATCTCGCGCCAACGTTGTGCATATTCTTTGAATGACTCCTTGTCTCTCTGAGTCATCACTCTCAATTGGTCATGGTCAGGGGCCATGAACATATTATACTTATATTGCTTGATGAAGGCTTCCCCTAGATCATTGAAGGTGCGAATATTGCTATTGTCCAAACCCATATACCACTTCAAAGCGGCACCGGTTAAACTATCCTGGAAGAAATGAATAAGCAAACACAGGACATCAGTATGGGTGGACATCTTTCTGATATACATCACCAGGTGGTCACGAGGACAAGAGTTGCCCATGTACCTTTCAAATTTCAGCACTTTAAACTTCGCTGGAACCTTTACATTAGGAGCTAAGAAGAGTTCACTGACATTCTGTCCGAATAATTCTTTTCCTTGAAGAGTCTTCATTTCCTTCCGCATCTCACTGAATTGGCCCTGAAAGTCATCCAATCGGTCATAGAAACCCACACTTTCACTTGGTGGAGGAACGCGATGATAAACTTCATCATTAACAAACATCATAGCATTCACTGTAGGAGGTGCAGTATAGTGGACCTTATTTTTAGCAGTAGGAGTAGCATGCACCACAAGAGGTGCAGGAATAACACCAGCTTGAGCAAATGGAGCAACTTGAGAATCAAGATTGTAACCTTCTGGCATGAAATTTTCATGCATTACCCACGGGTAACCCTGAGGCATACATTTTTGAGCAGCAGTAATTGGAGTAACGAAAATGGGAACTATCAGAGCTTCGGAAGCAACCATTGTTTATTGTGGCTGAGCAGACGGAGGAACAAGTGTTGGCTGATTCTGAGCAGCCACCAATGATTCCATCAAAGAAGTCAGATTAACCATACCGGCCTTCAAAGTAGTAACTTCTTCATGCAACTCACGATTCTCTTATTCAAGATTCTCCATTTTCTTCTTGGAATTAGCCCGAAGTAGAGAACCATAGCAAAACACCTGGGTATGAACAGGAATGAAAGAAATATGTGCAAAATGATGCATGATATGCAATTCATATTATTTATTTATCATTATTAATATTTCAAAGGGACTCAAAGAATTATATATGATTTGCAAACATTAAAGTACTGACACATTTTGGAATACTGAAACTTTCATTATAATAACTTCAGAGTGGATTACAACTTTTAGTACAAGTTTCAATAATCCTAAGTACAAGAGAAGATCGAATCTAAAATCCTAAGGAGGCAAAGCTGATGAATATCTCTCCATGCATTGATGCTTTCCCGTGAGTCTTGCAATCTGAGCCTTCAACTGTTTGTTCTCTTCTGCATACCCATCAGCAACTTCTTTCCAATCACGCGAGTCAGGAAGTGAGCAACTAGGTCCAGACCGAGCTCTTGAAGAAAATAAATCCTCTTGCATCTCCATCATCTCCACAACACGACTCTCAAGAATCTCAATCAAGTCATCCTTCTCTTTCAATTCTGCTTGATAGGTAATCTCTAAAGTTTGATACTTGTTCTTCCAGGCTTCCCTCTCCTGCTGCATCCTAACTAAGGCAAGATGAAGTTCTTCCATATCATCTAAGAGGGGAGGAGTAGTTTTCACAAACATGTCCGGTATAGGTTCTTCACAAGAGTATGTCATCTTCAACTGAATTTCCCTTTCTTGTACCCACTGGAGACGAGGTTCCAAAGAAACAACTCCTCTTGGTCCCAAGTCTATTCTACCTTTCCTATGAATATGGCACCAAGCCTTTGCAATTTCCTCCTTAGCTTCCTTGTGATTTTCTCCTTCCTTGAGAAAGAAACCACTCAAATGAATACTATTTGGCTTGTCTCTCATAGGATATCTGAGTTGACGACGTTCGAGAGCAGGATTATAGTTAATTCCTCCCTTTGTACCAAGAAGAGGTACATTGGGGAAAATACCACAACTATCGACAATCTCCACATCATAATAAGCCTGATGATACCAAACAATGTCAGAATAAGTCAGAGCCATAATCTTTGGAGCCCAACGAGGTTCCTTCTTGATATCCCAGAAAGCATCAGACCGAGGTAAGTGAGAAATAAACCACTGATATAACAAAGGCGTGCAACAAATGATCATCCCTCCATGATAAAAATCCCGAAGATGAATGGAATAATAAGCATCTCCTAATAACGTAGGAACCAGATTCCCAATCAAAAAGATCCTGATGGCGTTGACATCCACAAATTTTTCGACGTTAGGAAATAAGAAAAACCCATAGGCAAGTAAAGTAAAGATAACCTAAAACACAAATGTACTTTTCATCCTAGCAAAGTAGCAAGCTTTCTCTAATAAAAACTGAGCGGGTAATCCTCTGATTACTACTTTGGTTATCATGTTGGCTTCGATCTCAAACTCCCTAAATGAATCATGGCAGCAATCTCATTTGACTTGGGCTCTCCCTCTAAACCGGTGAAAGGAACACGATCAGTAACAGGTAAACCCAGTAGGTAAGAATACTCCTCCAATGTAGGCATCAACTTATAATCAGGGAAAGTAAAACACCGATACAACGGATCGTAGAACTTAACTAAAGTAGAAAGAGTACCCTCCTTCATCCTGAGCTTCATAAGAGACACGATGGATCCATACTTCTTCCGAAAATATGTAGAACTCTCGATCTCGGGAATCAGACTCATCAATTCATCTATCTTATGATCCTTGAAACTGTACTTTCGAGTCTTTCTTTTTCCAGAATCCATGGTCAAAAAGTACCTGAGATACTTGCAAAAAGTCAACTTTAACTCCCTTGAAACAATTATTTTAAATGATTCTCATGGGTGCATGAATGCATGATGAAACAATCACACACAAGATCATAAACATGGGGATTCATAGTTTCGACGTCACGAGCATGAAGTCAAAGGTACTACCCATAAGGTATATACTAATAGTTTATCACCTGCCGAACAAGGTTCTATAAGTTTCCCAGTGTCTACATCCTTCCTTCGGATATTACCAACGTCCCGATTAACTCGGTAATTAGTAATATTCTCAGGAAAAACTCGTCTGAGTGTAGTATCGCGTGACAACCATTTCTGGATTACTCCATCATAGTTTCTGCACTACACCTAAAAGGCTAAGATTGGTTAAGGGTTCTACGGTCCTCAGTTTCAGAAGGCTCCCAGTTCGAAAGCAACACGTCTTCCCAATTACTCGATAAACGACACTACATTCAAAGGGCCCTCCACTGAGTGGAGGATCTCATGTCTCATTTTTTTGGATTACTCCCTCAAAGTTAACATGACTATACCGCCCGTCCTATCTTAAGTTTTCCCAAGTCCGGGTAGAGGACTTATGAGAAATCACCAAGCATCCTGAAAACCAAGAAAATCCAGACAAACATATACAACACATAATATACAACCAATAATATCACATACACAAATACACAAAGATAGGCTCAACCCACTTAGAGATGAACCAACATTTGGTCGATCTGTCCCCAGTGAAGTCGCCATTTTTCTGTAGCGGTAGAAATATTGAGGCTAATACATTGGATTAACTTGACTCACATAAATCAAATAAAAATAACCACTGCACTTTATTGTTTCCAAAAGAATGGGAAAATAGCTAATAACCCAAAAGAGGGGGAGAGAATCTAGGTACGGGGGTTAGTTATGTAAAGGGAAGGTATTAGCATCCTAAACATCTACGGTACTCCACAAGATCCGCTTTGAAAAATTTGTGTATTTTGGCTATAACTATTGTATACAAAAATAGATGGTGAATATGAGAAAAGATTTTTTTTTTTAAATTTTTGCACCCGCAGCGGTTGTGAACCTTTAGTGCCTACGTACCACCTTCCATGCAATAGGGGATCAGGGTACTCGTAGTTCACCTTTAAAAATTTTAAAACACAAGTGTGTTGGTTAATTTTAAGAGACGAGACATCATCGTCATATCCGAGAGGAAGATCATACTTATTACCCACGATTATGAGAAAGGAGAATTTGCATCATCTCTAAGTGGAGGATATGACTTGGATTTTAAAATCAACAAAGCCTCTCTCAACACCCAAGTGGAAAATATATCACTTCACTACATATCATAGAAGTATAATAGCTCGCATTACTACAAGGATTGACAAGAGTCTAATATTTTGAGAAAAATTTTAAAGTAAAAATCCAAAGTGGAAAAATGGTTTGAATGAGATTGATTGACTTTTAGTCTTCTCACAAAAATGTCAAAGTATGATTAAGTTGATTAAAGTTTGTTTAAGGAAATATTTTTGAAAAGGGCATGGACCTAGGTCCAAGTTTATTATTAAAGCGGTTCAAGTTAGAAAACCAGAAGGGTTTTGAAAATGAGGGAGAAGATTTTTTTGAAATTAAAGAAAATGGGAGGAGAGGAAGGGATTATCCTAAAGCATAAGGTAAAAGCTAGGGAAAAGAACCGTCTAACCAACAAGAATCCGACACTTGACATAATGAGTAAATGTAGAATTCATATCCTTCATATTGAAACCAAACAAGCAAAGATATTAAACCTCTTAAGAATACCAAAATTCAGATGCATTAAGTCTTCAAAAAAATTGGACAGAGTAACAACTGTGTACAGAGAAATTCACCATGTTGATGGAGAAGTGCTCTACTGAGGAAACCAACTCTCTTGGGGAAATTGAATTTGATAGAGAGAAGAAACTTTGTAGGTTTTCTTTTTAGTTTTGGGGGATCAAACTCAGCTGGGGAAGAGAATTTCCATGAAGTGTACTAAATGGAACTCTGCATGTATAATTAATGGGGAGGATATTTTTATTTCTTTATTTGTTGGAGTGGTATGTCGGGGAGATTGTGGGGAATGTACCCTTATTTATGAAGACTACTCCATGGGGGATAATTTCATAGAACTGACTATGGCGATTTCACTGGGGATAACCTTATGAAAGGGACTCTGTGGGGATTTATAGATAGCTTAAGTGTCATCCTAATTCCTAGGGTTTTGAGTAAATAATTATTCTTGTTCTTATTTATTTGTTAACAGTTAATCATGTTCATATGCATAGGTTCATTCAATTTTAGTCATTGGACGTCTTTGCAAACAAAAATAGAAAAACAAAAAATCTGGACTTTAAAGTATATTTGTATTGATAATTTGCCTATAAACAGACAATTTTATACAAAGAGACGGAAATCCTAGTAAGAGGAATTCGTCGTGAAATGAAAAAGTACAAAGTGAACATATATATATATATATATATATATATATATATAGCCATGTGAAAAAATGATCTCATTGGGTTCCAACTCTGCTATTGCCCCTATGTCTTTGAACATCTCTTCTTTTACCATCAGAAGAAGTTGATTGAACCATTTAAACTTTGACCTTAGTAATAAAGCTGACTGTAAACGATCCAAAGGGACATAGTCGTTGTGATACGGTGGCAGAACCGACTGTTTTGAAATGCTGGTTTGCGTTTGTGTTTGCAAAATGTCGCGGTAAGTAAGAGTCGCCACCGACTTTTATTTCATCCAACCGGAAAGGAAAAAAGAACAGAAAAAAAATCCTTTTTCGAGATTTTGAGTACGGGGGGTAGATTATAGAAAGGGAAGGTGTTAGCACCCTTTCTATCCATGGTTTTCCATGGGCTCTTAGGTACTTGCTCATCTTTCAAAATTGCTTGTGTATGTACTTTGTTTTGAAAATGTTTTACTTCGTGATAACCCTTGTATCAGTCCTCAAAGGTGTGACGAAGTTGTTTTGAAAATTGTTTTGAAATGTGTAAGTGTGAAGAGTTTTATTTTGAGCAAGTACCTACTAGCATCTACCTACTTGAAAAAAAGATCATTTCTATTCTCGTTTCCTTTAGACCGTGTTATCCTACTATTAGTGAGTAGGTAACCCTTGTCATTGGAGTTTGTAAGGGGAAATTCAAAAGGGATGTACGATCACTAAAGCAATGTTAGGATATCTTAGTAATAACCCTAGAGTCTTAAGATCATATTCGAGGCAACATTTCCGAGGCAACATTTCCGAGGCGAAGTTTTCGAGGCAACATTCGAATGGGACATTTGATCTCTTTAGACATGAGGGAAACCACTAAGACACCCTATACTTAATGATCGTTTACCGAAGGCAACCGAAGTGTGAGTATACCCTAAGAGTGATATGTGCGAGTGATATGTTTTCAATTATTTAAACTTTGCACATTAGGGTTTTCTAACTGGATTAATTTGTCATGCATTCTTGTCATACAAACCTATTAGCATACACCTAAACAGTCAAATATTTGCGAGAATTAAAATGCGAGAAAGTAAATCTACGCTATTACAAGGCTTCGGGGAAGGGGATTAATTACATAGCCAAAAACCCAGAAAAAGAGATAAATAAAAAAGAGTCCTAGATTAAACTATTACAAACCATGAGCATTTACAGAAATATCAATAAAAATAATAATATGCGCGCGATGAATCGAAAACGAGACAACTAGGGTTTTGACCCTTGCCTAAACCTAATTGCGATTAGTAGTAAAAAAGTTTTGGTCACGTTTTGTTATTCAACAAAATAGAGAAATTATTACATTGAAAAAAAAGAAAGGCCTAATTCTAATTAATTTTAATCTAAGAAAAATAAATTAATTTATTCTAAACCTATTTTTTTGTATTTTTATTTATTTGATAAAAAGAGCAAAATAAAATTAAAAGTTAACCTAATTTCTATTTTTGATTTTCATTTATGAAAATAAATTACAACTTCTCTAAGTTAAACCTAAATTAAATTAATTTTGATAATAATAAAAAAGGACTAATCCTAATTTTGGTGAATTGTTGATTTTATGTTTTTTTGTGAAAAATAAATTAATTTGTAAATTAAATAAATAAGGGAAATTATAAAAAAAAAAAATTTAAAAAAAAATTAGTAATGGGCCTGATGCTGTTCAGCAATTGAGGGGGGGTTGGAATATAAATTCCTGGGCCCAAATGGCTAAGGCCTGTTTGACTTCGCCCAATCCAGTGTGCACGTTTGACTGAGGCGCATGGTGGTCCTCCCATGGTGGTATGTTGATTTGGGGCGTTGATGCATTAGATGGCCAGATCCTGATGGTGCATGGTGAACTTCCTGACTTGCTATGCGCTGGATCACCTATTGAAGAAAAATGTAAAATAAAGGTTGGGACCTGGGAATCGAACCCAGGTCCTCTGCATTTTCCCCCTGCATGCTTACCAACTGAGCCAATTGTTTTGTTTGAATATATAATGGAAATCAATTATAATATAATAAAAACAAAACGCTGAAATTCAAAACATGCCAAATTCAAATCACCCAACCAGGGGATGACACGCATCGTCGTCTTCCTCCCAAACCGTCGTTTTAGATAGCCAACTTTTACCTACAGACACTTAATGTAGGTATATCCCTGTGTATTTCAAAAATCGCGTGTGCTCAAGATAAATGGCCATGGCTGGTACCAATCAACTCGTTTCATCCTCACGAGTCTCATGGTACCAGAATCCACGCCCAATTTTTCCTATCCTGTAAAGCCTTAATCAAGAACACAAAACCCTAGCTATGGCAACATCCTGTACAGGCGTTAGAAATACAATTAAATGGTACCAATCGTTTGCAAACTTAATGATAAACACGAGTATACAATCAAAATATGCATAAGATGAGTAAATCAATGAAAACGAATTTGAATTTGGAAGCAAGTCGTAATACCTATATCTTACAATTCCAGGCGTGAGAGAGCTTGCAAATGGTTGGAATTCCTTCTGGAGATGTCCAAGAACCTGTTGGTATCGTGAGAATGGTATGAATTGGCCTCTAATATGGAAATTGGATCACCACTTTTCTTGAAATTTTTTGAGATTTGCTTCACCTCTGCACGACTGCTTCCAACCTCCTTATGCCTTGGTCTCCTTCTGTATATGTAATACAAACTATTAGGTCAACAAAAACGACCTCAATCTTGCTCATCATGGGGATTTGATTTGATCTTTCATAGCATATGATTCCTTTCCAATTTTGCTCAAATCCAATCTTTTTCCAACCAAATTGACCTTGCACGAGTTGATCTTCAATTGACAGCATATAAAATCTTCTTTCAATGCAAAAAATCATCCCTAAAATATAATATATGATTTATTAGGATTTATTTGATTTTATTTGAATTTTAAATGAATAAAAATCAAAATAAATTAAATAAATGAATAAATAAAGCATGGAGGATCCCATAGGTCGTGGACTATGTTAGGAATGAGATGCGAGCATAAAAAGTTGGGTCCATTTAGTAAAAGATGCAAATTTGAGCATATTTGACTTTTTGGCAATTTTGCAAAAAAAGTTAACTTGGCCAATGCATAACTCTCTCAATTTTGACCCTAGAGAGGTGTTATTGGACTTTTTAGAAATCTTGTGATGTCCTCTAAGCAACCCTTTTGGTCTGATCTCAATTGAGTCTTCCATGTTCATGTATGGAGCTTTGACCCAAAAGGTGTTTTTGTTGACTTTTCAAAATGACCTATAATGTCAAAATTCATATCTTTTTGTGAGTGCACATTTTGAACTTGGGAGCTGAAGATGAATTGTAGGGAAATACATCCTCTTCAAAATGAGATTTGGATGGGTCATTTTTGATAACGTATGAGAAAGTTATTCTTGGTCAAAGTTGAGTTGACTTTTCCTACAAAACCCTAATTTAGCAACTTTTGGGTTTTGATGAATTGTGAGCAATCCTTGATGAATCATGATCAACCCTTAATCAAATGATGAATGATACTTCAAAATGATTATGTTTACCAAAAACCTTGAAGTTTGACTGTATGTGAGCCCCAGTTGACTTTTGACCTATCACAGTCGATTTTCAGGCCTTTGAGTAATTGACTGAGCAAACTTCCTCTACAAGGCTTGAAACTTGAAATGGATAATCTTGATAACATATTAGGACAATGAGCATTTGGGATCCTTTGGAATCAAACATCTTGATGAAAAATGAAACCCTAATTTGAGGTAGACTGCCCTAGCAGAGAGTTTGTCTGGTAAACCCTTGGACTTCTTTGAGCCATTTGAGGACCTCACTTGGCATGTATTGAGGAATATGGGAGGGAAAATTTTGGGGTACAACATTCGTACGCTTTAATCTCTAATTTTTTCCTGGACCGCCCTTTTAGGTTTTCAGTCCACCTGTATACCCTTTTTTGCCAAAGCCGCTCTTTCAGGTTTTCAACTTGTCGGGTGTATGATCTTTTGTATATATCATTAATTTTTGCCCGAACCCTTTTTGGTTCGCCGAAATGCCCTTAGTTTTTCCTAGGTATGTCAACCTAGCGGGTCATTGTTATGCGTAGTATTTTTTGACTATGTCCGTGTTCTTAGGGTGCGGGAAATCTTCGCCATCCATAGTATTTTTTGACTATGTCCGTGTTCACAGGGTGGGGATGAACTTTTGTTGCTGGCGATACTGAATTCTGTTGGAGATTGAATTTCTGCTTGTGAGAGAAATGAACTCTGCTTGGGGAAAAATTTACCGACTCATTCGCGATTGTGAACCTCAGCTGGGGAGAGTTATGTCCTGTTCGGGAAAGCTAACATCACTGTCTTTGGATACTTCTTACTCTGCGGGGAGTGTATGTACCACTACTCATTGTTCTCCAGCTGGCTCTATCCCGATACCTGATGGGCGGAGTAACTGTAAGGCTTGGACACTTCTTGTTTGTCCCTGTTCCTGGAATTACGAGTATTTGTCTTTTGTTTTTTTATGTAAATATTTATGAACAACAATTATTTTCACATGCATATATCAAAAATGAACCATTGGACGTTCTAGCAAAACAAAACAGAAAAATAAAAACAATTTGAAATTGCTTGTAAAAATGAATTCTATTGATTTTGAAATTGGCCTGTAATAGACGTTTTTTTACAAAGAGGCTGACGTCCTAGTAAGAGAACGTCGTCGAAAGATAGAAATTACAATTCGTGTAACAGAAAGAAAAATAGCTATGTGAAACAATCCCATTGGGTTCCAACTTTGCTATTGCCCTTATATCTTCAAACGTCTCATCACTTTGCTACTTGGTCGAAGGTTGATCAGATTGATTGGTGCCGTCCGAGCTTGATAGTTGATATCGAAGTCTAGTTGCGAGATGATCCAATGAGACATATCGTTACGCTTTAATCCCTAATTTTTTCCTGGACCGTCGTTTCGGGTTTTCGGTCCACCGGGATACCCTTTTTTGCCCAAGTCGCCTTTTCAGGTTTTCGACTTGCCGGGTGTACAGTTTTTTTCATTTTCATCCCTTACTTTTGCCCGAACCCTTTTGGTTCCCCGGGAAGCCCTTATTTTTGCCTAGGCCAGTCAACCTAGCGGGTCTTTGATTATGCGTAGTATCTTTTCACTATGTCTCCATTGACAGGGTGAGGAAGGTCGCCACCATCCATGGTGGTTAAAATCAAAGCTCCTCCTGAGAAAATGTTCTTAACCATAAATGGCCCTTCATATGTGGGGGTACATTTCCCCCTGGGATCACCTTGCAGTAGTATAATGCGTTTGATCACTAGATCCCCGACTTGATACTCTTGACGTCTGACTTTCTTGTTAAAAGCCTTGATCATCCGCTTTTGATACATCTGACCATGATAGATAGCAGTAAGTCTCTTTTCATCGATTAGATTCAGCTGATCAAGTTGGGTCTGGATCCAGTCATCTTCGTTCAAACCCACATCCTTCATTATCCTGAGAGAGGGTATCCAGACATCGATGGGTAGGACTGCCTCCATGCCCTACACCAAAGAGTAGGGTATTTCCCCTGTCGATGTCGATGCTGAGGTACGGTACCCATGAAGAGCGAATGGTAACATCTTGTGCCAGTCTTTGTATGTCACTGTCATCTTCTTCACAATCTTCTTGATGTTCTTGTTAGTCGCTTCAACAGCCCCATTCATCTTCGGCCGGTAGGGAGAAGAGTTATGATGCTGTATCTTGAACTATTTGCAGATTTCAGTAATCATCGTATTATTGAGATTTTTACCATTGTCAGTGATAATCCTCTCTGCTACACCGTATCGACAGATCAAATTGTGTCAGATGAACCGCGCCACGACATTTTTGGTCACTGTAGCAAAGGAAGTTGCCTCAACCCACTTTGTGAAATAATCGATTGCTACCAAAATGAAGCGATGCCTGTTAGACGCAGTAGGCCTGATCTCGTCGATCATGTCGATGCCCCACATTGCAAAGGGCCAAGGAGCTGTCAAAACATTCAGAGGAACTGGAGGTACATGCACCTTATCAGCATAGACTTGGCACTTATGACAGGTCCGAGAATGCTGATAACAATCGGCTACCATGGTGGACCAGTAATATCCTGCCCGTAGGATTTTCTTTGCCATGGTATGTCCACTGGAACGAGTTCCGAATGTGCCTTCATGTAGGTCTGCCATGATCCTTTCTGCCTCGCTCTTGTCTACGCACCGCAGTAAGGTTGAATCATGGTTACGCTTATAAAGGATATCATTACTGATGAAGAACTTCGCAGCGAATCTTCTCAGAAACTTCTTATCATTAACAAATGCCCCCTCGGGGTATTCTTGAGCCTCAAGATACCTCTTTACCTCGTGAAACCAGGGTTTATCTGCTACCTATTCAGTCTCAATGTCACAGCAGTGTGCGGGTTCGTCCAACCTCTCAATGGTAATCTGGGGAGCTTCATTGTCCCACCTGACTTTGAATATAGAATACATGGTAGCTAGCGCGTCCGCCAACTGGTTCTCTTCTCTGGGAAAATGTTCAAAAGTTACCTCCTCAAAGTGTGGGAGCAATGTCAGTACATGCTCTTTGTAAGGAATAAGATTCGGGTGCTTCGTATCCCACTCGCCTTTGATCTGACTTATCACCAGAGCGGAATCTCCGAATACACTCAAGAAATTTATCCTCAGGTCAATAGCAGCTCGAAGGCCCATGATACACGCTTCATATGCCGCCATATTGTTGGTGCAGTTAAAACATAATCAGGCAGTGAACAGAGTATGACAACCCTCAGGAGATATAATTACAGCGCCAATGCAATTACCCAATGCGTTCGAGGCTCCATCAAAATACATAGACCATCGGGATCCCTCCTCGGGTCCTTCATTCGGTCCAGGTTCTTCGCAGTCGGTCACCAACATGATATTCTCATCCGGGAACTCGAAATTCATGGACTGGTAGTCATCCACGGCTTGATGCGCCAAATGATCCACCAAAACACTCCCCTTGATTACTTTTTGGGTTATGTATTCGATGTCGTACTCGGTTAAGATCATCTTCTATCTTGCTATCCTTCCGGAGAGAGCGGGCTTCTCGAAAATATACTTGATTGGATCCATCTTTGATATCAACAGGGGGGTGTGAGTCAGCATATACTGTCTCAGCCGATGATCAGCCCATGCAAAAGCGCAACAAGTTTTATCAAGCAATGAGTATCGGGTCTCACAGTCGGTAAACTTTTTGCTAAGGTAGTAAATAGCATGCTCTTTTCAGCCAGACTCGTCATGCTGCCCCAACACACACCCCATTGAACTGTCTAGCACTGTCAAGTATAAAATCAAAGGTCTTCCTTCAACTGGAGGCATCAAAATTGGTGGTTCTTAAAGGTATTCTTTGATTCTTTCAAAAGCAATCTGGTATTCATCATTCCACTTTACCACTTGATCTTTCTTCAACAGCTTGAAGATTGGCTCACAAGTAGCAGTCAGATGTGAAATGAACCTGTCGATGTAATTCAGACGTCCCAAGAAACCTCTAACTTCCTTCTCTGTGTGGGGAGCCGGCATCTCTTGTATGGATTTTACTTTTGCAGGGTCCACCTGAATACCCTTATCACTGACGATGAAACCCAGAAGCTTACCAGACCTTACCCCGAAGGTACACTTGTTCAGATTCAACCTCAGCTTGTACGTCTTCAACCTGTCAAATAGTTTCTGGAGATGATCAAGGTGCTCTTCCTCAGTCTGGTACCTAGCTATCATATCATCAACATAAACCTCGATCTCGTGGTGAATCATATCATGGAACAAAGCGACCATGGCACGCTGATAAGTTGCCCCAGCATTCTTCAACCCAAAAGGAATTACCTTGTAACAGAAGGTGCCCCACTGTGTAACGAAGGTTGTCTTCTCCATGTCCTCAGGAGTCATCTTGATCTGGTTGTAGCCAGAAAAACCATCCATAAAGGAGAAGATCTTGTGTTGCACGGTGTTGTAGACTAGAACATCAATATGAGGAAGTGGGAAGTCATCCTTGGGGCTTGCCCTGTTCAGATCTCTGTAGTCCACATACATCCGTACCTTACCGTCCTTCTTAGGTACCGGAACGACGTTGGCAACCCACTGCGGATAAGAAGTGACAGCTAGGAACCCTGCGTCGAACTGTTTCATGACCTTTGCTTTTATTTTCTCTGACATTTCCGGGTGCATACGGTGAACCTTCTGCTTTACCGAAGGGCAGTCTTCTTTAGTCGGCAGGCGGTGTACCATAATATCAGCGTCCAAACCATGCATGTCTTCATAGGACCAGGCGAAGATCTCAACATAGTCGCGTAGAGTTTGTATTAACCATTGTTTGACACTAGGCTCCAGATTCTCACCTATCTTGACCTCTTTCCTGTCTTCCTCTGTACCCAAATTCACTGCCTCAACTGGCTCTTCATGAGGCTGTATGGCCCTTTCTTCCTACTGTAACAGTCTAGCAAGTTCTCCAGGAACCTCACAATCATCCTCACCTTCGTCCTTGGCTTGGTTGATCGGATTTTCGAAGTCATAACTGGAAGTAGCAGAGTCGTTATCAATGGGATCCATAATGGATATTGTTGTACCCCAAAATTTGCCCTCCCATATTCTCCAAGAAATTGCCAAATCAAAGCTTCAAAACTCTCCAAAGGTTGCACAGTGTAAGGGGTCTCCTATACAGTCAAAACTAGGGTTCGTATTCTGGTCAAGAAAATGAAGTTTTCAAAGGTCCAATCAAGTCTCACATGCCTACAAATATGGTCAAGCATCCTCATGTCAAGTTTCAAGACTTTCAGCTCAAAATTGCACAGTCAAAACCCTAAATTGCACTACAGTCAACTGTAGGGGCAAAATGGTCATTTGGCAGTCAAAAGTTCAAATTTTTGGTCAACATATCATTTTGAAGCCACAAACATCATTTGATCAATGCTTGATCATGATTCTCAAAGCTTGGCTCAAAAATCATCAAGATGCAAAAGTTTCCTTATTTGGACAGTTGAAAAAGTCAACTGTAAATTGACCAGGGCATAACTTTCACATGGATTATCAGAAAAATTCCATCCAAAGCTCATTTTGAAGAGAAAGACATTTCCTACAACTCATCTTCACACTTCAAGTCCAAGAAATGCTCTCACAAAAAGTTATCAATTTCAACATTATAGGTCATTTTCAAAAGTCAACAAAAAGGGACTTTAAGTCAAAGGCCATAACTTGAGATTGGTAAATCAAAATGACATGGGACCAAAGGAATTGATTAGAGGACTCAAAGACCTTTCCAAAGTGTCCAAGAACATGAGAAAAGCTTAAAAATTGAGCAAGTTATGCCTTGTGGAAGTTGGGAAATTTTTGGATATTTTGAAAAGTCAACATTGGTTCAAATGACCTAAAATTGCTAATGGGCCCATTTTTCTTCCATAATTCATCATTCCAAGCATGTGCACGACCACTTGGCCCAAAGGGAAGTATTTCTTCATTTTTTATTTATTTATTTGAATTTTTATTTATAATAATTCATTTAAATCAATTAAATATATGAAAAATATTTAACTTAACCTAACAAATCTTTTTGCACATGTAATCTACTCAATAATTCGTGTGAAATCAAATATGGAAAGATTTGGATTGAATTGATCTTAATTTGTACAAAAACATATGGAAAAGATTGAAAAAAGATCCTTGAAAATCAATTTCAAAAACTATGAATGCAAGAGATTTGGATGATTCTTTTTAACCTAATTCATTACTACATATGCAAGGATCACAACCCTAGTGCCATTACAGACGCAGCTGCTCAAAAACCAGGAAATAAAACTTGGAATTTTTTGCAAAAAAACTCAATACTGAAAACTAATTTGTAGGTGGTTTCAAGCCAGGATTTCCATCTCATTAGCTTCCTCAAGCATTACTGAACGTTTTCCAATCACAAACGCTCATCAAAACGCCCGGAATTGGTACAATGGAGTAAAACTGTTTCAAATAAAATTCACAATCGTGCATCTTCATTCACGCGTTTATTGCAAGTTTTGATATGTGATTTACATTCCTTATGCTATTCTGAAGCTAACCCATGCATTTGATTGTATTTTTGTGCATTACACGCGATTATGCCATTGTTGATATTTAGGGTTCTTCAACCTTCAAATTGGGGGTTTTGAAATAAGGCAAAATTGGAGGCTGAGACCAAAGCCATTGAATTCAACGCATTTGGACGAACAGAAACCAGCACTCGCGATCAATTTATGAGGCCTTATGGCCTATTCGCTATTTTTTCATATGGCACTTTTAGCAACGTTTGAAAACCGTTGCTCTTTGTTTGTATATTTCAGGAAAAAGAAAACCAACGAGGAAGACGCTTAGGTGGCTGTCCATGAGTGGAGCGTTCAAATTTTTCGCGCGTTTTGAATCACTGACCATTATTTCTTTTATAATGTTTATTCGTTATTATATATTAAACGCGTTTGGGATGGTTCAGTGGTAGGTACATGTGCTGGCAATGTCCATGACCTGGGTTCGAGCCCCAGGTCTTCATTATCTCAATGTTATTTTTCCATTTATATTCACCTGCAGTTCAAGTCTTGAAGCGCGCCATACACCTTCCTAATCAAGCGTCCATGCGTCCCAGGAAATCCAATCAATGGCCATAATCTGACGAACAGCATAGTCGTTAGTCAATGAGTCCACGTGCCAACGTGAAAAGTCAGCAAAGGCCAAAGCATATTGGGCCAGGTTTACTAGGAGAAAACCTCATGATTGGGGTCTGAACCCCCAGGTTTGCAAACCCTCTTCATTAGTTTTTTTTTTTGTTTTTTTTGTTTCTTTATTTTCAATTATTATTTTTAATTAATTCTGCTAATTTAATTATTATTTTCATAAAAAAACATAAAATGCCATAAAAATAAAAAAAAAGGAAAAATATAATAAATATTTTTGTTTTAATATTTTCCATAAATAAATTGTGTATAATTATTTAGTTTTAAATTAGGTTGTAATTTTAATTCTTTTCATAATAAAATCTAAAAAACATAGAATTAGGTTTAATTAATGTTTTTATTCCTTTTTATTTTTCCTTTTTTATAATAATATTATTTATTTTATTTATTTTTATAATTAAATTTGTATATAAAAATTAGGGTTAATTTAGGTTAAATTCTAATGTTTTCTTAATAAATTAAAATAAAATAGAATTAGGGTTAGCGTTTAATTTCAATTAATTTTTTCTATTAAATCTTAAAATACTAAAAATACCAAAAAAAACAAGTTCTTTCTTTTTTAATCAATTAACTCTATCATTAATTCAATTTTTTGCAAAAGGGTCCAACGCCCTCGTTCTTAATTTCTTATTAATTCGCGTATTTGTTTTATTTTCGTTTAAATATTTATGTATCTCTCCCAAAGTCGTGTAAATAATTGCTCGCACTTTTAATTCTTTATTTTCTTTATTTTTCCTGTCAAATCGGGTTCGAGAAATTTTGGCGATGTGGACCCGCGCCATTTGTAATAGCTTAGAATTTTTACATTCCCGCAATATTTTTAACTGTAAATAAAGGCATGAAAGAATGTATGGACAAAATAAAAACAAGCGTAGAACACCAATAAACATGACAAGATAAATGCAAATGAACATGACACACAAATCACACACCACCCCTAGGGTACGCCTCACTGTTGCCTTGCCTCGAAAGGTGATCGTCGAGTAGAGGATGTCTTAGTAAGTCCTCATGATCCGGGAACCTGGCATGAGGGTAGCTTCTAAGGTGTCTTCCTATTGCTCCGGTGATCACCATGTGCCGAACCTTCGAATTGACCCGAACACCTCCAACGGTGGTGCTACCTACCTCTCAATGGTGGGATGGCACTACTTTAAAGGACATTTACACAGACGAATTCCTTAGGGTAGGTGGATGACTCGTAGATACTTGCTCTAATTTCAAAACAAATCAAAAACTCTTTTCACACCGACACTTTTCAAAAAGCTTTCGAAAGCAATTTTTCAAACACTCTTGAGGACCGATACAAGAGTCGAACTGGAATTTTCAAAGAAACTTTTTAAAACCCACAGTTGAAAAGCAAACAAACCATTTTTGAAAACACAAATGAGCAAGTATCTAAGAGCCCATGAATAACCATGGATAGAAAGGGTGCTAACACCTTCCCTTTCTATAATCTACCTCCCGAACCGAGAGCAATCTCTACAAGGAATTTTTCTGTGCTTTTGTCCTTTCCATTTGGAGAAAATAAAAGACAGTGGCGACTCTTGCTTCCGCGACATTTCGCGAACCAGCGTTAAACAGTCAGTTCCAGATCCATCGATCACAGAACTGGCGACTCTGCTGGGGACAAACTTAAAGTGAGGTGTACCTTAGGGCTAGTTCATAACTGTGTTTTCAATTGTATTGATTTGCTTGCTTTACTATTGTGGGTTGCATCGGAGTCACATAGATCCTAACCCAGATCTGGGGATACCCTGTTTAGGTAGCATAAGCTGTGAGGGACCTGTCCGGCGTAGACCGACACAGGTGAAGCAGTGGCTACGTTGGTGTGGCACCTTGGTCTGTACCGATATCCCTTGTGTCACAACGAGGAGAATATGGGTCTTCTAAGGAGTCATTAAGCACCAACAACCTTAGAACCTTAATTGACACAACTTGGCCTTTAGAATTGTAGCAGCATGCTACGCCCATTGAGGCTAAACTCCCGTGATGGTTCTGGCCGCAAGAAAAGATTGCGATGCTGGAGTTATGACCGATTGAGGATAGTCAATGATATTGGGATCCTCTAAGAACCCGGTTACTTTTGATTAGGACATGTATGAACCAACAAACTGAAAGAGGGTAGTACCTAGACCTCATGCTGGCCTAAACTTTAGGGGCTTGCCTTGTGTGACTTGTGTACCTTACCATGTTTGCCTTTGTATCTATATATGGTGTGCTTTATCATAACATCATAGCATCATGAGCATTGCATGCATCCTGCATAAGGACTGACCATTTCAAAGATAAGAGGGTTTCACCTTTGCTCTGTTTTGTAGGACATCATGATGCATGTGCGAAGGAATACTATCCGGTTCAACTTTGTTCGTTCACCTGAGTTGCTTGATGAGTTGGTTAGCAGAATTCCAAATACCACTTCCTTCATCCAGAGGCATGGTTCTATTCTCAGTTTAGTCACTGCAAAGCGGGATCAACAGTTGATGAGTGTTCTGACCCAATTCTATGACCCTCTGTACCAGTGCTTCACCTTTCAAGACTTCCAGCTGGTCCCTACCCTGGAAGAGTTCTCTGATTTGCTTGGTATCCCTATCTTGGATCAGACTCCCTTTACAGGTTGGGAAAAGACCCTCAGGCTTGAGGATGTTGCTGCAGCTCTTCCTTTGACCCATCAAGAGGTAACGGACAACTGGGTGACTAGAAGCGGAGTTAAGGGTTTCTTGGCCAAGTTTCTGATTGGTAAAGCTAACAGTTTCTAGAGTGACCTGGACTTTAGGGCATATGAAGACATCTTGGCTCTCCTAATCTATGGGTTAGTCCTGTTTCCTAATCCTGACAACTTCATCAATGTCACTGCCATAAGGATCTTTATGTCTCAGAATCCTGTGCCCACTCTCTTGGGTGACATCTTGCAACAACTTCATGCCCGTACTACCCGAAGAAGAGGAACCCTATGGTGTTGTATCCCTTTGTTGGTGAGGTGGTTTATTTCGCACCTCCCCAAGTTCGTACTAAAGAACCAAGAAGGAAGAGGTTGGGCTCACAGGTTAATGTCTCTCACCGATAAAGACATCATTTGGACTTGAAGAGGTTTGGATGAGATAGCTATTATTGATCGATGCGGGGAATACCCTAATGTTCCTCTGATTGGTACCCAAGGAGGGATCTCTTACAATCCATGTCTAGCACTCCGTCAGTTTGGAAGAGCAAGAAGAGCAGGTCCCCATGAGATGTTGGTGCCTCACATCAGCTTTGAGTTTCAGGTGGATAGTGACGAGCTGCGTCGTAGGTTCATCAAGGCTTGGGACAAGGTTCATAAAGCTGACCCACAGGAGTTAGGGCCAAAGACTTCTTTACCTATGGAAGCCTACTACAAATGGGTTCGCATCCGTGCTCAGAAGTTAGGTATGCCGTATGAAGCTGTCAGACCCGTCATTCTTGAGTGTCCTGACAAAGATGGTGCTCCTCCAACTGTCCTTCCTCCTCAGATACCTACTGATTATGAGACATTGAAGAGATCTTGGTCGCAACTACGAGAAGAGCGGGATTCTTACCGGGAAAAGTTCAACGAGTAAGAATCAAAGATCTAGAAGCTGACAAAACAGTTGGAGAATGAGAGAGCTCTGAATGCCTACATCAGTACTGAGAAGAGGAGACCATGGGATCAATAAAGAGCTCCAGATGTGCTTTTACAGTTTTATTTCCTTTTCAGTATTTCCTTTCATGTAACACCTAAGGGCAACTTGTTGAATAATTTCAGTTTCAAAGTTGAATTTAATGAAGTGTGTTCCTTTTTGTTTACAAAGTTGATTCTCGATTGTCTTTGAAAACATAATTCATACGCATTTCATATATCATGTGCATAGCAGGTTTTTCCTCTTTTCAGGTTGCTTACAGTTCTTCGCTGTTTATTTCAGCATCATGAATCCTGACTCTTCATCAACTGAAACATCCATCAAGGCTCTTCAGGCGCAGAATGCGCAGTTTCAGGAATTAATCAAGGGTTTGGCTCAAGGCCAGGAAGAGCTGAAGGCTATGCTTCTGAAAAAGGAAAAGAAGAAGAAGAGAAGAACTGTTCTGTTCAACTCGGGCCGAAGGTTTGGCAATACTTTGCAGCAAGAAGAGGCTGGTTCTTCTGTTGGCAAGAGTACTCCTCAGGCAGAAGCAAGGGTTCCTAGTCCGGTAGTCTCCGACAACGAGACTGATTTTGATGAAGAGCAGTACCCTCCGGCAGAAGACCGTTACAAGCAACTGGAGGACAGGTTGAAAGCTATGGAGATACAACAGGTACCTGGGCTGGACTTCGGAGATCTGGGTTTGTCAACTGGTGTGATCATACCTCATAAGTTCAAAGCACCATCCTTTTCTAAATATGACGGGGCGTCTTGTCCCAAGCTACATCTCAGGTCCTATGTTCGAAAGATTCAACCGTACTCTGCGGATAAGAATTTGTGGATCCACTTCTTCCAGGAGAGTCTTTCAGGGACTCATCTCGAATGGTTCTATCAGCTGGATGGGACCAAGGTTCGTAACTGGGAGGAGTTGGCTACTGCTTTCTATAAGCAGTATCAATATAATGCCGACCTTGCCCCTACACGTACCCAACTCCAGGGTATGTCGTTAGGTTCAAGTGAAGGTTTTAAGGAGTACGCTCAGAAGTGGAGAGACCTGGCTGGCAGGGTGCAGCCTCCGTTGACTGATCGGGAGTTGGTAGACATGTTCTTGGGAACCCTATCTGGGCCATTTTTCAACCATCTTATCGGGAATTCGTCTGCAGGGTTCACTGATTTGATTCTGACTGGAGAGAGAATTGAGGCTGGGTTGAAGTCTGGAAAGATTCCGAAGGGTGCATCATCTAGTTCTGAGAAGAAACCCTTCAAGAAGGAGGCTAGTGCCGTATATGGTTCCAGGAAATCAGAGAGACCTGAGCGCCGCCAATCTGTCAGTGCGGTAATGATTGCCAAGCCTGCTGCCGCTCCTCGGCCAAACAATCCTCAAAGGGCTGAAAGACCCCGGAGAGAGTTCACCCGGTTGAGCATGACCTTGTCGCAGATCCTGCCACAGCTGCTATCCTCCAATTTAGTGACTATCAGGGAGGCTCCGAAGTTCCCCAATACTGCATCTCCTAAGTACAACCCGAATGCTCGTTGTGCTTACCATTCAGATAGCCCGGGGCACTCTACTGATGACTGTTGGGCGTTAAGGAGTAAGGTGCAAGACCTTATCGATGCGAAGGAGATACAGTTCAAAGCGCCTGAGAGGCCGAATGTAGTTACTGCTCCTATGCCTCAGCATGGGGTAAACGCTGTTGACGAAGATGTTTATGCTGTTTCTGTGGATGATCTAGCCACTCCTCTGAAGACTGTCAAGAAGAACCTGCTGCTGGCCGGTTTATTTCCGGGTTGCAGTGAGGGTTGCCTGTTCTGTGCTGTGTCCCCATCTGGTTGTCCCTTGCTAAAGTTAGGCATCCAAAGCCTAATGGATAGCAAGGAGATTCTGTTTAAGAAGTCTGCTGTTCAGTTGGTTCCGGTGGAAGAAGTTTCTGTAGTGACCATATTCAATAATCCAATCCCGGCTCCCCCGAAGAAGCCCATTCAAATCATAACTGTTGCACCTGTTATCATCACTGTTCCGGGGCCCTTGCCCTATGTATCTGATAAAGCTGTCCCCTGGCATTATGGGGCCGATGTGTATATAAATGGGATTAAACAAGAGTTCAATGCTAGCGCCAGCATCTGTGATATCACAGGCCCAGCCAAGGTTACCCGCAGTGGCAGGCTCTTCTCGCCTGACATTGCACCTCCTGCTGCTCGAAGACCACTTCTCATAACTCCTACAAGTGTACCTATTCCTGTTGCTGACCAAGTTGTTTCTCCTGCTGCCGAGTCATCCAATGCTCGGGGAAAAGGAATTGAAGTTGAGCCTGCCCAGATGGAGGCACCTATACCCATAACTGCTGAAGCCTCCCAATAAGAAATGGAGGAGATTCTAAAGATAATAAAGAAGAGTGATTTCAATGTTGTGGAACAGCTGGGGCACACGCCCTCCAAAATCTCCATGCTCTCTTTATTGCTGTGCTCCGAGGCCCATGCTAAGGCCTTAATCTCATTCCTCAAGACGGCCCATGTGCCACATGAAACATCTGCAGTCCAGTTCACTGATTGCGTAGCAAATCTGACAGCAGACAATGGCTTGGGTTTCTCAGATGCTGACCTGACCGCGAAGGGAAGAGACCACAATGACGCACTGCATGTTTCTATCGAATGCAGGGGCACCACTCTGGCCCATGTATTAGTGGATACAGGTTCTTCTTTGAATGTGCTGCCCAAGAAGGCTTTGGACCGTTTAGATTGTGAAGGCCTGGAATTGAAACCCAGCAATATCATCGTCAGGGCCTTTGACGGTTCAAAGAGGATGGTTCATGGAGAGGTTGACCTTCCGATTCGTGTGGGCTCTCAGGTGTTTGACTCTACATTTTATGTGATGGATATCCGTCCATCTTACTCTTGTCTATTGGGTCGACCTTGGATACATAAGGCTGGGGCAGTGACCTCTACCTTGCACCAGAAGCTGAAGTACCTCGTCAGAGGGAAGATCATCACTGTGCAGGGAGAGGAGGAGTATATGGTAAGTCACTTGAACTCCTTCAGATACATTAAGATGGACGGGGAGTTTATTGAAACCCCCTTTCAGCATTTCGAGGAGGTGCTTCCAATTGCATCAGCAACAGAAACAGCAGCAGAAGAAAGTGTTCCTTTGAAGATGGCCTCCCTGAGGGATGCCCGGGCTGTGGTGCAGAGGGGTGAGTGTGCTAACTGGGGCAGGCTTCCAGACTTTACACAGAAGACCGACAAGTTTGGGCTGGGTTTTACCGCCGAGGGTCAGAAAGCTATGAGGAAAGCAAAGATCGGAAGGCCTCCTGTGATCATCACAAATCCAGGAGTGAATGCTGTTGGGGAAGACAATGAAGTGGATGAAGCGGAATTCAATAGCTGGATCTACCCGACGACCGAAGGCGGGTTGAACAATTGGATTGCCAAAGAACATACTCCTGTTACCTTTGTGACGCAGTAATTGAAAATTCTGGCTTCAGATACCCAATGTCACGTCCAATGTTATGACAATGTATCTGACTTACTATATGACAGTAAATACAAAAGCAGTAAATAACACAGTCAATTGTTTACCCAGTTCAGTGTGCAACAACACCTACTCTGGGGGCTACCAAGCCAGGGAGAGAATCCACTATAAGAGATGTTAATTCAGGAATAAACCAACCAGTTTATCTCCTTCACTTAAGACCTACCCAATGCAATTCTAATCTAAGTACAACTTAAACCTGAGTTCCTACTCACTCCCCCTCAATCACAGCAGTGATACATAAACCAATTTGACTTGAGAATTGATGAAGACACTCTTCAAAACACACTCTTGATTATGCTTCACAGCTTTTTAATCAAGTAACACAATCACTCGTGCTTCACAGCTTTGAGTGATGTACACAACTAACTTGACTCTGCTTCACAGCTTTAGTCAAGTAACATTCAAACACTCTTGCTTCAAAGCTTTGAGTGCTACACAACCCTTACAATTGAAACCTATTCCAAGACACTTATCACAATGATAATTGCTTGGAGTACAATTAAACAAATCTATACAGATTACAAACTCGATCTTCTAATTAATCAGCAGGGATAATCTCAAAAAACCGCAGCTCTGTTGAATATATAGCAGCTGCAACTTCAGTTAGGGTTTCCAAAAACCTAGGGTTGATTCCGTTTGACTTAAAGTCCAGGTCACAGTACTTTGTTGATCAGGATAGGATTGAGCGAGGTTACTCCTCAGAAAACGCAGGATTCTGTTTAGGAAGGACTGAGTTATTTCCTGAAAAAACTCAGACTTATCCAATCCTGTAATCCTGCTAGTTCAGAACAGGATGTCATAACATCTGTTATGACATCTGAGAAAACCTGTCTACTGATTAGCTAAATGTGATCATTTTGCAAACATGCTCAGATACACACTTATGAACATCAGTATTTGAGTTACAATATTTTTCTGCATATGTACCTAAAGAGTTAGTACAACCTTAACTAGAATGTTATGACATCAGTCATGACATTCACACATACACTTGGAATTTACCAAAAATACAAGCCAATACCTAAACACCTACAAACTCCCCCTTTGGCAGATTTTTGGCTAAAGTCCCTAAACAATCAGAGATAGCAGCAGAAATAAATGATGACAGCAGAAAAATATAGTGTTAAGTACTAATTAAGCAGTACCAAATATTCTCCCCCACTTTAGCCACAAATGGGCCAAAGATTACATGTTTATAAAGTAATACAGTTATCCAAGACAAAATAATGAGATCAGCAGCAGAACACCAGACAACAGCAGCAGACAACAGCAGGACATACTTCCAAACTCCACCAGCAACACCACCACGCAGCAATCATCCTTCAAGTACTGTCATCAGACTCAGAGGAGCCACTTTCTTCACTGTTGGACTGTCCTTCATCTTCTTCCCTCATGCTTGCTTCAGCTTCTTCCTTTTCTAGCTTGGCAATTAGTGCTTCTAGGGTCCTTTTCCTAGCATCCAGATCTTTGCAAGTTTCTTTTAAGACAGCTATGACATCAGATGTTTTGGACTGGCTCTTTGCAGACGATGTCTCAGCTGATGTTATGACAATGTCTGGAGCATGGGATCCCTGAAACAGTTTGTAGTGCAGGCCAAGGGCAGGGGCTCTTTTGCAGACTGTATCTCTTGCTACAAGTATGTCAGGATATTGTGCAAGGATGATTCCACAAAGGAGGGAGGGAAATGCAATTGGTCCTTTGACAGCATAACTGCCAGCATGCTTCAAGGTTTGTTCAAAAATGTACCTTCCATAATCAAAGGCAGTCTTGGTTCCTACAGCATAGATGAATCTCCCCAATCCTGTGGAGATGGTTGATTTGTGATTTGTAGGCACCCAGTTTGCTGCACCTATTTTATGCAGGATGGCAAATTTCATGCTGAGTTTACTAGCATTCAACTTCCCTTTCAATGGCCAGCACTTGACTTGCCTGGCAGTGATGGTCAAGCATACTTCATTGTCAGTTGCCTCTAGATCAGGACAGTCCTTATTCGTTCTTCCAAGAAACTTGTTGATTTCTGATGGAGAGAACTTGACCCTTCTTCCTCTAACAAACACACTCTCAAAGTCAGCTGACCTCCCATCAGCACAATCATTGGATAGGTTCACTACAAACTCTTTAACCAGATTTTCATAACATTTGCCAAACTTCATCACAGTCTTTATTAGTCCAGCATTCCTGATCAGCTCCATGATGTCTTTGCACTCCAAAGCATCATTGTTGAGTTCTCTCTCCAAGGCTATTCTCTTCAAGCAAACATACTTCCACCTGTTTGCATTATCAGGATGATGAAAGGAGATGTTGTCAGTTGGCACTTCAGGCACTCTAGCAATCTTGCTGGAAGGGAGCTTCCTTCTGATGGGAGCATTGTCAATGTCAATCTCAAATTCTGATTCATCATCAGAGTCAGAAGTTTCAGGTTCTTTTCTTTTCTTGGAGATTGGTTGTCTAGCAGTCAGCACCTGAGCCTTCTTCCCTTTAGTCTGAATTTTTTCAGCCATCCCTTCAGCCTTGGACTTCTTAGGTTTAACAGTCTCACAACTTTTTCTTTTCATCAATCTTCTAGCAATGCTAGGGTTCACATTAGCAATCAGTTCATTATCTGAGTACTCTTCATCCACATCAATGATAGGTGGATCAGCAGCCTTTTCAGAGGAATTCTGAATGTTGTCTTTTGGTGTCACGACATCCTCAGTGACATCTATATTTTCAGAACCTTCTACATTTGGACTCTCAGATTGATTCAGAGGAATAGAAATCCCCGGTACAGATTGGTTGCCACTCAGAATGCTAGTAACCAGTCTAGCAATGGCTTGGTGTACTTGCACTGTTCCTTCTTTATTAGGTATATTAGATGAAGGAAGAGAAGAATTACCAGAGACTGCAGCTTGAGCTCTTCCTGCTTTTCTGGTCCTGAGTTTCTTGATTTTGGCTGGATTAGTTGCCATCTCCCTGAGAGGAGTGACCTCAAGTACTTCAGATTCTATGCATGTCGTGATTGCCCTAGAATCGTGATCAGATGACGATGATGATGAGTGAGACGAAGCCGCCATAGTGGAAGATGATGTCTGAGACATTGTGTTTAACGTTGAGTAGCAGTAGCACTTTGAGAAAGCTCTTTGATTGGGAGGAGAAAACCGGTTGCAAGAATGAGAGAGATAGGGAGTACAAGGGAGTCTTTTCAACTTCTGAAGGCTTTTGAAGGAATTGTGAATGACTATGATCAACCCACTAAATATAGACTTAATAGAATTAATCCCTTCAACCCTTGTTTTCAGCAAAACTAATTGCTATAATTTCTCATGTTGGTGAATACCCAATCTGCCCTTCAAATTTTCAAGTTGATTTCCAACAAGCGCCTTGATAGAAGAATCAGTTAGCTGAAGCTCAGAGAACCTATGTTTCAGTTCAAATGATTTCTTCTCTCCAAAGTCAATAGGGTTTAAGGAAATGTTGAATGTTTTCAGATTATCACACCACAATGTCACAACATCTTGTGTAACATTGTCTTCAGGTAGCATCTGTGTTGACCAGAATTTTTTTGAACAGAATTTATGAGACTTGTTCATATCACATATATTGTCAGCCTGTAGTTTAGGAGTTCTTCTGACATCTTCCATAGGAATATCTCTTTTCATTTCTTCAAGTTTATGCTGCCACTGTTTCATATCTTTTTCTTCTTTGAAGATTTGACTCAAGGTGTGGATATCAGTGTTCTCAGGCTGCCACACATAACAGTTATTTTTGGATTTTATTCCTCTCATTACAATATCTAGTTTATCATTAAACACTAGACATTCAGATCTTGAGAAGTTGACCATGAATCCTAGATCACATAATTGACTGATGCTGATGAGATTAGTAGTCAACCCTTTTACCAGCAGTACCTTATTCAGACTTGGAACTCCAGGGTAGTCCAAATTGCCAACTCCTTTGATTTCTCCTTTAGCACCATCTCCAAAGGTCACAAAACTGGTGGTGTGAGGCATAACATTATTGAGGAGATTTTTGAATCCAGTCATGTGTCTGGAACATCCACTGTCAAAGTACCAATCTTCCTTTGTTGAGATCTTCAGGGAAGTGTGTGCTATCAGTGCAATAGCCTTTTTCTTCCATTGAGGAGCGTGTGGTACCCTTTTAGACTTAGGTTCGACATCTGATTTCTGATTAGGATATCCATGTAGTCTGTAACAGAAGGGCTTTATGTGACCATATTTCCCACAATGATGACATCTCCATCTTTGGTACCTCTTCTTCATGTGTCTCTGTCCCTGATGTGGAGAGTAATGTTGAGACATCTGGTTTGACATTTGCTTCCTGGTAACAACTTTCTTTGTTTCCACAAATCCTAGGCCAGATTTATTTCCCATATTTTGTCCAGCCTGAAGAATCTCTTCCAATTTGTCTGTCCCATTTGTCAACATCTTGACTGATTTGGTCATTTGATTCAGTTGTGAGTTCAGCAGTTGAACTTCTCCTTCTAAATGACTTATAGTTTCAAGATTTGCTCTCTTTTCAGCCTCTAGCTTTACAATGAGTTTTGATTGTTTCTCATTTTGCACACAGACTTCACCACTTCTGATACACAATTTCTTGTAGGTATCAGCCAGTTCTTCAAATGTTACTTCTTCATCACTGGTGTCACTTTCAGAAGTACAAACACTAGTTAGGGCAGTAACTAGTTTGGCACATTCTTCTTCAGAATTGCTTTCTGAATCATAGTCAGACCAGGTAACAGTCATTCCTTTCTTTTGCTTCTTAAGAAAGGTAGGACATTCAGCTCGAATATGTCCATATCCTTCACATCCATGGCATTGAATTCCTCTGCCTTGGTTTTCCTTATCTTCTGATCTTGGTCTTCTGCTGGAACTGTCAATGTCAGAAGGAATGTTGTGAACATTTGACCTTGACTTTGGGTCCATTCTTTTGATGAGCCTGTTGAACTGTCTTCCAAGCATGGCAATGGCTTCTGATATGTTTTCTTCTTCATCCTCCTTGTGTTCAACATCAGTGTTGGTTACAAGTGCTATGCTTTTGTTCTTCTTGTCACCATTATCAGTGATCCCCATCTCAAAAGTCTGAAGAGACCCAATAAGTTCATCCACTTTTAACTTGCTAATGTCCTGGGCTTCCTCTATGGCAGTTACCTTCATTGCAAATCTTTTAGGCAAGGATCTGAGAATCTTCCTCACCAGTTTTTCTTCTGACATTTTTTCTCCCAGTGCTCCTGAGGTGTTGGCAATCTCCAAGATGTTCATGTGAAATTCATGGATGGTTTCATCTTCCATCATTTTTAGATTCTCAAACTTAGTGGTCAACATCTGAAGCCTTGACATCTTTACTTTGGAAGTGCCCTCATGAGTAGTTTTGAGGGTGTCCCAAACTTCCTTGGCCAGTTCATATTGATGTACTAATCTGAAGATGTTTCTATCAATTCCATTGAACAAGGCATTTAAGGCTTTTGAATTTCCCAGAGCTAACTCATCTTCTTCTTTACTCCAATCTTCCTCAGGCTTCAGACTGATTGTCCCATCTCTTTCAGTTATGGTGGGATGACTCCATCCTTTGTCAGCAGCTCTCCAAGCCTTTTTGTCCAGAGATTTTAGGAAGGCAATCATACGAGGTTTCCAATAGTCATAATTAGTTCCATCCAGAATGGGTGGTCTGTTTCCAAAAACTCCTTCTTTGTCCATAGTGCCAGAAAGTGATATCCCTAGATCTCACCCAGTAATACAGGCAGGGTGCCTGCTCTGATGCCAATTGAAAATTCTGGCTTCAGATACCCAATGTCACGTCCAATGTTATGACAATGTATCTGACTTACTATATGACAGTAAATACAAAAGCAGTAAATAACACAGTCAATTGTTTACCCAGTTCAGTGTGCAACAACACCTACTCTGGGGGCTACCAAGCCAGGGAGAGAATCCACTATAAGAGATGTTAATTCAGGAATAAACCAACCAGTTTATCTCCTTCACTTAAGACCTACCCAATGCAATTCTAATCTAAGTACAACTTAAACCTGAGTTCCTACTCACTCCCCCTCAATCACAGCAGTGATACATAAACCAATTTGACTTGAGAATTGATGAAGACACTCTTCAAAACACACTCTTGATTATGCTTCACAGCTTTTTAATCAAGTAACACAATCACTCGTGCTTCACAGCTTTGAGTGATGTACACAACTAACTTGACTCTGCTTCACAGCTTTAGTCAAGTAACATTCAAACACTCTTGCTTCAAAGCTTTGAGTGCTACACAACCCTTACAATTGAAACCTATTCCAAGACACTTATCACAATGATAATTGCTTGGAGTACAATTAAACAAATCTATACAGATTACAAACTCGATCTTCTAATTAATCAGCAGGGATAATCTCAAAAAACCGCAGCTCTGTTGAATATATAGCAGCTGCAACTTCAGTTAGGGTTTCCAAAAACCTAGGGTTGATTCCGTTTGACTTAAAGTCCAGGTCACAGTACTTTGTTGATCAGGATAGGATTGAGCGAGGTTACTCCTCAGAAAACGCAGGATTCTGTTTAGGAAGGACTGAGTTATTTCCTGAAAAAACTCAGACTTATCCAATCCTGTAATCCTGCTAGTTCAGAACAGGATGTCATAACATCTGTTATGACATCTGAGAAAACCTGTCTACTGATTAGCTAAATGTGATCATTTTGCAAACATGCTCAGATACACACTTATGAACATCAGTATTTGAGTTACAATATTTTTCTGCATATGTACCTAAAGAGTTAGTACAACCTTAACTAGAATGTTATGACATCAGTCATGACATTCACACATACACTTGGAATTTACCAAAAATACAAGCCAATACCTAAACACCTACAGTAATAAATTTCTTTGTTATTTTGTAATAAACAATAATAAACTCTATGGCCCGGTGTCTTACCCGAGGCACCGTGGTTTCATTTGTGAGGGCATATAAATTGTCATTTCATATATCATGAATGAAAATCTTGGACGTTTTCTCGCATTGCAAATTTTGTGCTCCTTTTCTGTTTTTCTTTCCTTTACATATATTTCAAAACAGCTGTATTTACACACACACTCACTCATACAGGTTTCAATCCACTCTGGATCTCACTGATAACAACCCTGCTACCGCCAGTTATGACTTCGAAAATCCGATCAACTTAGCCGAAGACGAAGGTGAAGATGATTGCGAAGTGCCTGGCGAGCTTGCAAGACTGTTGCTTCAGGAAGAGAGGGCAATTCAACCCCATGAAGAGCCAGTGGAAACAATAAACTTGGGTACTGAGGCAGACAGGAAAGAGGTAAAGATTGGTGCCAACCTAGAGCTCAGCGTGAAGCAACGGTTAACCAAGATGTTACATGACTATATGGAGATCTTTGCCTGGTCCTACGAAGACATGCCCGGGTTGGATACCGATATTGTGGTCCATCACTTGCCAACTAGGGAAGACTGCCCTCCAGTTAAGCAAAAGGTCTGTCGTATGCGTCCAGAGATGTCTGAGAAGATTAAAGCCGAGGTCATGAAACAGTTTGACGCTGGGTTCCTTGCAGTGACTTCTTACCCTCAATGGGTTGCTAATGTGGTGCCGGTACCAAAGAAAGACGGTAAGGTCAGAATGTGTGTCGACTACAGGGATCTGAACAGGGCCAGCCCCAAAGATGACTTCCCCTTACCTCACATTGATGTCCTTGTTAATAATACAGCTCAGCATAAGGTGTTCTCTTTCATGGATGGCTTTTCAGGTTACAATCAGATCAAGATGGCACCTGAAGACATGGAAAAGACTACATTTGTTACTCAGTGGGGCACGTTCTGCTACAAGGTCATGCCATTCGGGTTGAAGAACGCTGGGGCAACCTACCAACGTGCCATGGTTGCTCTATTTCATGACATGATCCATCATGAGATAGAAGTGTATGTGGACGACATGATCGCCAGGTCCCAGACTGAGGAAGAACACCTAGATCATCTGCAGAAGTTATTTGACCGGTTGAAACTATACAAGCTGAGGTTGAACCCGAACAAGTGCACCTTCGGGGTAAGATCTGGGAAGTTGCTAGGCTTCGTTGTAAGTGACAAGGGAATTCAAGTGGACCCTGCTAAGGTCAAAGCTATTCAAGAGATGCCAGTTCCTAGGACAGAGAAGGAAGTCAGAGGCTTTTTAGGACGCCTGAACTACATTGCCTGGTTCATCTCGCATCTGACTGCTACCTGTGAGCCAATCTTCAAGCTGCTGAAGAAAGATCAGGTAGTACGTTGGAATGATGAATGTCAGGCTGCTTTCGACAGAATCAAAGAGTATCTCCAAGAACCACCTATCCTTATTCCACCGGTTGAAGGGAGACCTCTGATACTATACCTGACAGTACTCGACAACTCAATGGGGTGTGTGCTGGGGCAGCATGACGAGTCTGGCCGAAAAGAGCATGCCATTTATTACCTTAGCAAAAAGTTTACCGACTGTGAGACCCGATACTCACTGCTTGAGAAAACTTGATGCGCTTTGGTATGGGCTGCTCGTCGGCTGAGACAGTATATGCTGACTCATACTACTTTGTTGATCTCAAAGATGGATCCTATAAAGTACATATTCGAAAAGCCTGCTCTGTCTGGGAGAATTGCAAGATGGCAAATGATCTTGACGGAATACGACATTTAGTACACAACCCAGAAAGCCATCAAGGGGAGTGTATTGGCAGACCACTTGGCACATCAGGCTGTCGACGACTATCAGTCAATGAATTTTGAGTTTCCGGATGAAAGCATCATGATAGTAACTGATTGTGAAGTACCTGGACCGGATGAAGGACCTGAACCAGGATCCCGATGGTCTATGCACTTTGACGGAGCCTCCAACGCTTTGGGAAACGGTATCGGCGCCATCATCATATCTCCTCAAGGTACTCATACTCCGCTCACTGCCCGACTATGTTTCAACTGTACTAATAACATGGCGGAGTATGAGGCGTGCATCATGGGTCTTCAAGATGCGATCGACTTAAGGATCAAGTTTCTGAGCGTCTTCGGAGATTCCGCTCTTGTGATCAATCAGATCAAAGGAGAGTGGGATACGAAACATACAAACCTAATTCCTTACAGAGAATGTGTGTTGGCTTTAATCCCCCACTTCACAGAGATAACTTTTGAGCACTTTCCAAGAGAAGAGAATCAGTTAGCGGACGCGTTAGCTACAATGTCTTCTATGTTCAAGGTCAAATGGGATAATGAGGCTCCCCGAATCATCATCTGGAAATTGGACGAACCGGCATACTGTTGTGATCTCGAGACTGAATTGGTGACTGAGAAGCCTTGGTACCATGAAGTAAAAAGATATCTGGAAGCTCGGGAATACCCCGAAGGTGCCTCTATCAATGATAAGAAATTCCTGAGGAGGTTCGCAGCCAAGTTCTTCCTTAGTAACGACATCTTGTATAAGCGAAACCATGATTCAACCCTACTGCGTTGTGTGGATAAGACTGAAGCAGAAAGGATCATGGAAGAGCTACATGAAGGGACCTTTGGTACACACTCCAGTGGGCACACTATGGCTAAGAAAATCCTTCGGGCAGGATATTACTGGTCCACAATGGAAGCTGACTGTTACCAACATTCCAGGACATGCCATAAGTGCCAGATTTATGCAGACAAGGTGCATGTTCCTCCAGTTCCCCTGAACGTTCTGACTGCGCCTTGGCCGTTTGCAATGTGGGGCATAGACATGATCGGTGAGATTAAACCTACGGCATCTAATGGGCATCGCTTCATCCTGGTAGCGATCGATTATTTTACGAAGTGGGTCGAAGCAGCATCCTATGCTACGGTAACCAAGACTGTTGTGGCACGGTTCATTCGGCATAATCTGATCTGTCGGTACGGCGTCCCAGAGAGAATTATTACAGACAACGGTACCAATCTGAATAACAAGATGATCGCTGAGCTCTGCGAGCAGTTCAAGATACAGCACCACAATTCTTCTCCTTACAGACCGAAGATGAATGGGGCTGTAGAAGCAGCGAATAAGAACATCAAGAAAATCGTGCAGAAAATGACAGTGACTTATAAGGATTGGCACGAGATGTTACCGTTCGCTCTACATGGGTACCGTACCTCAGCTAGGACGTCAACCGGGGCAACTCCTTTCTCTCTGGTTTATGGTATGGAGGCAGTCTTGCCGATCGAAGTGCAGATACCCTCTCTCCGGATAATGAAGGATGCAAATCTAAGCGAGGATGATTGGATCCAGACACGACTTGATCAGCTCAACCTCATTGATGAAAAGAGACTCGCTGCTATCTGTCATGGTCAGGCGTATCAAAAACGGATGATCAGGGCATTTAACAAAAAGGCCAGACCACAGGAATATCAAGTTGGGGATCTGGTAATCAAGAGAATCATCCTTCCTCAGAGTGATCCAAGGGGCAAATGGACCCCTACGTACGAAGGGCCATTTGTGGTTAAGTATGTGTTCTCAGGAGGAGCCATGATTCTAACCAATATGGATGGTGACGACCTTCCTCACCCCGCCAATGCAGACATAGTAAAAAGATACTACGCATGAAAAAGACCCGCTAGGCTGACATGCCTAGGCAAAAATTAGGGCTTCCCGGCGAACCAAAAGGGTTCGGGCAAAATGAAGGGATGAAAATAAAAAAATCTGTACACCCGGCAAGTCGAAAACCTGAAAAGGCGGCTTGGGCAAAAATGGGTATCCCGGTGGACTGAAAACCCGAAAGGGCGGTCCAGGCAAAAATTAGGGATGAAAGCGTAATACTATGTCTCATTGATCACTTTGCATCCAGAATCCGGTATCTACATCAAGTTCAGACGGCATCGATCAATCAGCTTCACTTTCAACCAAGGTCATCAAGTGATGAGACGCTCGGAGTTATAAAGGCAATAGCAGAGTTAAAACCCAGTGGGATCATTCATTTCACACAACTGTTTTATTTTCTTTTGTACAAAGTTTGTATAAACTCTTTTGATTGGCGGCGTCCTCTTACTAGGACGTCAGCCTCTTGTACACAAAACGCCTATTTTCAGGCCATCCAAAATCAATACAAATATACTTTTCAGTTAAAAGTGCCAATTGTTTTTCTTTTTTTTCTGTTTTGTTTTGCGAAGAACGTCCAAGGTTCAATTTTTGATATATGCATTGACAATAATTTGCTAACTCATAAATATTTGCATACGAAACAAAGAATTAATTACAGGCGACACTAGAAACAGGGGCAATAAAGAGTTGTCTAAGCAATCTAATTGTTCTGCGCTCCAAGGTACCAAGGTAGGTTCAGCTGAAGAACATGACCAGTACATCTCAATTCCCCAGAGAGTAAGCCAGCAAGCAGTGCATTCTTCTCCAAGCATATTATCAAATCTCAAGGAAGTTGAGTATCCTCCAACAGACCTCAACATTCCCCAGCAGCATATAGATATCCTTAACAAGCATCCCCGACAGTCTTGGTCTAAAGATTGTTCCCCGGCGGCATATCAACATTCAAGGAATCATTCCCCCGCAGTTCAAACTCCCCCAGGAAAGTCCAATCTAGTTCCCCAGGAAAATTGGAATCCATCTCCCCAAGCAGTAAGCTTATCCCCAGTATATTCTGGAAGCTTATCCTCGCAGAGCACGAACGCGTCTCCCGGCTTTATTCAAAGAGTTATTTCCTTAACAGGATATAACTGGGTTATCCTCAGCCAAAAGCCACGGAAAGATCGTCCTCGACGAAGCCTTCTCACCCCTAGCGAAGTCTATTCATACTTCTAATACAGCAAAGATATCCTCAGCAAGTTATTATCAACAATTCAGCAAAAGCATCCAATTCCCCACAGAGTATCACTCCCCAGCATGATCGCTAGAGTATTCTTCTCCCCGCAGAATCTTCCATTTGCCAAGTTTATTCCTCAACGGAGTCATCTTCTCCTACCGGTATTCTTGCAGTTATCATCCCCGACGGAAGCAAAATCTACTCTTCAATATCAGCCCAGGAGTGACTTCCCGGCACCCGTCAAGGATTTACTTTCCTAGACGAAAAGCATACATCCCTAGAACATCACATACATCATTATAGCATGCATGTACGTATCATATCATACAAATCGCATTTATGTTGAGAACATCATTGCTTGGTCCATATCATGCATGGCATATGACTGACCTCTACCTTTCAGGAAAGATTCAGCTAAATTCTCCATCATATTTCAAGACTTAGACCGGTTCAGTTAATCGACTCCAAAGATTTCTTATCCAGTCCAAGGCCTTCTCTAGTCCAGCTAAATCGACTCCCAACAGATTTTTCTGATGAAGACTCAGTAGAAGTTATCAGATTATAATGGTTCTCTCTCCGACGGTGCATGAGATAATAATTCCATTTTAGGTTTTTCTTTGAGATTATAATTTCCTATTGGTTCTCTCTCCGACGGTGCATGAGATGATAATTCCATTTTAGGTTTTTCTTCGAGATTATAATTTCCTATGGTTCCCTCTCCGATGGTGCGTGAGGTGATAATTCCCTTTTAGGTTATAATTTCCTATGGTTCCCTCTCCGATGGTGCGTGAGGTGATAATTCCCTTTTAGGTTATAATTTCCTATGGTTCCCTCTCCGATGGTGCGTGAGGTGATAAGTCCCTTTCAGGTTATGATTTCCTTTGGTCCTCTCCCCGACGGTGCGTGAGATGTAATTCCCTTTTAGGTTATAATATCCTTTGGTCCTCTCCCCGACGGTGCGTGAGATGTAATTCCCTTTCAGGTTATAATTTCCTTTGGTCCTCTCCCCGACGGTGCGTGAGATGTAATTCCCTTTTAGGTTATAATATCCTTTGGTCCTCTCCCCGATGGTGCGTGAGATGTAATTCCCTTTCAGGTTATAATGTCCTTTGGTCCTCTCCCCGACGGTGCGTGAGATGTAATTCCCTTTCAGATTATAATTGCCTATTGGTTCTCTTCCCAATACTGCGAAGATGGTAATTCCCACCAAGATTTTCTCAACGAGCGTTGTTGAAGTTAAAGTCACCCAAGGTTCTCTTACCATTCATGCTAAGGTAGTAACCATCCCTGGTTCATTCATCATCTTGTGAAGCTCTAGACTCAGCTCCTGTAACCAGTCAGGACATATCTATACCAAGCATCTGAAAACCAACTCCTGCAACAAGTCAGGTACTCATTTTTCTGTTTTGCAGGTACGCAAGTTCTCGCTAAGGAATCTCTTATGCGATCAACGTCCAGATGGCATCTATAAGCCCATCATCCCCCATCAATCTTCAAATGGCATCTATAAGCCCATTCCATCATCGCACTGCTACTATGTGAGCGCAAATTTCTGGGCACTCTAGTGTTCAATCATCTTCTACCCTCGGATTACGAAAGGCACGTCAGCCAATCTGCATCCTCAAGTCTAAGAAGATTGAACAGGGGCAACTGTTGTACCCCAAAATTTGCCCTCCCATATTCTCCAAGAAATTGCCAAATCAAAGCTTCAAAACTCTCCAAAGGTTGCACAGTGTAAGGGGTCTCCTATACAGTCAAAACTAGGGTTTGTATTCTGGTCAAGAAAATGAAGTTTTCAAAGGTCCAAGCAAGTCTCACATGCCTACAAATATGGTCAAGCATCCTCATGTCAAGTTTCAAGACTTTCAGCTCAAAATTGCACAGTCAAAACCCTAAATTGCACTACAGTCAACTGTAGGGGCAAAATGGTCATTTGGCAGTCAAAAGTTCAAATTTTTGGTCAACATATCATTTTGAAGCCACAAACATCATTTGATCAATGCTTGATCATGATTCTCAAAGCTTGGCTCAAAAATCATCAAGATGCAAAAGTTTCCTTATTTGGACAACTGAAAAAGTCAACTGTAAATTGACCAGGGCATAACTTTCACATGGATTATCATAAAAATTCCATCCAAAGCTCATTTTGAAGAGAAAGACATTTACTACAACTCATCTTCACACTTCAAGTCCAAGAAATGCTCTCACAAAAAGTTATCAATTTCAACATTATAGGTCATTTTCAAAAGTCAACAAAAAGGGACTTTAAGTCAAAGGCCATAACTTGAGATTGGTAAATCAAAATGACATGGGACCAAAGGCATTGGTTAGAGGACTCAAATACCTTTCCAAAATGTCCAAGAACATGAGAAAAGCTTAAAAATTGAGCAAGTTATGCCTTGTGGAAGTTGGGAAATTTTTGGATATTTTGAAAAGTCAACATTGGTTCAAATGACCTAAAATTGCTAATGGGCCCATTTTTCTTCCATAATTCATCATTCCAAGCATGTGCACGACCACTTGGCCCAAAGGGAAGTATTTCTTCATTTTTTATTTATTTATTTGAATTTTTATTTATAATAATTCATTTAAATCAATTAAATATATGAAAAATATTTAACTTAACCTAACAAATCTTTTTGCACATGTAATCTACTCAATAATTCGTGTGAAATCAAATATGGAAAGATTTGGATTGAATTGATCTTAATTTGTACAAAAACATATGGAAAAGATTGAAAAAAGATCCTTGAAAATCAATTTTCAAAAACTATGAATGCAAGAGATTTGGATGATTCTTTTTAACCTAATTCATTACTACATATGCAAGGATCACAACCCTAGTGCCATTACAGACGCAGCTGCTCAAAAACCAGGAAATAAAACTTGGATTTTTTTGCAAAAAAACTCAATACTGAAAACTAATTTGTAGGTGGTTTCAAGCCAGGATTTCCATCTCATTAGCTTCCTCAAGCATTACTGAACGTTTTCCAATCACAAACGCTCATCAAAACGCCCAGAATTGGTACAATGGAGTAAAACTGTTTCAAATAAAATTCACAATCGTGCATCTTCATTCATGCGTTTATTGCAAGTTTTGATATGTGATTTACATTCCTTATGCTATTCTGAAGCTAACCCATGCATTTGATTGTATTTTTGTGCATTACACGCGATTATGCCATTGTTGATATTTAGGGTTCTTCAACCTTCAAATTGGGGGTTTTGAAATAAGGCAAAATTGGAGGCTGAGACCAAAGCCATTGAATTCAACGCGTTTGGACGAACAGAAACCATCACTCGCGATCAATTTATGAGGCCTTATGGCCTATTCGCTATTTTTTCATATGGCACTTTTAGCAACGTTTGAAAACCGTTGCTCTTTGTTTGTATATTTCAGGAAAAAGAAAACCAACGAGGAAGACGCTTAGGTGGCTGTCCATGAGTGGAGCGTTCAAATTTTTCGCGCGTTTTGAATCACTGACCATTATTTCTTTTATAATGTTTATTCGTTATTATATATTAAACGCGTTTGGGATGGTTCAGTGGTAGGTACATGTGCTGGCAATGTCCATGACCTGGGTTCGAGCCCCAGGTCTTCATTATCTCAATGTTATTTTTCCATTTATATTCACCTGCAGTTCAAGTCTTGAAGCGCGCCATACACCTTCCTAATCAAGCGTCCACGCGTCCCAGGAAATCCAATCAATGGCCATAATCTGACGAACAGCATAGTCGTTAGTCAATGAGTCCACGTGCCAACGTGAAAAGTCAGCAAAGGCCAAAGCATATTGGGCCAGGTTTACTAGGAGAAAACCTCCTGATTGGGGTCTGAACCCCCAGGTTTGCAAACCCTCTTCATTAGTTTTTTTTGTTTTTTTTGTTTCTTTATTTTCAATTATTATTTTTAATTAATTCTGCTAATTTAATTATTATTTTCATAAAAAAACATAAAATGCCATAAAAATCAAAAAAAAGGAAAAATATAATAAATATTTTTGTTTTAATATTTTCCATAAATAAATTGTGTATAATTATTTAGTTTTAAATTAGGTTGTAATTTTAATTCTTTTCATAATAAAATCTAAAAAACATAGAATTAGGTTTAATTAATGTTTTTATTCCTTTTTATTTTTCCTTTTTTATAATAATATTATTTATTTTATTTATTTTTATAATTAAATTTGTATATAAAAATTAGGGTTAATTTAGGTTAAATTCTAATGTTTTCTTAATAAATTAAAATAAAATAGAATTAGGGTTAGCGTTTAATTTCAATTAATTTTTTCTATTAAATCTTAAAATACTAAAAATACCAAAAAAAAACAAGTTCTTTCTTTTTTAATCAATTAACTCTATCATTAATTCAATTTTTTGCAAAAGGGTCCAACGCCCTCGTTCTTAATTTCTTATTAATTCGCGTATTTGTTTTATTTTCGTTTAAATATTTATGTATCTCTCCCAAAGCCGTGTAAATAATTGCTCGCACTTTTAATTCTTTATTTTCTTTTATTTCTTTATTTTTCCTGTCAAATCGGGTTCGAGAAATTTTGGCGATGTGGACCCGCGCCATTTGTAATAGCTTAGAATTTTTACATTCCCGCAATATTTTTAACTGTAAATAAAGGCATGAAAGAATGTATGGACAAAATAAAAACAAGCGTAGAACACCAATAAACATGACAAGATAAATGCAAATGAACATGACACACAAATCACACACCACCCCTAGGGTACGCCTCACTGTTGCCTTGCCTCGAAAGGTGATCGTCGAGTAGAGGATGTCTTAGTAAGTCCTCATGATCCGGGAACCTGGCATGAGGGTAGCTTCTAAGGTGTCTTCCTATTGCTCCGGTGATCACCATGTCCTGAACCTTCGAATTGACCCGAACACCTCCAACGGTGGTGCTACCTACCTCTCAATGGTGGGATGACACTACTTTAAAGGACATTTACACAGACGAATTCCTTAGGGTAGGTGGATGACTCGTAGATACTTGCTCTAATTTCAAAACAAATCAAAAACTCTTTTCACACCGACACTTTTCAAAAAGCTTTCGAAAGCAATTTTTCAAACACTCTTGAGGACCGATACAAGAGTCGAACTGGAATTTTCAAAGAAACTTTTTAAAACCCACAGTTGAAAAGCAAACAAACCATTTTTGAAAACACAAATGAGCAAGTATCTAAGAGCCCATGGATAACCATGGATAGAAAGGGTGCTAACACCTTCCCTTTCTATAATCTACCTCCCGAACCGAGAGCAATCTCTACAAGGAATTTTTCTGTGCTTTTGTCCTTTCTATTTGGAGAAAATAAAAGACGGTGGCGACTCTTGCTTCCGCGACATTTCGCGAACCAGCGTTAAACAGTCAGTTCCAGATCCACCGATCACAGATATGGATCTGCAGTACAATACGTGAGTGTGTGTAAGAAAAATAGTTTTTTTGATAAAGTGTGAGACAGAAAAGAAAAACAAGGAGCACAAAATTTGTAATGCAAGAAACGTCCAATGTTTTATTAATGAATGAAAATGACAAATAATAAGCCCTCACAAGCAAAGCCAAGGTGCCTCGGGCAAGGCACCAGGCGGTAAAGTTTCAAACTGTCTATTACAAATCTTAAAACAAAAGTCAATTACTGTGGAATAAAAGAAATAGGTATGAAGTCCTTCACTGTCCAGTTATTCAGTCCACCATTGGTTATTGGGTAGATCCAGCTGTCTATGTCTGAATCTTCTTCACTGTCCTCAATTGCATTAACTCCCCGATTGCTGATGTGTAGATGAGGTCTTCCAATCCGTGCGTGCCTAACAGCCCTCTGAGCCCCTGTAGTAAAGCCCAAACCAAATTTGTCAGTTTTGTGAGTGAAATCAGGGAGCTGACCCCAATTGGTACACCCACCTTCTTTAATGACAACCTTGGCATCCTTGAGAAAAGCCATCTTCAGTGGAGGGTTATTGGTAGTAACTTCGGTTGACGCCAAAGTCTGAGGGACTTCTTTGAAATTCTGACAAGGAGTTTCTATGAATTCCCCGTCCATCTCCACGTAGCAGAAAGAATTGAGTATCTTCCCCTTCACCGGATATTTCAGCATTTGATGGAGTGTGGAAGTAACTGCCCCAGCCTTATGAATCCAAGGATGACCCAACAAACAAGAATATAACGGCTTGATATCCATTACGTAAAAGGTGGACCCAAAGGTTTGAGAACCCACTTTGACAGGGATGTCCACCTCCCCGTGCACCATTCTTTTTGATCCATCAAAAGCCCTTACCACAATGTTACTCGGCTTTAGAATCAAACCTTTACAATCCAGACGGTCTAACGCTTTCTTTGGCAGAACATTCAATGAGGACCTGGTATCTACCAGCACATGGGCCACAGTGGTGCCCCTACACTCGATCGAGACGTGTAGAGCATCATTATGATCTCTTCCTTTCGGTGTCAGATCCACATCTGAAAAACCCAGCCCATTGTCAGCAGTCAGGCTAGCCACACAATCTTTAAACTGATCTGCGGAAGTTTCCTGCGGCACATGCGTAGTCTTGAGAAATGCAATCAAAGCCTTCGCATGGGCTTCGGAATACAACAGTAGGGACAACATGGAGATTTTTGATGGGGTCTGCCCCAGCTGTTCGACCATATTGTAATTGCTCATCTTGATAATTTTCAATATTTCCTCTATTTCTTGTTTAGGGGTTTCCACAATGATTTTCCTAGGTGCCTCCGTCCGGGCAGGCTCACCTATGATTTCTTTGCCCCGAGTCCCAGATGGCTCGGCGACAGGGGTGATAACTGGAGTAGGAACTGGGACAATAGTTGATGTACTAGCAGACGAAATGACAACAGCTTTATGGACAGTCGGAGGGGAAATATAGGGAGAAAAGAGTCTTCCACTTCTGGTGACCTTGCTAGCCCAAACAATATTATTGACATCAATATCAGCTTCTTCATTCTTCAAGTCTTGTTTAACACCATGGTAATACACATCAGCACCATAGTGCCAAGGAACAGCCTTATCCGAAGTGTATGGGATGGGACCAGGAACAATGATTATTAATAGAGCAATTCTTGGAACAGGTGTAATCCTAACAGGTTTTCTCGAGGAAACCTTGGAAGGATTGGCGGAAATGGTGATAATGGCAACGTCTTCATTTGGAACAAACGGAAACATAGTCTTCTCAAACAAAATCTCTTTATTATCCATCAGGCGCTGAACACCTGACTTCAACAAACAACAACCGGAAGGCAGAATTGAACACATGTGGCAACCTTCACCACAACCCGAAAATAAACGGATAACAGAAAATTCCTCTTAACCGTCATCAGAGGGGTAGAAATTTCGTCGACAGAGGTCACAAACAAATTGGTGTTAACAACATTAACTCCATGACCATGTTTGGGCATAGTCTCAGTTATGACATTGGGCTTTTTCAGAGCATCAAACTCAATCTCTTTGGCTTCGAGCAAATCTTGCACTTTGTTTCTCAGAGCCTAGTAATCGTTTGTATCATGGCTCGGACTCTTGGAATGGTAGGCACACCGCGCATTGGGATTGTATCTGGGAGAAGTAGTGTTTGGATTCTTGGGAGCCTCTCTCAAGGTTGCCAAGTTGGATTTCAGCAGATGAGGTAGAACTTCAGCCAAAGTCATATTGATGCGGGTAAACTTCCATTACGGTCTTTACATTCTTTGTTGATTATTATGTTGTGGAGTAACTGCGGGTCTTGGTATCACTACAACATTTATCGTTTGACGGTGTTCAGATCTATATTGGCCCCTCGGGCTATAGACTGCACTAGCTTCCTTCTTATTGGTGAAAGGCTTCTTTGCTGCACTTGACGAAGCATCCTTCTGTATTTTACCACTTCAAATGCCAGCCTCTACTATTTCTCCCGTCAAAATCAACTCAGTAAAACCAGATGACGAGCTGCCGATCAAGTGATTGAAAAATGGACCAGATAGCGTCCCTAGAAATATGTCAACCAACTCCTATCAGACAAAGGGGGTTGGACTCTTCCAGCTAAGTCTCTCCACTTTTGAGCATAGTCCTTAAAACCTCCATCTGCACCCATGGACATACCCTGGAGCTGAGTACGAGTGGGAGCAAGGTCGGTGTTGTACTGGTATTGCTTGTAGAAAGCAGCAGCAATATCTTCCCAGTTTCGGACACTGGCTCCTTCCAACTGATAAAACCATTCAAGCTGAGTCCCTAACAGACTATCTTGAAAGAAGTGCACCCACAAATTTCTATCAGCAGTGTGGGGTTGGATTTTCCTAACATACGAGCGGAGATGGAGTTTTGGGCAGGATACTCCATCATATTTAGCAAAAACTAGAGCTTTGAACTTATGAGGGATGACCACTCCTGATACCAGTCCCAATTTTTCGAAGTCCAAACCAGGGATTTTCTAAATCTCCATAGCACTCAGACGGCTTCATAGGGCTTCCCAAGCTTCTGGGCACGAGCTCAGACCCATTGTAGGTAAGGCTGCATAGGAAGGGAAGTCTTTGGTCCCAACTCTTGGGGGTCAGATCTGTTCACCATGCCCCAAGCTCGTATAAACCTTCGACGGTGCTCCTTAACGTCCTCCTTGTAGTTAAATACAATGTCCTCAAGAAGTAGCTCATGGGGACCATCTCTCTGAGCACGACCAAATTGTTGCAAAGCTAGACACAAATTGTAAGTTATACCCCCTCTGATTCCAAGCAATGGGACATTAAGGTATCCCTCACAATAGTCAATAACAACAGTGTCTTCCATAGCCCGGGAACACCAAAGAATATATGTATAAGCAAGTGACATTATTCTGTAGGACCAACCAAAACCTTCTTCGTTCTTCAGCACAGACTTAGGGAGGTGAGAAATAAACCACCTCGACAGCAATAACACGCAACACATAAGAGCCCCTCTTCTCCTCACGGTACGAGCATAGAGGGCATGCAAGATATCTCCAAGCAAGGTAGGCACAGGGTTGCGAGAAAGGAAAATCTTGACAGCATTCACATCTACAAAGGAATCCGGATTCGAGAAGAGAACCAAACCATAGATAAGGAGAGCCAAGATGTCTTCAAAATCCTGAAAATCCAAATTATCCCAGAATAGCTGAGCCTGGTCTATCAGAAATTTGGCTAGAAAACCTTCGACCCCGCTTCGTGTTTCCCAATTGGATACCACATCGGCCCATTTTAAATGCAGAGTTGAGGCAGTGTCTTCTGGTCTAGGAACTTCTTCCATACCTGTGAAGGGTACCTGTTCAAGGATGGATATTCCCAATAGATGAGAGAACTCTTCCAAGGTGGGTACCAGCTGGTAATCTGGAAAGGTGAAGCAATGATGCACGGGATCGAAGAACTGAAAAAGTACGCTCATCATCTGCTCATCAAGATTTAAAGTGACCAGGCTGAGAAGTTGACCGTGTCTCTTAATGAACATAGAAGTCTCAGAAACTCTTGAGGCTAGCTCTTTAAGTTGGGCAGGTATTTGCACAAAGTTGACTCGGATAGTATTTCTACACACAGAAGCCATAATCTGCAAAACAGAACAAAGATAAATTCCCTTGGTCTTTGAAATGGTTAGTGTAATGAAGTATGAATGCCATGTTATGATGCATGATGTCATGGTAAACCACATGTATAGCAAACACAGATATTGCAAACACAGTAAAATCACACAAAGCCCTTAGGTTTAAGTCTTGCATGAGGTCAAAGGTAGTACCCTCTTGAAGTTAAGTTGGTTTTAACCTGTCCTAGAAAAAGTAACCGGGTTCTAGAGGATATCAATATCACTGACCATCCTCCATCGGTCATGGTTTCAGCTCACATAATATTTTCTTGCGGCCGGAACTATCTCGAGAGTATGGTCTCAATGAGTGTAGCATCGAGTATCAACCAGTTCTCAGCTTTACACCGAGGCTGACTATCTCACTACTTTCTAATGTCTAAGTTGGTCGATTAAAGGTTCTAAGGTCAGTTGATGCTTAACGACACCATGCAGCGGCCCTGTATTCTCCTCGTTTCTCCAAAAGAGATACCGATACCAACCAATGTGCCACATCAATGTAGCTACTGCTTCAACCGTATCGTTCTATGCTGTACAATTCCCTCATAGTCTATTGCTACTTACCTAAAAGGTATCCTCAGATCCGGGTTAGGATCTATAGTAACTCTCAAACAAAACCCTTAAAATTAAAGCAATCAAAGCAATCAAGAGAACCAATTATGATGAACTAGATCCTAAGGTATATCCCACTTAATTTTTATCCCCAACAGAGTCGCCAGTTCTGTGATACGGTGGCAGAACCGACTGTTTGAATGCTGGTATGTGTTTTTTGTTTGCAAAATATCGCGGTAAGCAAGAGTCTCCACCGACTTTTATTTTATCCAACCGGAAAGGAAAAACTACAGAAAAAATCCTTTTTCGAGATTTTGAGTACGGGGGGTAGATTATAGAAAGGGAAGGTGTTAGCACCCTTTTCATCCATGGTTTTCCATGGGCTCTTAGGTACTTGCTCATCTTTTAAAATTGCTTGTGTATGTGCTTTGCTTTGAAAATGTTTGACTTCGTGATAACCCTTGTATCAGTCCTCAAAGGTGTGACAAAGTTGTTTTGAAAATTATTTTGAAAAATGTGTAAGTGTGAAGAGTTTTGATTTGAGCAAGTACCTACTAGCATCTACTTACTCGAAAAGAGATCGTTTCTATTCTCGTTTCCTTTAGACAATGCTATCCTACTATTGAGAAATAAGTAGCACCATCGTTGGAGTTGTAAGGGTCAATTTAAAAGGGACGCGCGATCACTAAAGCAATGTTAGGACACATTAGTAATAACCCTAGAGTCTTAAGATCATATTTGAGGCAACATTTCCGAGGCAACCTTTCCGAGGCAACATTATGAGGCAACATCCGAATGACACATTTGATCTTTTTAGACAGAAGGGTAATCACTAAGACACCCTATACTTAATGATCGTTTATCGAAGGCAACCGAAGTGAGAGTATACCCTAAGAGTGATATGTGCGAGTGATCTGTTTTCAATTATTTAGTCTTTGCACATTAGGGTTTTCTAACTGGATTAATTTGTCATGCATTCTTATCATACAATCCTATTAGCATACATCTAAACAGTCAAATATTTGCGAGAATTAAAATATGGGAAAGTAAATCTACGCTATTACAAGGCTTCGGGAGAGGGATTAATTACATAGCCCAAAACCCGGGAAGAAAGCGATAAGCAAAAAAAAACCTAGATTAAACTATTACAAACCATGAACAGTTACAAAAATATTGGCAAAAATAATAATACGCGCGCGATGAATCTAATACGAAACAACTAGGGTTTTGACCCTTGCCTAAACCTAATTATGGTTAGTTAAAAAAATGTTTTTGTTTTCTTATTTTAAGAAAATAAAGAAATTATTAAATTAAAAAAGAAAAGCCTAATTCTAATTAATTTTAATTTTAAGGAAAAAATGAATTAATTTAATCTACAACCAATTTTTGTATTTTTATTTATTTGAAAAAAAAGAGGAAAATAAAATTAAATCCAAAGTTTAACCTAATTTCTATTTGATTTTATTTTTGAAAACAAATTATAATTTTCCTAATTTAAACTAAATTAAATTAATTTTGATAAAATAAAAAAAAAACTAATCCTAATTTTTGATGAATTATTGATTTTATGGTTTTTGTGAAAAGAATAATTAATTTTTGAATTTAAAATAAATAAAAAAAATTCAAAGAATAAAAAATATAGAAAAAGAAATAAAATAAAGAAAAATTAGTAAATGGGCCTGGTGGTGTTTGCTGAAAAGGGGGGTTGAAATTGAATTTCTGGGCCCAAATGGCTAAGGCCTGCTTGACTTTGCTCAATCCAGTGTGCACGTTGACTGGGGGAGTATGGTAGTCCTCCAAGGGAAAGGCATTGGATCTGGAGCACTGATGAGTTGGATGGACAAATCTTAATGGCATATGGTGAACCTCTTGATTTGCAAAGCGTTGGATTGCCTGTTGAAAAATAATATGAAATAAAGGTTGGGACCTGGGGATCAAACCCATGTCCTCTACACTTTTCCCTTGCACGCTTACCAACTGAGCTATGATGCTTATTTGTGTATATAATAAAAATCAATTATAATATAATGAAAACAAAGATTCCTGAAAAAAATGCGCTAAATTCAAATTGCCCAACCAGGGGGCGCCATGCATCATCTTCTTCCTCCCATCCATCGTTTTAGCCCAAGACACCTTTACCTACGGACATGGCGTTGTAGCTATAACCCTGTGTGTTTCAAAAATTATCCATAGGCAACATAAATGACCATGGCTGGTACCAATCAACTCGTCTCATCCTCACGAGTATCATGGTACCAGAATCAATTTCTAATTTTACCTATCCTGCAAAGCCCTAAACAAGAACTCAAAACCCTAGCTATGGCAATATCCTGTACAGGCATTAATAATGCAATTAAGTGGTACCGATAGTTTGCAAACTCAATGATGAACACAAATATATAATCAAAACATGCATAGGATGAGTAAATTAATGAAATCGAATTTGAGTTTGGAAGCAAATCATGATACCTATAACTTACGATTCCAAGCGTGAAAAGGCTTCCAATTGATTGGGATATGTTCCTGGGATGTCCAACAATCTGTTGGCAATATGAGAATGGCACGAATTGGCCTCTAATATGGAAATTGGATAACCACTTTTCTTGAATTTTTTGAGTTTTGTTTTTCTCTTTTACGAATGCTCTCTTCCCTCTCATGCCCTGCCTTGCTTCTGTATATGTAATACAACTTATTAGGTCAACAAAAACGACCTCAATCTTGCTCATCATGAAGATTTGATTTGGTCTTTCATGGCATATGATTTCTTTCCAATTTTGCTCAAATTCAATCTTTTTCCAACCAAATCAGCCTTGCATGAATTGATTCTTAATTGATAGCACATAAGATCTTCCTTCAATGCAAAAATCATCCCTAAAACACAATATATGATTTATTTAGATTTATTTGATTTTATTTGAATTTTAAATGAACAAAAATAAAAATAAATTAAATAAATGAATAAATAAAGCATGGGGGGGTACCATAGGTCGTGGACTATGTTATCATTAAAGTGAAAGCATAAAAGTTGGGCCCATTTAGCAAAAAATGCAAATTTGAGCACATTTGACTTTTGACAATTTTGCAAAAAAGGTCAACTTGGCCAATGCATAACTCTCTCACTTTTGACCCTAGAGAGGTGTTCTTGGAATTTTTATAAATCTTAGGATGTCCTCTAAGCAACCTTTTTGGTCTCATCTCAATTGGGTCTTCTATATTCATGTATGAAGCTTTGACCCAAAAGGTGTTTTTGTTGACTTTTCAAAATGACCTATAATGTCCAAATTCATATATTTTGTGAGTGCATATTTTGAACTTGGGAGGTGAAGATGAATTGTAGGCAATTTCATCATCTTCAAAATGTGCTTTGGATGGGTCATTTCTGATAAAGTATGAGAAAGTTATGCTTGCTTAAAGTTGAGTTGAGTTTTCCTGCAAAATCCTAATTTAGCAACTTTTGGGTTTTGATGAATTGTGAGTAATCATTGATGAATCATGATCAACCGTTGATCAAATGATTAATTATACTTCAAAATGATGATGTTGACCAAAGATCTTGAGGTTTGACTGTATGTGGGCCATAGTTAACTTTTGACTTAGCACAATCGATTTTCAGGTCTTTGAGCAATTGACTGAGCAAACTTCCTCTGCAAGGCTTGAAACTTGACATGGATGAGCTTGAGAACATATTGGGACAATGGTGAGAATTTGGTATCCTTTGGTCTCAAGCATCTTGATGAAAAATGAAACCCTAATTTGAAGTAGACTGCCTTAGGAGAGAGTTTGTCTGGTCAACTTTTGAACTTCCTTGAGCAATTTGAGGACCTCACTTGACATGTATTGAGAAATATGGGAGGGAAAATTTTGGGGTACAACAGCTACCCTCAAGGGAAGATAGAAAATGTGTTAGTAAGGGTAGACAAGTTTGTGTTTCCTGTTGATTTAATCATCATGGACTTTGACGTAGATGAATATACTCTCGTTCTCATGGGAAAGTATTTCCTTGTTAAGGGAAGAATGCTAATTGATGTGGAAAAAGGAGAACTCACCATGAGGGTGAATGGTCAGCAAGTGGTTTTTAATGTGCTCAATGCATTACAATATCCTGATGAAGAGGTGGTTGATTGTTCTATGATTTCTAGCTAGGAAGGCATCATTCACAAAATTTTACTCAAGACAAGCAATGTTTGGACTCAAGAGCTGGTAAAATTAGAAAGAAGTGACATATCACAAGAAGCAATCATGTTTGGACCTCTGAACAAGCCTACTATTAAAAAGGATTTTATGGAGGTGCTATAATTACTTACTGATAATCATCAGCATAACTCACCTTCAATAGAAGTTCCTCCTGAACTTGAACTTAAGAAAATGCCTGCCTACTTGCAATATGCTTTTCTAGAGGCATGACAAGAGTTATCTATAATTGTGGCAACAAATATGATTGAAGAACATAAGAGCCAACTCCTGGAGATTCTGAAAAAACACAAGAGAACCATTGCTTGGAAAATTTCTGACATTAAGGGGATCAGCCTCACAGTTTGCATGTACAAACTTTTGCTAGAGGAAAATGCTAAGAATAACATTGAAGGTCAAAGAAGACTAAATCCCATCATGAAGGAAGTGGTCTAGAAGTAAATTATAAAGTGGTTAGATGTTGGGATTATCTATCCCATTTCTGATAGTGTGTGGGTGAGCCTAATTCAGTGTGTGCCTAATAAGGGAGGCATAACTCTAGTCAGTAATGAGAAGGATGAATTAGTTCCCACAAGTACAATTACAAAATGGAGGATCTGTATGGACTACAGGAAGCTGGATAAGGCCACAAGGAAGGATCACTTCCCCTTACTTTTATTGATCAGATGTTGGATAGATTGGCCAGAAAGAAGTATCATTGCTTCATAGACGGATACTCGGGATACAATCAAATAGCCATTGCTTCTAAAGATCAAGAGAAGACAACATTCACTTGTACTTATGGCATATATTTTTTAGGAGGATGCCTTTTGGACTGTGTAATGCTCCAGCCACCTTTCAAAGGTGCATGATGGCTATCTTTTCTGATATTATTGAGAGTTCCATGGAAGTATTCATGGACGACTTCTCCATTTTTGGGGAGTCATTCAAGAACTGCTTAGATAATATGGGTTTAGTGTTGACAAGGTGTAAAGAGATTAATCTAGTGTTGAATTTGGAGAAGTGCCATTTTATGGCAAAGGGAGGTATTGTTCTTGGTCACAATATTTCAAAAAACGGTTTAGAAGTGGATCAAGCCAAGATAGAAGTCATTGAAAATATGCCCTCACCTTTGAACATCAAAGGCATTAGAAGCTTTTTGGGGCATGCTGGCTTCTATAGATGATTTATCAAGGACTTTTCAAAAGTCACCAAGCCACTTTGCAAATTGTTGCAACATGATGTGCATTTTCTCTTCAGTCAAGAATGTTTTAGCTCCTTTAACTTGTTGAAGAAAGCTCTTATTTCTGCACCTATAGTGAAAGTTTCTGACTGGATAAATCCATTTGGGCTAATGTGTGATGCAAGAAACTTTACAATTAGGGATGTACTGGGACAGAGGAATGACAAGGTATTTCACACCATCTACTACGCTAGTAAGACTTTGATTGAAGCTCAAGTTAACTACACTACTACTGAGAAGAAGTTTCTAGCTGTTGTGGTTGCCTTTGATAAGTTCAAGTCTTACTTGGTTGGAACCAAGTTTATTGTGTACTCTGATCATGATGTAATTAAGTACCTAACTACTAAGAAATATGTCAATCCAAGGCTTATTAGATGGGTATTATTGTTGCAAGAGTTTGATCTTGAGATTAGAGATAAGAAGGGAGTTGAGAACCTGGTAGTTGATCATCTATCAAGGCTTCCAGAGGAGGTACAAGAGAAGAATGATGGAGAGATTTAGGAGACTTTTCCTGATGAAAAGTTGTTAATGATAACTACTGGCGTAACTCCATGGTATGTTGACATTATCAATTACTTGGTCAGCAAATTTGTTCCTTATAAGTTCAATTCCCAACAAAGGAAAAGGTTCTTCCACATGACTATAAACTATTTATGGGATGAACCTTTCCTCTACAAGAAGTGTGCTGACCAAATACTGAGAAGATATGTGGATCATCCAGAGGCACGAAGAATTATGTCTGCCTCTCATGAAGCTCCAAACGGAGGACGTTTTGGAGGAACCAGAACTATAGCCAGAGTCCTACAATCATGTTATTTATGTCCTTCTCTTTTTAAATATTTTCATGATTTTGTGAGAAAATGTGATATATGCGAAAGAGTGGGAAACATCTCTATGAGGCAAGAGATGCTGTTGTACCCCAAAATTTGCCCTCCCATATTCTCCAAGATTTGTCAAGTCAGGGTCACAAAATTCCCCAAGGGTTGTGCAGTCCAACAGTCTCCTATACAGTCAAAACTAGGGTTTGTGTTCTGATCAAGAATTGAAAGGTTTCAAAGGCCCAATCAAGTCTCACATGCCCACAAAGATGGTCAAGTATCCTCATATCAAGTTTCAAGGCATTCAGCTCAAAATTGCACAGTCAAAACCCTAGATTGCACTACAGTCAACTGTAGGGGCAAAATGGTCATTTGACAGTCAAAAGTTCAAATTTTTGGTCAACCTATCATTTTGAAGCCACAAACATCATTTGATCAATGCTTGATCATGATTCTCAAAATTTGGCTCAGAAATCATCAAAGATGCAAAAGTTGCTATATTTGGACAGCTGAAAAAGTCAACTGAAATTGACCAGGGCATAACTTTCACATGGATTATCAGAAAAATTCCATCCAAAGCTCATTTTGAAGAGAAAGACATTTCCTACAACTCATCTTCATATTCCAAGTCCAAGAAATGCTCTCACAAAAAGTTATCAATTTCAACATTATAGGTCATTTTCAAAAGTCAACAAAAAGGGACTTTAAGTCAAAGGCCATAACTTGAGATTGGTAAGTCAAAATGACATGGGACCAAAGGCATTGGTTAGAGGACTCAAAGAACTTTCCAAAATGTCCAAGAACATGTGAAAAGATTAAAAATTGACTAAGTTATGCCTTGTGGAAGTTGGGAAATTTTTGGAAATTTTTGAAAGTCAACATTACTTCAAAAGGCCTAAATTTGCTAATGGGTCCATTTTTCTTCCAAGTTTCTTCATGCCAAGCCTATGCACGACCATTAGGCCCAAAGGGAAGTATTTTCTCATTTTTTAATTATTTATTTGAATTTATATCAATATTAATTCATTTAAATTATTTTAATACATGAAAAATATAAGTTTGACCTAAAAAAATCTTTTTATGCACATTCCAAGGTCAATATTTCGTGCACATCTTAAATAGGCAAGTTTTGGTTTGATTTGAACTAATTGACACCAAATTGCACATGAAAAAGATATGGAAAAGATCCTTGAAATCAAATATTCAAAAATCATCAAAGCAATGGATTTTGTCCAATTTTTCTTAACCTAATCACTCACTATATGATCAGGAAGGTAAACCTAATGCAAAGAGACTGCAAGCTGCGCCCAAACAAGCTTTGCACATTGAAATTTTTTCCATAAAAACACAAAACTGTTTTCAAGTTTCAAGGTCGATTCAAGCTTCAATTTTTGTTCTATCAGCATCCTTAAGCATCCCTGAAGGTGTTCCAATCAATATCAATCACAAAAGCTCAAGGAATTGGGGTACAGAACTCAAGACGTTCCATGGAAATTCCAAAATCGTATTCTATATTTTACGCATTTTCATGACATTTCATTGATTGATTCTTGTTCCTCATGATATTCCAAAGCTAACCTTTATATTCAATTTGATTTTTGCATCGTGTATGAGATTTCACCATGATCGAAATTTAGGTTTTCAGAGTTCTTGAATTGGGGTTTCTCACCCAAGGAACAATTGGGACTCAAGATCATTACCATTGCAATCAGCGTGCTCCAACGAACAAGAGACATATCTCGCGAACAATTTATGAAGCTCATAACTCTAATCGCTATTTTTCAATAGACACCTTTTTGCAACGCTACGAAAACCGTTCCCATAGTGTTTTGTTTTACAGGGTGAGGAAGACGATGATGTCGTGTCATCCGGGGACAGGCCAATTCAAAATCTCGCGCGTATTTCAAAGGGGACTAACCTTTTTCTTTTATAATATTTGTTGATTAATATATATTAAAAGAATTCAAAGTGCTTCAGTGGTGCAGGTGTCGCTTTGCCAAGTCCAAGACCTGGGTTCGATTCTCAGGTCTGTATAAAATTTCATATTATTTTTCCATCTAAAATCATGTGTAGCGCTGATGTCCAAGACATCCCATGGACCTCAAAGCATGACCATCCACGCGTCCTACACAACCAGATCAACGACCACGATGCAAAGAACATGCTAGGACCAAGTCAACACGCTGGCATACGAACTGGAAAAGTCAACGAACTCACAAATAATTGGGCCAGAATTCCCAGGCCTGTACCTCACAATCTGGGGCTACACCCCACCCTGGTTTGCCTTCCCTAATCTTTTTATTTATTTTTATTCTTGTTTTAATAATTACTTTTATTTAATTATGTTTATTTAATTAATTATTTTTAACAAAATACAAAAACACACAAAAATCAGAAAATATAAAAAATATAATATTTATTTTATTATGATTATTTTCAAATAAACATGTAAATAATTTAGTAAATTAGGTTATAAGTTTAATTCTTTTTTAACAAAAATGTAAAAAATATAGAATTAGGTTAATAAACACTTTTTCTTCCTTTTTAATTTTTTCCCTTTTTTTTTTCCACAGTAATAATTATTTATTTATTTATTTTTTATAATTAAATTGCACATAAATAAATTAGGGTTTAATGTAGATTATATTTTAATTCTTTCATAATAAATAAAAATATTAGAATTAGGGTTTGCCGTTTAATTTAATTTCAATTAACTCCTTTTTCTCATTAAATCTAAAAAAACACAAAAATACCATTTTCATTTAATTTTAATTTTAATTCTCATTAACTTTAAATATTTTGCAAAAGGGTTCAACGCCCATTGTTTTAATTTAATTGCGCATATTTACTTTATGTCGTTCATTATAATTATGTAAATCCCCCAAAGCATTGTAATTTACATTTTTCGCACTTTTATCTTATTGCTTCATTTATTTTCCGTCAAATCGGGTCCGGTTTAATTTTGGCGATGTGGACCCGCGCCATTTGTAATAGTCTAGATTTACTTTCCTCGCAAATTTTAACTGTTAACAAATATGCATGCAAGAATGAATGTCCTAATTAAAATCAAGCGTAGATCACAAATAAACATGACAAGACAAATAACTGAAACATGACACACAATTCGCACACACCACCCCTAGGGTACGCCTCACTGTTGCCTTTCGAAAGGTGATCGTCGAGTAGAGGATGTCTTAGTAAGTCCTCATGATCCGGGAACCTGGCATGAGGGTAGCTTCTAAGGTGTCTTCCCATTGCTCTGGTGATCACCATGTCCCTAAAAATCGAATTGACTCGAACACCTCCAACGGTGGTGCTACCTACCTCTCAATGATGGGATGGCACTACTTTTAAGGACATTTACACAGACGAATTCCTTAGGGTAGGTAGGTTCTCAAGGATACTTGCTCTAATCTCAAAACAAACTCAAAAAGACTTTTCATACTGACACTTTTCAAAAGCTTTCAAAATAAACTTTTCAAACACTCTGGCGTATGAGTCGGTCTGAAATTTTTCAAAGAAACTTTTAAACCCACATTGAAAAGCAAACAATTTTGAAAACACAAGTGAGCAAGTATCTAAGAGCCCATGGATAACCATGGATAGAAAGGGTGCTAACACCTTCCCTTTCTATAACCTACCTCCCGAACCGAGAGCAATCTCTATAAGGAATTTTTCTGTGCTTTTGTCCTTTCCATGTTGGAGAAAATAAAAGACGGTGGCGACTCTTGCTTACCGCGACATTTCGCGAACCAGCGTTAAACAGTCAGTTCCAGATCCACCGATCACAGAACTGGCGACTCTGCTGGGGACTTAAACTTAAAGTGAGGTGTACCTTAGGGCTAGCTTATAACTATGTTTTCAATTGTTTTCCTTGTGTGCTTTAAATTGTGGGTTGCTTGGGAGTTCTATAGATCCTAAACCCGGATCTGGGGGATACCTTTCTTAGAAAGTAGCAACAAGGCTGTGAGGGAATTGTGCGGGGTATACCGACACGGTTGAAACAGTCTGCTACGTTGATGTGGCACTTTGGTGTGTACCGGTAACCCTTGAGTTCAGTCAAGGAGAGTACGGGGCCTCCGCGTGGTGTCGTAAAGCATCAACAGACCTTAGGAACCTTAATTGAACTATCTTGGCCTCTTTAGGGTAGTGAGATAACTGACTTTGGTGCAGTCCGAGGTTGGTTGATACTCGATACTACGCTCAATTGAGGGTTGCTTTCCTGGAATATTTCGGTCGCCAGTTCAGTGGCTAAATCGAAACGATGAACAATGAAAGCAATCCCGTGATATTGGGAACCTTAGAACCCGGTTACTTTGATTAGGACAGGTTGAACCCACCAACTTCAAGAGGGTACTACCCAGACCCCATGCTGGCCTTAAACCTTAAGGGCTTGTCTTGTGTGCCTTGTGTGCCTTACATGTTTGTCTTTGTTTGTATCTGTGGTGTGTTTAATCATAGCATCATGACATCATCCAGCATCATATGCATTGACTAACCATTTCAGGGGTTCGAATTTTCATCTTTGTTCTTGTTTTGTAGGACATGGAAACCGTTCGTAGAAAGACAATTCAAGTCAATCTTGTAAGGGTACCTCCTCAGCTTAAGGAGCTTATATCCAGGATTCCTGAGAACTCTTCATTCAGTGAAAGGCATGGAAGCCTCATCAGCTTGGTCAACACCAACATTGAGGAAGATATGATTAAGGTCTTGTTCCAATTCTTTGACCCTCTGCATCACTGCTTTACCTTCTTGGACTATCAGTTGGTACCTACATTGGAGGAGTTCTCCCGGCTCCTGAAGATCCCTATCCTTGATCAGCTACCCTTCAACGGTACAGAAAAGGAACCTAAGCTTGAGGAGATTGCTAAAGCCTTGCACCTACAGTCATCTGACCTCAAGGGACATTGGGAAGTTAGAAGCGGTATCAAAGGGTTCTTAGCCAGGTTTCTGTTTGAGAAGGCCCATGAATGTTGGAACTCCCTTGACTTGCAAGCTTTTGAAGAGGTTGTGGCCCTCCTTGTTTATGGTTTGGTGTTGTTTCCTAACCCAGATCAACTCATTGATATCAGTGCCGTTCAGATCTTTATGTCCAGGAATCCTATACCTACGTTGCTGGGGGACATCCTTCACTCATGTTACACTCGAACCATGAGAAAAAGAGGTGTCCTTATGTGTTGCACTCCTCTCCTGGGAAGGTGGTTTATTTCGCACCTTCCGCAATCAGTCCTGAAGAATGAGCGGGGTTTGAGATGGTCACAACGGTTGATGACTCTTACACATGCTGATATACATTGGTGTCCTAGGTCCAGAGGAGATGTCACTATCATTGATCGTTGTGGGGAGTACCCTAATGTTCCTTTACTTGGAATCAGAGGAGGTATTACTTATAGCCCATGCCTGGCTTGGAGACAGTTTGGTTACGCTCGGAGGGATGGTCCTCATGACATGCTAATTCCTGACATAGTTTTTGACTTCGACAATGATACTCAAGGACTTCGCCAGAGATTTATCAGAGCTTGGAGGATGCCCAGTAGGATAGACAGCAAGACACTGGGGCACCGGAACTCCATCCCTTTGGAGCCTTATCTCAAGTGGGTACGCGCCCGCTCCCAGAAGTTAGTGATGCCTTATCCTCACATGCTTCCAGTAATCAAAGAGCCTGTCTTGGAAGGGGAAGTGTCTCATGTTATTCAGCACCCTGATATGCCCACATCCTGGGAAGAGATGCAGAAGAGCTGGATCCAGCTTAAAGAGGAAAGGAATTCTCTTGAGACTAGTCTGCATGCCAGTGAAAAGAAAGTCCTGGAGCTCACTCGCCTGTTGCATGAGGAGAGGAATCTCAACACCTACATAGCTCCGAAAAGGATGCGCAGTGTATTTTGGGATTGACTTGATTTTTGTACTTTTGCCCATGAGGCCTTGATGTATTAAAACAATGATTTCTTTAATGATAACGTGTGTTCTTTTCTTGTCTACAACAAATTTGAACTTTCGAACCCTTGAATACATTGCATACGCATTTCATACATCATGTGCATAGCAGGTTCTTCCTCTTTTCAGGTTGCTTACAGTTCTTCGCTGTTTATTTCAGCATCATGAATCCCGGATCTGAATCAACAGAGACATCAATCAAGGCTCTCCAGGCGCAGAATGCGCAGTTTCAAGAACTAATCATGGGTCTAGCTAAAGGCCAAGAAGAACTGAAGACTATGCTCCTGAAGAAGGAGAAGAAGAAGAAGAGAAGAACTGTTCTGTTCAACTCGGGCCGAAGGTTGGGTAATACTCTGCAGCATGAAGAGGCTGGTTCTTCTGTTGGCAGGAGTCCTTCTCAGGCAGAAGTCAAGGTTCCTACTCCAGTGGTCTCCGACAACGAGACGGATTTTGATGAGGAGCAGTACCCTCCTGCAGATGACAGGTACAAACAACTGGAGGACAGGTTGAAGGCTATGGAGGTGCAACAGGCACCTGGGCTGGATTTCGGAGATCTGGGTTTGTCGACTGGTGTGATTATCCCACATAAATTCAAAGCACCATCCTTCTCAAAGTATGACGGGGCGTCTTGTCCCAAGATGCACTTAAGGTCCTATGTTCGGAAAATTCAGCCGTACTCTGCGGACAAGAATCTATGGATCCACTTCTTCCAGGAGAGTCTTTCAGGGACTCATCTCGAATGGTTCTATCAGCTGGATGGGACCAAAGTTCGTAACTGGGAGGAGCTGGCTACTGCTTTCTACAAGCAGTATCAGTATAATGCCGACCTTGCCCCCACACGTACCCAACTCCAGGGTATGGCGTTAGGTGCAAGCGAAGGTTTTAAGGAGTACGCTCAGAAATGGAGAGACCTGGCTGGCAGGGTGCAGCCACCATTGACTGATCGGGAGTTGGTTGACATGTTCTTGGGGACCCTATCTGGGCCGTTTTTCAACCATCTCATTGGGAACTCTTCTGCTGGCTTCACTGATTTAATCTTGACTGGAGAGAGAATTGAAGCTGGGTTGAAGTCTGGGAAGATTGCAAAGGCTGCATCATCTAGTTCGGACAAGAAACCATTTAAGAAGGAGTCTAGTGCCGTGTATGGTTCTAGGAGATCAGAGAGAAATGAACACCGCCAATCTGTCAGTGCGGTCATGATTGCTAAACCTGCTGCCGCTCCCCGGCCAAACAATACTCAGAAGGTGGAAAGACCCCGGAGAGAATTCTCCCGTTTAAACATGACTTTGTCGCAGATCCTGCCACAGTTACTCTCAACTAATTTAGTGACTGTCAGGGAGGCGCCAAAGTTCCCCAATACTGCATCCCCCAAGTACAACCCGAATGCTCGTTGTGCTTACCACTCAGATAGCCCGGGGCATTCTACCGATGACTGTTGGGCACTAAAGAATAAGCTGCAGGATCTCATTGATACTAAGGAAGTACAGTTTGAGGCATCTGACAAGCCTAATGTGGTGACAGCTCCCCTGCCTGCTCATGGAGTTAATGCTATTGGTGATGAAGAGGAAGTTGATGAAGCTGAGTTTGATAGCTGGATCTACCCGGCTGCTGATGGTGGACTTAACAATTGGAGCGCAAAGGACAATCTCCCTGTTTCTCTTGTTACTAAGTAATAAATTTCTTTGTTTTGCCATTTTGTAATAAACAATGATAAGCTCTATGGCCCGGTGTCTTACCCGAGGCACCGTGGTTCTATTTGTGAGGGCATACAAACTGTCATTTTATACATCATGAATGAAAATCTTGGACGTACTTTTCGCATTGCAAATATTGTGTTCCTTTTTTATCTTTCTTTTCCTTTACATAACTTTTAAAAAAACAGCTGTATTTACACACACACTCACTCATACAGGTTCCAATCCACTCTGGATCTCACTGATAACAACTCTGCTAATGCCAATTACGACTTCGAAAATCCGATCAACTTAGCCGAAGACGAAGGTGAAGATGATTGCGAAGTGCCTGGCGAGCTTGCAAGACTGTTGCTTCAGGAAGAGAGGGCAATTCAACCCCATGAAGAGCCAGTGGAAACCATAAACCTGGGTACTGAAGCAGATAGAAAAGAGGTAAAGATTGGTGCCAACCTAGAGCTCAGCGTGAAGCAACGGTTAACCAAGATGTTACATGACTATATGGAGATCTTTGCCTGGTCCTACGAAGACATGCCAGGGTTGGATACCGATATTGTCGTTCATCACTTGCCGACTAGGGAAGACTGCCCTCCAGTTAAACAAAAGGTTCGTCGGATGCGTCCAGAGATGTCCGAGAAGATTAAAGCCGAGGTCATGAAACAGTTTGATGCGGGGTTCCTTGCAGTAACTTCTTACCCTCAGTGGGTTGCTAATGTGGTGCCGGTACCTAAGAAGGACGGGAAGGTCAGAATGTGTGTCGACTACAGGGATCTGAACAGGGCCAGCCCCAAGGATGACTTCCCCTTACCTCACATTGATGTCCTTGTTGATAATACAGCTCAGCATAAAGTATTCTCTTTCATGGATGGATTTTCAGGTTACAATCAGATTAAGATGGCACCTGAAGACATGGAAAAGACTACATTTGTTACTCAGTGGGGCACCTTCTGTTACAAGGTCATGCCGTTCGGATTAAAGAATGCTGGGGCAACCTACCAACGTGCCATGGTGGCCTTATTTCATGATATGATCCATCACGAGATAGAGGTGTATGTGGACGACATGATCGCTAGGTCCCAGACTGAGGAAGAGCATCTAGATCATCTACAGAAGTTGTTCGACCGGTTGAAACTGTACAAGCTGGGATTGAACCCGAACAAGTGCACCTTCGGGGTAAGATCGGGAAAACTGTTAGGCTTCGTGGTCAGTGATAAAGGTATTCAAGTGGACCCTGCTAAGGTCAAAGCTATTCAAGAGATGCCAGTTCCTAAGACAGAAAAGGAGGTCAGAGGCTTCTTAGGACGCCTGAATTACATTGCTCGCTTCATCTCTCATCTGACTGCTACCTGTGAGCCAATCTTCAAGCTGCTGAAGAAAGATCAGGTAGTACGTTGGAACGATGAATGTCAGGCTGCCTTCGACAGAATCAAAGAGTATCTCCAAGAACCACCCATCCTTATGCCACCGGTTGAAGGGAGACCTCTGATACTATATCTGACAGTGCTTGACAACTCAATGGGGTGTGTGCTGGGGCAGCATGACGAGTCTGGCCGAAAAGAGCATGCCATTTATTACCTTAGCAAAAAGTTTACCGACTGTGAGACCCGATACTCACTGCTTGAGAAAACTTGCTGCGCTTTGGTATGGGCTGCTCGCCGGCTGAGACAGTATATGCTGACTCACACTACCTTGTTGATCTCAAAAATGGATCCTATAAAGTACATATTCGAAAAGCCTACTCTGTCTGGGAGGATTGCAAGATGGCAAATGATCTTGACGGAATACGACATTCAGTACACAACCCAGAAAGCCATCAAGGGGAGTGTATTGGCAGACCACTTAGCTCATCAAGCTGTAGATGACTACCAATCAATGAACTTCGAGTTTCCGGATGAAAGCATCATGATTGTAACGGACTGTGAGGTACCTGGACCGGATGAAGGACCTGAACCAGGATCCCGATGGTCTATGCACTTTGACGGAGCTTCCAATGCTTTGGGAAATGGTATCGGCGCCATAATCATATCCCCTCAAGGTACTCATACTCCACTCACTGCCCGGCTGTGTTTCAACTGTACCAACAACATGGCGGAGTACGAGGCGTGTATCATGGGTCTTCAAGCTGCGATTGACCTAAGGATCAAATTTCTAAGTGTTTTCGGAGATTCCGCTCTTGTGATCAATCAGATCAAAGGAGAGTGGGATACGAAACATCCAAACTTGATTCCTTACAAAGAATGTGTGTTGGCCCTGATTCCCCACTTCACCGAGATAACCTTCGAGCACTTTCCAAGAGAAGAGAATCAGTTAGCGGACGCGTTAGCTACAATGTCTTCAATGTTCAAGGTTAAATGGGATAATGAAGCTCCCCGGATCATCATCTGGAAACTGGACGAACCGGCATACTGTTGTGACCTCGAAACTGAATTGGTAACTGAGAAGCCTTGGTACCACGAAGTGAAGAGATATCTGGAAGCTCAGGAATACCCTGAAGGTGCATCTGTCAACGATAAGAAATTCCTGAGGAGGTTCGCAGCAAAGTTCTTTCTAAGCAACAGCATCTTGTACAAGAGAAACCATGATTCAACCTTACTGCGTTGTGTGGATAAGACTGAAGCAGAACGAATCATGGAAGAACTACATGAAGGGACCTTTGGTACGCATTCCAGTGGGCACACTATGGCTAAGAAAATCCTACGGGCAGGATATTACTGGTCCACAATGGAAGCCGACTGCTACCAACACTCCAGGACATGCCACAAGTGCCAGATCTATGCAGATAAGGTGCATGTTCCTCCGGTTCCCCTGAATGTTCTGACTGCGCCGTGGCCGTTTGCAATGTGGGGCATAGATATGATCGGCGAGATCAAACCTACGGCATCTAATGGACATCGCTTCATCCTAGTGGCGATTGACTATTTTACGAAGTGGGTTGAGGCAGCATCCTATGCTACGGTAACCAAGACTGTTGTGGCACGGTTCATTCGGCACAACCTGATCTGTCGGTACGGCGTCCCTGAGCGGATTATTACAGACAACGGTACCAATCTGAACAATAAGATGATCGCTGAGCTTTGCGAACAATTCAAGATACAGCACCACAATTCTTCTCCTTACCGACCGAAGATGAATGGGGCTGTAGAAGCAGCAAATAAGAACATCAAGAAGATCGTGCAGAAAATGACAGTAACTTACAAAGATTGGCACGAGATGTTACCGTTCGCTCTGCATGGGTACCGTACCTCAGCTAGGACGTCAACCGGGGCAACTCCCTTCTCTCTGGTTTATGGCATGGAGGCAGTCTTGCCGATTGAAGTGCAAATTCCTTCTCTCCGGATAATGAAGGATGCAAATCTGAACGAAGATGATTGGATCCAGACACGACTTGATCAACTCAACCTCATTGACGAAAAGAGACTTGCTGCTATCTGTCATGGTCAGACGTATCAGAAACGAATGATCAGGGCATTTAACAAAAAGGTCAGACCACATGAATATCAAGTTGGGGATCTGGTTATCAAGAGAATCATCCTTCCTCAGAGTGATCCAAGGGGCAAATGGACCCCTACATACGAAGGGCCATTTGTGGTTAAGCATGTGTTCTCAGGAGGAGCAATGATATTAACCAACATGGATGGTGACGACCTTCCTCACCCCGCCAATGCAGACATAGTTAAAAAATACTACGCATGAAAAAGACCCGCTAGGCTGACATGCCTAGGCAAAAATTAGGGCTTCCCGTCGAACCAAAAGGGTTCGGGCAAAATGAAGGGATGAAAATGAAAAAATCTGTACACCCGGCAAGTCGAAAACCTGAAAAGGCGGCTTGGGCAAAAATGGGTGTCCCGGTGGACTGAAAACCCGAAAGGGCGGTCCAGGCAAAAATTAGGGATAAAAGCGTAATACTATGTCTCATTGGATCACTTTGCATCCAGAATCCGGTATCTATATCAAGTTCAGACGGCATCGATCAGTCAGCTTCACCTTCAACCAAGGTCATCAAGTGATGAGACGCTCGGAGTCATAAAAACAATAGCAGAGTTGAAACCCAGTGGATCATTCATATTTCACACAGCTGTTTTATTTTCTTTTGTACAAAACTTGTATAAACTCTTTTGATCGGCGACGTACCTCTTACTAGGACGTCAGCCTCTTGTACACAAAACGCCTATTTTCAGGCCATTCAAAAATCAATAAAAATATATTTTCAGTTAAACGTGCCCAATGTTTTTCTTTTTCTGTTTTGTTTTGCGAAGAACGTCCAAGGTTCAATTTGTGATGTATGCATTGACAATAATTTGCTAACTCATAAATATTTGCATACGAAACAAAGGAATTAATTGCAGGTGACACTAGAAACAGGGGCAATAAAGAGTTGTCTAAACAATCCAGTTGTTCTATCCTCCGAGGTACCAAGGTAGGTTCAGCTAAAGAACACGACCAGTACATACTAAATCCCCAGAGAGTGGTTCAACAAAACAATACATTCTCCTCCAAGTTATCATCAAATATCAAAGGAAATTGAGTATCCTCCCGTAGATATCAAGTACTTCCCCAGCAGCAATATACAAGCATCCCCGGCAGTCTTGGTCTAAAGATTGTTCCCCGGCGGCATATCTCAATATTCATAGGAATCACTTCCCTGCAGTTCAAACCTCCCCAGAAGAGTCCAACCCAGCTTCACCAGCAAAGTTGGAAATCATATCCCCAAGCAATAAGCTTATCCCCAGTAAATTCTGGAAGCTTATCCCTCGCAGAGCACGAACGCGTCGTCCGGCCTGATTTAAAGAGTTATTTCCTTAACAGGATATAACTGGGTTATCCTCAGCCAGAAGCCATGGAAAGAGCGTCGTCGACAAAGTCTCCTTACCCCAGCGAAGTCCTTCAACACTTCCTATACAACAAAGGTATCCTCAGCAAACTACTGTCAACATTCAGCAAAGCATCTCTATCCCCACAGAGTATTGCTTCCCAGCATGGTCGCTAGAGTATCTTTTCTCCCCGCAGACTCTTCATTTGCCAAGTTTATTCCTCAACGGAGTTATCTTCTCCTACCGGTATTCTTGCAGTTATCATCCCCAGCGGAAGCAAAATCTATTCTTCAACGTCAGCCCAGGATACAACTTCCCGGCACCCGTCAAGGATTCACTTTCCTAGACGAAAACATACATAAAACTTCACATACATCATCATAGCATGCATAACGCACTGCATCATACAAGTCTCCTTTACGTTGAGAACATCATTGCTTGATCCATATCATGCATTGCATATGACTGACTTTTACCTTTCAGGAAAGATGCAGTTTAAAGTCTCAATCACATTTCAAGACCTAGACCGGTTCAGTTAAATCGACCCTAAGATTTTCCTGATGCTTATCCAGTCAAAGGCCTTCTCTTGGTTCAGTCAGATCGACCCTAAGATCTCCCTGATGCTTATCCAGTTGAAGATGTTTCAAGACCTAGACCGGTTCAGTTAAATCGACCCTAAGATTTCCCTGATGCTTATCCAGTCAAAGGCCTTCTCTTGGTTTAGTCAGATCGACCCTAAGATCTCCCTGATGCTTATCCAGTTGAAGATGTTTCAAGACCTAGACCGGTTCAGTTAAATCGACCCTAAGATTTTCCTGATGCTTATCCAGTCAAAGGCCTTCTCTTGGTTCAGTCAGATCGACCCTAAGATCTCCCTGATGCTTATCCAGTTGAAGATATTCCAAGACCTTGTCCGGTTCAGTTAAATCGACCCTAAGATTTTCCTGATACTTATCCAGTCAAAGGCTTTCCCTGGTTCAGTCAGATCGACCCTAAGATCTCCCTGATGCTTATCCAGTTGAAGATGTTTCAAGACCTAGACCGGTTCAGTTAAATCGACCCTAAGATCTCCCTGATGCTTATCCAGTCAAAGGCCTTCTCTGGTTCAGTCAGATCGACCCTAAGATCTCCCTGATGCTTATCCAGTTGAAGATATTCCAAGACCTTGTCCGGTTCAGTTAAATCGACCCTAAGATTTTCCTGATGCTTATCCAGTCAAAGGCCTTCTCTGGTTCAGTCAGATCGACCCTAAGATCTCCCTGATTCTTATCCCAGTAGAAGACACCCAAGATTCTCTCAGCGTTCCTGTTGGGGTAGTAATCGTCCAAGGTTCTCTCACCGTCCCGTTGAAGTAGTAACCATCCATAGTTCATTCATCATCTTTCGAAGCTCCAGACTCAGCTCCCGTAACCAGTCTGGACGTATCTATGCCAAGCATCTGAAATCAACTCCTGCAACGTGTCAGGTACTCATGTTTCTTTTGCAGGTATGCAGGTTCTCGCTAAGGAATCTCTTATGCGATCAATATCCAGATGGCATCTATAAGCCCATCATCCTATCCAGCAATCTCTAAATGGCATCTATAAGCCCATTCCACCATCACTGCTAACATGTGAGCGCAAATTTCTGGGCACTTTAGTGTTCAATCATCTTCCACCTTCGGATTACGAAAGGCACGTCAGCCAATCTGCATCCTCAGGTCTAAGAAGATTGAACAGGGGCAACTGTTGTACCCCAAAATTTGCCCTCCCATATTCTCCAAGATTTGTCAAGTCAGGGTCACAAAATTCCCCAAGGGTTGTGCAGTCCAACAGTCTCCTATACAGTCAAAACTAGGGTTTGTGTTCTGATCAAGAATTGAAAGGTTTCAAAGGCCCAATCAAGTCTCACATGCCCACAAAGATGGTCAAGTATCCTCATATCAAGTTTCAAGGCATTCAGCTCAAAATTGCACAGTCAAAACCCTAGATTGCACTACAGTCAACTGTAGGGGCAAAATGGTCATTTGACAGTCAAAAGTTCAAATTTTTGGTCAACCTATAATTTTGAAGCCACAAACATCATTTGATCAATGCTTGATCATGATTCTCAAAATTTGGCTCAGAAATCATCAAAGATGCAAAAGTTGCTATATTTGGACAGCTGAAAAAGTCAACTGAAATTGACCAGGGCATAACTTTCACATGGATTATCAGAAAAATTCCATCCAAAGCTCATTTTGAAGAGAAAGACATTTCCTACAACTCATCTTCATATTCCAAGTCCAAGAAATGCTCTCACAAAAAGTTATCAATTTCAACATTATAGGTCATTTTCAAAAGTCAACAAAAAGGGACTTTAAGTCAAAGGCCATAACTTGAGATTGGTAAGTCAAAATGACATGGGACCAAAGGCATTGGTTAGAGGACTCAAAGAACTTTCCAAAATGTCCAAGAACATGTGAAAAGCTTAAAAATTGACTAAGTTATGCCTTGTGGAAGTTGGGAAATTTTTGGAAATTTTTGAAAGTCAACATTACTTCAAAAGGCCTAAATTTGCTAATGGGCCCATTTTTCTTCCAAGTTTCTTCATGCCAAGCCTATGCACGACCATTAGGCCCAAAGGGAAGTATTTTCTCATTTTTTAATTATTTATTTGAATTTATATCAATATTAATTCATTTAAATTATTTTAATACATGAAAAATATAAGTTTGACCTAAAAAAATCTTTTTATGCACATTCCAAGGTCAATATTTCGTGCACATCTTAAATAGGCAAGTTTTGGTTTGATTTGAACTAATTGACACCAAATTGCACATGAAAAAGATATGGAAAAGATCCTTGAAATCAAATATTCAAAAATCATCAAAGCAATGGATTTTGTCCAATTTTTCTTAACCTAATCACTCACTATATGATCAGGAAGGTAAACCTAATGCAAAGAGACTGCAAGCTGCGCCCAAACAAGCTTTGCACATTGAAATTTTTTCCATAAAAACACAAAACTGTTTTCAAGTTTCAAGGTCGATTCAAGCTTCAATTTTTGTTCTATCAGCATCCTTAAGCATCCCTGAAGGTGTTCCAATCAATATCAATCACAAAAGCTCAAGGAATTGGGGTACAGAACTCAAGACGTTCCATGGAAATTCCAAAATCGTATTCTATATTTTACGCATTTTCATGACATTTCATTGATTGATTCTTGTTCCTCATGATATTCCAAAGCTAACCTTTATATTCAATTTGATTTTTGCATCGTGTATGAGATTTCACCATGATCGAAATTTAGGTTTTCAGAGTTCTTGAATTGGGGTTTCTCACCCAAGGAACAATTGGGACTCAAGATCATTACCATTGCAATCAGCGTGCTCCAACGAACAAGAGACATATCTCGCGAACAATTTATGAAGCTCATAACTCTAATCGCTATTTTTCAATAGACACCTTTTTGCAACGCTACGAAAACCGTTCCCATAGTGTTTTGTTTTACAGGGTGAGGAAGACGATGATGTCGTGTCATCCGGGGACAGGCCAATTCAAAATCTCGCGCGTATTTCAAAGGGGACTAACCTTTTTCTTTTATAATATTTGTTGATTAATATATATTAAAAGAATTCAAAGTGCTTCAGTGGTGCAGGTGTCGCTTTGCCAAGTCCAAGACCTGGGTTCGATTCCCAGGTCTGTATAAAATTTCATATTATTTTTCCATCTAAAATCATGTGTAGCGCTGATGTCCAAGACATCCCATGGACCTCAAAGCATGACCATCCACGCGTCCTACACAACCAGATCAACGACCACGATGCAAAGAACATGCTAGGACCAAGTCAACACGCTGGCATACGAACTGGAAAAGTCAACGAACTCACAAATAATTGGGCCAGAATTCCCAGGCCTGTACCTCACAATCTGGGGCTACACCCCACCCTGGTTTGCCTTCCCTAATCTTTTTATTTATTTTTATTCTTGTTTTAATAATTACTTTTATTTAATTATGTTTATTTAATTAATTATTTTTAACAAAATACAAAAACACACAAAAATCAGAAAATATAAAAAATATAATATTTATTTTATTATGATTATTTTCAAATAAACATGTAAATAATTTAGTAAATTAGGTTATAAGTTTAATTCTTTTTTAACAAAAATGTAAAAAATATAGAATTAGGTTAATAAACACTTTTTCTTCCTTTTTAATTTTTTCCCTTTTTTTTTTCCACAGTAATAATTATTTATTTATTTATTTTTTATAATTAAATTGCACATAAATAAATTAGGGTTTAATGTAGATTATATTTTAATTCTTTCATAATAAATAAAAATATTAGAATTAGGGTTTGCCGTTTAATTTAATTTCAATTAACTCCTTTTTCTCATTAAATCTAAAAAAACACAAAAATACCATTTTCATTTAATTTTAATTTTAATTCTCATTAACTTTAAATATTTTGCAAAAGGGTCCAACGCCCATTGTTTTAATTTAATTGCGCATATTTACTTTATGTCGTTCATTATAATTATGTAAATCCCCCAAAGCATTGTAATTTACATTTTTCGCACTTTTATCTTATTGCTTCATTTATTTTCCGTCAAATCGGGTCCGGTTTAATTTTGGCGATGTGGACCCGCGCCATTTGTAATAGTCTAGATTTACTTTCCTCGCAAATTTTAACTGTTAACAAATATGCATGCAAGAATGAATGTCCTAATTAAAATCAAGCGTAGATCACAAATAAACATGACAAGACAAATAACTGAAACATGACACACAATTCGCACACACCACCCCTAGGGTACGCCTCACTGTTGCCTTTCGAAAGGTGATCGTCGAGTAGAGGATGTCTTAGTAAGTCCTCATGATCCGGGAACCTGGCATGAGGGTAGCTTCTAAGGTGTCTTCCCATTGCTCTGGTGATCACCATGTCCCTAAAAATCGAATTGACTCGAACACCTCCAACGGTGGTGCTACCTACCTCTCAATGATGGGATGGCACTACTTTTAAGGACATTTACACAGACGAATTCCTTAGGGTAGGTAGGTTCTCAAGGATACTTGCTCTAATCTCAAAACAAACTCAAAAAGACTTTTCATACTGACACTTTTCAAAAGCTTTCAAAACAAACTTTTCAAACACTCTGGCGTATGAGTCGATCTGAAATTTTTCAAAGAAACTTTTAAACCCACATTGAAAAGCAAACAATTTTGAAAACACAAGTGAGCAAGTATCTAAGAGCCCATGGATAACCATGGATAGAAAGGGTGCTAACACCTTCTCTTTCTATAACCTACCTCCCGAACCGAGAGCAATCTCTATAAGGAATTTTTCTGTGCTTTTGTCCTTTCCATGTTGGAGAAAATAAAAGACGGTGGCGACTCTTGCTTACCGCGACATTTCGCGAACTAGCGTTAAACAGTCAGTTCCAGATCCACCGATCACAGATGCCTCTTACCAACATCTTAGGAATTGAAATTTTTTATGTATGGGGCATTGACTTCATGGGGCCATTTCCCCAATCTTTTGGTAATTTGTGTATATTGATAGAGGTGGATTATGTTTCCAAGTGGGTAGAGGCAGTGGAAACTTCCACTAATGATGCAAGGGTAGTAACCTAATTTTTAGTGAGAAATATTATGTCTAGACGTGGCACCCCTAGAGTCATCATTAGGGATGGAGGAACTCATTTTTGCAATAAGATATTTGAGAATCTAAAGGCTAAATATGGAGTTAAGCACAAAGTTGCCACGACATACCACCCACAGTGCAGTGGGCAAGCTAAAATTTCAAATAGAGAAATAAAAAGGATTCTGGAAAAATTTGTTAACCCCTCTAGAAAAAATTGATCCAAGCATTTGGATGATTCCTTGTAGGCATATTGAACAACTTTTAAGACTCCCGTAGGCATGTCTCCATACAGACTCGTCTATGGAAATACATCTCACTTGCCCATTGAGTTAGAGCACAAAGCTTTTTGGGTAGCCAAAACCCTTAATTTTGATTTATCCAAGGATGGCCAAGCTAGAATGCTTCAACTTAATGAGCTTGAAGAGCATAGGATATTTTCTTATAAAAATGTTAAGTTGTATAAAGAAAAGACCAAATAAATGGAATGACAAGAAGTGCCTAAAGAGGGAATTAAGTGAAGGACAACTTATTCTTTTGTTCAACTCTAGGTTAAAGCTCTTCTTTGGGAAACTAAAATCTAGATGGTTTGGGCCCTTTAAGTTAATTAAGATTTATTCTCATGGGGCTGTGGATCTATTGAATGAAAGGACATGTGAAACTTTCAAAGTTAATGACCAAAGGGTGAAAGTGTGTTTAGGTGAATCCTTAGACAACACAAGGGTTATTATGAATTTGATGGAATCTATTTAATATTTTCTATAGTCAAGCTATAAGACTATAAAATAGCGCTACTGGGAGGAAGTCCGACTTAACTTTCATGTTTTAGTTTTTATTTTCTTCAGATGATGTGATGGATGTAATAAAATGGGAAAGAGTCACTGACGAGTTCTGTCTGTAAGTCTCAGAGTGCCTAAGAGGGGGGGGTGAATTAGGTCTTATAAAAATTTATTCGGTTTTATGAGAATGCTTGGTAGTAATTTTTGGTTAAGTGTTTGAAGATTTTGATTATATCTTTATCTTTTCCTGATTATGGTGATGAAAGCGATAAATGCGGAAAAGTAAAGAACACGGTGATATATCCTGGTTCCCCTCACAATCCGAGAGTACTCCAGTCCCCTTTCCAACACGAAAGAGATTTCACTATAGTTAGAATGATTGTACAGCCTATGCTTACTATCTAACCTATAGGGTGATTAAAGGTTCTTAACACCTTTAAGACTAAACAAACACTAATGTGAATGAAGAACAATCCTCTTCAAATCACAACACTTACTTCCAACAATCCTGGATAGTAAGGGAAAATCTTTAAGTAATACAATGATTTAGTTTGAAGTATATGGAGAGCTTTATCAATCTTCAATTGATCTTCTTCTTCAAGATAAAAACAATTCTCAACAATGTATATAAATGTTCACAATGTATGTATGAAACTTGTAATGATAATGAAAGTGTATATGGCAAGTTTCACAAACTTATGAACACATGAAAGTTTATGTTCGAAATGAATGAATGAGAAAATTGTTAATATGAAGAAGGTTTTTTGTTAATCTGAAAATTGAAGCATTGTTTTTGAAATAAGAAAATCTGCATTTTATAAAGTCATAAGAACCTCTTCATTCATGCCAATTCATATGAAAAGTTGCAATGCATTCATGAAAAGATACCACTTGAAAAATGTTCAAAAAACAAAGTAAAAGCTGCACTGGTTTGCTAGGAACCGGTTCCGACACTGACAGAACCCGGTTCTTAGTGAACGTTATAGGTTGAAATTCAAAAATATCACGCAGGAACCGGTTCCCCTATTGGTACAACCCGGTTCCTGGTACAAAAACCAGGGACATGTTTTTTGAGAAATGCTGGAACCCGGTTCCCTGTTAGGGAGGAACCGATTCCTAAAAGGTTATTTTCAAAAATACTTTTTGAAAGATATTTCAAACAAAGTTTTCTTGATGTTAAAGTTATGGAATATGTATATGTTGATGAATGCATATTGTGAACATCTATATTCAAGATTTTAAGAATTATTTATACCATTTGATATTTGATGATTCTTCAATAATTCTTCAATAATCTTCAAGACTTTTATTTGATGTTGATAAGCTTTTTGCACATCCTTTGAATGTTGATGTCCACGTTGTCTTCATCAAAACACATGCTTTAAATATGACTTGAGAAGCTTGCAATTACACTGTCATGACTGATAAGGCTGAGATAGACTTGCACAAGAAAGGAGAACAAATTGTGATGCTAAGTTCCTTGGATACAGCATGAGAGAGGAAATGATATTGGGACACGTGAGGAAGAGAAAAATAAAGTAGAGAGAGAAATATTCATGCGCGCGTGGCCCTGTTCAGCTGCCAGCGTAATGTCACAAGGGGACAATGCATTAACAGTTACTTGCACGCTTTTATGTTGAATCATTACCAAAAGTAACCCTCACCAAGACCTAGACTTTCCAAACCCTCTGTCTTGTCAAAATTTCAAACTTCTCCACTTTTGTACGTTACATCCCAGTTTCTTAAACCTCCTAACTCCTTAACACTCACTCACATTATAACCACCCATCATCTCACCTCTTGTCTCAAACCTTCTCATTCATATCTTTCAAAACTTCTAATAGTATTTATATCTCTCTCTCACAACCTTCTTTTTCACAAAGAGCTTCCACCCTCTCAAACCCTAAAACAATGAAACCCACATACTCCTAGGAAAGAATCAAAACCTGTTCCTGCAAAAATGCCACACCTGCTATGGATATATCCTATGATGAAGGAAGAGACGGTGAAGTGTTCATCAATGTTGATGCAAAACAAAGATTCACCAGTTCCATATCTAGAAGGGGCATGCATTCTGAAAGAGGTTTTACTTTTGATAGAGAAGATGCTAACCTAGGTCTCCCTGGAAGAATTGGTTCTCTGATCAAGCTAAAGAAATGGACCAATTTATGTGAGCAACCCACACCTTACAACACACATTTGGTGAAGGAGTTTTACTCCAATATATCAATAACTAACAGGAAGAATAAAGTCACGGTGAGGGGGAAAAATGTGTCCTACTCTAAAGATACCATCAACATGATGTATGGGTTGAAAAACCCTAAATAACAATACTAATAAATTCTAGACAGAGCTGATGAAGATGAGTATGAGGTCTACATGCAGTCCTTGTGCAACCCAGGCACCACCTAGGTAGAGTCAGTTGGAGAAAAGATAGTAAAGAGGATGGATTTGAAATGAGAGGCAAAAGCCTGGTACCAGTTCATTAAGCATTTTGTGAAGCCAATAACCCACAACAAAACCATCAAAAAAGCAAGGCTTTCCTTGCTACATTGTATCACTACTGGGGAGGATGTCAATATAGGGAAAATTGTGGTTCAAGAGATTCAGGGGTGTGCTAAAAAGAAGGAGGGAATGCTTTATTTACCTTGCCCAATTATTGCTTTGTGTGCTAAGCATGGTTTGCACAGTAGAGAAACTGATGAAATATGTATTCCTCCAGTTGCCTTTGATAAAACTAGCCTGCAGATGTTAATGAAACCAAGAGCAAGAAAAGGTCGGAGGCAAGATAATGCTTAGTAGAAGGATAAATGAGTGTTGAAGGTGACAACTTAACCTGGAAAGTGGTATTGCAGATGCAAAAGGATCAAAGGGAGTTTTTCAAGTTTCAAAAAGATAAGTCTGAGTGGGAGCTGAAAGTTATTCAAATGGTGAATGATGAAGAACTAGCTCCAATGTTCCCTAATCATATATTGGGGACGTTGGAGGAAGAAAAGGATGTAAACAAAGAGGAAGAGGGAAAGAGTGGTCATAAGAAGAAAGCTAAGAAATTTTTGAAGGCTTGACTAATGAAATATCCTTGTGCGTCTACTTAAGGCGTGCCTAAGGACTTCTCTCTAGAGAAACCAAAGAAGAAGACGAAGAAAGAAGTGATATCTAGGGGAAGAGCAAAGAAGAAAAATGAGGAAGAAGTACTTGTAACAAAGGAAATTGCTGAAGAAAATTAGAATGATGAGGATGAGACCCTTGACAAGATCTTGAAACAAGCGGCGGAGGATAAAAAGGAAATGAGAACTGAAGCACCTAAAAAGGTGAACTCCCTTAACTTGGCTGCTGAAGAGGAGCTGAATAAAGTTATTAAAAATGTGGTAGAGGAAGTTGCTGAAGAGAATGAGAAGGAGAAAAAGAGAGAAGTTGATAATATGGAGATGCAGGAAGAAAAAGAATTGTCTGAGGATGACTCTTCTGGAGAAGAGGATGAGGAAAATGATAATTATGAAGATGAGGCAATGAAGGAGGAGACCGAAACAAAAAAAATTAGGAGGAAGAAGAAGAGGAGAAAGTGAAGGAAGGCGAAGAAAGGGAAGACTCTTTAGATGGTTCGAAAGAATTGGACCAATCTGATGAGTCTCCTGAAGAGATGGATGCTAATATGACCCCAGCGGTCACTCCCAAGAAGGTTAACGGACCTGCAAAGGTCAGCATCCCCCACCCAACTTAGAAGGTAACTAAAAAGACTACTTCCGGTCAAGACTCCAACAAAGCCAAAATCACCCTCAAAAAGTCACCAGTCAAGTCCACAAAGGTGCATACTGCAAGCGTAGCTCCTGATGTCTCTGAGGCACCTACCACTACGAAATTGAGGTCAACTATCCCTGAGCCTGCAAATAATGAGGCTCGCAAGAAAAAGAGGCATGATGTTGTGCACAAAAGCAGCAGGCTTAAGGCCTAACCGGTAAGTACATAGAAAAGGGACACACCCCATCCCACCTAATAAATAGTGAGGACACTATCCTTACTTTAAGTTTGGGGGAGTGGTGGCTAAATTCATGACTCGACCCGTCTCCCATCATATCTTATCACAATGTTTTCTGTTTCTGTTTTCTATTTTTGAATTATGTTTTAATTTGTTGTTTCTGGATGGTTGTGTTCAGCCTGTTTGTTTTGCTTCTGTTGTTGGATGCATGTAGCCTTTTTAAAAATTAATTAATTGTTTCCTTTTATTTTAGTTATTTTTGTAGTTAATTTTTCATTTTTTTATGCTAAAAAAATAGAATAAAGACAAAGAACAAAGTTGATTAATACCCCCCTAGGACAGACTATCTGAGTAAGACTTAGAGAAAATTCTATTAGGACTTTAACAATATAGGGAAATAACACTTGAGGAGTTTCTTCTGCATTGTTCTTATTTTACTGATAATCCATGTCATGACTCTAGTAGTCTGGAAAGTAGGCAGCATGTAGACAAAGTTGAATTGTTTTTAAGTATGGAAGAAAACTAGTTATTAGGCTTAGTTAAGGTGGTTGATACATCTGTTATAAAGATTGGAACACTCCAGGAACACTGTATCTAAATAAATAAACACACCAAAGTGTGTAATAGAAGTTGCCTAAGGCACTTCTCAATGAGTTCTTATGCCCGAAACTAAAGGAACAACTCTTGTACATGAAATTGGAAGAGCAGATTTTAATAAAGTTCTTGTGCCCATGTCTGGAGGAATTGTAATTGTTCTCATCATAAGTAGCAAGTGGGGCTCATCAAAAGTGATATCTTGCCTAGTGAAAAGGTGGGGACAACTACAAGTAAAATTTTCCTTTTTAATAAATGAAAGTGTGGTCCTAGGTGTAAGTTGAAGAAGTAAAATGCCCTGCTAGAGCTGATAGTTTAGTTATAACCCATAGGAAGAAACAATCAACATTTGAATTTAGGCTGGTTATCTTAACATAAGAGTTATGTCATGACAGGGAGTATAAGTGGCTCAAAGAGCATATGCAATCTAGAATGTGCTTCAGGACTGGGTTGTACCTATTTTTGGAACAAGTCCCTTGAGAAATCATTTGAGTTTGAAAAATGTTGGTTTTGACAAGGAAGGGTGGGGGTAGTGAAGTGTGTTTTGACTTTCTTTGCCTATAGCATCACCTGAAGACAGGTAATAGTTTAAGTTTGGGGGTCTGTTAACCCACATTTTATGAGTTAATACATGCCAATTTAGTTGTTTATTTAACCTTTTTATTTTACTTGTTAGTTATAATTTCTTGCATTTTAGTTGCTTTAGTTGTTTTATCCTGGAGCACAATAGGTGCTCCCTTTTATTGTTTAACTGTGGTTTTTGTGTGCAAAGGTTGGCAAAAGTCAAGCTAAGCAAGACCGCAATAGTATACTGCATGAAGCACAAGCTAAAGGAAAGTAAGAGAACTCAGACCAATGGGAAACAACAAGGGAAGCTGGTGGCCAATGAGGATAGCGTAGAAGGAAGTTCAAATTGAAGGGAAAGCTTGGTGGTGCTGAAAAAGAGAAAGAAAATATTCAAATTCAAAGAAGATTGTGGAAGCGCTAGAAGACAATAGTTGGTACGATAGTACGCTGCAATTGTAGATTGTGCCGCCTGCACCTACTATGGAAGACTTCCACAATACACCTTGTCCCCACCATTGTATCCTTGTATGAAGATTCCTTGATCATATGCTGCAAAATTGTGTGTTGGAGATAATTTTATATGGGCTTGATGTGATTTCATGAACATAAGCCCATGATCTAATGCAACATACAAACCCTAATCCTTGGTCTATAAATAGAGTTGTGATTGAAGATCAAAAGAAGAGTCCAGCTGTTCCAAGATGATATTGCAAGAGTTATGTTCCTGTGTAGTGGAAGTGTGATAAAGTCTTCTTTCTTCAACCAATCTGGTGCTTGCTGATGAGTTGTGGCGCGACTAGAGCCCTTTCTTGAAGATTAGTCATCTCAATGCATTCTCCAAGTCTCTATTAGGTTTATATCTTTTGTTCATTCATTGTATTAAGATGTTTGCTTTGAAAACCATGTTTGTAGCTTGTACTTAGCTCACTATGAGCTAAACCTTTTGTAGTTAAGCAATGTGAAATTAATATCAAGTTGTTTTTATGTTATATGTTGTGTAGCTAGTGCTTGCTTTACCATGAGTTTGTTTTGTTAAAAACTTGTTTCTTTAATTGATCAACTTATAAATAAGTATCAACTTGTTTTTGTGGGAGATTCAGCAACAAGCGTATTGCATGAGTAAAAATGGTTGAAAGAGTGGGATAAAGATATTCTCTTGACCTAGTTTACTTAGAGATAAGAAAATACAACCATTAAGGAATTCAAAATAATTAAAAGACGTATAGTAGGGTTATAAGTAAGGCTTAGAGATTTGTTTCCTTAACCTTTTATGCATACTTTGGATGATGTAGAAATACACCTTAAGATCACTCTGACCTTGGTTGTCATGACACTACACAACATTAACACATAAGTACACAAAAGATATTAATGGAACTAAGCTCAACTCAATAATTCTTGATATATTTCCACCACTTTTCACCTTACTCTTGACTCTTATTTTAGGTGAACTAGAACTCATAATCACCAATCATTATTTTTCTCTGCTCATGCTTAAATCAAAAGAATATCTTTATAAAAAAATCAAATCCAAGTAACAACACTCTCTGTGGGTACGATACTCTACATATATTACTTGCTGCAATCAAAACATGTATATTTGCATGTGACACCTTTGAGAATTACCACAACATTACTCATCTTGATTCACTGAACAAAAACCCTCAAACAATATATATAAAGGGTTTCCATTAATTTTTTTTGAAGTCATTAGGTTTTTTGAGTTTTGAGGTTTTATTTGAATTTTTTATGGATTTCTTCATAATTTGGGTGCCAGATTCTGAACTAGGGTGAGAAAATGGTTGGGGTAGCTGTATTGTTGGTGTTGGGTGGCTAGAGAAGACAATGTTTGCCACCGGGCACCGTCGTCTAGCTCCAGCCAATGTTATGTTCAAATGAGAGAGTGGATAATTAAATCTTAGAGAGAGAGAGAGAGGGGGAGAAAGAGAGAGAGCTGAAAGGAAAATGAGAATCATGTGTTCTCTCCCTCTTTTGTTATTTTTAAAACACTTCATTATATTACCATGTGGCCACCTCCATCACCCTCAGATCATTTAACAAGCAGATTACCTTGGATTATGATCCAATGCCCTTTGGTGCTGCCATGTAACCCTTTTCCTTGAGTCAGATTTGACTTTTTCTCCCGGGCCTTTCTTGCATTAGGCTCATTTCTTTTCTATTTACAGTTCCTATTTCAATCCACATCTCCATTCATCTTATTTTTCTATTTTATTTTTATTCAAATATAAATCATTTTTATTTTAGTTAGTAAATATTAATTGATTAAATATTATTTTAGTTAGTTAATTTTTCTACTTAAATTTAATTAACTCAATTAATCAATTGAATTAAGTTTTAATAGATTATTATTGAAAATTATTTAAAATTATCCTAATTAATTGGTTTAATCAATTTTAATTGATTGATTTTGCTAAATAAATGTCATTCTTGTTGATTAATTCATTTATTTAATTAATTAATTTGACTGCCTAAAATCAATTTCCTTTAAAATAAAAATGCTTGATCTAACGTCAAACTATTTTCCAAATAAATTTAATCGAACACATTGCAAATGTTTGATCCAATGTCAAGTACCTTTTCTCTGTTAATTCAAATATTTTTATAATTAGTTAAACACTTGATCTAACATGAAGTTTTTTAACTCCTTCAAATATTTTTCTCAATAAAGTCGAAAGACAAAGGACAATTGGATGCACATCCTTTTGAAACCTTAATAGTCGGGCGCATGGTGTACACTTTGTTCAAAACGACTATTAGTCTTGCCACCTAAGATACTTTAATTAAACTTGGAATAAAGGGACAATTGGTGCATATCCTTTTGAAACCCGAGTAAACGAGCGCTTGGTGCATAACTTTTTGAACATTTAGTAGACTCCTTATAAAATCAACTCAACTCTTCAAATTCTTCGTCCGCCTTAGCACGACTCCAAAAAACTTTTCATAAAATGAAAGACGTTGCGTCTATTTCGCGGCGATGCAAACATCTCTTCCACGTGAGAATATCAAACTTTTCTGCTCGAATGTGATGAGGACATAAAACTATATTGATCCAAAGTATGTCGCCATTCTTGAAGTGATGCAAGTGTTTAATGATCCATGTTTTAGGAAGCAATGTTTTCCGTTAGAATGCGACCTGAGAATCTTTCGCTAAAATCGACCAACCCACAAACATTTACTACCCAGAACTATGTAGCCTTGAGTTCTCCATTGCACCTGAATATATGTAGGAACGGGATTCAAAGTCTCGTCAGGAACAATAATAAAAAACCCTAAAAATATTTTCTTTCTTTTTCTCATGTAATAATTAGAAAATCACAAACTAACATCACATTAACATTTTGTTAACTAAATGGTTCCCATTGAGTATAACGAATATGAGGGGTGATAATACATTCCCCTTGCATAACCGATTCCTCAACCTTATCTTGGTTGCAACGACTATTTTTATTTTCTTTCATGGGTTTTATCAATATTTTCCCTTTCTATTGGAATAAATAAAGTTCGGAGGCAACCCTGTTGTATTTTGAGCGTGCAATACACTCTGATATTTTTTACACCGCGACAGGTGTACTAGAGATGATTGGTCAACATAAAAAATTTTGATAAAAATAAGAAGTTAAAGAAACTTCTTCAAAAAAAGTAAATGAGTAGTAAAGACAACAAAATTGTAAATCTCTAGTACCATTAATCAGGAAAAGAGTTGGTGTGATAGCAGAAGGAGGACTAGGTACCTAACTCTAAAGGTTTAAGTCTACTTTCCCAAAAATATCTTACTTGAACATAAGCCCGATTATAACCGAAACAGTCCTCAAATGTGTGTGTTCTTATTACCATGATGAGTTTTGTTAGAACATGATCAAACTCAGTATAAAATGTTTTACATGTTGATAGAGAGATTACCTTGTCAAATTGAGTGAGTTATAGTGAAATGAGAGACAGGTTAAGTACTAGACAAGGTTGAGGATAGTTTCCTGAATTTTCTGGATTGAAGTTATGAACTGGATTGATGATCAGGTAACACAAGAATTATTTAAATAGGTGATGTTCATTTTTTAATATTGCAGTTTGTTTTTTTTGTTTGAAATGTGCAGTTGCAAGCAAGTTACTTGAAGACAAGCAACATATTAAGTTTGGAGTTGTGATGACACTCGATCATTACATATATTTCATTGAGAAATCAGAGCAAAATCAATCGAAGATAAGCAAATATGAATCATAAAGGCCAAAGAAAGATGTAAAAATTGTTATGTATGAAGAAATAGGGAATTGGTAAAAATTGGATGAAAAAAGGAGCAGATTAAAATGCGAAAGTTATAGGAATAATCACGAGGAGCATCGTGAGCCATCGTGCACGTAACCAAAAATAAAATAGAGCATCGCACACGTGATAATGCTTTTAATTGTCTCTTATGCTTAATGCTTTTTATTTGAGATACTCTGTTAATCTGATTATGGGTGCATAGGGAATACTGATCATTAGTTTATGCATTGGAACTAGGGAACTTATTGTACTTATGCTAGTTGAATAGGAATATGAGACCTCTAATAGTTGCATTTGAATTAATATACTATTGCATTGCCTAATTTCACTTATGCTGGTTGAATAGGGACATGAGACCTCTAGTAGAAATTAATGAGATATACACCAAAAGATTGGGTATATTAGCTTTGTTAAGTCGTCGTTGAAATATAATGATTTTATTATTAATGTAAAACATTAAACATCAATAGGGGAGAAATAAGGGATTCAATGCAAAACCTAACCGATTTCACATTATTTTAGAATAACTTTTATTTTTTGCAAACAAACTCGAAACCCCCTCCCCATTTGTTACTTTTCTGAAATTTGCACAATTGTTGTTTTGTTAAATAGTAGCCCCTGTATATACGATCTTATTTTATTACTGTGGTATATTTGTCGAGAAGTCATGAGTAATCGTGCTTCATAAAATAGTCATTACATAATAAGACTCACTATAGGCTCAAGTAGGGATTAACCACATGAAAAAGTAAAATGATTTGAAGAGGGACTTAATTATTTCTTGTAATTGCAAGCTTCTCAAGTCATACTTAAAGCATGTGTTTTGATGAAGACAACATGGACATCAACATTCAAAGGATGTGCAAAAAGCTTATCAACATCATATAAAAGTCTTGAAGATTAGAAGAAGAATTATTGAAGAATCATCAAATGTCAAATGGTATAAATAAATCTTAATCTTGAATATAGATGTTCACAAAAATATGCATTCATAATCATATACATATCCAACATGTTTTCATTTAAGAAAAACTTTGTTTAAAATATTTTTCAAAAAGAATTTTTGAAAATTAACTTTCAGGAACCGGTTCCTCCCTAACAGGGAACCGGGTTCCAAAACTTGTTCAAAAACATGTCCCTGGAATTTGTACCAGGAACCGGGTTGTACCAATAGGGGAACCGGTTCCTGCGTGATATTTTTGAAATCTGACTTATAACGTTCACTAAGAACCGGGTTCTGTCAGTGTCGGAACCGGTTCCTAGCGAACCAGTGCAGCTTTTACTTTGTTTTTTGAACATTTTTCAAGTGGTATCTTTTCATGAATGCATTGCAACTTTTCATATGAATTGGCATGAATGAAGAGGTTCTTATGACTTTATAAAATGCAGATTTTCTTATTTCAAAAAATATACAAGAATGCTTCAATTTTCAAATTAACAAAAACTTATTCAATAAACAATTTTCTCATTCATTCACATTTGAATTCATACTTTCATGTGTTCATAATTTTGTGAAACTTGCCATATACACTTTCATTATCATTACAAGTTTCATACATACATTGTGAACATTTATATACATTGTTGAGAATTGTTTTTATCTTGAAGAAGAAGATCAATTGAAGATTGATAAAGCTCTCCATATACTTCAAAATTAATCATTGTATTACTTAAAGGTTTTTCCCTTACTATCCAGGATTGTTGGAAGTAAGTGTTGTGATTTGAAGAGGATTGTTCTTCATTCACATTAGTGTTTGTTTGGTCTTAAAGGTGTTAAGAACCTTTGATCACCCTATAGGTTAGATAGTAAGCATGGGCTGTACAATCATTCTAACTATAGTGAAATCTCTTTCGTGTTGGAAAGGGGACTGGAGTACTCTCGGATTGTGAGGGGAACCAGGATATATCACCGTGTTCTTTACTTTTCCGCATTTATCGCTTTCATCACCATAATCAAGAAAAGATAAAGATATAATCAAAACCTTCAAACACTTAACCAAAATTACTACCAAGCATTCTCATAAAACCGAATAAATTTTATAAGACCTAATTCACCCCCGTCTTAGGCACTCTGAGACTTACAATTGGCATCAGAGCAAGTTATAGGTAACTTGTTCCTAAAGATCCAGAATGGCTTCCGCAAATCATCAACCAGTTTTCAGAGATGGTGGTAGTAACAACAAGCCTCCTCTATTCTGTGGTGAATATTTTGACTTCTGGAAAATACACATGAAGGCGCATTTAGAAGTACAAGGAGAGGAAGTATGGGATGCTGTCGAAAATGGTCCATTTATCCCAATATCAGTAATCAATGGCATTGGTTCTGTAAAGCCCAAAACTGCATGGGACGACGATGATAAAAAGAAAGTTCTCTATGACAAAAAGGCAATAAACCTTCTTCAAGGTGCACTCAGTATGGACGAATTTTTCCGTGTCTCGAACTGCAAGACAGCAAAAGAAATATGGGATACCCTGGTTCAAACTCATGAAGGAACGACTGAAGTAAAAAGATCAAGGCTAAATACCTTGAGTCAAGAATATGAACTATTTCGAATGCAGCCCGGAGAATCCATTCTTGACTTACAAAAGAGATTTGTGCATTTGACAAATCACTTAAATGCTCTTGGTAAAACCTTGACAAATGATGAACTCAACTTGAAAATCCTTAGATCATTGACTAGGGAATGGCAACCAAAGGTAACGGCAATCTCGGAAAAGAAGAGTCTCTCCGCAATGACTTCCGCTACATTATTTGGCAAACTTCAAGAATATGAAACGGAACTCGGTAGACTTGAAAAACATGAAAATTTAGAGAAGAAATCCAAAGGCATTGCCTTGAAAGTTGATTCAAAGGAAAGTCAAGATAAAGATGCATCAGAGGAAGATGAAAACTTCTTTCTTCTTGTAAAAAGGTTAGGAAAATATTTTGGTCACAAAAATAATCTTCATAATGCTAACTTTGTCAAGAGGAAGAAATTTTATAATCATAAAGGTAAAGAAGCCTCCACATCAACACAAGATGTCACATGTTATGAATGTGGAAATCAAGGTCACATAAAGCCGGATTGTCCAAAACTCTCCAAGAAAAATGGATTCAAAGGCAAAAAGGAGTTCAAGAACAAAAAGGCTTATGTTGCATGGGAAGATAATGAGATAAGTTCTTCATCCAATTCAGAAAGCGAGGAATGTGCAAATCTAGCATTAATGGCTTCACATCACTCCGACGATGAAGAAGAGGTTAGTAATGAATTTAATCTTTTTGATGATGATGTTCAAGATGCTATTGATGAACTCTTGAAAGAATGCAAAAGTTTATACAAAAAGGTGTCAAAACAAGAAAAAGAACTTCTAAGTTGTTTAGAAAAAATTGACACCATGACTAAAGATTTTGAACTTCAAAAACAGAATTTTATTAAAGAAAAAGAAAACTTTGCATGCTCCAAGTGTGAATCAAATGTCTTTCAAATTGTTCAATTGAAAAGAGTCATTGAACGATATGAAAAAGGACAAATAGGATTGGAAAGATTACTAAGCCAACAACGTTATCCTAATGATAAAAGGGGTCTTGGTTATGTGAATTCTAAGAAACCAAGTAACAATCCCACTGTTTTTGTAAAGGCTAGTAATAGTTCCAATCCCAAGAAAGTAGAAAAGAAGCAAGTTGTTCATAATCATCAAAAGAAAAAGACAAATGTATCGAAAAAGAAAACATTTCCTAAGAAGAAATCTTATCCTTCTAGATATAGAAGTAACTTTGAACCTACTTGTTTTTATTATGGTATTAAAGGCCATACACCTAATGCTTGCTATGTTAGAAACTTTAGTATAGCAAGTGGGCATTATGTGTGGGTGAAAAAGGGAACTAACTATGAAGGACCCAAGGCAACTTGGGTACCTAACAAAGAATAATTTGTTTGTGTAGGTATGCTTGAAATCCACATCAAATGTTTGGTATCTTGATAATGGATGTTCAAAGCATATGACAGGAGATGTACACCAATTTTCATATCTAGTACATAAAGCCAAAGGGTATGTCACCTATGGAGACAACACCAAAGGAAAGATTCTTGGCGTTGGAATAGTTGGCACACCTCCATCCATTCAAATTGAGGATGTTCTCTATGTTGAAGGATTAAAGCACAATCTTCTTAGCATAAGTCAACTTTGCGATAGAGGGTTCAAGATCAAATTCAACAAAGATGAATGTCTCATTATGGATGAGGCAACCAATGAGGTAAAACTCAAAGGTATAAGAACTAACAATATTTTTATGATTACTTTAGATGATTTGTCTCTGAAGGTACAATGTCTTATGGTAAACAACAATGACGCTTGGTTATGGCACAAGAGGATCGCTCACATTCACATGGAGCACTTGAAAAAATTGGTTAAGCATGACTTAGTTATTGGTCTACCAAAGATGAAGTTCATCAAAGACAAATTATGTAATGCATGCCAAAAGGGCAAACAGACCAAAACAACTTTCAAATCTAAGAATGTGGTGTCTACTACAAGACCACTACAATTGTTACACATGGATCTCTTTGGTCCATCAAGAACAAAAAGCTTCGGAGGTAATGTATACGCTTTAGTCATTATTGATGATTTTTTTAGATATTCTTGGACTTTGTTTCTTGTGCAGAAAAGTGATGCTTTTAAAGCTTTTAAGAAGTATGCTAAGCAAATCCAAAATGAAAAATCACTAAAGATTGTATCCATAAGAAGTGATCATGGTGGAGAATTCCAAAATGCTCAATTTGAAGAATTTTGTGAAGAACATGGTATCTCTCATAATTTTTCAGCACCTAGAACTCCACAACAAAATGGAGTAGTTGAAAGAAAGAATAGGTTTCTAGTGGAACTTGCAAGAACAATGCTTAGTGATGCAAATCTTCCTAAATATTTTTGGGTGGATGCGGTTAGTACGGCATGTTATGTTGGAAATCGAGTTATCATTAGACCTATAATAAAGAAGACTCCATATGAACTCTTCAAAATCCGAAGAGAACTTGGTATTTTGGATGAAGGTGATATCTAAATGTTTCTCTTAAGATGCACGTCTTAACTTTTATATGTATTTGTTTCACTCTTTTCCCCATCCTTTTTGATGTTAACAAAGGGGGAGAAGAATATGCATATGTGTTGTTTTGTTTCAAAGAAATTACAGGCCCAAATAAATATCAAACTCACTCCAAAATTCAAAGAATCATGGACTTAGGGGGAGCATACAATTTAGGGGGAGCCTTGCATTTGCTCAACATGTTTGCTATACAAAACAACATAAAACATTTCAAGAAATCGTTTTCAAGACTTGGTTGTCATCATCAAAAAGGGGGAGAATGTAATTGAAAGCTTCTCAAGTCATACTTAAAGCATGTGTTTTGATGAAGACAACATGGACATCAACATTCAAAGGATGTGCAAAAAGCTTATCAACATCATATAAAAGTCTTGAAGATTAGAAGAAGAATTATTGAAGAATCATCAAATGTCAAATGGTATAAATAAATCTTAATCTTGAATATAGATGTTCACAAAAATATGCATTCATAATCATATACATATCCAACATGTTTTCATTTAAGAAAAACTTTGTTTAAAATCTTTTTCAAAAAGAATTTTTGAAAATTAACTTTCAGGAACCGGTTCCTCCCTAACAGGGAACCGGGTTCCAAAACTTGTTCAAAAACATGTCCCTGGAATTTGTACCAGGAACCGGGTTGTACCAATAGGGGAACCGGTTCCTGCGTGATATTTTTGAAATCTGACTTATAACGTTCACTAAGAACCGGGTTCTGTCAGTGTCGGAACCGGTTCCTAGCGAACCAGTGCAGCTTTTACTTTGTTTTTTGAACATTTTTCAAGTGGTATCTTTTCATGAATGCATTGCAACTTTTCATATGAATTGGCATGAATGAAGAGGTTCTTATGACTTTATAAAATGCAGATTTTCTTATTTCAAAAAATATACAAGAATGCTTCAATTTTCAAATTAACAAAAACTTCTTCAATAAACAATTTTCTCATTCATTCACATTTGAATTCATACTTTCATGTGTTCATAATTTTGTAAAACTTGCCATATACACTTTCATTATCATTACAAGTTTCATACATACATTGTGAACATTTATATACATTGTTGAGAATTGTTTTTATCTTGAAGAAGAAGATCAATTGAAGATTGATAAAGCTCTCCATATACTTCAAAATTAATCATTGTATTACTTAAAGGTTTTTCCCTTACTATCCAGGATTGTTGGAAGTAAGTGTTATGATTTGAAGAGGATTGTTCTTCATTCACATTAGTGTTTGTTTGGTCTTAAAGGTGTTAAGAACCTTTGATCACCCTATAGGTTAGATAGTAAGCATAGGCTGTACAATCATTCTAACTATAGTGAAATCTCTTTCGTGTTGGAAAGGGGACTGGAGTACTCTCGGATTGTGAGGGGAACCAGGATATATCACCGTGTTCTATACTTTTCCGCATTTATCGCTTTCATCACCATAATCAAGAAAAGATAAAGATATAATCAAAACCTTCAAACACTTAACCAAAATTACTACCAAGCATTCTCATAAAACCGAATAAATTTTATAAGACCTAATTCACCCCCCCTCTTAGGCACTTTGAGACTTACATTTCTATCATAATATGTTTTAACTAACTCACTATAGGCTCAAGTAGGGATTAACCACATGAAAAGTAAAACAATTTGAAGAGGGATTTAATTATTTATATTATAATATGTCTTAACTATTAGTTTAGTCAACTAATTTTATAGTCAATACACAACCAATTCAACCAAGTTATACGTACCCCTTAAACCCCACCCTTCCATAATTTTACATGATTACATTTGTTTTCCCGATGACAAGTATTATCCCATAAGCTTTGTAGAAATTAAAATAACCCTTGTTGATACGATATAAAAATGTACTCGCGACTTGTGGTTTTTGTTGGCACAACTTATACTCTATTGTTTTCAGTCCAACATAATAGCCAAAGTTGAATCTATTTGGTTAAGCATCAAGTGTAGCAAAAAAGGACAAAAGTATCTTGATATTTATTTTCACTTAAAAGGAAACATGATCATATCAAAGGAGATTTTGGTTGGAAGGGTTACTTTAGAAGACAATATGGCGGGTGTGTTTACAAAGTCATTACCAAGGTTAAGGTTCAAGTGTTGTTTAGACTTGATCAATTTCGATAAGAGTGATTCAAATAAAGACTAAAGCAAGATAATTGATGGTTAATTTGGAATAATTGGCAGTTTAAAGGCAGAGTGGAGAATTATAGAGCTTCTCTTAAAAACCTCATGCTTATTTAGATTTTTGGTTATGCCTCGTCTATCATGCGCCCACCAAGCATCGTGGGGAAGAGGATGAATTATATTCCAAGTTTTTTGTTAGGGGTGTTCATAGGTGTGGGTAGACCCGAATCCGCAGTCTCAAACTGAATGAACTCATAAATTATCTAAACCTATTTACTTACAGGTATATCTAGTCTAACCTGCAACAACTCGTATAATTTTGATTCAAGTATCATGTTTAAGTTTATCAACCTATTGACCCAACCCGTTGATTTGGCATTAGTGATTTCTTATTTTGTATTATTATTTTAAATAAAATTAAAAAAATTAATATATCACTACAAACCATAGTTTTTCTAGAAAAAAACTTATTCACCGCCAATATTACTACTGGATCAACAAGTTTACGTAATTTTTAAGACTAAGTCTTCTTTCTTTCTTTTTTTGTATCATTTTCAACTTTTGTATTTTATGGAAATGGTGTATTTTGTGAAATTATATACTATTATTAAGTGTTATGTCATATGGAAGAATTTTATTAGACATTATATGATGTGATTCATCGTATTTTGAGTGTGGGAATTTTCCTTAATTGTATTGAATTCTGTTACAAATTATTTAAAATTGAAAAAATTATCATAAATATTTTTTTATATTTGAAACACAACCTGTGAACCCAACTCAACTCAACCCATAGATGATCGGGAGAGTCTGGTTTGATTTTTACTGTAAAATTACAGGTTAGATGATGAACCTACTCATTAAGATTTGAACGGTTTCGATAATGAGTTATATCAAACTCGGCTCAACATAACTCGTGTACACCCTATTTTTTGTTTTGCCTCATCTACATGGCAAATACAATGAGAGGTGAGGCGTCCATTATAGGCCACGAGGTGGGGGATGAATCGTATTTCAAGGTTTTTTGTTATGTCTCATCTGTAAGGCGGATAATATGAGGCATGTGGCGATTTTAAGTTTTGTTCATGAGGGGTGTGAAACGTGTGCCTCAAACTATGTGTCATCTATTATTAATATATAAAAAGTAAAGTATCTTATAATTACATTATAAACCTCTAATTAAATAACTTAAAATTTTCTTAATCCAAGGGTAAATATGACAATTTCCAGAATACTACAACCATATTATTTTGGCATTTAATACGGGTGATGTGGCATCACCAGAATATGTTTTGAATTTCTTTTTTTTAATTCAAATTATTTCAAATTAATTTTAATTAATGTTGATCTATTAATAGTTATTGTTTATTCCCAATTCAAACCACACTAACAGTAGTGCATATTGAAAATATGAAAACACTACTTTGGTAGAACAAAAACTCCAACTTCCCAAATTGTGAATTGAATTCGTGCCTTCTCAACTATCCAAACGCAACTTCAAAACCCTAAAACAAAACCATGGCAATATTAGGTATTCATAACAATTAGGGTTCACAACAAATCTTATTCACATCAGAAGCTCAACCCTATCGAATTTGTTCAAATAGAAATGGCTTGCCCAATCGAATCTGTGAAGGACATCAACGAGTCGAAGAATTTTTGTAAGATAGCTGTAAGGTGTAAGCATATCTGGTTTATCACAAATTCTTCAAACAAAGAACACATAGAGATGGTTTTGGTTGATTCTAAGGTATTCTTTTTGTTCCTTTCAAGTGTTGTCACCAATAAATCGCGTATTTCTACCTTATATGAGAAACACTTACTAAACCCTAATTTTTTTTGGTTGAAGCGTGATATGATTCAAGCGATTGTCCCTATCTTTTTGGTTTCGAAGTTCAAGTCCGAACTTGCATCTGGATACTCTTATATCATGCAGAATTTCAAAGTCTCAAACAATTATTTCTCTTTTAAGTTAACCAATCATTCTTGCAAATTGGTTTTCTGTGGATCAACTTTTGTTAAGAAGACACAGCTTCCTGACATTCCTGTAAACTACCTGAACATTGTTGGATTGGATGCCATAGTTGAAGGAAGGTTTAAGTCTAATGTCTTGGTTGGTAAGTTCATTGTATTTTTTGTGATATTAAAATGTATTTTATGTTATCTTATGAATTTGTGGATTTTGTTTTTCTTAGATATTCTTGGAGGAATTATTGAGATTTCTCAAACCCAAGTTAATGGTAACAACAACAAGAACAAAGTTATTTTTACAATCATTGGTATGAGGTATGTTGTGTGCCCTTGACTAACCATAATTCTTGATACAATTATACTATATACATAAACATTTATTTGAACTTGCAATCAACGATTTCAATTATTTTTTACATTAGCAAATTTGTTGTACAATGTATATTGTGGGGTCATCTTGCGGTACATCTTTATGAATATTATAAGAATCATAAAGAAGATTACAATATTTTTGTTTTACTGATTATTGCAAGGGTTAAGGAAGCTCAAGACATTTCTGCTTTATATTGTTTTGTCTTGCAGCACACTTCAAAACTTCAAACACCGAGTCCTTTGTCACAAGATGAAATAATAAGTTGTTTTGTGAGTATTTATTGAATACCTAATATTTTGGATTGTAAACTTAATTTATGTACCCATATTTTAAAATTGATTCTTGCTTATCCATCTTCATGGCAGGAACCTCTATCTACATCTGCAGAATATGATCCATCAGTTAAAAATTTAGATTTGACTCCGTCTAAGAAGTCTTTAGCTGATGTAATAAAAGATGTTGAGAGTGTTCAACAATGCTCAACCAAGTTAACCAAAGACATAAAAAAGGAAAAATAGTTATCTTCACTTTATTTACATCCTGTTTTAGCCTTAATGTTGAACAAAACGATGGTATTGTTATTGTGTTTTATTGCTTTTGTTTGTTACTTTGGAATTGGTACTAAGTTTTTCATTCAATGGAATGTTCTTATTTTCATTAATAGTTTACTAAAAAAATGTTGTTGTTATCCATCTTAAATCTACTTGGTTAATGATAATGCAACAATAACCGTTACATTCTAAATGAAATGAAAGTGGATAACTAAGTCATGCTTCTGTTTTTTGTCTATTGCCATATAATACATATATTTATGCAATAGTTACAATTGAATATGTTCATATATCGTTTCTTTCAATGTTCTGCCTGATAACATGACCAATCAACATATCCCTAATTTTTTTTTATAACCAATGGAATTTGAAAGTATGTAAAATTAAAACAAGTTTAGGGATACATGTTTTGAAATGAGATTTCTTAACGATGACAAGGAATATGTTGCAGCCATAAATGAAGCAAAAGATTGGGGTTCAAGACGTTTTTTGAGGAAGTTATATGTTACAGCCATGAATGAGGCAAAACATTACATGAAGCTATTATAAAGACTCAGAAAAATGTCAAATTCCAGCCAGTTGAAGATACTCCACATGGTAATTCAATCACATTGAAAAATACTTTGTTCAGTTTTAGATCAATTTACTATTTTGTTGTTGTTATTTGTTAGAGATTGTAGCAATTATCAATGAAATTTATAAATATATACAGAATATTAGTTTTAAAGGTCAATGAGCATAACATGATATATCCTTACAATTAGATCCATTTTATGTTTATGTAATATTAAATTAGATATGTGCCCCTAGCTATCAGTTTGTATGAAAAAGAAAGTCAACTTTACATGTGTCTATAGAGAGTAATCTTTACTATCAACATTTGTAGAGTATAATGAGAGCTAGACAAATACCCTTACAATTTGCAAGAATTTATATATAAAGATTAGTGTTAATATGTTAAGTGTTAACATAGTATATAATTAAGAAATATATTTGATTAAATTGAAAAAGTTATAAGATTTAAATGAAATGGTTAAAATTAAGAAACATAAATCAAATGGTTAAAATTAGACCATGTATGAATGAATACCTTCCACATTTTATAATTTCCACTTTTTTTATTCAACATAGAGTTAATATCTTAATAAATTAATATTTAAATTATTTTTTTATTTCTCAATTTAACAGTTGTAGATTGTTCATTATAATAAAGATTTTTGGAGGTATAGATCAACGGGTAAATGTGAATGTATCTATGAGATACCAGTTGTAAACTGTTCATTTTAATATTCATATTTTTATTTCTCACTTTAACATATGTAGATTGTTCATTGTAATGCAGGTCCTTACATGTATAGATCCAGGAGTAGATGTGAACATATCTATGAGATACCAGATATATATTATTCATTTTAATGTCCATCTTTTAAATATTTCTTTTGATGTTGTTTTATATAATTCATGTTAAAGAATCAGTTATACAGTTTATTATAAATACGAATCAATGATTAAAAATTGATGCATATTATTAGTCTTTATTTGAAACTATGCGAATGTTAATCAACAGAATGAATCACTACTACAAAAAAGGGAAAAGACAACATTTTTTTAGCTTTTAACAGCGCTTTAAAGCACTGCCTAAAGCAGCGCTGCTAAAAGAAAAGACAGCGTTTTTTTCAATGTAAAAGCGCTGTCTTATGCCAACTTTAGACAACGCTTTTAGAATAGACAGCACTTTTTTATATATCCCTTTAGCAGCGCTTTTGCTTTAGACAACTGTGATACGGTGGGAGAACTGACTATGGTTTTGCGTTTGTTTTCGCAAATGTTTCGGTTGAGCAAGAGTCGCCACCGACTTTTTATTTTATCCTAAGGAAAGGTTTAAAAAGCACAGCAAAAACCTTTGAGATTTTTCTTGGGTTCGGGGAGTAGATTATAGAAAGGGAAGGTATTAGCACCCTTTCTATCCATGGTTATCCATGGGCTCTTAGTTACTTGCTTAGATCACTTGCCTTTTGTTTTCAATTGTTTTAAATGGTGCTTGTGTGTGTGGGTTTGAAAAATGTTTTGAAAAGAAGCCAATGTGGTGGCAACCTTTGTAATGATCCATGTTGGGATGTATACAAAGGTGTATGTCTTTTGAAAAGGTTTTCATTTGTTTTTTGAAGATTGTTTTGAAAGTGTTGTGAGGTGTGTTTTTTTTAGAAAATAGGCAAGTGTTTTGTTTTGCAAGTTTGATTCAAGTAACTAAGAGGTTATCTACTCCTAAATTTCTCAAAGTTTATTGCTATGTTTTAACCCTCTTAATAAGTTTGTTCCACCATTGTATTTGGTGGACAATCTCATGTTAGGATGTGAAAGGGACGGGCGCGGGTCATCGTTTAGACCATAATTGCAACAGTGCCAAGTATCTTTGGGCATTTTCTTTAAGGGACTTGATCATTTGTTTGGCAATATTTTGAAAAGTGTTATCGAGGGACTATGATCATTTGATTTGTTTGTTTTGCCCAAAGAGACCTAACATGCAATATGGCCCATTTATTTGAAGGCAACAAAGTGGAATACCCTAGGGGGTGCAAGTGTGATTTGTGTTGTCCATTTTCATGCTTGTTTGTCTTGAGATTAGGTCATAACTACTTTGTTCATTTTATTCGCATATAAACCCTATTTCTAACATTGTATATTTAGAAAGCGATAAAGTGCGAAATTTAAACTGCTACGCTATTACAACACAATAATATAGGGAGGGGGGTACAATGTTTCAAATGGGGATTTTGACAAGGAATTTAAACCTAAAACTATTACATCAATTTTGAATTTATACAATTTAATTAATGTACAATAATTAAATAAAAATGGAATAAATATGCAAGATGCAAAATGTTTTGTATATGTATGAAAAAGAAGTATTTTTTATGTAAAATAAAAAGAAAATAAAAAGATATTATTTTTTGGAGTATTTTTGAATTTAGGGCAAAACCCTAATTTTTATTAAATGAAATGCATTATTATTTAATTTGTGCAATATTTAGTAATTATATATAAAATAAAATAAAGATAAAGTATATTTGTAAAAAATGATTTTTTAGTGTTTAATATTAATAAAATAAAATATGTATATTTTTAGTATTTTATTCTAAGTATATTAATAAATATATATATTTATGTATTAAGTTCTAAATATGTATTATATATAAAAAATAATAATATTTAATATTTAATAAAAAAGTAATTTTTTCTATAAAATATTTTCAGAAAGTAAAACAAAAATAAAAATGTATAGAAATGCATTTGTACTATTTTTTTAGTATTTTAAACAAAATATATATATATATCTATTTATGTATAAACTAAAAGAAAATTAAATAAATGCCTAATAAAATCAAAAATGGTGAGAAAAAATATTTTTATATTTTTAATAACATGAGAAAAAATAAATGAATCAACCAAAAAAGGAAAAAGTCAGAAATCATTAAAAATAAGCCAAATGGGCCTAGGGGGTGTGAAAGTAAAATCATGGTGTGAATAAAAAATATGAAACAAGCCCAGCCCAAAGACCAGCTTCTTCAACCTCCAGCCACCTCTGTTTGAAAAATACGCGCGCCTCTTGCTTCAACATCAAGATCCTGATTCTTTGATTTTTAATGAAAACTTTCAACACAAAAAATGTAAAGCATCATCTCACGATTTCATACATATAAAGAACATGATCTAACTCTCAGAAATGAGAGAGAATTTCCTCTCTCCCAATTTTTAACCTAATTTTTGTTCAAAGTTCAGGCATCAAATTCTTGCAACACACATAATATAAATAAAATCTAATTATATGGGCATGTTCAGGGCAATGATTATGACATATTCTCTTCACAAACCTAAAGCTAACAATGCCTAATAAGAGAGATACGAATTCAAAAACTTACCTGTTCAGTTGAAGTTCAATCTGGCAATGGAGAAGTTCTCAGTGCAAGGTGATGATTGGAAAAGCTTCCTTGAGGTCCAGGGATGCTATTTCAATGTTTACTTTGTCTTGAGAGCTTCTGAATCGTGCTAGAGCACCTTACCTGCAAAACAGAAAAATGAAAATGGTGATGATGGTTAGGAGTGTTACAGTCTGCTTCTAATGCCTTGGACAGTTTGTATGGATGGTAGGGAAGGTATGTGAACTGGTTTGGGCAAGAGAGCTTGAGAGAAATGGAAGTTGCCACCCAAACTGCAGGCCCTTGCCCTGTTTTTGCAGTTTGAGAGTGATTATGACAAGGGGAGTGTTTGAGAGGTGCTAGGGTCGTGCAAAAGCTTGGTTCTGATCTTTGGAATATGTTTGATAACTTTTTCTAAGTGTGTGTAAGCTGAGATGGAAGTTAGTGTGTGTTATGGTACTTTTCTTCACTCTTAAGCAAACAAAGGCAACTTGTGTTTCTAGGTCAGTAGAGGACCCCTAATCCTGCTGCAAAGCTTCTCTTGATCAGAGTGATTTGTTCATAATCTTGTGCTAAAGAGATTTGGTTTGTACTTGTGGATTTGCTTCATGACATAAAGTGAAACCTTTGCAAAAATGGAAAGAATGCTTTATCTAATTTGGGACTAATCCTTCATACAATGCTTTAGCTCATGAAACAAGGTCTTAACACAATGGACATGCATTAAATTATTGAGTGTTGGATGGTTTTAGGACCTGTAATCAAGGGCATGCTGGTTTTGAGAAGTTTGCATAACTTATGAACATGAAAAATGGCCAATTCAAAAGTGAGTTTTTTGCCAAATTGTGAAATTCGAATCTCTCAAGTCATGAGGTTTTTTGATGAGTTCTTGGACATTTTGGAAAGCTTGGAATGTGTACTACAATCCATCTTTGAAATGCAATTTGAAATTCCAAGTGGAAGTGTATGGAAAATGGCCTTGAAGTGGGATAGAAAACTTTGTCAAAATAGGTCAAAAATTCACTAAGTTAAGAATGGTTTAGTGCCCTTATTCAAAAATTTGTAACTTGAGATACAAGCTTCATTTGGGAAAACTTTGTGAATCAAAGTTGTAGATTATGCAACAAGCTACAACTTTCATGTTTTGACTTTTGTTTGAATCCAAATGAATCTTGGTGAAAAAGTGGGGCAAAGTTGGGAAAAAATTAGGGTTTTCCATAACTTGGAAAAATTCTAAGTTATGAAAAATTCCATTTCAAACCCTAATTTGCATTTCTTGGTTTCTTGGTGAAAAAGTTTCATGATTTGGCATGTTTTGATGAAAAATTAATCTTGACTCTTGATTTTGACCAAAAAGTCAAAGTTTGACTTTTCAGTATACAATCAAAATTGATCAATTGACTGGGAAATTCAACTGTCAATCTTGTGTACTTGGGATCTTTTGAGTTTGTTGAGCATGTCAAGACAATTCCATGGGGTCCTTGAGTCCATATGTGATCTTGGTTTGCCATTGGCTAGGTCAACCAGTCAAAAATTGCCTTTGTGCAGTCAAAACCCTAAAAATGACCATTTTGCCCTTTTGATGATCTGATCAAATTTCTTGTGGAATTGTGATCCAAACTTGATCAAATGGTCTATATGAGTTCATGATGTTGATGTGGGTCAATTTTCATGAGATTTGACTGTCAATTGGCCACAGTTGACTTTTTCTCCAATACAGTTGATTTCTAGGTTATCTGTCCAATTGACTGGGCAAAACTTGGAATCAAGACTTGAAACTTGGTATGGATAAACTTGGGAGTCCAACATGAAGCATGAAAGTCATCTTAGGCATTTTAGGTCAAAATATCTTTGTGCAAACACAAACCCTAATTTGGGTCAATCAGTGCAAGGAGAAATCTTGAGCAGAGGAAACCCTAATTGGATCTTGATCTTCAAAGGTCTGGTGATGAGAGAATGTTGAGGAAATGGAAGGGAAAATTTTGGGGTACAACAGTTGCCCCTGTTCAATCTTCTTGAACCTGAAGAGTTAGATTGGCAGGTTTGCCTTTCGTGACTCGAGGGTAAAAGGAGATTGGACACTAGAGTGCCCGGAAATTTGCACTCGCATGTTGGAGTCTCAACAATGTGATGTCGGGAATGGGCTTACAGATGCCATTTGGAGAGATGGTGGATAGGGAGATGGGCTTATAGATGCCATCTGGAGATGTGACAGAAACTTGTCGGGAATGGGCTTATAGATGCCATTTGGAAGCGTTGATCGCATAAGAGATTCCTTAGCGAGAACTTGTGTATTTGAGAAAGACAGATGTTTTCCTGGCTTGTTACAGGTGTTTGATCTTCAATATCTTTATGCAGATATGCCCTGGCTAGATACAGGTGTCGAGTCTACAAATGGTTGCTCACAGATGTGCCCTGGCTGGATACAGGAATCGAATCCGGAAATAGTTGTCAACAGATATGCCCTGGCTGGATACAGGAATCGAATCTTCGAACTCTTCAGACGTGCCCTGGCTAGATACAGGAATCGAGTCTGGAAATGTGGTCAACAGATATGCCCTGGCTGGATACAGGAGTCGAATCCGGAAATGTTGTAGTTGATAGATGTGCCCTGGCTGGATACAGGAATCGAGTCTGGAACTCTTCAGACGTGCCCTGGCTAGATATAGGAATCGAGTCTGGAAACTGATCACTCTCAGATGTGCCCTGGCTAGATACAGGTATCGAATCTGGAATTTGTGACAGTTGAAGGTAGTTGTCTTTAGGATTGTCTTTTTCCCTGAAAAGGCAAAAACATAAGTTGTATGCAATGTCATGATGTATGATATGCATGATGTCATGATGTTCAACATGAGATAGTGTTGTATGCACTTTATCATGTACGTAAGCAAGATGTATGAAATGTGAAATGTTTATGAGTATATTTTTGTCTTAGGAAAATGAATCCTTGACGATCGGCCGGGGATTTGCTTTGTGGAAGAGATACTTTGCTGAATTTTGACGAGGGGCCTGCTGAGGACTTCAATGATGGATTCCGCTGGGGATAATGATGATAAACTCCGCTGGGGATGCCAAAAACTCCGCTGGGGATTGAAAGAACCTAGTCGAGGACGATCTTCCATGGCAAATAGCTGAGGATAACCCAGTTATAAGCCCTTGTGAGGGATAACTCTGAATAAAGCTCGGGAGAGACGTCTGTATTCTGCAGGGAACAAGCTTCCAGAATCTACTGGGGATAAGCTTTTAGACCTGTCGGGGAAAGTTGGCGACTTCACTGGGGGAAGTATTGCTGAATCTTGCCTTACTCTGCGGGGAGCTGAGATCATTTGGTCACGTTCTTCAGTCGAATCTACCTTGGTACCTTGGCGGACAAAACAACCAGACTGCATCAGCTGGCTCCGCATTGCCCCTGTTTCTGATGTCTCCTGTAATTAATCTTTCATTTCATATGCAAATATTTATGAATCAGCAATTTAATGTCAAATGCATATATCAAAAATGAACATTGGACGTTCGTCGCAAGACAAAACAGAAAAAGGAAAAACAATGGCAATTTGTATGGACAAGTGAATTCGTATTGATTTGAATTTTGCCTGTGAATAGGCGTTTTTTTTTGTACAAGAGGCTGACATCCTAGTAAGAGGATGCCGCCGAATAACACAGAATTTATAATTTTGAAAAGAAAACAAAACAGCTATGTGAACAATCCTACTGGGTTCCAACTCTGCTATCGCCTTTATGTCTCCAAGCGTCTCATCGCTTTGCTGCCTAGTTGAAGATGAAGCTGATTGGTCGATGCCGAAGTCTGAGCCAGATAGTTGATGCCAAATTCCGGATGCGAAGTGATCCAATGAGACATAGTATTACGCTTTATCCCTAACTTTTGCCTGGACCGCCCTTTCGGGTTTTCAGTCCACCTGGATACCCATTTTTGCCCAAGCCGCCTTTTCAGGTTTTCGACTTGTCGGGTGTACATATTTTTATTCATTTCATCCCTTATTTTGCCCGAACCCTTTTGGTTCGCCGGGAAGCCCTAATTTTTGCCTAGGTATGTCAACCTAGCGGGTCTTTTATTTATGCGTAGTATCTTTTCACTATGTCTGCATTGGCGGGGTGAGGAAGGTCGTCACCATCCATGGTGGTTAGGATCATGGCTCCTCCTGAGAACACATGTTTAACCACAAATGGCCCTTCGTAAGTAGGGGTCCATTTGCCCCAGGGATCACTTTGAGGAAGGATGATGCGTTTGATTACCAGGTCCCCAACTTGATACTCTTGTGGTCTGACTTTCTTGTTAAATGCCCTGATCATCCGTTTTTGATACGTCTGACCATGACAGATAGCGGTGAGTCTCTTTTCGTCAATCAGATTTAATTGATCCAGTCGAGTCTGGATCCAGTCATCTTCACTCAAGTCTGCATCCTTCATTATTCAGAGAGAGGGTATCTGGACTTCAATTGGCAAGACTGCCTCCATGCCATAGACCAAGGAGAAGGGAGTTGCCCCGGTTGACGTCCTTGCTGAGGTACGGTACCCATAAAGAGCGAACGGTAACATCTCGTGCCAATATTTATAGGTCACTGTCATCTTCTGCACAATTTTCTTGATATTTTTGTTAGCTGCTTCTACAGCCCCATTCATCTTCGGCCGGTAGGGAGAAGAATTGTGGTGTTGTATCTTGAATTGTTCGCAGAGCTCAGTGATCATCTTGTTGTTGAGATTGGTACCATTGTCCGTAATGATTCTCTCCGGGACGCTGTACCGATAGATCAGATTATGCCGGATGAAACGTGCCACGACGCTCTTGGTTACTGTGGCGTAGGAAGTTGCCTCAACCCACTTCGTGAAGTAATCGATCGCCACTAAGATGAAGCGATGCCCATTGGATGCTGTCGGTCGGATCTCGCCGATCATATCAATCCCCCACATTGCGAAAGGCCAAGGTGCCGTCAGGACGTTCAGAGGAACTGGAGGAATATGCACCTTGTCAGCATAGATCTGACATTTGTGACAAGTTCGGGAGTGTTGGTAACAATCAGCTTCCATTGTGGACCAGAAATATCCTGCCCTAAGGATTTTCTTTGCCATGGTGTGTCCACTGGAATGTGTTCCGAACGTACCTTCATGCAATTCTATCATGATCTTCTCTGCTTCAGCCTTATCCACACAACGCAGTAGAGTTGAATCATGATTCCGTTTGTAGAGAATGCCGTTGCTGAGGAAGAATTTTGCCGCAAACCTTCTCATGAACTTCTTGTCATTGACAGATGCACGTTCAGGGTATTTCTGAGCTTCCAAGTACCTCTTCACCTCATGATACCAGGGTTTTTCCGTCACCTTTTCAGCCTCAAGCTCGCAGCAGTATGCCGGTTCATCCAACTTCCAGATAATGATCCGGGGAGCCTCATTGTCCCATTTAACTTTGAACATTGAAGACATCGTAGCTAGTGCGTCCGCTAGCTGATTCTCCTCTCTTGGGAAGTGCTCAAAAGTTACTTCTTCAAAGCGGGGAAGCAAGGTTGACACATACTCCTTGTAAGGAATAAGATTTGGATGTTTCGTATCCCACTCGCCCTTGATCTGATTGATCACGAGAGCGGAATCTCCGAAGACACTCAGAAACTTGATCCTTAAGTCGATTGCAGCTTGCAGACCCATGATACATGTTTCATATTCTGCCATGTTGTTGGTGCAGTTGAAACACAATCGGGCGGTGAGTGGAGTATGAGTTCCTTTGGGAGATATGATTACAGCGCCGACGCTGTTACCCAGAGCATTGGAGGCTCCATCAAAATGAATAGACCATCGGGATCCTTCCTCAGGTCCTTCATCCGGTCCAGGTACTTCACAGTCAGTTACCACCATGATGTCTTCGTCCGGAAAATCAAAGTTCAATGATTGGTAATCGTCCACAGGTTGGTGTGCCAAATGATCTGCCAGTACACTTCCCTTAATAGCTTTCTGAGTTGTATACTGGATGTCATATTCCGTCAAGATCATTTGCCATCTCGCTATCCTTCCAGACAGAGCAGGCTTTTCAAATATGTACTTGATGGGATCCATCTTTGAAATTAATAGAGTAGTGTGAGTCAGCATATACTGTCTCAGCCGGCGAGCAGCCCATACTAGAGCGAAGCAAGTTTTCTCAAGCAGTGAGTAACGAGACTCACAGTCGGTTAACTTTTTGCTCAAGTAATAAATAGCGTGCTCTTTTCAGCCAGACTCGTCATGCTGCCCCAGCACACACCCCATTGAATTATCAAGTACTGTCAAGTATAATATTAGAGGTCTTCCTTCCACTGGTGGCATAAGAATGGGGGGATCTTGGAGATATTCCTTTATCCTTTCAAAGGCAGCCTGACATTCATCGTTCCAGCGTACTACTTGATCTTTCTTCAGTAATTTGAAGATTGGCTCACAAGTAGCAGTCAGATGTGAGATGAATCGGGCAATGTAATTCAGTCGTCCCAGGAAGCCTCTGACTTCTTTCTCTGTCTTAGGAAATGGCATCTCTTGAATGGCTTTAACCTTGGCAGGGTCCACTTGAATACCCTTATCACTTACAATGAAGCCTAGCAATTTTCCGGACCTTACCCCAAAGGTGCATTTATTGGGATTCAACCTCAGCTTATATAACTTGAGTCGGTCAAACAGCTTCCTCAGATGGTCAAGATGCTCCTCCTCAGTTTGAGACCTTGCAATCATGTCATCAACATATACCTCAATCTCATGATGGATCATATCATGAAATAAAGCAACCATGGCGCGTTGGTAGGTTGCCCCAGCATTTTTCAACCCGAATGGCATGACCTTGTAACAGAAGGTGCCCCACTAAGTCACAAAGGTGGTCTTTTCCATATCTTCCGGAGCCATCTTGATCTGATTATACCCTGAAAAACCATCCATGAAGGAGAAAACCTTGTGTTGAGCAGTATTGTCGACAAGAACGTCGATGTGAGGTAAGGGGAAGTCATCCTTGGGGCTTGCCCTGTTCAAGTCTCTGTAGTCGACACACATCCTGACTTTACCGTCCTTTTTCGGTACTGGCACCACATTGGCAACCCACTGAGGGTAAGAAGTTACTGCTAGAAACCCGGCGTCGAATTGCTTCATAACCTCAGCCTTGATCTTTTCAGACATCTCTGGGCGCATACGGCGGACCTTTTGCTTTACCGGAGGGCAGTCTTCCGTGGTTGGCAGGTGATGAACTACGATGTCGGCATCCAAACCAGGCATATCTTCATAGGACCAAGCAAATATCTCCATGTAATCCTGTAGCATCTGGATCAATCGTTGCTTCACGCTGAGCTCTAGATTGGCACCAATCTTGACCTCTCTCTTATCTGTCTCAGTACCCAGGTTAATTGTTTCCACCGGCTCTTCATGTGGTTGAATAGCCCTCTCTTCCTGGAGTAGCAGTCTTGCAAGCTCACCAGGCACTTCACAATCATCTTCACCTTCGTCTTCGGCCAAGTTGATCGGATTCTCGAAGTCATAACTGGCGGTAGCAGAGCTGTTACCAGTGAGATCCAGAGTGGATTGAAACCTGTATAAGTGAGTGTGTGTAAATATAGCTGTTTTGCAATATATAACACAGAAAGAAAAAGAGCACAAGATTTGAAATGCAACAAACGTCCAATGTTTTGATTGATGATATATGGAAATGTCATACAAAAAGCCCTCACAAATGGAGCCACGATGCCCCGGGTAGGACACCGAGCCAACAAAGTTTTAACATATTGTTTGTTACAAATTGGAAATCAAAAGAAATGAATTACTGCGTGACAAATGTGATAGGCGTAAAATCCTTTGCCGTCCAGTTGCTCGGTCCGTTGCTGGTAGTCGGGTAGATCCAACTGTCAAACTCTGCTTCCTCCACATCCTCCTCAATAGCATTCACCCTTGGGTTGGAGATAAACACCGGAGCCTTTCTGATCTTTTCCTTGCGCACAGCCCTCTGAGCCTCTGCAGTAAAGCCCAACCCAAACTTGTCATTCTTTTGAGTGAAGTCAGGAAGCTGACCCCAGTTCGCACAATTGCCTTTCTCGATTACAGCTCGGGCATCCCTTAAGGACGCCATCTTCAACGGAAAATCTTCTTCAACCACTGCCTCAGCCGATGCTAACACTGGAGGTACTTCCTCAAAATGCTGAAAAGGGGTTTCAATAAACTCCCCGTCCATCTCAATATACCGGAATGAATTCAAGTGACTCACCATGTATTCCTCCTCACCCTGCACAGTAACAATCTTCCCTTTGATAGGGTATTTGAGCTTTTGGTGTAAAGTGGAGGTTACTGCCCCAGCTTTGTGAATCCAGGGTCGACCCAACAAGCAGGAGTAAGATGGACGAATATCCATTACATAGAATGTTGAGTTGAAAACTTGGGAACCCACACGAATAGGGATGTCTACTTCACCGTGCACCATCCTCTTAGAACCGTCGAAGGCTCTAACAATGATGTTGCTAGGTTTCAGCTCCATACCCTCACAATCCAAGCGGTCCAATGCCTTCTTGGGCAAAACATTCAGGGAAGAACCGGTATCCACTAACACGTGTGCGAGAGTAGTGCCCCTGCATTCTATGGAAACATGCAGGGCATCATTGTGATTTTTCCCTTTGGCGGTAAGGTCAGCATCTGAGAACCCCAAGCCATTGTCAGCCGTCAAATTAGCCACACAGTCGGTGAATTGATCCGCGGAGGTCTCCTGCGGCACATGGGCCGTTTTCAGAAATGAAATCAGGGCTTTTGCATGGGCCTCTGAGCATAGCAGTAGTGATAGCATAGAGATTTTGGAGGGAGTATGCCTCAACTGTTCAACAACATTAAAGTCACTCTTTTTGATAATTTTAAGAATTTCCTCCATTTCTTGTTGGGAGGCTTCCACAACAGTCTTCTTTGGTGCCTACGTCCTGGCAGGCGAATCGGTAGCAACTTCTTTGCCCCGAGTACCAGAGGACTCGGCGACAGTAGTAGACACAGGAACTTGAACTGGAACATGCACCCTTGCGGGTGTGATGGTGAGAGGTTTTTGGATAACTGGCGGTGCAATGTCAGGCGAGAAGAGCCTGCCACTGCGGGTAATCTTGGCGGGACCAGTGATGTTACTGATACTGGTATTGGTGTTGAACTCCTGCTTCACCCCAAGCACATACACGTCGGCTCCATAATGCCACGGAACAGCTTTATCAGACTCATACGGGAGAGGCCCCGGGACGGTAATAGTGATGGGTGCAACAGACATAATTTAGACTGGTTTCTTTACGGGAGCTTTGGCAGGATTGTAGATTGTGACAACAGATATTTCTTCAACGGAAACAGACGGAACATCAGTTTTCTTGAATAGAATTTCCTTGCTATCCATCAGGCTTTGGATGCCTGACTTCAGCAGTGGACAACCGGTAGGGATAACAGCACACAGGAGGCAACCCTTACTACAACCCGGAAATAAACCGGCTAGTAGTAAGTTCCTCTTAACAGTCAAAAGAGGGGTAACAACTTCATTCACCGAAACAGCATACGACTCTTCCTCAATGGCATTTACTCTATGCTGGGGCATAGGAGCAGTTACAACATTTGGTCTCTCAGGCGCTTCAAACTGAATTTCCTTCGTGTCGATAAGATCCTGCACTTTGTTTCTCAAAGCCCAGCAATCATCAGTAGTGTGCCCGGGACTATCAGAATGATAAGCACACCGGGCATTTGGGTTATACTTAGGAGACGCAGTGTTGACGACTTTAGGAGCTTCTTTGGTGGTCACCAAATTGGTTGATAACAGTTGGGGTAAAATTTGAGATAAGGTCATACTCAGCCGAGTATACTGCCTCTTAGGCCTTTCACTTCTTTGTTGATTGTACTGCTGAGGAGCAGCAACAGGTTTTGAAATGACCAGAGCATTGACGGCTTGACGACTTTCTGGCTTGACTTGTCTTCTAGGACCATAGACGGCACTTGCTTCTTTCTTAAAAGGCCTCTTCTCAGTACTTGCAGCAACACCCTTCTGAATCTTTCCTGACTTGATGCCAGCTTCTATTCTTTCGCCCGTTAAGATCAAATCGGTAAACCCCGCGGAAGAGTTACCAATCAGATGATTGAAAAAGGGCCCAGATAGGGTCCCTAGAAACATATCAACAAGCTCACGATCGGTTAAAGGAGGCTGCACCCTGCCAGCCAAATCCCTCCATTTTTGTGCGTATTCTTTGAATCCTTCGCTTGTTCCTAATGACATACCCTAAAGTTGGGTACGAGTAGGGGCAAGGTCAGAATTGTATAGGTATTGTTTGTAGAAAGCGGTGGCCAAATCTTCCCAATTTCGGACACTGGTTCCTTCTAGCTGATAAAACCATTCCAACTGAGCTCCAGAAAGGCTGTCTTGGAAGAAATGAATCCAGAGGTTTTTATCTGCCGTATAGGGTTGGATCTTTCTCACGTAGGACCTGAGATGCATTTTGGGACAGGACAGCCCATCATACCTTACAAACACTGGCACTTTGAATTTTGGGGGAATCACAATCCCGGCAACCAAACCCAAGTCTTCAAAATCCAAACCCGAAACTCTTTGTAGCTCCATGGCGGCCAACCTGTCTTCTAACCCTTTGTATTTATCATCAGCTGGAGGGTATTGCTGGTCAGAATAATCTTCATCCTCTTCAGCCTCTTCTTCTTCCGCATCAGACTCGGAAGGCACCGCAACTCCATCTCTTTTACTGGTCCCTTCATCAGAAGTAGGAGGAAATTCAAGCACTCTTCGAGCTTCTCCGTCAAATCTTCTCCCCAAAGTAGCCACCCCGAGTCTCTTTTTCTTCTTCTTCACTGGGTCTTTGTTCCCCAATTGAGTCTTGATATCCTCCTGACCCTTAGCCAAGGTCATCAGGAGTTGCTGGAACTGTGCATTCTGAGCCTGTAGGTCTTTGATTGTTTGCTCGAGATCCATCCTACTGAAATAAACAGCAGACAGATAAGGAAACCTGGAATGAGACCTGCTTATGCACATGATGAATGGTATGCTTATGTATGCAATGCATTCAAGGATTTAGGACATTCAAAATTGTTTTAGACAAAGAAGAACGCACGTCATATTAATAAGAAGAAATTTGTCAGTACATAAATGCCCCATGGGCCAAATATTACAAAATAAACTTCTTAAGGCAAAAAGACATTGCGCATCCTTTTTGGTGCGATGTAGGTATTGAGGGCCTCTTGCTCGTGGAGTCGACGGGTAAGCTCTAGAACCTTCTTTTCACTGGCGTAGTAGCTAGCTTCAAAAGTATTCTGTTCCTCCTTGAGCTGAATCCAGCTTTTCTGCATTTCCTCCCACGATGTAGGCATGTCTGGATGTAGGATGGTGTAGGGAACCTCTCCTTCATTGACGGGCTCTTTAATCACTGGGAGTACATGGGGATAAGGCATCTTTAGACTTTGGTCTCGGGCTCGTACCCACTTGAGATAGGGCTCAAGAGGGATGGAGTTCTTGTGTCCCAGAGTCTTGCTATCAACCTTGTTGAGTTTTCCCCAAGCTCTGATGAATCTTTGGCGAAGTCCTTGCGCATCGTTGTCGAAGTCAAAAACTAGGTCAGGAATCAACATGTCATGAGGGCCATCCCTTCGTGCATATCCAAATTGCCTCAAAGCTAGGCAAGGGTTGTAGGTGATACCTCCTCTAATTCCAAGTAAAGGAACATTAGGGAATTCTCCACAACGATCGACGATGATGACATTTTCTCTGGACCGAGAACACCAATGTACATCAGAGTGAGTAAGAGTCATCAACCGTTGGGACCACCTTGAGCCTTGGTCATTCTTCAGGACAGATTATGGAAGGTGCGAAATAAACCACCTTGCAAGGAGAGGAGTACAGCACATGAGAACACCCCTCTTTCTCATTGTTCGTGTGTAAAATGAGTGAAGAATGTCCCCAAGCAATGTCGGTATTGGATTTCTGGACAAGAAGATTTTGACAGCGTTGACATCTACCAATTGGTCAGGATTTGGGAACAAGACCAACCCATAGATAAGGAGTGCCAAAATCTCTTCAAAGGCTTGTAGGTCCAATGAGTTCCAACATTCTTGTGCCTTCTTAAACAAGAATTTTGCTAAGAATCCTTTGACGCCGCTTCTGGTTTCCCAATGCCCATTGATGTCGGATGGTTGCAGATGTAATGTTCGAGCAACATCTTCCGGCTTTGGCTCCTTTTCCGTACCGTTGAATGGTAGTTGGTTAAGGATAGGGATTCTTAGGAGTTGAGAAAACTCCTCCAAAGTGGGTACCAACTGGTAATCAGGGAAAGTGAAATAGTGGTGAAGGGGGTCAAAGAACTGGAATAGCACTTTCATCATGTCTTCTTCAATGTTGGTGTTGACTAGGCTGAGCAGTCTACCATGTCTTTCACTGAAGGATGAGTTTTCCGGAATTCTTGAGGTGATCTCCTTGAGTTGAGGAGAGATTCTCACAAGGTTGACTTGAATGGTATTTCTGCGAGGAATTTCCATGTCCTACAAAACAAGAACAAAGATGAAGATCCAAAACCCTTGAAATGGTTAGAGAATGCATATGATGTTTCATGATGTTTATGATGTATGCACAAAACATATGTACAAGCAAATCACACCAAACCCTAGTTTCAGGCTTGCATGGGGTTTCATAGGTAAGTACCCTCTTGAGTGTAGTTGGCTTAAAAACCTGTCCTATAAATAGTAACCGGGTTCTAAGGAGCTCAATATCACTGGATTGTTTTCATTGTTCATTGTTTTGGTTTAGCCACTTAACTAGCGACCAAAATATTCCAAGAACACAACCCTCAATGAGTGTAGTATCGAGTATCTACCAACTTCGGACTGCACCAAAGTCGGTCATCTCACTACCCCTAATAAAAGGCCAAGATGGTCAAGTAAGGTTCTAGGTCATTAGTGCTTAGTGACATCACTCAGCGGCCCCGTACTCTCCTTGATTGAACTCAAGGGTTACCGGTACTCACAAATATGTCGCACTAATATAGCTATTGCTTCGACCGTGTCGGTATACCCCGCACAGTTTCCACAACGTATTGCTATCTATGAATGTTTCCCAAAATCCGGGTGTAGGATTGCAAACCCAAACAATAGAGCCAAGATATAAAGCAAACAAATCAAACAATTAGTAATGCAAGAGGGTGATCTAAGCCCTAAGGTTACTCCACTTTTAAAATTTTCCCCAGCAGAGTCGCCAGTTCTGTGATACGGTGGGAGAACTGACTATGGTTTTGCGTTTGTTTTCGCAAATGTTTCGGTTGAGCAAGAGTCGCCACCGACTTTTTATTTTATCCTAAGGAAAGGTTAAAAAAGCACAGCAAAAACCTTTGAGATTTTTCTTGGGTTAGGGGAGTAGATTATAGAAAGGGAAGGTATTAGCACCCTTTCTATCCATGGTTATCCATGGGCTCTTAGTTACTTGCTTAGATCACTTGCCTTTTGTTTTCAATTGTTTTAAATGGTGCTTGTGTGTGTGGGTTTGAAAAATGTTTTGAAAAGAAGCCAATGTGGTGGCAACCTTTGTAATGATCCACGTTGGGATGTATACAAAGGTGTATGTCTTTTGAAAAGGTTTTCATTTTTTTTTGAAGATTGTTTTGAAAGTGTTGTGAGGTGTGTTTTTTTTAGAAAATAGGCAAGTGTTTTGTTTTGCAAGTTTGATTCAAGTAACTAAGAGGTTATCTACTCCTAAATTTCTCAAAGTTTATTGCTATGTTTTAACCCTCTTAATAAGTTTGTTCCACCATTGTATTTGGTGGACAATCTCATGTTAGGATGTGAAAGGGACGGGCGCGGGTCATCGTTTAGACCATAATTGCAACGGTGCCAAGTATCTTTGGGCATTTTCTTTAAGGGACTTGATCATTTGTTTGGCAATATTTTGAAAAGTGTTATCGAGGGACTATGATCATTTGATTTGTTTGTTTTGCCCAAAGAGACCTAACATGCAATATGGCCCATTTATTTGAAGGCAACAAAGTGGAATACCCTAGGGGGTGCAAGTGTGATTTGTGTTGTCCATTTTCATGCTTGTTTGTCTTGAGATTAGGTCATAACTACTTTGTTCATTTTATTCGCATATAAACCCTAATTCTAACATTGTATATTTAGAAAGCGATAAAGTGCGAAATTTAAACTCCTACGCTATTACAACACAATAATATAGGGAGGGGGGTACAATGTTTCAAATGGGGATTTTGACAAGGAATTTAAACCTAAAACTATTACATCAATTTTGAATTTATACAATTTAATTAATGTACAATAATTAAATAAAAATGGAATAAATATGCAAGATGCAAAATGTTTTGTATATGTATGAAAAAGAAGTATTTTTTATGTAAAATAAAAAGAAAATAAAAAGATATTATTTTTTGGAGTATTTTTGAATTTAGGGCAAAACCCTAATTTTTATTAAATGAAATGCATTATTATTTAATTTGTGCAATATTTAGTAATTATATATAAAATAAAATAAAGATAAAGTATATTTGTAAAAAATGATTTTTTAGTGTTTAATATTAATAAAATAAAATATGTATATTTTTAGTATTTTATTCTAAGTATATTAATAAATATATATATTTATGTATTAAGTTCTAAATATGTATTATATATAAAAAATAATAATATTTAATATTTAATAAAAAAGTAATTTTTTCTATAAAATATTTTCAGAAAGTAAAACAAAAATAAAAATGTATAGAAATGCATTTGTACTATTTTTTTAGTATTTTAAACAAAATATATATATATCTATTTATGTATAAACTAAAAGAAAATTAAATAAATGCCTAATAAAATCAAAAATGGTGAGAAAAAATATTTTTATATTTTTAATAACATGAGAAAAAATAAATGAATCAACCAAAAAAGGAAAAAGTCAGAAATCATTAAAAATAAGCCAAATGGGCCTAGGGGGTGTGAAAGTAAAATCATGGTGTGAATAAAAAATATGAAACAAGCCCAGCCCAAAGACCAGCTTCTTCAACCTCCAGCCACCTCTGTTTGAAAAATACGCGTGCCTCTTGCTTCAACATCAAGATCCTGATTCTTTGATTTTTAATGAAAACTTTCAACACAAAAAATGTAAAGCATCATCTCACGATTTCATACATATAAAGAACATGATCTAACTCTCAGAAATGAGAGAGAATTTCCTCTCTCCCAATTTTTAACCTAATTTTTGTTCAAAGTTCAGGCATCAAATTCTTGCAACACACATAATATAAATAAAATCTAATTATATGGGCATGTTCAGGGCAATGATTATGACATATTCTCTTCACAAACCTAAAGCTAACAATGCCTAATAAGAGAGATACGAATTCAAAAACTTACCTGTTCAGTTGAAGTTCAATCTGGCAATGGAGAAGTTCTCAGTGCAAGGTGATGATTGGAAAAGCTTCCTTGAGGTCCAGGGATGCTATTTCAATGTTTACTTTGTCTTGAGAGCTTCTGAATCGTGCTAGAGCACCTTACCTGCAAAACAGAAAAATGAAAATGGTGATGATGGTTAGGAGTGTTACAGTCTGCTTCTAATGCCTTGGACAGTTTGTATGGATGGTAGGGAAGGTATGTGAACTGGTTTGGGCAAGAGAGCTTGAGAGAAATGGAAGTTGGCACCCAAACTGCAGGCCCTTGCCCTGTTTTTGCAGTTTGAGAGTGATTATGACAAGGGGAGTGTTTGAGAGGTGCTAGGGTCGTGCAAAAGCTTGGTTCTGATCTTTGGAATATGTTTGATAACTTTTTCTAAGTGTGTGTAAGCTGAGATGGAAGTTAGTGTGTGTTATGGTACTTTTCTTCACTCTTAAGCAAACAAAGGCAACTTGTGTTTCTAGGTCAGTAGAGGACCCCTAATCCTGCTGCAAAGCTTCTCTTGATCAGAGTGATTTGTTCATAATCTTGTGCTAAAGAGATTTGGTTTGTACTTGTGGATTTGCTTCATGACATAAAGTGAAACCTTTGCAAAAATGGAAAGAATGCTTTATCTAATTTGGGACTAATCCTTCATACAATGCTTTAGCTCATGAAACAAGGTCTTAACACAATGGACATGCATTAAATTATTGAGTGTTGGATGGTTTTAGGACCTGTAATCAAGGGCATGCTGGTTTTGAGAAGTTTGCATAACTTATGAACATGAAAAATGGCCAATTCAAAAGTGAGTTTTTTGCCAAATTGTGAAATTCGAATCTCTCAAGTCATGAGGTTGTTTGATGATTTCTTGGACATTTTGGAAAGCTTGGAATGTGTACTACAATCCATCTTTGAAATGCAATTTGAAATTCCAAGTGGAAGTGTATGGAAAATGGCCTTGAAGTGGGGTAGAAAACCTTGTCAAAATAGGTCAAAAATTCACTAAGTTAAGAATGGTTTAGTGCCCTTATTCAAAAATTTGTAACTTGAGATACAAGCTTCATTTGGGAAAACTTTGTGAATCAAAGTTGTAGATTATGCAACAAGCTACAACTTTCATGTTTTGACTTTTGTTTGAATCCAAATGAATCTTGGTGAAAAAGTGGGGCAAAGTTGAGAAAAAATTAGGGTTTTCCATAACTTGGAAAAATTCTAAGTTATGAAAAATTCCATTTCAAACTCTAATTTGCATTTCTTGGTTTCTTGGTGAAAAAGTTTCATGATTTGGCATGTTTTGATGAAAAATTAATCTTGACTCTTGATTTTGACCAAAAAGTCAAAGTTTGACTTTTCAGTATACAATCAAAATTGATCAATTGACTGGGAAATTCAACTGTCAATCTTGTGTACTTGGGATCTTTTGAGTTTGTTGAGCATGTCAAGACAATTCCATGGGGTCCTTGAGTCCATATGTGATCTTGGTTTGCCATTGGCTAGGTCAACCAGTCAAAAATTGCCTTTGTGCAGTCAAAACCCTAAAAATGACCATTTTGCCCTTTTGATGATCTGATCAAATTTCTTGTGGAATTGTGATCCAAACTTGATCAAATGGTCCATATGAGTTCATGATGTTGATGTGGGTCAATTTTCATGAGATTTGACTGTCAATTGGCCACAGTTGACTTTTTCCCCAATACAGCTGATTTCTAGGTCATTTGTCCAATTGACTGGGCAAAACTTGGAATCAAGACTTGAAACTTGGTATGGATAAACTTGGGAGTCCAACATGAAGCATGAAAGTCATCTTAGGCATTTTAGGTCAAAATATCTTTGTGCAAACACAAACCCTAATTTGGGTCAATCAGTGCAAGGAGAAATCTTGAGCAGAGGAAACCCTAATTGGATCTTGATCTTCAAAGGTCTGGTGATAAGAGAATGTTGAGGAAATGGAAGGGCAAATTTTGGGGTACAACAACAACGCTTTGTTATTTTTTTTAAGTTAGGCTTTAGACAACGTTTTCCTTTGAAAGCGCTGTCTATTCCCCCCACTACGCCAAAAGTGAATTTTAACAGCGCACATTAGATAGTGTTTTTGTATAAAAGCGTTGCTATAAGTGAGTTTAAAAAAACACTGATACCGTATAAAATAATTATTAAAAGCGCTGCTAAACATATGACGTTAGACAGCGCTTATTAAAAGCGCTGCTAAAGGATTGCTTTAGAAAGCGCTTTATCATAAGCGCTGGTAAAGGGCCACTTTAGACAGCGCATTAAGAAAGCGCTGTCTAAAGTCATAAAAAATTTAAAAAATTTTAGAAAAGCGCTGCTAAAGGACACTATTAGCCAACGCTTTTCAAAAGCGCTGCTATAGGTCCATATTAGCCAGCGCTTTTAGAAAGCGTTGTCTAAACCCTTATAAATGAAAATTAAAAAAATAGAGTCGGTGTATTCACAGTATCACAAAAACAGAAGCTAGAAACCCTTTCCCTCGCGAAACCCATTTCCTTCTCTGTCTCAAATCGTTCGCCGTCGTACACCCTCCTCCACCGTCTCGCTCGGTTTTCCTCCACCCACACCGGCCGGTTCTCAAGGTATGTTCTTTATTGAAAATGTGTTTAACTTCATTGATGTCCAAACTGAGTTATCCTCCTTGAAAATGTGTTTATATCCATTGATGTCCAAATGTATTTATCTCCTATTGATGTCTAAATTGGGTTATATGGATGCATTTTAATTTTTGGATTCTTGGTAGGGCTTGATATATAACAGCAACATTTTTAGCATTTAGCATTATTGCATTTTTTTTTGGTTCTATGTTTTGGAATATAAAAGATGATATATATGATGGGTTTTTTTGTTATTTTAATTGGTTTCTAAATTTTTTATCATGTTTATATTTTCCATAAACTAGTATTTTGAACCTAAATATATATACAACTTGTTTTTGATGATCCATTTGTATTGGTGTAGTTAGGTGAAGACCATCACTGATTCGAAGAACATCAAAGCCGCATCATTCGCCGTCGACACCAATAGCCCCTTTTCTTTCTTTGGTAAGTCAAGTTCAAATTCTATCTGTATCGATCAATTAAAAAACACAATTATTTTTATATAGATATATTTATTTTTAGTCCATGTTATTAACTCTAGAAATAAATTTCTAGAAATAATTAATTTAATTCAAACAAAAAGAGAATAATCTGTTTATAGTGTTTTTGTTTACTTGAATAAGTAGAAAAAAATGGATAAAAAATGGATGTTTGCCGATCGATTGTCACAAGAGTACGAGAATGGGGTATTGGAATTCGTTAAGTTTGTTGTTGAACACACCAAAGACCCCATTCGAATGAAGTGTCCTTGCTTGGGTTGTTGTTATGTGGGTCGGGTTAATGCAGATGGATTGAAATCGCATTTACTAATGCATGGAATTGATAGAAGTTATACGTGTTGGATATTTCACGGTGAAAAAAGTAACGACAACGTTGAACCGGGGGAGAAAAGAAGTACGGCCTATGCTTTAGACGACAATGACACAGATATATACGATTTTGATCGAGTCGAAGAGATTGCAGATGCACTTGAAGAAGATCTTCAGGATTATCCCAAAATGTTTGAGAGATTGGTAAGCGATGCAGAGAAACCGTTGTATAAAGGGTGCACTAAATTCACAAGACTGTCTGTGGTATTAAATACAACGTAAAGGCGGGCAATGATTGGTCAGATAAAAGTTTCAGAGTTATTAGCCCTTATGAGAGATATGCTTCCGGAGGATAATGTTCTTCCTAATCGAACCTATGAGGCCAAAAAAATGTTGTGCTCTATTGGCATGAGCTATGATAAGATACATGCTTGTCCAAACGATTGCGTTTTTTGTTTCGAAACGAATATGCATCGTTAAATGAGTGCCCTAAATGCGGTTTGTCTCGATATAAGAAAAAATTGTCTCCAGCAAAAGTCTTATGGTATTTTCCTATAATTCCGAGATTTAGGCGAATGTTTCATAGTGAAACTGATGCAAGACACCTTACTTGGCATGCAGATGAAAGAATTATTGATGGAAAGTATCGACATCCGGAAGATTCACCACAGTGGTTGAAAATTGATAATGATTATCCTGATTTTGGAGAAGAAGCAAGAAACCTTCGGTTGGCTTTATCTACTGATGGAATGAACCCGCATGGTCTTCAAAGTGTCTCACATACCACATGGCCTGTGATTATTATGATTTATAACCTACGTTCATGGCTATGTATGAAGCATAAGTACATGATGTTATCTATGTTAATATCTGAGCCTAAACAACCAGGGAATGACATAGACGTATACTTGACACCTTTGATCGAAGATTTCAAGGTTTTGTGGGAGAACGGGGTGGAGGTTTATGATGGATATAGGAAACAAAGTTTCAATTTGAGGGCGATGTTGTTTGGCACAATTAATGATTTTCTAGCATACGGGAATCTATCTGGGTATAGCATTAAAGGTCAATGTGTGTGTCCTGTTTGTGAAGATGGAACTGATACGACGCGTTTGGAACTTTTTCAAAAGAATGTGTTTCTCGGTCATCGTAGATTCTTACATTCTAAACATCACTATTGTGCGTGGAGAAAAGCATTCAATGGAAACACCGAACAACGTAAAGCTCCACCTGCATTGTCAGGTGACCAAATTTTTGAAAAGGTGAAAGATGTGTGTACTCAGTTTGGCAAGCCTTTTGCGCATACGGTTGTCAAAGGTGGGGGGAAGAAGAGATCGATTTTTTTTTAAATTGCCATATTGGAAGTCTCTGTATGCGAGACATTTTCTCGATGTTATGCATATTGAAAAAATTGTATTTGAAAGTGTTATTGGTACGTTACTCAATATTAAAGGAAAGTCTAAGGATGGCCTTAAAGCAAGGGGGGACATGTTAAACATTGGAATACGAACTGAACTAGGACCCATCAAGAAAGGAAGCCGAACATATCTACCACCTGCTGCTTTTACTCTATATAGAAAGGAGAAAAAGATATTGTGTAAGTTTCTAAGTGAAGTTAAAGTTCCAGAAGGATACTCTTCAGATATTAGAAGACTTGTGTCTATGGAAGACCTCAAGTTAAAGAGTTTAAAGACACATGATTGCCATGTTATAATGGATAATTTTCGACCAATAGGTATACGTTCTATTTTTCCAGATAAAGTAAGGAGTGCGATAACTAAGTTGTGTTTTTTATTTAGGTCAATTTGTAGTAAGGTGATTGATCCTGAGATCTTACCAATATTGCAAAAATAAATTGTTATTACTTTGTGTGAGCTTGAAATGTATTTTCCTCCCTTATTTTTTGACATAATGGTACATCTAGTTGTTCATCTTGTAAAAGAGACACAGTTGTGCGGCCCAGCTTATATGAGATGGATGTACCTTGTTGAACGTTATATGAAAGTATCAAAAGGGTACGTGAAAAACCGAAGTCGCCCAGAGGGTTGTATTATTGAGCGATACATTGTTGAAGAAGCGGTTGAGTTTTGTACTGAATATTTGTCCAAAGTTCAATCCATTGGACTCCCCAAAAGTCATATTTTTGAAAAAAGGCAGGTAAAAGATTAATTGGAAATAAAATTGTGACAATATCAAAAGATGAACGGGATCAAGTGCATCTGTATGTTCTGCATAATGACAGTGATGTTGAGCCATATGTTGAAATGCACAAGGATATACTCTGAGGGTTAAATCAGAATAGAAATGAAAATTGGATAGTACGGGAGCACAATCAAAGTTTTATACCATGGTTTAAGGATCATATTTTTTCAAAGCTTCACTCAGACCTTGCTTCAACAACATAAAGGTTGAGATATTTGGCATATGGTCCAAGTTTGCATGTGTTTTCCTATAGCGTATACGCAATTAATGGATACACATTTTATACCAAAGAACAAGATGATAAAAGTACTATGCAAAATAGTGGAGTCACCGTGCTTGCTGAAGCAATGCACATTTCTAGTATGAAGGACCAAAACCCCACATATGCAAATTTGTCATATTTTGGAGTTATCGAGCATATTTGGGTGTTTGATTACGAGAAGTTTTAGATTCCTATCATTTGTTGCAAGTGGGTAAGTAGTGGTGGCATACGAATGGATATGTCAGGATTTTTGCAAGTGGATCTTAATAGAGAGGGGTACAAAGAAGAGCCTTTTATTCTAGCCTCTCAAGCTAAACAAGTGTTATATGTCACTGACCCGGCGAGTACAAAATGGTCTATAGTGCTTTTTTCTAACAAAGTGGTTGATGATAACGGTGTAGACCAAGGTGGTATTGATGATGAGAATGAGCCATGTATTAGACGGAATTAGTCGTATATTATAAATGATCAAGATGAGAATATTATAGTGGATGAATCATATATCAGAAATGATCATAATGAGGGAATTTGGATAAATTCATCCGTCCGCATTGTTAAGAAACAATTAATTCATGTTCCAACCAAGAAAAGAAAGAGATGTTAGTGAAAGAGGTAGGATATTAAAATGTTTATGTTTATGTTTGTGTTTATGTTTAAGTTTATGTTTATGTTAATTTTTGGCATTGTCATTTTATATATTTTTTTGACTCGCTTCTGACTCGCTTTTATATTGGGTTTATGTTTATGTTTATTACAGGTTAGATGACTACTAACGACGATCACCCACGTGATGATTTTGTGCATGATGGAGATAAGGCCAATAGTAAAACAGAAATGGATAATAGAAGAGGAATAACAATAATGAAGAGAATAATACAAGATAGAGACCAAGGCATAAAGTATAATGTGAATTTGAGTCAAGAAGGCCAACTCATTGAGCCTAACGATTCAATGTTGACAAGTTATCTCGGTTCCGTGGTAAGAAGAGAAATTCTAATCACATGTGAAGATTGAAGAACAAGAGTGTTGGACGACGCTAAAGATAAAATATGGAGTGATATAAAGGTACCATGTGTGATGTTAATTGTTTTTAATGAAGACTATGTCTCTAAATTACTTATACTAACGCACTTTGTTTTTTATTTTCATAGAGGTCGTTCATCATTGAGGATACAAGGAGAGATTATATTCTTAAATTGGCCGGGAAACTACATAGAAGGTTTAGAGATTTCTTGTCAAACAAGTTTCTAAGGGATGCGGATAAAAATTTTGTTGATGCAGAGCTTCCAAGGAAATATGTTGATTTGATCACAACTGAAGAATGGGAAACTTTTAATTCAAAAAGAAGTACCCAAAAAATTTAGAGCTTAAGTGTCGTAAATCGACAACGAGCATCAAGTCCAGCATATCCATACAGAAAAGGCCGTATGGGATATGCACGCTTACAACAATCTATTGTAAGTATCTATAAATTGCAAAGTATCTATAATATATACACGCTTATATTTATTTATGTTTTTTGGCTTAATGTGTAGCTAACAAAATAAAATAGTTCTGAAACATCTCTTCTGGAACACATTTTGTGGAAGGAAGCCCGTGTGTGTAAGGATGGAGTTGTTGAAGAAAAAGTTCAACAAATTTTCGAGAGATGTGTAAGTATAATATTATTTATTTAATTACATCATACTTTTATTTATTTAATTACATCATTCTTTTATTAACATATAATTCTTTAATTAAAATATTTATATGAATTTCAGGAGAGTCTTTCCCAGTCTATACCTCCAGAAGAAGATAATGATTGCAGGAGAATACTCTCACGAGCATTAGATATTCGTGAGTATTCTGGTCGGGTGAGGGGTAAGGGATTTGGGATCACTCCAACATCCTTGAAAAAAACAAAGACAAAATATCCAAGCAATAAAGAACTGCAGGAGAAGTTGGAAAAGTTACAACAAGAAGTCTATGGGCTGAGAAAGGAAAAGGAAATCGATCAAGCTATAGGCTTTAAAGATACTAGTGACAAAGCTAGTATCAATGGTAACTTTGGACAAAATATTCCCAAGGTAGTTATATACCATCTTTATAAATTATAAAACCATGTTTATTAATTATATAACCATGTTTATTAATTATATAACCATTTTTATTAAATTAAAGGGAATTTCCCGGTGTCAACTCTATTTATCGACATCAACTTATCGGATGGTTGGCAAGGGAAATATGTATAATATTTCGGGTGAAATGCTTCACCATAGACCGCTTCCAGAGGGATTTTTGAAAGTATCGGTCGATGTCGTTTTAGAGGGGGGTGCGTTGTTACCACTACCTGACGATATGGCGGAAGCAACATTGGTGGAAGATGTAATAGGATCGTTTGTTGCATGGCCGTAAAGCCTCGTTTGCGTAGATAATGAGGTATGCTTAAAATATTTTACTATTCAAATTTTGTATGGCAATTATACTTACATTTTGTTTACATGGTAATGTTAGACTCCCATAAAATCCATTCCAAAAGATAAGGGGATTAGGCGGGATACCGAGTCAATTGCATCATTTGAGGTAACACAATTATATGACATTTATGCTATGAGAAATGCTAATTTGTGATTTTATACTTCCCCTAACTAATTATATGATAACTAAATTCATGCTAAAGAGACTGCACAACTCAGTAGGGGTAAGGCGCTTGAAATTAGCAACATTTCCACACAAAAAAAGAATGTAGCTAAGAAGACTGTGGCTAGAAAAAAAACTACTGCTCAGTTCAAGTCGTGCCTTCAAACATATTTAGGAATTCAGATATTCCGAATGGTGGTACCCGCCTTATACCTATGAGTGCAAACATCTTTGGTTTTGAATATCTTGAAGCAATTGGTAGAGAGGATATGGAGCAAGTTTTTGGGCATTTGGAATTAGGCTTCGTTGTTATCGGTATATACATCAGGTATACTCCGATCAACTTTGTTTAATTAAATGAACAATTTAATCCCTCATTTCAATGAATATAGTATAATGTTAATCATGTTTTAATTTAAGGTTTATGTATGACAACATTGTGCGCCCGCGTGGATTAGAAGCAAGATTTGGCTTCTTAGCTCCCAACACTGTCAATTCAGGGTTGATTGTAACGAGACCAGATGATGTCATATCATATGTACTAGGTTTATTCGTGGCTAGTAAAGATACTGAGAAGTTGTTTTTTTGTCATATAATACTGGCAACGAGTTAGATTTTCATCCTAACTTGATCTATTATAATTTTCCGTTTTTGGCCATTGTTTAATCTTTGTTTAATCTTACAGTGGACACTGATTATTGGTTGTGATTAATCCTATGAGAGAAACTGTGTATTATCTAGACACGTTATACAATGATTGGTCAACATATCCAGATTTGAAACAGATGATTGACACGTAAGTGTTTCGCTCCCAAAGAGATATTCAAGTTTATGTTTATGTTTATGTTTATGTTTATGTTTATGGTCAACATATCTGGATTTGTGTTTATGTTTATGATTCTATATGAGATTGTTCTAAATAGTCGTTTATATTTTATTATAGCGTTCTACTTGCTTTTCGCTCCCAACGAGATATTCAAGTACCAAAAAGTAGAGCCAACAACGTTACATGGATCAGAGTGGAGGTATATTTTCACAAAGAGATATTCAGTTTTGCTTACTTTAGTTATGATACTTGATAAAACAATTTAAGGGGTATATCCTGATATATATTCGTATTTTTTTTCCATGTGTAGTGCCCTCGCCAGCGTAACAGTATAAATTGTGGCTATTTTATGTTGAGGTTTATGAAAGAAACTATTCTTTTGGATCGATTAGAGATTCCATCCACGATATGGATTTCTAACTTAGGAATTACATACTATTTTCATATTTTGTGTTTCTCATAAAATGACATATTGTTTTAACAAAACCACATACTATGTTATATTATTATATATGTAGTACTTTGAGGAATTCAATTGTGCACATTACTCAAAAAATCAATTGGATGAACTTATGGAGGAATGGTGTCAATTCATTATCGGGTTGAGAATTTTATAAGCTAAGGTATATTGTCTTATTTCATTTGACGAGAACTTTCGAGTTTTGAGTATAAATTAAATTCGAATAAAGTGCAACGTTAATATTATCATGTTATGAATTTCGATCATTTGGTTTTTTTCCAGGTTTATAGGTACATGTCTAGAAGATAGAGCTAAGATATTCATGTTGTTGTTGTTTCATGAGAATTCTCGAAGATAGAAAGATGTATAGATGTAAATTCAATTTTGAATATTTTAGGCATTTTAACTTGTAGAATTTTACCTTGTATCATAAATTTTATAATTGTTGTTGTCTATATCATCAATTTATATATATGTGCAATTTTAATATATGTATATTTCATTGGAATGAAGCTACCAAATATGGTGCATAAAAGATAATTCTGAAAACCTGGATCAAAATATTGGAATAAAGCTACCAAATATTGGAATGAAGCTACCAAATATGGTAAAAATTCTGATTAAAATAGATAATTTATTAAAAAACAAATTGTGAATAATAGACAACGCTTTAGGAGAAAAGCGCTGTAAAAACTTTAAAAAAAAGTTGTCTAAAGTGGGGGAATATACAACACTGTCTAAAGTGGAGGAATAGACAGCGCTTTCAAAGGAAAGCGCTGTCTAAAGCCTATCTGGAAAAAATTACAAAGCGTTGTCTAAAGCAGAAGCGCTGCTAAAGGGGTATATAAAAAAACGTTGTCTATTCTAAATGCGTTGTCTAAAGTAGGCATAAGACAACGCTTTTACATTCTAAAAAAGTGTTGTCTTTTCTTTTAGCAGCGCTGCTTTGGGCAGCGCTTTAAAGCGCTGTTAAAATCCTAAAAAAACGATGTCTTTTCCCTTTTTTGTAGTAGTGCCCACTTTAGACAACACTTTTCTCCTAAAGCGCTGTCTATTGGTTACAATTTTTTTAAATAAATTATCTATTTTGACTTACAAAAGCGTTGTCTAATATATATAATGCATTTTAATCAGAATTTTAACCATATTTGATCCAAGTTTTCACCATATTATTGTTGGCTGAAGATTTTGATGATACAGTTCGAAATGAAGCAAATTGGATGTTTCGTTGGAATAAAGCAAGATGTTACGGTTCGGAATGGTAGAAGAAGTTCTTCGAACGAACATGTCAAAGCTCGGAGCTTCGAGTGACAGTTGTGAAGATATATTTAAAAGAAGCCTCGAAGTGGTAACAAGACTGTGTCTGAGAAATAAGTTCGAAGCGAAGAGTGCCAAAGCATTTGAAATTCAAACGCAAGCGGGATGTTGGAATTCAAATATATATGCGCTGGAGCGTTCGAAGACGCGTGGAAGCTAGAAAGGAGTAGTGCTCTGCATGTTCTGAACGTGGCAGAATCTTATAGGCAAGACCGTTATGGTCGAAGTAGTATAAATAGAAGTCTTAGTATTAGGATTTCGGGTGTCATATCTATTGTACAAAATTCAGTAAACATTCAAAATACCACATGGCTAGGGAAACGAATGCTCGAACAATGTACGTATGATAACACCAAACATTTATGATTCAGTAAAACTCTTTACCTTTTCCAGTTCATCTTCTATTTTCATGTCGATGTCATTCATAGGCCTTTACATTCAAAGTCATTTACTTATTTCTTGCATTTAAACGTTTTCTTCTATTCGAATCCTTTACATTTCAGAAACTCTTTTACATTTTATGCTTTTATATTCATGCTTCTTACATTAAAATCTTTACATTCAAAGTCATTTACTTATTTTTGAATTTAAACATTTCTTTGCAATCGAATCTTTATTCATACAATTCAGTTTCGTATGTTTTTACTTGATCATGTCATTAGATCCTTTTAATATGGTAATCGAAGTGAGTTGAACGTCTATAAAACATTCCAAATACAAATCCTAACTATGAATATCCGTTTTACAATTAGAGTTATCCAAACGACCAATACCCTATAGGATCAATCTAGTCGATCCTGCAAGTTACCAGAGAGATTAAATAACAGTCATTAAGATTATTTGATAGTTTGGAGGACTAGCGGTTGTTTACTATCAAATGCTTTGGCACTCTTCGCTTCGAACTTATTTGATAGTTGATTATTTGATAGTCGCTCCAACACATATATATTTGAATTCCAACATCCCGCTTGCGTTTGAATTTCAAATGCTTTGGCACTCTTCGCTTCGAACTTATTTCTCAGACACAGTCTCGTTACCACTTCGAGGCTTCTTTTAAATATATCTTCACAACTGTCACTCGAAGCTCCGAGCTTTGACATGTTCGTTCGAAGAACTGCTTCTACCATTCCGAACCGTAACATCTTGCTTTATTCCAACGAAACATCCAATTTGCTTCATTTCGAACTGTATCATCAAAAATCTTCAGCCAACAAAATGCCCCTTTAAAATATGTATTTCGATCCTTTGAGAAACACTTATTTTAAATATATTTGCAAGATTTTGATGTGACCTTTGAGTAATCATAACATTTATTGTGTATGACCCCAATCACGTCAGTCACGACGCCTCTTGGATTTCTTAACCGTCTTGAATCAGTATTTCACAGCATGGTGCAGTTATAAAACAATGATTATTATTAACCACGCTTATTACCAATATCAGCCTTTACGCCACCTCCTCCTCAATCCAACCCACGACTCCCACGTATCCTAGTCTCACTTAGTGGATGTTTAAGCTTCCACACTATAAAAACTAATCAACTTAGTCTTTTATTCTTTTTCCACATTCTGAAACTTTTTCTTCCTCTCCTCTTACTAAAACCCTAAAACTTCCAACAATCTTCAACAATGTCTTCAACAACATCATCCCAACTGAAGAAAACTTCCAAGAAGAAAAGCAAGAACACAGGAACAATTATGGAAAGCAAGGTTGGTACTTATCAAGGTCAATCAGTGCTTATCCCTTAAATGATCTCCAAGGAAAAGGAAATACTCTACGCCTCTCAGGTATTGATTCCAACTAACGCTGCTGGAAAGAGGTTTGCTCTAATGGGTCCTCTTACAGTTTTTGAAATCTTGAAAGATACTAGAAAAATCTTCCCTGTTTGTTACAACTTTAAGCCCTTGTTTAATAAGATGGATATCCCTAAGATAGGCGAGTCTTCTGATTCGACAATCATAGAAACTCCAACCGTTCCCCCAAAAGACCCCTTTGTGTTAGACTACGTGAAGAGAAACTTTAAACCATTCCGATCTTGCCCTACCTCTGACATAGCTTACCAAAACTGGTTTACCAAAGTAGAAGCCAAGAAATCCCAGTAATGGGAGGAATTAGGAATCTATAATCTGATTAAGTTATCGAAACCAGGCTTCACCTATAGTCATCCATTATTATTTGCATCCTTATATTTCTGGGACAGCACCTAAAACACCTTACATCTCCCTGGGGGAATGATAACACCCACATTTTTCGATATAGCAGCCATCACTGGTTTGTCACCAGTAGGAGAAACCTACATCCCTGATAATGAAGAACACTCCAGCATTATTGACTTCGAAGTCAAATTAGCCAGTTTTTCCAAATTCATTAGCCATTACCATACTTAAGGAGACAATGTGTTAGATGTGGAACATATTGCTTTCCTCACTCTATGGTTATCAAGATACGTATTCTGCAGCAGGTCCTTACAGGTAGCAAGCAGGTTCATCCCTCTAGCTAGAGACATACATGAGAATAGAAGGGTATGTGTTGTACCCCAAAATTTGCCCTCCCATATTCTCCAAGAAATTGCCAAGGCAAGCTTCAAGATTCCCCAAGGGTTGCACAGTGCAAAGGTCTCCCATACAGTCAAAACTAGGGTTTGTGTTCTGATCAAGGAAATGAAGTTTCCAAAGGTCCAATCAAGTCTCACATGCCTACAAATATGGTCAAGCATCCTCATATCAAGTTTCAAAAACATTCAGCACAAAATTGCACAGTCAAAACCCTAATTGCACTACAGTCAACTGTAGGGGCAAAATGGTCATTTGACAGTCAAAAGTTCAAATTTTTGGTCAACATATCATTTTGAAGCCACAAACATCATTTGATCAATGCTTGATCATGATTCTCAAAGTTTGGCTCAGAAATCATCAAGATGCAAAAGTTTCCTTATTTGGACAGCTGAAAAAGTCAACTGAAATTGACCAGGGCATAACTTTCACATGGATTATCAGAAAAATTCCATCCAAAGCTCATTTTGAAGAGAAAGACATTTCCTACAACTCATCTTCATACTTCAAGTCCAAGAAATGCTCTCACAAAAAGTTATCAATTTCAACATTATAGGTCATTTTCAAAAGTCAACAAAAAGGGACTTTAAGTCAAAGGCCATAACTTGAGATTGGTAAATCAAAATGATATGGGATCAAAGACATTGGTTAGAGGACTCAAATACCTTTCCAAAATGTCCAAGAACATGAGAAAAGCTTAAAATTTGAGCAAGTTATGCCTTGTGGAAGTTGGGAAATTTTTGGATATTTTGAAAAGTCAACATTGATTCAAATGACCTAAAATTGCTAATGGGCCCATCTTTCTTCCATAATTCATCATCCATGACATGTGCACGACCACTTGGCCCAAAGGGAAGTATTTTCTCATTTTTTATTTATTTATTTGAATTTTTATTTATATTAATTCATTTAAATCATTTAAATATATAAAAAATACTTAACTTAACCTAACCAATCTTTTTATACATGTTTTACTCTCAAGATTTCGTGCTTGCACCAATATGGAAAGAATTGGACTGATTAGATCATGATTGGCACAAAAGCACATGGAAGAATATTTGAAAAGATCCTAGAAAATCAATTTTCAAAATCAATGAATGCAATGGATTTGATTGAGTTTTTTTGACCTAATGCACTCACTACATATGCTAGAACACAACCCTAATCAGAATACACACTAAGCTGCGCAAGAAAGCTCTTCACAAACTTGAAAAAATTGTCAAAAAAGTCAATTCTGAAAACATCATTCCAGGACGATTCAAGACCTAATTCTTGTTTCAATAGCTTCCTCAAGGTTCCCTGGACATATTCCAATCAAGAACAGCCATCCAAACGCAAGGAATTGGTATACAGCATTCAAGATACCTCATGAAAAATTCATTATCGTGTTTCAATATTTACGCACATTCATAGCATTTTGATTGTAGATTCATGTTCCTTGTGAAATTCTGAAACTAACCAATATGATTAATTGCATTTTTATGCTGTATACACGATTTCACCATTGCCAAGTTTTAGGGTTTTACAAGCTTCAGGTTGGGGCTTTTCACCCAAGGAAAAATTGAGACTCAAGACTACCACCATTCAAACCAGCAAGCTTGGACGAAGAGGAATCCATATTCGCGCCTAATTTATTGACCCTCTAAGACCTATTCTCTATTTTCCCAAAACTGACCTAACAGCACGCGTATAAAACCGTTGCCTCATGTTTTTGTATTTCAGGGATGGTGAAGACGATGACGTCGTGGCTGCCAACGATTGGCAGGTTTAAAATTCGCGCGCGTTTCCAAGCCATTAACCCACTTTCTTTTATATTATTTGTTTGTTTATTATATATCAAACGCGTTAGTTGGTACAGTTGGTTAGAGAAAGCATTGGCAAGGTATATGACCTGGGTTCGAGCCCCAGGTCTTTGTTATTTCCATAATATTTTTCCATAAAAATTCACATGCAGATTCAGCATTGAAGCACATCATACACGCGCAAAGATCAACGTCCATCTGGCCAGGCTCATCAGATCAATGGCTATGGATTGGGGAGCACCATAAACCCTAGTCAACGCATATGTACGTGTCATGCAAAAAGTCAAAAGGGCCATGCTCAGTGGGCCAGAATTGCTTGGATTTAACCTCCCATTTGGGGTCTGAACCCCCTAGGTTTGCCAATTTATTTTCTTTCTCCTTTATTTTTTTATTTATTTATACTTTCTTTTAAATTCTTGCTTTATTAATTAAATTAATTATTTTCATAAACATAAAAATACACAAAAAAATCAGAAAAGAGAAAAAAACAATAAATATTTTTATTTTTTAATATTTTCTTGTAAATAAATGCATGTAAATTAATTAGTTTAAAATAGGGTTTTAACTTTAATTTCTTTCATGACAAAAATCTAAAAAATATAGAATCAGGTTTAATAAATGTTTTATTCCTTCTTAATTTTTCCTTTTTATAATAATATTATTTATTTTATTTATTTTCATAATTAAATTTGCATGTAAAAATTAGGTTTAATTTAGGTTTAATTCTAATATTTTCTTAATAAATTAAAATAAAGTAGAATTAGGGTTAGTAGTTAATTTTAATTAATTCTTTCTTTTTTCTATTAAATCCTAAAACACTAAAAAACACCAAAAACAAGTCCTTTCTTTCTTTTAATGTTAATTAATTTCATCATGTAATTTAATTTTTGCAAAAGGGTCCAACGCCCACGTTCTTAATTTTTATCCTAATTCGCGTATTTATTTTATTTTGCTTAAATAATTATGTACCTCTCCCGAAGCCATGTAAATTACTTCTCGCACTTTTAATTCCTTTATTTATTTTCTGTCAAATCGGGTCCTGGTGAATTTTGGCGATGTGGACCCGCGCCATTTGTAATAGCTTAGAATTTACTTTTCCTCGCGGCTTTTAACTGTTAAACAAAGCATGCAAGAATGAATGGCCTTAAATAAAAACAAGCGTAGAACACCAATAACATGACAAGATAAATGCAAACGAAAACGACACACGAATCACACACACCACCCCTAGGGTACGCCTCACTGTTGCCTTGCCTCGAAAGGTGATCGTCAAGTAGAGGATGTCTTAGTAAGTCCTCATGATCCGGGAACCTGGCATGAGGGTAGCTTCTAAGGTGTCTTCCTATTGCTCTGGTGATCACCATGTCCCGAACCTCGAATTGACCCGAACACCTCCAACGGTGGTGCTACCTACCTCTCAATGGTGGGATGGCACTACTTTAAAGGACATTTACACAGACGAATTCCTTAGGGTAGGTAGGTACTCGTAGATATTTGCTCTAATTTCAAAACAAAATTCAAAAATACTTTTCACACCAACACATTTTCAAAAAGCTTTCGAAAGCAATTTTTCAAACACTCTTGAGGACTGATACAAGAGTCGAACTGGAATTTTCAAAGAAACTTTTTAAAACCCACCTTGAAAAGCAAACAAACCATTTTTGAAAACACAAATGAGCAAGTATCTAAGAGCCCATGGATAACCATGGATAGAAAGGGTGCTAAGACCTTCCCTTTCTATAACCTACCTCCCGAACCGAGAGCAATCTCTTTAAGGAATTTTTCTGTGCTTTTGTCCTTTCCATTTGGAGAAAATAAAAGACGGTGGCGACTCTTGCTTCCGCGACATTTCGCGAACCAGCGTTAAACAGTCAGTTCCAGATCCACCGATCACAGAACTGGCGACTCTGCTGGGGACTTAGCTTAAAGTGAGGTGTACCTTAAGGCTAGTTAATAACTGTGTTTTCAATTGTTTTCCTTGTGTGCTTTAAATTGTGGGTTGCTTGGGAGTTCTATAGATCCTAACCCGGATCTGGGGGATACCTTTCTTAGAAAGTAGCAACAAGGCTGTGAGGGAACTGTGCGGGGTATACCGACATGGTTGAAACAGTCTGCTACGTTGATGTGGCACTTTGGTGTGTACCGGTAACCCTTGAGTTCAGTCAAGGAGAGTACGGGGCCTCCGCGTGGTGTCATGAAGCATCAACAGACCTTAGGAACCTTAATTGAACTATCTTGGCCTCTTTAGGGTAGTGAGATAACTGACTTTGGTGCAGTCCGAGGTTGGTTGATACTCGATACTACACTCAATTGAGGGTTGCTTTCCTGGAATATTTCGGTCGCCAGTTCAGTGGCTAAATCGAAACGATGAACAATGAAAGCAATCCCGTGATATTGGGACCCTTAGAACCCGGTTACTTCTAATAGGACAGGTTGAACCCACCAACTTCAAGAGGGTAATACCCAGACCCCATGTTGGCCTGAACTCTAAGGGTTTCTCTTGTGTGACTTGTGTGCCTTCCAACTTGACTACTTGCATGCTTGTTATCTAACACAGGAACTACTTGCAGGGTTCGCTTATAGTCCTTAATTGGGACTCATAGCAGGGTTTGCCAAGTTTTTGCAGGTTTTGTCCATAGTCCTTAACTGGGACTCATAACAGGTTTTACTTGAGCTTCTTGCAGGTTTTGGTTTGCAGTCCTTAATAAGGGCTCATAACAGGGTTTATCTATACTACCCCATGCATCATGACATCATACCATTGCATACATCCTAACCCATTTCAAGGATCTCAAGGGCTTGTGATGCAGGTCATGATGAATCAAACATCTAGCAAGGGGCAAAGAGGATTTATTTTCCTCTAGCCAAAGTTGTCAGAGGCTATGACCCACTTGATATGGTGAGCTTTGACTCCTGAAGAAGGTTCCCCTAACCAAGGTTGTTTGGAAATCAAAACCAGACATGATGATTAAAGTCAGGGGCTATGACCCACTAGATATGGTGAGCCTTTGACCCCTGAAGAAGGAATCTCAGCAAACATGAAGTTCCCTCAATCAAGCTACCTAGTTCTAACAAATTTTCTTGTTTATCCCGCGAGGTCCTTGAAAACATTGCATGCATGTCATACACATCATTACATAACAGGTATCTTTGTTGCAGGTCACTTACCATTTCTCGCTGTTTATTTCAGCAATGGCCTTCCAACGAGATAACCAGGACCTTCACACTCAAGAGACTCAGTTCAAGGAGATCTTCCTAAGCCTATCCAAGGGGCAGGAAGAGTTGAGGACACTCCTCATGGGGAATCTGATCAGAAAGAGTCCTGAAGAGGACAAGGATGAACAGCTGAAACGTCTACAAGCTGAGGTAGACACATTGAAAACCCAGATGCTCGGGCAAAGGGCCCTCATTCAAGGTTTAGCTCAGGAGCAAGGAGAGCTGAGAGCCATGATCAGTCAGCTTCCTCAAGGCATGAAGCAACCAGCCCAAATCAGGGACCAGGTTATGGAACAACTTCCAAGAGGGCAAAGGTCGGGTCCAATGAATAGACCTCTCCGAGTTGCTACTACTTCACAGGTCCAACAACGACCTCGCCAAGAACAGCGGGTTGATCAGAACAGGTCGGACAAGCCTAAGAGACAATTCACCAACATCAACATGCCATGGTCACGAGCTTTGCAACACATGTTAAGGATGAACCTGATTGCGGTGATCAACCCTCCTGCAAATCCAAAGACCTCCTCTCTAAATTACAACCCAGAAGCAAGGTGCGCTTACCATTCTGGTAGCCCGGGGCACGATACTGAGGATTGTTGGGCACTAAAGTACAAGATTCAGAACATGATCGATGCTAAAGAGATCGAGTTCAAGCCCGCCGAGACTCCCAACGTGATCACTGCTCCCTTGCCAAAACATGGCTAAGACTGAAAAGACTTTTGTTCATTCGAATGTTCAAGTTGCAATTTTCTTTTGTTCAAACATTTACTCATTGTTAAAACATTGTTATTTCATTAATGCATCGCTTATGTCTATTTTGAATCAATATATTCGTATTCACTATATGCAAACTGTTTCCATATTTTTTCTGATGTCAACTCTTAAACAATAATTCTAAGCCTCTTGAGGGAGGATGACGAAAACGATACCGCGATCATTACAGTATGCTTTTGAACAGACCCCGCTGATGAGGTACAGGCATTGTTTCAATCCCTAAACACTGGAGTTATAAGGATGATAATCCCTCGTCAACCCCTCTGAGCCAAAGAAGTAGGAGTTTTTTTTTTCTTTTCGAAATTTAAAACCCTTAATCATAACCTGGGGCAGGGTAGTCTCTCAGCTGATCCAAGTGCATAACGAATGGCACCAAAGAGGTCCTTACAAAACCAAGAAAGACAGTGATGGTTCCGAATAATCAATAAAGAAAGGCAGTCATTATCTCAAAAAACAAAAAAACCATTAAGTCAAAACCCATGAAGGAGACTTACAAAACTGGGGCATCCCGCTGACTGTAATTCCAAAAAAGGAAACAGTTCAGGCAAAAAAAGAAAGGGATAACAAAAAAAAATCAGACAAGAAAGAGGTCTTACCAACCCTCAACAAGAAAGGAATGACTGCCTATTCAAAATAAGTTATCAACATCCGAATCATCACCAGAAAATCAGAGCAAAGACTCAAACAAGGTCTAACGTATGATCAACTGAGTTTAGGTTTGGAGAACATCACGAAGAGCGGGTGGGTACAAATAATTTGAGCCTTTATCCTTTGTTTCTTAAAACCGTGAACCAGGCCACGCTACAACCCTTAAAAGTCCTAGCTGAAGCATGGGTTAGTTCGAAAGCATACTGTGACGAAAGGTATCCTGACTCCTTAAGGCTTACTATAAAGAAGGAGTTGACATCACGTTTACAAACATTCATTTGTTTTATGAAAAAAAGAATGCATTTTCAAAATCTTCAAGACAGACATAGGCTTTGCATTTTTAACATAACTTTGTTTGCGTATGACTTTTTGTTTGAACAGCAGGGAAATTCGCACAATGAAAGTCTAATGAGCAAGAGTATCTCCAATCAAGGGGCATGGCATGACCATGGTCCATCATCTGGGGCAATCCAATCAAGATTCGGAGAATCTCTCAAAAGTCAAATAGCCTGGGGCAAATCTCCGCATGAGCCACCTGGGGCATTTCAACAACGAATCTTGCCTGGTCGAAAATCTTCTGGTGGCATGACAAAACACTTCTAACAGGGGCAACTCCCTACTTTCTGAAAACAGACATAGTCGGAAAAATACTACGCATAATCAAAGACCTGCTAGGTTGACACACCTAGGCAAAAATAAGGGCTTCCCGGCGAACCAAAAGGGTTCAGGCAAAATGAAGGGATGAAATAAAAAAAAATCTGTACACCCGGCAAGTCGAAAACCTGAAAAGGCGGCTTGGGCAAAAATGGGTATCCCGATGGACTGAAAACCCGAAAGGGCGGTCCAGGCAAAAGTTAGGAATTAAAGCGTACGACTATGTCCTGTCATCTTGTCACCTGCCTACCAGAAGAAGCTTGGTCTATCAACAACTATCAGCACCCCACAGGTGCCTTCTCCCATAGAAACAGGGGCAATAAAGAGTTGTTTAAGTATCTAATTGTTCTATCCTCCAAGGTACCAAGGTAGGTTCAGCTAAAGAATATAACCGGTACATCTTAATTCCCCAGAGAATAAGTCAGCAGTCAATGTACTCTCCAAGCTATACTATCAAATCTTAAGGAAGTTGGGTATCCTCCAAGTAGATCTCAACATTTCCCCCAGCAGTACACATATCCTTAACAAGCATCCCCGGCAGTCTCGACCTAAAGGTTGTTCCCTGGAAGTCTATCAACATTCAAAGGAATCACTTCCCCGCAGTTCAAAATTTCCCCAGGAAAGTCCAATCTGGTTCCCCAGGAAAGTTGGAATTCATATCCCCAAGCAGTAAGCTTATCCCCAGTAGATTCTGGACGCTTATCCCCTCGCAGAGCACGGACGCGTCGTCCGGCCTTATTCAAAGAGTTATTCCCTTAACAGGATATAACTGGGTTATCCTCAGCCAAAAGCCACAGAAAGAGCGTCCTCGACGAAGTCTTCTTACCCCAGCGAAGTCCATCAACACTCCCAACAACAAGGGTATCCCCAGCAAATTATTATCAACAATTCAGCAAAGCATCTCTATCCCCACAGAGTATCACTCCCCAGCATGGTCGCTAGAGTATTTTTCTCCCCGCAGAATCTTCCATTTGCCAAGTTTATTCCTCAACGGAGTCATCTTCTCCTACCGGTATTCTTGCAGCTATCATCCCCAGCGGAAGCAATAAAGCTTATTCTTCAACATCAGCCCAGGAGTGGCTTCCTGGCACCCGTCAAGGATTTACTTTCCTAGACGAAAAAATACATTCATAAACATCACATACATCATTATAGCATGCATAGACGCATCATATCATACAAATCTCATTTATGTTGAGAACATCATTGCTTGATCCATATCACGCATTGCATATGACTGACCTTTACCTTTCAGGAAAGATGCAGTTGAGATTCTCAATCATATTTCAAGACCTAGACCGGTTCAGTTAATCGACTCCAAAGATTTCTTATCCAGTCCAAGGCCTTCTCTAGTCCAGCTAAATCGACTCCCAACAGATTTTTCTGATAAAGACTCAGTAGAAGTTATCAGACTATATTGGTTCTCTCTCCGACGGTGCATCAGATTTCCATTTTAGGTTTTTCTTTAAAGATTATTTTGTCCTATTGGTTCTCTCTCCGACGGTGCATGAGATTTCCATTTTAGGTTTTTCTTTAAAGATTATTTTGTCCTATGGGTTCTCTCTCCGACGGTGCATGAGATTTCCATTTTAGGTTTTTCTTTGAGATTATAATGTCCTATTGGTTCTCTCTCCGACGATGCATGAGATTTCCATTTTAGGTTTTTCTTTAAAGATTATATTTTCCTATTGGTTCTCTCTCCGACGGTGCATGAGATTTCCATTTTAGGTTTTTCTTTGAGATTATAACGTCCTATTGGTTCTCTCTCCGACGGTGCATGAGATTTCCATTTTAGGTTTTTCTTTAAAGATTATGTTTTCCTATTGGTTCTCTCTCCGACGGTGCATGAGATTTCCATTTTAGGTTTTTCTTTGAGATTATAATTTTCCTATTGGTTCTCTCTCCGACGGTGCATGAGATTTCCATTTTAGGTTTTTCTTTGAGATTATAATGTCCTATTGGTTCTCTCTCCGACGGTGCATGAGATTTCCATTTTAGGTTTTTTCTTTAAAGATTATATTTTCCTATTGGTTTTCTCTCCGACAGTGCATGAGATTTCCATTTTAGGTTTTTTCTTTAAGATTATAAATTTCCTATTGGTTCTCTCTCCGACGGTGCAGGAGATTTCCATTTTAGGTTTTTTCTTTAAAGATTATATTTTCCTATTGGTTCCCTCTCCGAAGGTGAGTGAGGTGGTAATTCCTTTTCAGATGTTTCCCTCTCCGACGGTGAGTGAGGTGATAGTCTCCTATGGTCCCCTCTCCGACGGTGAGTAAGGTGGTAATTCCTTTTCAGATGTTTCCCTCTCCGACGGTGAGTGGGGTGATAGTCTCCTATGGTCCCCTCTCCGACGGTGAGTGAGGTGGTAATTCCTTTTCAGATGTTTCCCTCTCCGACGGTGAGTGAGGTGATAGTCTCCTATGGTCCCCTCTCCGACGGTGAGTGAGGTGGTAATTCCTTTTTCAGATGTTTCCCTCTCCGACGGTGAGTGAGGTGATAGTCTCCTATGGTCCCCTCTCCGACGGTGAGTGAGGTGGTAATTCCTTTTCAGATGTTTCCCTCTCCTACGGTGAGTGAGGTGATAGTCTCCTATGGTCCCCTCTCCGACGGTGAGTGAGGTGGTAATTCCTTTTCAGATGTTTCCCTCTCCGACGGTGAGTGAGGTGATAGTCTCCTATGGTCCCCTCTCCGACGGTGAGTGAGGTGGTAATTCCTTTTCAGATGTTTCCCTCTCCGACAGTGAGTGAGGTGATAGTCTCCTATGGTCCCCTCTCCGACGGTGAGTGAGGTGGTAATTCCTTTTCAGATGTTTCCCTCTCCGACGGTGAGTGAGGTGATAGTCTCCTATGGTTCCCTCTCCGACAGTGAGTGAGGTGGTAAGTCCTTTTCAGATGTTTCCCTCTCCGACGGTGAGTGAGGTGATAGTCTCCTATGGTCCCCTCTCCGACGGTGAGTGAGGTGGTAATTCCTTTTCAGATGTTTCCCTCTCCGACGGTGAGTGAGGTGATAGTCTCCTATGGTCCCCTCTCCGACGGTGAGTGAGGTGGTAATTCCTTTTTCAGATGTTTCCCTCTCTGACGGTGAGTGAGGTGATAGTCTCCTATGGTCCCCTCTCCGACGGTGAGTGAGGTGGTAATTCCTTTTCAGATGTTTCCCTCTCCGACGGTGAGTAAGGTGATAGTCTCCTATGGTCCCCTCTCCGACGGTGAGTGAGGTGGTAATTCCTTTTCAGATGTTTCCCTCTCCGACGGTGAGTGAGGTGATAGTCTCCTATGGTCCCCTCTCCGACGGTGAGTGAGGTGGTAATTCCTTTTCAGATGTTTCCCTCTCCGACGGTGAGTGAGGTGATAGTCAATTATGGTCCCCTCTCCGACGGTGAGTGAGGTGGTAATTCCTTTTCAGATGTTTCCCTCTCCGACGGTGAGTGAGGTGATAATTCCTTTCAGATTATAATTTCCTATAGTTCCCTCTCCGACGGTGAGTGAGGTGATTCCCTTTCAGATTATAATTGCCTATGGTTCTCTTCCCGATCCTGCGAAGATGGTAATTCTCACCAAGATTTTCTCAACGAGCGTTGTTGAAGTTAAAGTCACCCCGGGTTCAGCTCCTGTAATCAGTCAGGACACATCTATACCAAGCATCCGAAAACCAGCTCCTGCAACGTGTCAGGTACTCATTTTTCTATTTTGCAGATATACAGGTTCTCGCTAAGGAATCTCTTACGCAATCAACACCCAGATGGCATCTATAAGCCCATAATCCTATTCATCAATCTCCAAATGGCATCTGTAAGCCCATTCCCATCATCATTGCTGCTATGTGAGTGCAAATTTCTGGGCACTCTAGTGTTCAATCATCTTCTACCCTCGGATTACGAAAGGCATGTCAGCCAATCTGCATCCTCAGGTCTAAGAAGATTGACCCGGGGCAACTGTTGTACCCCAAAATTTGCCCTCCCATATTCTCCAAGAAATTGCCAAGGCAAGCTTCAAGATTCCCCAAGGGTTGCACAGTGCAAAGGTCTCCCATACAGTCAAAACTAGGGTTTGTGTTCTGATCAAGGAAATGAAGTTTCCAAAGGTCCAATCAAGTCTCACATGCCTACAAATATGGTCAAGCATCCTCATATCAAGTTTCAAAAACATTCAGCACAAAATTGCACAGTCAAAACCCTAATTGCACTACAGTCAACTGTAGGGGCAAAATGGTCATTTGATAGTCAAAAGTTCAAATTTTTGGTCAACATATCATTTTGAAGCCACAAACATCATTTGATCAATGCTTGATCATGATTCTCAAAGTTTGGCTCAGAAATCATCAAGATGCAAAAGTTTCCTTATTTGGACAGTTGAAAAAGTCAACTGAAATTGACCAGGGCATAACTTTCACATGGATTATCAGAAAAATTCCATCCAAAGCTCATTTTGAAGAGAAAGACATTTCCTACAACTCATCTTCATACTTCAAGTCCAAGAAATGCTCTCACAAAAAGTTATCAATTTCAACATTATAGGTCATTTTCAAAAGTCAACAAAAAGGGACTTTAAGTCAAAGGCCATAACTTGAGATTGGTAAATCAAAATGACATGGGACCAAAGACATTGGTTAGAGGACTCAAATACCTTTCCAAAATGTCCAAGAACATGAGAAAAACTTAAAAATTGAGCAAGTTATGCCTTGTGGAAGTTGGGAAATTTTTGGATATTTTGAAAAGTCAACATTGATTCAAATGACCTAAAATTGCTAATGGGCCCATCTTTCTTCCATAATTCATCATCCATGACATGTGCACGACCACTTGGCCCAAAGGGAAGTATTTTATCATTTTTTATTTATTTATTTGAATTTTTATTTATATTAATTCATTTAAATCATTTAAATATATAAAAAATACTTAACTTAACCTAACCAATCTTTTCATACATGTTTTACTCTCAAGATTTCGTGCTTGCACCAATATGGAAAGAATTGGACTGATTAGATCATGATTGGCACAAAAGCATATGGAAGAATATTTGAAAAGATCCTAGAAAATCAATTTTCAAAATCAATGAATGCAATGGATTTGATTGAGTTTTTTTGACCTAATGCACTCACTACATATGCTAGAACACAACCCTAATCAGAATACACACTAAGCTGCGCAAGAAAGCTCTTCACAAACTTGAAAAAATTGTCAAAAAAGTCAATTCTGAAAACATCATTCCAGGACGATTCAAGACCTAATTCTTGTTTCAATAGCTTCCTCAAGGTTCCCTGGACATATTCCAATCAAGAACAGCCATCCAAACGCAAGGAATTGGTATACAGCATTCAAGATACCTCATGAAAAATTCATTATCGTGTTTCAATATTTACGCACATTCATAGCATTTTGATTGTAGATTCATGTTCCTTGTGAAATTCTGAAACTAACCAATATGATTAATTGCATTTTTATGCTGTATACACGATTTCACCATTGCCAAGTTTTAGGGTTTTGCAAGCTTCAGGTTGGGGCTTTTCACCCAAGGAAAAATTGAGACTCAAGACTACCACCATTCAAACCAGCAAGCTTGGACGAAGAGGAATCCATATTCGCGCCTAATTTATTGACCCTCTAAGACCTATTCGCTATTTTCCCAAAACTGACCTAACAGCACGCGTATAAAACCGTTGCCTCATGTTTTTGTATTTCAGGGATGGTGAAGACGATGACGTCGTGGCTGCCAATGATTGGCAGGTTTAAAATTCACGCGCGTTTCCAAGCCATTAACCAACTTTCTTTTATATTATTTGTTTGTTTATTATATATCAAACGCGTTAGTTGGCACAGTTGGTTAGAGAAAGCATTGGCAAGGTATATAACCTGGGTTCGAGCCCCAGGTCTTTGTTATTTCCATAATATTTTTCCATAAAAATTCACATGCAGATTCAGCATTGAAGCACATCATACACGCGCAAAGATCAACGTCCATCTGGCCAGGCTCACCAGATCAATGGCTATGGATTGGGGAGCACCATAAACCCTAGTCAACGCATATGTACGTGTCATGCAAAAAGTCAAAAGGGCCATGCTCAGTGGGCCAGAATTGCTTGGATTTAACCTCCCATTTGGGGTCTGAACCCCCTAGGTTTGCCAATTTATTTTCTTTCTCCTTTATTTTTTTATTTATTTATACTTTCTTTTAAATTCTTGCTTTATTAATTAAATTAATTATTTTCATAAACATAAAAATACACAAAAAAATCAGAAAAGAGAAAAAAAACAATAAATATTTTTATTTTTTAATATTTTCTTGTAAATAAATGCATGTAAATTAATTAGTTTAAAATAGGGTTTTAACTTTAATTTCTTTCATGACAAAAATCTAAAAAATATAGAATCAGGTTTAATAAATGTTTTATTCCTTCTTAATTTTTCCTTTTTATAATAATATTATTTATTTTATTTATTTTCATAATTAAATTTGCATGTAAAAATTAGGTTTAATTTAGGTTTAATTCTAATATTTTCTTAATAAATTAAAATAAAGTAGAATTAGGGTTAGTAGTTAATTTTAATTAATTCTTTCTTTTTTCTATTAAATCCTAAAACACTAAAAAACACCAAAAACAAGTCCTTTCTTTCTTTTAATGTTAATTAATTTCATCATGTAATTTAATTTTTGCAAAAGGGTCCAACGCCCACGTTCTTAATTTTTATCCTAATTCGCGTATTTATTTTATTTTGCTTAAATAATTATGTACCTCTCCCGAAGCCATGTAAATTACTTCTCGCACTTTTAATTCCTTTATTTATTTTCTGTCAAATCGGGTCCTGGTGAATTTTGGCGATGTGGACCCGCGCCATTTGTAATAGCTTAGAATTTACGTTTCCTCGCGGCTTTTAACTGTTAAACAAAGCATGCAAGAATGAATGGCCTTAAATAAAAACAAGCGTAGAACACCAATAACATGACAAGATAAATGCAAACGAAAACGACACATGAATCGCACACACCACCCCTAGGGTACGCCTCACTGTTGCCTTGCCTCGAAAGGTGATCGTCGAGTAGAGGATGTCTTAGTAAGTCCTCATGATCCGGGAACCTGGCATGAGGGTAGCTTCTAAGGTGTCTTCCTATTGCTCTGGTGATCACCATGTCCCGAACCTCGAATTGACCCGAACACCTCCAACGGTGGTGCTACCTACCTCTCAATGGTGGGATGGCACTACTTTAAAGGACATTTACACAGACGAATTCCTTAGGGTAGGTAGGTACTCGTAGATATTTGCTCTAATTTCAAAACAAAATTCAAAAATACTTTTCACACCAACACATTTTCAAAAAGCTTTCGAAAGCAATTTTTCAAACACTCTTGAGGACTGATACAAGAGTCGAACTGGAATTTTCAAAGAAACTTTTTAAAACCCACCTTGAAAAGCAAACAAACCATTTTTGAAAACACAAATGAGCAAGTATCTAAGAGCCCATGGATAACCATGGATAGAAAGGGTGCTAACACCTTCCCTTTCTATAACCTACCTCCCGAACCGAGAGCAATCTCTTTAAGGAATTTTTCTGTGCTTTTGTCCTTTCCATTTGGAGAAAATAAAAGACGGTGGCGACTCTTGCTTCCGCGACATTTCGCGAACCAGCGTTAAACAGTCAGTTCCAGATCCACCGATCACAGTATGTTTGAGTGAACTGTTACTTGTTGATCTTTACGAAAGCTTAAGATCAGCCGTTTCGAGTTTGAAATCCCATACTCCCCAAAACATCCTTCTAGCTGGCCCCTTCTGGTTACTCCAATTATGGCTTAATGCCATGTTTGAACCCTCATTATCAACTGCTGACACCATTGTTGAACAAGATCCAGAGATAGCCGATAGAATTATTGAAGGTACAAGGCTGCGAAAACTCACCCCAAATGATGATAAAGATGACTTCAAAGTCCTTTTCTCAAACTACATCATGATTTTTTCCAAAAGACACAAATTTGAAGAGACCATGGCACCCTTTGCTTCAAGAACTCATGGACCATCATGGTTCACCATGTCTCTTTCAGAAGCAGTTAAAAGCAAAGAAATCCAAGATATTTGGAATGCCTTTTTGCTTCCTAGATTAATTTCCTCACGAATCACTCCTTCCAAGAATCAAATCTTCCTCTTTGCCTATCAACCTAACTTCGTTTCCAGACAATTTGGCATGTGCCAACTAATCCCTGAACCTCTATTCCAAACAGAGAGTGCCATCACTTCTGGTCGAACCTTTAAAGCAAGAGAAGCCAAACTGCAACAGGAACAATATCAAGACTTCGCTCAATTTGAACTACTACCCTTTGAGCCCACACACTTCACATCGAAGGGTTTTCTGGAATGGTGGACTAAGTTCTACCAATCTTATATGTTCGATACCCTCTCCATTCAACAGAAACTAACTGATGCGTTTGATGTGCAGGTACACTCCAAGAAAGGTATGTTCACTCACGCCAAAGAGATTAGGGCTTTTCAAAATTATTTCGAAACCACTTATGATCCCACACACTTGGAAACCACTGTGCATCAAGCGGCTGAGACCTTGAAGGAAAAATTTAAAGAAAAAATTTCTAAGCTCAAACTTCCTTCAGGGTTGTCACCTGAGGATAGGTATAGGTTGGCACTCGAAATGCATCCACCTAAATTCCCTAGATTACCTACCTCAGAACTGGCTCTGGCTTGGTTTCCTCCATACCCTTGGTGGTTCACTTGCAAAGAAATGTTCAAATACCTTCAAAAGAAACCAAAGCCATCTGAGACTGTGACATGGGCTCGTCATTGGCTCCATGATTTCCCAGGACACCTTCGCTATGACCTTTCTGCTATGTCGATTATATCTAATCAAGGCGCAGGTGCGAATGCTTGGGGAAATCCAAAATGTTTCTTACTTTCTTCATTTTTAACTTTTACCTTAATTGTTTCGATTTTCAGCCATCAGGATAAAGTCCGTTGCTTCGAAGTCTAAAGAAGGAAGTACCTCCCAACAATCTGTCGAAACCACTGATGATGTGACCTTAGCCATACCAACAGCAACTACTGCAACAACAACAACACCAGTAATAACAACTGTTCCAACTCCACAGGTAATCAATTAGCCCTGATGTTTCGAATAAACTGAAATTCATGATTTAGATCTAACTCGTGTTTAAATCTTTTCAGACTAACAAACTCCCACCAACCACTCCGAAGAAAAGGAAAACAAGCACTACTGGGAAGAATCCCAATGCTGGAGGGAATTCACCAACCGCTTTGAAGAAGAAGCAGAAGAAAGAAGCTTCCAAAGGCGCTGAACCAACTGGCATTTCTGGACTCGATTCTAGAGATGCTGCTCCCTCAACTAAATCCAAAAATCCACCTTCGACCTCCAACGTAATGTTGGAACATATAGATAGTAACCTTTCCTCTGAGAATCCACAGGTAAATTGAACTCGAATCTTTAACAAAAACATTTATTCATTACCTTGGTGCATGCTCTTAATATTCTTTGTCTCTGTAGGACATTTCGAACCTAACTCCTATTACTTCGACTTCTCCATCAAAGATTGTTGCTCCCATCAACTCTTCTCCTCATGGGGACTCCAGTAACCTGGTGCAAAACAAAGGATCCTCCAACATGGCGGTTCCGACTGGGGCTTCAGAGCAACAAGATGACCAAAGCACTTCTCCTCCTTTGAAAGAAACGAATGAAGCAACGCTTCATGAATCTGTAGAGATTTTACCAGAAACTTCTCTTCAAAAGTCTCCTCTCGAAACCCTTCAAGAGAACCCAAAGGACATTCATGCTGAAGAGGAGAAGGCTAATTCTGATCAAGAGAACGAAGAATCTGCAGAGGAAGGATCCGAGGAAGAAGATGCCCAGAATGGTTCGACTACTGGAACAGAGTCAGATGCCAATAGCAGTGAGAACAATGATATCGAAGTGGTGGATCTGGTTGATAATGAAGAAGGCAATGAGCAGGAAACCAGTGAAGGTGATGGTGACCAGACCAATGAGCCTATGGAAGTCGAAATGGAGGTGACTCCCTTGCGTATGGAACTTCCTCAATCGTCTCAATCTCAAATGACTGAAGAGGAGCTAGCTCTCCTAAGACGAAATGACCCAATTGGGTATATGAAAGCTAAACTAGCTCAAAGGGACGTTCCTCTTGCTAGGGCTGACACTAGTTCGACTATCAATCCATTGCCCTCAGATGATAGAGTTGTACTCCTTAATAGAATTAGGAGAACAATCCTTGATGTGGACTTGTTAGAAGTGCTCAAGAAGGATAGTACAGCTTGCTATACCATGAAGGAGCTACTTACGCAAGTTAACCTCGCCACCTGCTCTTTGCCAGTCAGTACCATATTATTCGATCTTCAATCTTTGTTAGATAACGTAACTCGGTGTCTTCTTCAAGACGAATTTGCTACTAAAAAGGTCCAGGAAAAACGACCTGCCATGGACGCTACTTATGAGCATGCTTTGAAGCTCTCTAAAGAAGCTGAAGACCAAGCCATGCGTATAAAGCAAGCCAAAACTGACTATGAAGCTCGAGCTCAGTCTATTCTTCTCTGGGAAAAGCAAATTCAAGAGCTTCAACAAAAGGTTAAGGAGGCTCAACAACAACAATTGGCCTATGAAACCAATACTGCTGGTCATCAGTTCGAAGAGCTCCTCAACAAAGGACTTGCAGAAATAGAAGCAGCAGAGCAACTTAAGGGAGAAGTAGCTACCCTAGAAGGAGCAAGGCGTTTTACTCAACAAAGGCTTGAGTCCTTTCGGAGTACTTTTAATAGATTGAGGAACAATGCCTATTTTTAAATCTCTGTTTATTTAATTAGTTTTGAAAGTTTGTTGAATTTTGGTCTGTAATATCCAAACAATGCCATTTTGGCAATCTATATTACCATTTTGGCATTCCTTTATAATGTTTCGATTACGTTGTTATTATTCGAATCTCCTGCAGGCGTGGCTTATATTTCTTTAAATATTTCCCATTAACTGTTAGGATTCGCTTATCATCAGCCAACTCTTTGATTTCATATGCATTGTTTGAAAATATCTTTACTATTCGAAAAGGTCCTTCCCAATGAGGTGACCATTTACCTAATGTTTTATTTTTCTTGTACATGGGCAATATGACTTTCCAGACTAAGTCATTAATAATGAATGATTTTCCTTTTACCCTTTTGTTATATGCCCTGGCTACCCTTTCCTTTTGTCTCATTAGGATTTCCAATGCATGCAATCTAACTTCATCTAACTCAACTAACTCATTCATCATCATCTCCCAATATAATGCAGATGGGATTTCGTTTTGTCTTTGAATTCGAACTGATTGTAGATGAATTTCTACTGGTAGAACTGCATCATGACCAAATGTTAGTTGGAAAGGCGTGGTGTTAGTAGCTTCTTTAGGAGATGTTCTACAGGCCCATAGTATTTGGTCCAAAGTCTTGTGCCAGTTCCTTGGCTTTTTACCAACATGTTTCTTAATTAACCCTATTATCACTTTATTGGCTGCTTCGACCTGACCGTTTGCTTGAGCATAATATGGTGTTGATGTTAGTAATCTAAACCCCATCTCTTGAGAAAATTCTTGCATCTTCCTACCAGTAAACACAAAACCTTGGTATGTGGTTATGCTCTCTGGCAATCCGAACCTATAGATAATTTGTTTCTGTATGAACTCAATAATAGCTTCTTGATCAGCAGCTATTAATGGTATTGCTTCGATCCACTTGGTAAAATAATCTATTCCTACCAAGATATATTTATGTCCTTTAGACGAGGCATGATTAATTTCTCCTATTAAATCTAATGCCCATCCTCTAAAGGGCCATGGTTTAATGATCGAATGTAACTCACTTGCAGGAGCATGTTGAATCCCTGCATGTTTCTGGCATTCTTCACATCCTTTAGTAAAGTCTATACAATCTTTGAGCATGTTGGGCCAATACATGCCATACCGAAATAACAACCATTTCATTTTATGACCTGCTTGATGTGCCCCACATGCCCCATTGTGGACTTCTGACAATGCTAAGTATGCCTCACTTTCTCCTAGGCATTTCAGTAATACGCCTTCCTGGGTCTTTTTGAACAATTCGTTTCCCATGAGGACATATGATAATGCTATATATTTTATCTTCCTATCAACATTCAATGTTGGATTTGTTAAATAACTCACAAGTGGACTTCGCCAATCTGCATCTGATAAGGTGTCTATGGCTAGTACTTCAAATCCCTATTTATCAGCACAACCTAATTTTATACTCTCTAGATCTGATGGTATGAATCTAGTAACCATAACCCTACCTCTTAATTCGACCAAATCCTCAAAGTTTTTGGTAGAAACTTTATAACCTGAAGCCAACTGTGCTAAGTCATTTGCTTCTTGGTTTTCTATTCTTGGTATATGTTGAATATCCATGTATTCGAATTTTCTAAGTAGCCTGTTAACTATGACGAAGTATGTCATCAGATTTTCCTTCATGCATTTGTACTCCTTTGTTATTTGCTTGACCACTAACTCTGAGTCTCCTTTAATTTCGACTCTAGTTGCCCCCAATTCCAACAAAGCTTCAAGTCCAACAATAAGCGCTTCGTACTCAGCTTCGTTGTTCGAGCAACGAGGACCATCTAACATATACTTGAATTTTGTTGGAATTCCTTCAGGAGAGATTATAAGAACTCCAACACCACTACCATCCCTATGGGTCGAACCATCAAAGTATAATTTCCAAGGTTGCATTTCAACGCAACCCATGACAGTATTTTCGACCAGTGAATGTTCCACAATGAAATCAGAAATTACTTGACCTTTCACAGCTCTTAAAGGCATGAAAGTCAAAGAATATTATGTTAAGGCTAAAGCCCATTTACCAACTCTGCTATGCATTATTGGTTTCGAAAGCACGTGTTTGATAACATATAAATGAGATGAAACATAAACATCAACAGGCTTTATATAATACTTAAGTTTCATACAAGAAAAGTACAAACAGAGACATAGCTTTTCTATATTGCTATATCTAGTCTCTGCATCATTCAATACCCTACTTAAATAGTATATGGCTCTTTCGATGCCATTGTTATCCTCTTGTGCTAACATACTACCTATACTAACTTCAGAGGCAGATATGTACAATCTCATGGGCTTTCCCCATGAAGGTGGAGACAAGATGGGAGGCTGAGAGACATATCTTTTTATCTTGTCAAATGCCTCCTGATGGGCTTCGTTCCACTCGAAGGCTTGGCCTTGCTTCAAACGAAGCAACGGAGAGAAAGCTTGTGTTCTTCCACTTAGATTCGAAATGAACCTTCTGAGAAAGTTAATCTTCCCTAGCAAAGATTGCAGCTCCCTTTTTGATGTAGGTGCTTTCGTCTCCATTATGGCTTTGGTCTTATTTTGGTTGATCTCGATTCCTTTTTTATGAACCACAAAGCCAAGGAAATCTCCAGCCTGCACAAAAAATGCACACTTAAGGGGGTTCATTTTTAAGCCATGTTTTCTCATTCGTTCGAATGATTGGCTCAAATGATGCAAATGGGTTTCTGCAGATATAGACTTGATGAATATATCATCAATATACACCTGCATAAAGGTTTCAATGAAATCATGGAAGATCGAATTCATTGCCCTTTGATAAGTTGCCCCAGCATTCTTTAAACCAAAAGGCATCACTACCCATTCGTAGGAGCCTAAGGCTCCTGGGCAACGGAATGCTGTCTTGGCAACATCTTCTTCAGCAATAAAAATCTGATTGTACCCAGAGTATCTGTTGTACCCCAAAATTTGCCCTCCCATTTCCTCAACATTTTCTCATCACAAGACCTTTGAAGATCAAGATCCAGTTAGGGTTTCCTCTGCTCAAGACTTCTCCTTGCACTGTGGACTCAAATTAGGGTTTGTATTTGCCCAAGGATGTTTTGACCTAAAATGCCTAAGATGACTTTCATGCTTCATATTGGACTCCCAGGTTTACCCATGCCAAGTTTCAAGTCTTGATTCCAAGTTTTGCCCAGTCAATTGGACAGTTGACCTAGAAATCAGCTGTATTGGGGAAAAAGTCAACTGTGGCCAATTGACAGTCAAACCTCATGATTTTTGACCCACATCAACATATTGAACTCATATGGACCATTTGATCAAGTTTGGATCACAATTCCACAAGAAATTTGATCAGATCACCAAAAGGGCAAAATGGTCATTTTTAGGGTTTTGACTGCACAAAGGCAATTTTTGACTGTTTGACCTAGCCAATGGCAAACCAAGTTCACATATGGACTCAAGGACTCAATGAAATGGTCTTGACATGTTCATCAAGCTCAAAAGATCCCAAGTACACAAGATTGACAGTTGAATTTCCCAGTCAATTGATCAATTTTGACTGTATACTGAAAAGTCAAACTTTGACTTTTTGGTCAACATCAAGAGTCAAGATTCATTTTTCATCAAAACATGCCAAATCATGAAACTTGTTCACCAATAAATCACAAAATGCAAATTAGGATTTGAAAATGGAATTTTTCATAACTTAGAATTTTTCTAAGTTATGAAAAACCCTAATTTTTTCCCAACTTTGCCCCATCTTTTCACCAAGATCCATTTGGATTCAAACAAAAGTCAAAACATGAAAGTTGTAGCTTGTTGCATAATCTACAACTTTTATTCACAAAGTTTTCTCATTTGAAGCTTGTATCTCAAGTTACAATTTTTTGAATAAGGGCACTAAACCATTTTTAACTTAGTGAAATTTTAACCTATTTTGACAAGGTTTTCTACCCCACTTCAAGGCCATTTTTCATACCCTTACACTTGGAATTTCAATTTGCATTTCAAAGATGGATTGTAGTACACATTCCAAGCTTTCCAAAATGTCCAAGAACTTCTCAAACAACCTCATGGTTAGAGAGAATCGAATTTCACAATATAGCAAAAAACCACTTTGTTCATGACCAAGTTCCATATCCATAACTTTGCAAATTTGAACTCAGCATAGTTTGTGCTACTTTACAGGTCCTTAAACCAAATTACACTCCTTAATTTAATGCTTGTTCATTGTGCCAAAGTGTTGTTCCATGAGTTCAAGCATTGTACACAAGATTGATCCATTTTTAGATAAAGTAAACTTTCCATTCTTGAAAAGGTTAGCTTTATGTCCAATTGAAAATCAAGAAGGTACAAGCTAAATCCTTTTGGAACAAGATTATGGACAAGTTGCTCTGATCAAGAGAAGATTATGCAGCACATTAGGAGGCCCCCTACTGACCTAAAACCTCAACTTGCTTTTGTTTGCTTCAAGTTCAAGAAAAGTCCATAACTTATCACAACTCTCTCTTCAGCATAGAGACACAACACAAAAGCTATCAAACACATTCCAAACTACCCAACCAAGCTTTTGCACGAGCCATTTGCCTCTCAAGCACTCTCCATCTCAGAAACACCACAAAACTGCACAAACAGGGGAACCCCTGCAGATTGAGTGCTATCTCTCAATCCCTTCGAGCATTCTTGTCCAAACCTGTTCCTCTACCTTCCTTACAACATATGCAAGCTGACCATGACCTAAAACCTGACCTGTAACACCTCCAAGCCACTTCACCATTTTTGATTTTCTGTTTTGCAGTTGGAGTGCACTAGCTCGATTCAGGGAGTTTCAAGACAAAGTAGGACTTGGAAAAGCATCCTTACACTTCAAGGAAGCTATACAAGTCATCATTTCACTCTGAAACATCCTCCATTGCAAAGCTCGATTCCAACTGAACAGGTACATTCATGGAGTTCTATCTCCCTTATTAGGCATTGTTAGCTTTAGGTTTTTGAAGAAAACATGTCACAATCATAGCCCTGAACATGCTCATATGATTAGATTTCATTTATATTTCGTGTGCTTAGAGAATTTCATGTATGAACATTGATGAAAAGTTAGGTCAGAAATTAGGGGAGGAGAAATTCTCCCTCATCTTAGAGAGATAGGTCAAGTTCTTTATATGGTTGAAACCGTCTCTTAATGCTCTACACTTTTCATGTTATGAGTTTTGCTTGAAAGTCCAGGAATCCAGAGATAAAAAACGCGTGTTTTACTTGAAGGATGTTGTTCAGAAGTTGAAGAAGACAAGTCTTCTGGGCTGGGCCTGGAATTTTTTCCTATTCACACCATTTATTTTGATTCACACCCCCTGAGCCCATTTGCTTCATTTTTTACTCTTTTTGACTTTTTCTTTTTTGGTTGACTTTGTTTATTTTTTCTCATGATATAAAAATTTTAAAAATATTTTTTTCATCCTTTTTTGAATTTATGGCATATTTATTTGATTTATTTCTTTGTTTATACATAAATATATATATACTATTATTAGAATAAATAGAAAAATAGTGTAAATACATTTTTTTATTTTTATTTACCTTCTGAAAATATTTCACATAAAAAAATACTCTTTTTATTTATTTTATTAAAATATTAAATAAATATTTATTTTGTGTATAATACATATTTAAGATTTAATATATATATATATATATATATATACATGTTTATCAATATATTTAAGTTAAAAATATAAAAATACTTGAATTTTTTTATTTTATTAATATTTGATACAAAAATACTTTTTCCATAATATACTTCATTTTATTTTATTTTTATAAATAATAAAATAAATAGTTGAATTAAATTAGATAATAATGCATTTTCTTTAAAATTAGGGTTTTTTGCCCTAAATTCAAAATACTCCAAAAATAATATATTTTTATTTTCTTTTCTCTTTTACATAAATAATAGTTTTTCATACATATACAAAACATTCTTTTGCATCTTGCATTGTTATTTAATTTTTGTACATTGATTAAATTGCAAATATTCAAAATGATGTAATAATTTAGATTTAAATTCTTGTCAATATCCCCATTTGAACATTTGTACCCCCCCTTCCCATATTTGGTTTTGTAATAGCTTAGTAATTTTAATTTCGCACTTTATTGCTTTCTAATGATAATATGTTAGAATTAGGGTTTGTATGCGAAAAAACGATAAAAAATAGCTTGACCTAATACAAGACAAATAAGCATGAAAATGGACACACATCTCACACTTGCACCCCTAGGGTATTCCACTTGTTGCCTTCAAATAAATGGGCCATATATTATGTTGAACTTCTTTGGGCAAAGCAAACAATTTGAATGATCATAGTCCCTCGATAAAATTTTTCAAAAACAAATGATCAAGTCCCTTAAAGAAAATTGCCCAAAGACATTTAACGCCGTTGCAATTATGGTCTAAACGATGACCCGCGCCTGTCCCTTTCACATCCTAACACAAGATTGTCCACCAAATACAATGGTGGAACAAACTTGTTAAAAAGGGTTAAGACATAGCAATAATCTTTTGAGAAATTTATGAGTAGATAACCTCTTAGTTACTTGAGATCAAATTTGAAAAAACACTTGCCTTCTTTTCAAAAACCACAATCCACAACACTTTCAAACAAACTCTCAAAAACATTTGAAAACGTCTTTTCGAAAAGATCCACACTTTTGTAAAACACTCAATCACGAGTCAAATACATTAGTTGCCTAAGACAAGGCATCTTTTTCCAAAACATTTTCAAAAAGCACCCAGACACACACCATTTTCAAAGCAATCGAAAAACAAGGCAAGTGATCTAAAAAACCAAGTAACTAAGAGCCCATGGATAACCATGGATGAAAAGGGTGCTAATACCTTCCCTTTTCATAATCTACCCCCCGAACCCACGAAATATCTCAAAAGGTTTTTGATGTGCTTTTTTAACCTTTCCTTTAGGATAAAATAAAAAGTCGGTGGCGACTCTTGCTCAACCGCACAAGTGCGAATACGAACGCAAAACACTAGTCAGTTCTCCCACCGTATCACAGAACTGGCGACTCTGCTGGGGATAATTTTAAAAGTGGGGTTACCTTAGGGTTTAGATCACCTTTACTTTCAATTGATTTCTTTGTTTGCTTTACATTTGTGGGCTTTGTATCGGAGTTTCATAGATCCTAACCCGGATCTGGGGAATACCCTTTTAGGTAGCAACAAGGCTGTGAGGGAACTGTGCAGGGTATACCGACATGGTTGAAGCAGTCTGCTACGTTGATGTGGCACTTTGGTGAGTACCGGTAACCTTTGAGTTCAGTCAAGGAGAGTACGGGGCCGCCGCGTGGTGTCGCGAAGCATCAACTGACCTTAGAACCTTAATTGACCATCTTAGCCTTTTTAGGGTAGTGAGATAACTGACTTTGGTGCAGTCCGAGGTTGGTTGATACTCGATACTACACTCAATTGAGGGTTACTTTCCTGGAATATTTCGGTCGCCAGTTCAGTGGCTAAATCGAAACGATGAACAATGAAAGCAATCCAGTGATATTGGGACCCTTAGAACCCGGTTACTTTTGGTAGGACAGGTTTTAACCAACAAACTGAAAGAGGGTAGTACCTGGACCTCATGCAAGCCTAAACCTAAGGCTTTGTGTGCTTTGTGTGAATATTGTTTGCCTGTATATACACTCACTTGCTTGTGCATACATGCACATAACATCATGACATCATACCATAGCATTTTCAATAACCATTTCAAGGATCTCGAGGATTCTGTTGATGCAGGGTTACATTGAACCAGACGTCTGTCAAGGGACAAGAGGTTTCTCCTCTAAACCAACCCAGTCAAAGTTCAAGTGCAACAACTTGAATCAGTGGCTATGACCCACTCGACATGGTGAGCTTGATTCTAGTGGAAAGACATCCACCGATACAAAGCTCTCCAATCAAAGTTCAAGAACAACAACTTGAATCAGTGGCTATGACCCACTTGACATGGTGAGCTTGATTCTCGTGGAAGGACGTCCACCGGTGCAGAGATCTCCAATCCAAGAGCAGAGTTCAACCTCTAACATTTTCTTGTGTTTACCCCAAGAGACCCTTGAAAGCATGCATCCACATATCATGCATTGCATTTTGACAATCTTTCCTTTTTCAGGTTTCCTTACTCTCCTGCTGTTTATTTCAGCAAGAGATGGCTCTAGAAAGGTCTGTCAAAGACATCCAAGACCAGACTGCTCAGCTGCAGGAGATGTTCCTGAATTTGTCTCTGGGGCAAGAAGAGATGAAAGCTCTCCTCACCAAAGGCTTGGGGAATTCCAACAACGCCAGGAGTGATCAGATTGCGGAGCTGCAGTTTGATCTGACAACACTGAGGACTCAAGTGATGGGACAGTTGGTGGGCCAGATGGCTCTCATCCAAGACCTATCTCAGAGACAAGAGGAACTCAGAGTTCTTGTCCGCCAACTGCTTCCAAACAACCAACTGGGGCAAACATCTGAGGTCGAAGAGCAAGTCACCGCTCAGCCTCCATCCACTCAAGAAGACAAAGGGAAAGCTCTTTTGCTTGCTTCAGGGTCACAATCCCATCAACAACCTCCCCAGCGTCAACGGGGCAATCGGCGTAAACAAGAAAAGTTGGGAAGACAGTTTACGGAGACTGAAATACCATCATTCTTCATACTGAAGCGCCTGTTGGAGGTCAATTTGCTTACCGTAAAGGACCCTCCTCAGAAGCTCAATATCTCCTCTCCTCACTTTAATCCCGACGCATTCTGTGTTTACCACTCCTGCAGCCCGGGACACAGTACCAACGACTGTTGGGCCTTGAAGAACAAGATTCAAGATCTGATCGACATTGGGGTGCTGGAATTCATGCCGGACGGCGAGATGAAAATCTTCCGTTAAAGGGTTCTCCGCTTGAAGTGACGAAGCTCGAATTGAAAGACTTTTGCTTCTTTTTTTGAATTTTCAAAGTTGTAATTTCTTTTGCTGTCAAACAATTATCTGTTGATGTTAAACTCTGTTTTCATTAATGCATTGCATATGTTTGTCTTGAATTCATCCATTCGTTTCACTACTCTTATGCTTTTCTTTATGATATTTGACTCTTGATAAAAAGCTGCAAGCCTTTAGAGGGAGGATGACGAAACAATACCGTGATCTTATACAGTATGCTTTTGAACAGACCTTGCTGATGATGTACAGGCATTTCTTTCAATTCCCAAACACTGGAGTTATAAGGAAGTTAATCCCTAGTCAACCCCTTCGAGCCAAAGAAGTAGGAGTCTTCTGTTCTGATACAATCAAAACCTTTGATATAAACCTGGGGCAGGGTAGTATCTCAGTTAATTCAAAAGAAAATGCGCATTGAAGTCGCAAACTCTCGGTTCGTAACACAACGAACGACATCAAAAGAGAAAGCATTCCTTTGGAATCAAAAGACAAGGGTGGTTCCCTATCACATAGACAGTCAATCTCTCAAAAGAGAAAAGCCCACTGAGCCAAAACCTATAAAGGAGGCTTAAGAAAGCTGGGGCATCCCGCTGACAGTAATCCCGGAAAACGGTAACAGTCAGGCAAAAGTTAGGGATAACAAATCAAAATCAAAATAGTGAGGTCATTACAAAATCCTCAACAACATGAAAAATGTTGAAAAAGAAAAAGGAGATGATGATTGTCTCCCCAAAATTCAACTGGTGAACCATCACCCAAAAGTCGTTCAAAACTCAAAACAGAGTGCGACGCACAATTAACTGAGCTTAGGTTGAAGAACATCACGAAGAGCGGGTGGGTACAAATATACTTTGAGCCTTTATCCTTTGTTTCTTAAAACCGTGAACCAGGCCACGTTACAACCCTCCAAAAGTCCTAATTGAAGCATGGGTTAGTTCGAAAGCATACTGTTACAAAAGGTATCCTGACTCCTGTAGGGCTTTGCTCTAAATCTTGTGTTAACTTGTCTTGTGAAAAGTTTTCTGCTAAAAACGCATTTTTCAAAACGAAAAAAAAAACTTCGAGACAAACATAAACTTTGTATTATTCGAATATCACTGTCTGCATTTGACCCCTTTTGTTTGACAGTGAAGAAGTTCATACAGCGAATGTTCGGAGGAACGAAAACTCTCTCAGTAAGTCAAAATTACTTCAAGAGGATAACACTTCCATCAAATCCCTTATCAACAAGGGGCATGATCTTTCAAAATTCAATTAACCTGGGGCAGTCCAGTCAAGGTCCAACAGATATTTCAAAGTACAGTTAACCTGGGACAGTCCAGTCAAGATTTCAAGAAATCTCTCAATATGCAGAGTAATCTGATTCAAGACTCCTTCACAACCACTTGGGACATTCGAATGTCAAAAGTGTTCAACAAATCAACTACATCATTTCCAGACTCGACTCCTGTATCTAGCCAGGGCACGTCTGAAGAGTTCGAAGATTCGATTCCTGTATCCAGCCAGGGCATATCTGTTGACGACTATTTCCAGATTCGACTCCTGTATCCAGCCAGGGCATATCTGTTGACCACATTTCCAGACTCGACTCCTGTATCTAGCCAGGGCACGTCTGAAGAGTTCGAAGATTCAATTCCTGTATCCAGCCAGGGCATATCTATCAACTATCACCTTCCCAGATTCGATTCCTGTATCCAGCCAGGGCATGTCTGAAGAATTCCGGATCAACACCTGTAACAATCCAGGAAACATCTGTGAACGACCGATTGTAGACCAACACCTGTAATAAGCCAGGAATTTATCTACATCACCACTTGGGGCATTCGAATGTCAAAAGTGTTCAAAACCCGATGCAGTTTTACACAAGCTCATCTTCAGGGAGCCCTACACCGGTTCCTCTTCAAGACTTCTGAAACAAGTTTACGGATTCTTCCCAACAACAGATGTTAATCTACCAACTTGTTCAGACTCTTCTCAACCTTTGAAATTAGTTTACGGACGCTTCCCAACAACGGATGCGGCTCCATTGCTGATTCAACTTCAAGATTTCTGAAAACAGTTCACGGGTTCTCCAAGTAAACGGATGTTAACTTATCGCTTGTTCAGATTCTTCTCAAGCTAACCACCACGGAAGATCGCGCTCGCCAAAATTCTCCCTATCCCCAGCGAAGTTTATCAAAATCCCCAGCCAGGGGATCCTCCGGAATTCAATTCCCCTCAGAATTTAAGCTTCAGTATCCCCAGCGGAGCCAGACCATGGAACCTTCTCCCCACAGAGTTTTGGAAGGACAAATCTTGAGTTCCCCAGTGAAGTCTCTAGGGTTACTTCCCATCAAGCTGACGATTCTCAAATCTGGCCTCCCCGGCATGAGCCTACTAGTTTGGAACCCCCCAGTAGAGGTCATCAGGAATTCTCTTCCCCAGCGACAGTCAAGGATTTATTTTCCCCGGCAGCAGTCAAGATGCTTTTATCTTCAGCCATCTCGGATTCACGTATCCTCGGCAGGACTAGCTCATCAGCTTACATGCGCATTCATCGCATTCATGTCATAAACATTGATGTCATGCATCATAACATTGAATACAACTAACCCTTTGCCTTTTCAGGTAAGATCAGTCGACAGACAAAGATCATCTCCCAAGATTCATCCAGAAATAGTTCAGATGTGACCCGGACACGGCAACATTCTGATACTTATTCCAGATTCATTCAGACGCATCAGCAAAAACCCTACACCGGTTCCTCTTCAACTTCAAGACTTCTGAAACAAGTTTACGGATTCTTCCCAACAACGGATGTCAATCTACCGACTTATTCAGACTCTTCGCAATTTCTGAAAACAGTTTACGGATTCTTCCCTACAACGGATGTCAATCTACCAACTGATTCAGACTCTTCTCAACTTCTGAAATAGTTTACGGATTCTTCCCAACAACGGATGTCAATCTACCGATTTGTTCAGACTCTTCACAATTTTTGAAAATAGTTTACGGACGCTTCCCAAACGACGGATACTACTCTATTGCTTATTCAATCTCAGATAGTTTACAGATTCTCCAGACATGGACGTCAATCCGTTGCTTGTTCGGACCCCGATTTAGAGATGTTCCAAAACAGGGATGCCTTTCTGACACTTGTCCACTCACTTTTGACATACAGTTCAACATGTCCAGATGGCATCTATAAGCCCATCCTCCTACCAGCAGTCGCCGAATGGCATCTGTAAGCCCATTCTCAGATGGCATCTCTAAGCCCATCCCCCGACAAAATTCTACCGCACCAGATGGCATCTTTAAGCCCATCACCAAATGGCATCTTTAAGCCCATTCACCTCCACCATCATATCGCCGAGTGCAAATTTTCTGGGCACTTTAGTGTCCAATCTTCTTTCACCTTCAAGTCGCGAAAGGCAAACTTGCCAATCTAACTCTTCAGGTCCAAGAAGATTGAACAGGGGCAACTGTTGTACCCCAAAATTTTCCCTCCCATTTCCTCAACATTTTCTCATCACAAGACCTTTGAAGATCAAGATCTAGTTAGGGTTTTCTCTGCTCAAGACTTCTCCTTGCACTGTGGACTCAAATTAGGGTTTGTATTTGCCCAAGGATGTTTTGACCTAAAATGCCTAAGATGACTTTCATGCTTCATATTGGACTCCCAGGTTTACCCATGCCAAGTTTCAAGTCTTGATTCCAAGTTTTGCCCAGTCAATTGGACAGTTGACCTAGAAATCAGCTGTATTGGGGAAAAAGTCAACTGTGGCCAATTGACAGTCAAACCTCATGATTTTTGACCCACATCAACATATTGAACTCATATGGACCATTTGATCAAGTTTGGATCACAATTCCACAAGAAATTTGATCAGATCACCAAAAGGGCAAAATGGTCATTTTTAGGGTTTTGACTGCACAAAGGCAATTTTTGACTGTTTGACCTAGCCAATGGCAAACCAAGTTCACATATGGACTCAAGGACTCAATGAAATGGTCTTGACATGTTCATCAAGCTCAAAAGATCCCAAGTACACAAGATTGACAGTTGAATTTCCCAGTCAATTAATCAATTTTGACTGTATACTGAAAAGTCAAACTTTGACTTTTTGGTCAACATCAAGAGTCAAGATTCATTTTTCATCAAAACATGCCAAATCATGAAACTTGTTCACCAATAAATCACAAAATGCAAATTAGGATTTGAAAATGGAATTTTTCATAACTTAGAATTTTTCTAAGTTATGAAAAACCCTAATTTTTTCCCAACTTTGCCCCATCTTTTCACCAAGATCCATTTGGATTCAAACAAAAGTCAAAACATGAAAGTTGTAGCTTGTTGCATAATCTACAACTTTTATTCACAAAGTTTTCTCATTTGAAGCTTGTATCTCAAGTTACAATTTTTTGAATAAGGGCACTAAACCATTTTTAACTTAGTGAAATTTTAACCTATTTTGACAAGGTTTTCTACCCCACTTCAAGGCCATTTTTCATACCCTTACACTTGGAATTTCAATTTGCATTTCAAAGATGGATTGTAGTACACATTACAAGCTTTCCAAAATGTCCAAGAACTTCTCAAACAACCTCATGGTTAGAGAGATGCGAATTTCACAATATAGCAAAAAACCACTTTGTTCATGATCAAGTTCCATATCCATAACTTTGCAAATTTGAACTCAGCATAGTTTGTGCTACTTTACAGGTCCTTAAACCAAATTACACTCCTTAATTTAATGCTTGTTCATTGTGCCAAAGTGTTGTTCCATGAGTTCAAGCATTGTACACAAGATTGATCCATTTTTAGATAAAGTAAACTTTCCATTCTTGAAAAGGTTAGCTTTATGTCCAATTGAAAATCAAGAAGGTACAAGCTAAATCCTTTTGGCACAAGATTATGGACAAGTTGCTCTGATCAAGAGAAGATTATGCAGCACATTAGGAGGCCCCCTACTGACCTAAAACCTCAACTTGCTTTTGTTTGCTTCAAGTTCAAGAAAAGTCCATAACTTATCACAACTCTCTCTTCAGCATAGAGACACAACACAAAAGCTATCAAACACATTCCAAACTACCCAACCAAGCTTTTGCACGAGCCATTTGCCTCTCAAGCACTCTCCATCTCAGAAACACCACAAAACTGCACAAACAGGGGAACCCCTGCAGATTGAGTGCTATCTCTCAATCCCTTCGAGCATTCTTGTCCAAACCTGTTCCTCTACCTTCCTTACAACATATGCAAGCTGACCATGACCTAAAACCTGACCTGTAACACCTCCAAGCCACTTCACCATTTTTGATTTTCTGTTTTGCAGTTGGAGTGCACTAGCTCGATTCAGGGAGTTTCAAGACAAAGTAGGACTTGGAAAAGCATCCTTACACTTCAAGGAAGCTATACAAGTCATCATTTCACTCTGAAACATCCTCCATTGCAAAGCTCGATTCCAACTGAACAGGTACATTCATGGAGTTCTATCTCCCTTATTAGGCATTGTTAGCTTTAGGTTTTTGAAGAAAACATGTCACAATCATAGCCCTGAACATGCTCATATGATTAGATTTCATTTATATTTCGTGTGCTTAGAGAATTTCATGTCTGAACATTGATGAAAAGTTAGGTCAGAAATTAGGGGAGGAGAAATTCTCCCTCATCTTAGAGAGATAGGTCAAGTTCTTTATATGGTTGAAACCGTCTCTTAATGCTCTACACTTTTCATGTTATGAGTTTTGCTTGAAAGTCCAGGAATCCAGAGATAAAAAACGCGTGTTTTACTTGAAGGATGTTGTTCAGAGATTGAAGAAGACAAGTCTTCTGGGCTGGGCCTGGAATTTTTTCCTATTCACACCATTTATTTTGATTCACACCCCCTGAGCCCATTTGCTTCATTTTTGACTCTTTTTGACTTTTTCTTTTTTGGTTGACTTTGTTTATTTTTTCTCATGATATAAAAATTTTAAAAATATTTTTTTCATCCTTTTTTGAATTTATGGCATATTTATTTGATTTATTTCTTTGTTTATACATAAATATATATATATACTATTATTAGAATAAATAGAAAAATAGTGTAAATACATTTTTTTATTTTTATTTACCTTCTGAAAATATTTCACATAAAAAAATACTCTTTTTATTTATTTTATTAAAATATTAAATAAATATTTATTTTGTGTATAATACATATTTAAGATTTAATATATATATATATATATATATATATACATGTTTATCAATATATTTAAGTTAAAAATATAAAAATACTTGAATTTTTTTATTTTATTAATATTTGATACAAAAATACTTTTTCCATAATATACTTCATTTTATTTTATTTTTATAAATAATAAAATAAATAGTTGAATTAAATTAGATAATAATGCATTTTCTTTAAAATTAGGGTTTTTTGCCCTAAATTCAAAATACTCCAAAAATAATATATTTTTATTTTCTTTTCTCTTTTACATAAATAATAGTTTTTCATACATATACAAAACATTCTTTTGCATCTTGCATTGTTATTTAATTTTTGTACATTGATTAAATTGCAAATATTCAAAATGATGTAATAATTTAGATTTAAATTCTTGTCAATATCCCCATTTGAACATTTGTACCCCCCCTTCCCATATTTGGTTTTGTAATAGCTTAGTAATTTTAATTTCGCACTTTATTGCTTTCTAATGATAATATGTTAGAATTAGGGTTTGTATGCGAAAAAACGATAAAAAATAGCTTGACCTAATACAAGACAAATAAGCATGAAAATGGACACACATCTCACACTTGCACCCCTAGGGTATTCCACTTGTTGCCTTCAAATAAATGGGCCATATATTATGTTGAACTTCTTTGGGCAAAGCAAACAATTTGAATGATCATAGTCCCTCGATAAAATTTTTCAAAAACAAATGATCAAGTCCCTTAAAGAAAATTGCCCAAAGACATTTAACGCCGTTGCAATTATGGTCTAAACGATGACCCGCGCCTGTCCCTTTCACATCCTAACACAAGATTGTCCACCAAATACAATGGTGGAACAAACTTGTTAAAAAGGGTTAAGACATAGCAATAATCTTTTGAGAAATTTATGAGTAGATAACCTCTTAGTTACTTGAGATCAAATTTGCAAAAACACTTGCCTTCTTTTCAAAAACCACAATCCACAACACTTTCAAACAAACTCTCAAAAACATTTGAAAACATCTTTTCGAAAAGATCCACACTTTTGTAAAACACTCAATCACGAGTCAAATACATTAGTTGCCTAAGACAAGGCATCTTTTTCCAAAACATTTTCAAAAAGCACCCACACACACACCATTTTAAAAGCAATCGAAAAACAAGGCAAGTGATCTAAAAAACCAAGTAACTAAGAGCCCATGGATAACCATGGATGAAAAGGGTGCTAATACCTTCCCTTTTCATAATCTACCCCCCGAACCCACGAAATATCTCAAAAGGTTTTTGCTGTGCTTTTTTAACCTTTCCTTTAGGATAAAATAAAAAGTCGGTGGCGACTCTTGCTCAACCGCACAAGTGCGAATACGAACGCAAAACACTAGTCAGTTCTCCCACCGTATCACAGTATCCATCTAACATACTTAAATATTCGAATCCTGCAGCAGAGTCTACTAACATTTCTGCCACAGGCATGGAGTACTCATCTTTAGGGGTTGCAGTTTTTAAATCCCTAAAATCTATGCAAATTCTCAGAGAGCCATTTTCTTAATAACAGGCACTATATTTGCTAACCATTCGACATACCTTGTGGTTCTGATGAATCTGCAGCGCAACAACCTTTCGATCTCAGCTTTGATCTTTGTGAGAACCGCTGGTGCGAATCTTCTAGGAGTTTTCTTGATGGGCTTCTTGCCATCCTTGATTGGAAGTCTGTGTTCCACTAACTCCCTCTTTAAACCAGGCATTTCATCATAGTCCCACGCGAAGCAATCTTTGTTTCTTTTGAGGACTTCGATCACTTCCTGCCTGAGGCCTGGATTAAGTTTTGAGCTTATGTAGGTTATTCTTTTCGTGTTCTCATCCCCCAGATTCACTTCTTCGAGCGGATCCTGCGCCAACATTTTGGCACCTGAGTCTATGGGGTCCTTCTCGAAGCCTAAGGGTTCTTTATTATAGATGGCATCTAGCCTTTGATCTATTTCGTGTTCTTCAAAGGGTGAGCCTGTCGAACCATCCCATTTATTTCGTTCACTTCTACAACCAATTTATCCATTTCAGCCTCTAAGGCCGCTTTCGATTCGTTCTCAGCCATATAGTTTGAAATCCTTTTGAAGAAGGAGGACTCAATCATGAGCAAGATTGTCGAACTCCCAGCTTACTGGCCATCTTTGCGTAGTACCTTCGACTCCTTCATCTTCACTGACTATTCTTCTATCCCAATACATGCCATCATGGCGAAGGGTCATATAATAGTGTGCGTTCCTGGTTTCGTTGATTTCGTCGTTAGGAACACAAGGAGCAATCTTGGCCAAGTGTTTGTCATAATGCCTCTTGTCAACTAAGTTGACTGCTGTCATGAAGTAACTCTGGTCCGCTTCGATGTTCTCCACAATCCCATCTTCTCTCCATAAAACCAACCTCTGATGCATTGACGAAGGAACTGCTCCTACGCCATGGATCAACTCTCTTCCTAACAACAAGTTGTAGTTGGCTTTGGCTTCGATCACCATGAACATGGTGGGCCTGCAGCTCGATCCTACCGTCAAGTCCAGTTGAACTACCCCCAATGTTTGACCTACTTTCCCTTCATAGTTGGATAGGACCATGTTGTGTAGTTTGATGTCACCCTCGCGTATTTCTAACTTTTTCAGCATGAAATGGGGTATTAAATTAACTGCAGCGCCCCCATCCACTAAGACCTTATTTACGCCATGGGCACCAACCTTTGCCCGAATGAATAATGGCTTCAGATGATTTTTCATAGCTGGCTCTGGGCGCTCGAAGAAAGCATTATGCTCCTCGACAACTCCGTTATCCATTACGTAGTAACACACTGGCCTATGCTTCATCAGATCTATTGTATCATCCTCCTCAAACTCTTCGATTTCAGTTTCCTGTCCAAACTCATAAGGTAGTACAAATACCATGTTGCAATTGATATTGAGTGAAGACTCCCCCTCTGATTCGAAGTTGTCCGTTAGCATATCCTCGTCTTCTTCTGGACCTGGTGTGTACTCCTTCGATTCGTTTGGTTGTGCTTCAGAGAAGAGTCTCCTACTAACTGGGGGTTTGTCCTCAGGTTGATTATTTGGTGTAGGTTTATTGGTGCTTGATTCTCCTTGGTTTTTGATCGAAGTTGCTCCTTTATTTGCCATAGCTTCCCTTTCAGCCTTTCGAATTCTCTGTTGCCTTCGCCATTGTGATCTTGACATAGGGTTTCTTCCTTTGTAGTTTTCTAACCTCACTTCTTCCCTCTTCTCCATGTTGAACTGCCTTCTATATGTCATGGCGTGGCGGGCGTTTCGCTCATTGTTTCTCCATTTGTCTTTGCCCTTGCCAGTTTTGACTTGCAGCCATTTGTCTGTTGGTATTTCAGCAGGAATTTTGAACGTTACCCTTCGTGCGCCTTTGGGATGAGGACTATCAGGCCTTCGTTGAGTGTATTTGCTATCGAAACATTGGCTCATTTGACCAGTCTCTTGGTGGTTCCAGCATGGGGCGAAAGGGATTGTTTCGAAGGCTCTGGCCATACTTTGATCGTACACTGCAGAACACCTTGGGCATACTAGGCATTTGGTTGCCCCTTTGTAACAGCGAACCAAAAACTCCAACAAACTTTCTCCAGCTTTAGGGTAACACCTGAATAACTGGTTATCTTGGTGCCAGTTGATGCCAGTTCGTGCCCTTTGTTTCCTCTCGAAGTTTGCAGCAATTATTTGGTTGCAGATGATGCTGCATCTAGGGCATAGTATCATTTCGGCATCTCCTTTGTAGCACAACATGAGGTAGTCTTTAAGACTGGCATCCCTAGCATAATTATCCTCCATTTTGTATTTCTCTTTTTCTAAGTATCTCTCCATCTCCTCCATTTCAGAACGAGGTCTCTCCATATCCACCATGTTGACATCTACATCCTCCCCTTTTTTATCATCATCTCCCCATCCTGTAGGTTTGACATCTTCGATTTGGATTTTTGAACTTTCTGGGGCAGAATACTTCACCAAGTAGTCAAACTTTCCACTGGGTTCTCCCAAAGTATCCCATATTTCTTTCTGAGGGGAGGGTGGCTTTGTGATATGTACTTTCTCCAGTTTTAGCCTCAGGCCTTCAGTAACCTGTGTCAATTCTTGCTTTTGGTTCTCCTGGCCTTCAGTAGCCTGGATCTCTTTCGAAACAGCCAAAGGTACTGCTTCGATCGAAGCCTCTAGTTGCTTGTGGAGGTCCTCAGTGACCCCCTTGTTGACTTCGACTAACACCCAGTTTTCATTCTCAGTGCTTTTTTCTCCTAATGGAGTGTCATCTTGATCTGCTTCCACCATATTGATTTCTCCAATGCATGCAGGCTCGGAGTAATTGGTGTCTGCAACATCCAAAGGGTCTTCATCTACTTTCATTTTTGGTTTGTCAGCGAATTTCAATCTGCCATCCTTAATTGCATTTTGAATCAGATCCCTGAAAAGAAAACACTGTGAGGTTTTGTGGCCCAGGAAACTATGATATTTACAAAATCCTCGCTTCTTTCTTTGATCTAAAGGAGGTATTTTGACATTCGATGGCACAATGAGTTCGCCATCTTTGACAAGAAAATCAAAAATCTCGTCACACTTTGCTACATCGAAAGTATACACCTTCTTTAGGAATTTGTCACTTTTCTCATTTTCAACCATTTCTTTCCCCTTTGTGGGAACTAATAATTTACAAGAGTAAGGTGGAGCCTGTTTCAATTCAGCGAGATCAATTTCGACCTCTTTGAATTCAGGATAATCTTCTGCTTCCTCAGCTCCAACATAGGAGACCCTTTCTTTCTTGTTATTTTTAAAAACTCGGGCCTTTTCGGCCTTTAGTCTTTCGACTTGTCGAACCCTATCGGCTAATTGAGCCATGTCCCTCAAGTATTGTGTGTCTAATTTCTTTCGAATAGAGTAATCCAGGCCGTCAGCAGCCATTTCGACTAACTCATGTTTAGGAACTACTGTGAAGCATCTAGATTTCAAAAGTCTGGACCTATTCAGATAATCATCTATGGGTTCAGTAAACTTCCTTTTGACACTGGCTAGTTCCTTCAGACTTATTTTAGATTGTCCCATGTAGAACTGTTCATGGAATAATCTCTCCAACAAAGCCCAAGTATCTATGGACCCAGGTGGAAAAGTGGTGAACCATGTGAAAGCGTTCTTAGTTAGGGAACTTGGGAAATATTTGATCCTAACGTCTTCATTATTTGCTATATCTCCTGCTTCGGTTAGATACCTGGCTATGTGTTCGACTGTTGATTCATTGGTATCTCCAGCAAACTTTGTAAACTTAGGGACCTTATATCCCCTTGGTAAATCAGTATGCATTATGTAATCTAATATAGGAGAGGCATAATTTGGCCTTCTAATTCCTGTATTGAGGCCATTTTGGGCCATGATCCTCTCTATCATGGTGGTTAAATTATTTTATGCCAAGATGTTATCATTTCGAATTCTGTGAACGACTACATCAGCATCTTGATTTCGTCCCACCATGATAACTCCTCTAGGTTGTTCTTCTCGAAACTCTGGGACTTCTAACCTTTCGATCCTTGCCCCTGGTTCTATAATTTCCCTTTGTGGGCCTTGAATCATTGGGGCTTCTAACCTTTGTGCCCTTGCCCCCAAGTTAACCCCCTCTCTGGCTGGTCTATAGGGTGGGTCATCAGCAATTTGTTCTATGATAGGTATGTTTGCTCGAACCCCCACCTGATTCTGCCTACACCTTTCTGGCGGAGCGAAAAAATCTGCTACTCGACTCATGTTATCCGCGTTTTCTCTGTTTGTCACAGTTACATTTTGTACTATTGGGGCAAAGATCTCTTGCATAGTTTATGCTAACACTCCTATCATATTATGGTTACTATCATCCATTAATTTCCTAAAGGCCATCTGATTATCCGTGGTTAAGATAGGCATATTGCTTTCCTCACTTTATGGTTATCTAGTGGAACATATTGCTTTCCTCACTTTATGGTTATCAAGATACGTATTCTGCAGCAGGTCCTTACAGGTAGCAATCATTGGTCGTAACGAAATTTAAAACAAAGTAAAGATTGTTAGGATATAATCATTGTAAAAGTTCTTTTTGAGTGATAAGTTCATTGTTATATGAACCTTAGAAGTGGTAGAATAACCAATAGCAACCAACCCTTACCCAGAAGAAAACGTAATAACAAGATGTCTAATCCAAACAATCAACAAGGGGAACAAAACGCCCCACATGGAACAGGCACTAATATGTCTGCCTCGACAGGAACGTCTAATGCGATCCCTTCGAACGCACAGTCTGTTGCTTCTTGTACCAATAGTGTAGCCACGAATGGAACAAGTGGCATATCGACTAACAGTTTGATCCTAGGAAATACAGGAACCATTGGTTATCCTGGGGGATTCGTCCCACCATCAGGGACACAAACCCATTTCGCCACCCCACTAACTAGACCACCCGGTTTTGATGGTAACAGACACAGGAATTCCTCTTATGGGATGCCAACGTCTTTTATGGCGGGTCTGCACACTTCGACATCGAATACATCACCACAAGTAGGGTCTAGATCTGGGGATAATCAATTTATGACAAATAACCAAGGGCCAGTAGGTTATAGTGCATTGCCTATCTTAACCACAGATAATCAGATGGCCTTTAGGCAATTAATGGATGATAGTAACCATAATATGATATGAGTGTTAGCACAAACTATGCAAGAGATCTTTGCCCCAATAGTACAAAATGTAACTGTGACAAACAGAGAAAACGCGGATAACATGAGTCAAATAGCAGATTTTTTCGCTCCGCCAGAAAGGCGTAGGCAGAATCAGGTGGGGGTTCGAGCAAACATACCTATCATAGAACAAATTGATGATGACCCACCCTATAGACCAGCCAGAGAGGGGGTTAACTTGGGGGCAAGGGCACAAAGGTTAGAAGCCCCAATGATTCAAGGCCCACAAAGGGAAATTATAGAACCAGGGGCAAGGATCGAAAGGTTAGAAGTCCCAGAGTTTCAAGAAGAAAAACCGAGAGGAGTTGTCATGGTGGGACGAAATCAAGATGCTGATGCAGTCGTTCACAAAATTCGAAACGATAACATCTTGGCAGAAAATAATTTAACCACCATGATAGAGAGGATCATGGCCCAAAATGGCCTCAATACAGGAATTAGAAGGCCAAATTATGCCTCTCCTATATTAGATTACATAATGCATACTGATTTACCAAGGGGATATAAGGTCCCTAAGTTTACAAAGTTTGCTGGAGATACCAATGAATCAACAGTCTAACACATAGCCAGGTATCTAACCGAAGCAGGAGATATAGCAAATAATGAAGACGTTAGGATCAAATATTTCCCAAGTTCCCTAACTAAGAACGCTTTCACATGGTTCACCACTTTTCCACCTGGGTCCATAGATACTTGGGCTCTGTTGGAGAGATTATTCCATGAACAGTTCTACATGGGACAATCTAAAATAAGTCTGAAGGAACTAGCCAGTGTCAAAAGGAAGTTTACTGAACCCATAGATGATTATCTGAATAGGTTCAGACTTTTGAAATCTAGATGCTTCACAGTAGTTCTTGAACATGAGTTAGTCGAAATGGCTGTTGGCGGCCTGGATTACTCTATTCGAAAGAAATTAGACACACAATACTTGAGGGACATGGCTCAATTAGCCGATAGGGTTCGACAAGTCTAAAGACTAAAGGCCGAAAAGGCCCGAGTTTTTAAAAATAACAAGAAAGAAAGGGTCTCATATGTTGGAGCTGAAGAAGCTGAAGATTATCCTGAATTCGAAGAGGTCAAAATGGATCTCGCTGAATTGAAACAGGCTCCACCTTACTCTTGTAAATTATTAGTTCCCACAAAGGGGAAAGAAATTGTTGAAAATGAGAAAAGTGACAAATTCCCAAAGAAGGTGTATACTTTCGATGTAGCAAAGTGTGACGAGATTTTTGATTTGCTTGTCAAAGATGGCCAACTCATTGTGCCATCGAATGTAAAAATACCTCCTTTAGATCAAAGAAAGAAGCAAGGATTTTGTAAATATCATAGTTTCCTGGGCCACAAAACCTCAGTGTTTTCTTTTCACGGATCTGATTCAAAATGCAATTAAGGATGGCAGATTGAAATTCGCTGACAAACTAAAAATGAAAGTAGATGAAGACCCTTTGGATGTTACAGACACCAATTACTCCGAGCCTGCATGCATTGGAGAAATCAATATGGTGGAAGCAGATCAAGATGACACTCCATTAGGAGAAAAAAGCACTGAGAATGAAAACTGGGTGTTATTCAAAGTCAACAAGGGGGTCACTGAGGACCTCCACAAGCAACTAGAGGCTTCGATCGAAGCAGTACCTTTGGCTGTTTCGAAAGAGATCCAGGCTACTGAAGGCCAGGAGAACCAAAAGCAAGAATTGACACAGGTTACTGAAGGCCTGAGGCTAAAACTGGAGAAAGTACATATCACAAAGCCACCCTCCCCTCAGAAAGAAATATGGGATACTTTGGGAGAACCCAGTGGAAAGTTTGACTACTTGGTGAAGTATTCTGCCCCAGAAAGTTCAAAAATCCAAATCGAAGATGTCAAACCTACAGGATGGGGAGATGATGACAAAAAGGGGGAGGATGTAGATGTCAACATGGTGGATATGGAGAGACCTCGTTGTGAAATGGAGGAGATGGAGAGATACTTAGAAAAAGAGAAATACAAAATGGAGGATAATTATGCTAGGGATGCCAGTCTTAAAGACTACCTCATGTTGTGCCACAAAGGAGATGCCGAAATGATACTATGCTCTAGATGCAGCATCGTCTGCAACCAAATAATTGTTGCAAACTTCGAGAGGAAACAAAGGGCACGAACTGGCATCAACTGGCACCAGGATAACCAGTTATTCAGGTGTTACCCTAAAGCTGGAGAAAGTTTGTTGGAGTTTTTGGTTCGCTGTTACAAAGGGGCAACCAAATGCCTAGTATGCCCAAGGTGTTCTGCAGTGTACGATTAAAGTATGGCCAGAGCCTTCGAAACAATCCCTTTCGCCCCATGCTGGAACCACCAAGAGACTGGTCAGATGGGCCAACGTTTCGATAGCAAATACACTCAACGAAGGCCTGATAGTCCTCATCCCAAAGGCGCGCGAAGGGTAACGTTCAAAATTCCTGCTGAAATACCAACAGACAAATGGCTGCAAGTCAGAACTGACAAGGGCAAAGACAAATGGAGAAACAATGAGCGAAACGCCCGCCACGCCATGACATATAGAAGGCAGTTCAACATGGCGAAGAGGGAAGAAGTGAGGTTAGAAAACTACAAAGGAAGAAACCCTATGTCAAGATCACAATGGCGAAGGCAACAGAGAATTCGAAAGGCTAAAAAGGAAGCTATGGCAAATAAAGGAGCAACTTCGATCAAAAACCAAGGAGAATCAAGCACCAACAAACCTACACCAAATAATCAACCTGAGGACAAACCCCCAGTTAGTAGGAGACTCTTCTCTGAAGCACAACCAAACGAATCGAAGGAGTACACACCAGGTCCAGAAGAAGACGAGGATATACTAACGGACAACTTCGAATCAGAGGGGGAGTCTTCACTCAATATCAATTGCAACGTGGTATCTGTACTACCTTGTGAGTTTGGACAGGAAACTGAAATCGAAGAGTATGAGGAGGATGATACAATAGATCTGATGAAGCATAGGCCAGTGTGTTACTACGTAATGGATAAGGGAGCTGTCGAGGAGCAGAATGCTTTCTTCGAGCGCCCAGAGCCAGCTATGAAAAATCATCTGAAGCCATTATTCATTCGGGCAAAGGTTGGTGCCCATGGCATAAGTAAGGTCTTAGTGGATGGGGGCGCTGCAGTTAATTTAATACCCCATGTCATGCTGAAAAAGTTAGAAATACGCGAGGGTGACATCAAACCACACAACATGGTCCTATCCAACTATGAAGGTAAAGTAGGTCAAACATTGGGGGTAGTTCAACTGGACTTGACGGTAGGATCGAGCTGCAGGCCCACCATGTTCATGGTGATCAAAGCCAAAGCCAACTACAACTTGTTGATGGGAAGAGAGTGGATCCATGGCGTAGGAGCAGTTCCTTCGTCAATGCATCAGAGGTTAGTTTTATGGAGAGAAGATGGGATTGTGGAGAACATCGAAGCGGACCAGAGTTACTTCATGACAGCAGTCAACTTAGTTGACAAGAGGCATTATGACAAACACTTGGCCAAGATTGCTCCTTGTGTTCCTAACGACGAAATCAACGAAACCAGGAACGCACACTATTATATGACCCTTCACCATGATGTCATGTATTGGGGTAGAAGAATAGTCAGTGAAGATGAAGGAGTCGAAGGTACTACGTGTGATCGGTGGAAATAGAACTGACTGTTTTTTAAGCTGGTTTCGCGAAATGTCGCGGTAAGCAAGAGTCGCCACCATCTTTTATGTTCTCCAACATGGAAAGGACAAAAGCACAGCAAAATTCCTTATTCGAGAATGTTTCTCGGTTCGGGAGGTAGATTTATAGAAAGGGGAGGTGTTAGCACCCATTCTATCCGTGGTTATCCACGGGCTCTTAGGTACTTGCTCTTATGTTTTCAAAATTTGTTTGCTTTTCAAGTGTGTGTGGGTTTTGAAAAAAGTTTCGTTTGAAAAATTTCTAAGTAACTCTTGTATCTGTCCTCAAGAGTGTATGAAATATTTGTTTGAAAAAACTTTTAGAAAGTGTAAGTGTGAAAAGATGTTTTTGTTTGTTTTGAAAAGAGCAAGTACCCAGGAGAATCTACCTACTCTAAGGAATTAGGCTGTGTAAGAGTCCTTTAGATAATGCTATCCCACCATTGAGAGGTAGGTAGCACCAGCGTTGGAGGTGTTCGGGTCAATTCGATTATCGGGACAATGTGGTCACCGAAGCAATGGTAGGACATCTTAGAAGTAACCCTAATGTCCTAGATCTTTTTATCCGAGGCAACCGTTTCGAGGAAACTGGATCTTTAGACCAAGGGCGACCTCTAAGACACCCTATACTTGATGACCACGTTCGAGGCAACCAGTGAGGCGTACCCTAAGAAGTGGCATGTGCTTTGTGTGTTGTTTTTCAATTAAGGTTATCTTGTATGTTATTTGTGAGCTACGGATTGGTTTTATTTTTCATACATTCTTTCATGCATTTTTTAACAGTTAGGAGTGCGGAAAATAAATTGCAGAAATGTAAATCTAGCTATTACAAGGCGCGGGTCTATACATCGCCAAAAAAACAAAAACCCGTTTTGAAATAAGAATGCGAGAAATAGCAAATAAAGAGATAAACCTAATTAACTATTACATTTCCGGAAGCAGTTACATAAATATAATGAATTAAAATAAATTGCGCGCGAAAGAATGAATCGGGACGTCCTAAGGGTTTTGACCCTTTTTTAAGAAAGAATTGAATTTTTGTCCTTTTTTGTAATTAATGAAATTAAAACTAATAACTAATTAATTAATTAATTAAGAAAATGTTTTTTTTGTATTTTTGTGTTTTTAATGAAAATAAAGAGAAAATAAATAGAAATTAAAAGTTAGCAAAAACCTAATTCTAAATTGTTTTTATTTATTGTAAAAAGTATTAAAGTTAATTAATTAAGCTAATTTAATTTAATTTACATTTATTTACAAAATAAGTTAATAAATAATAAAATGTTTTTTTTTTTTGGTTTTTCTGAATTTTATGGGAAAAATTAGTTTGGGTTAATTAAACAATTAATAAAACTAATAATTAATAAAAGGGAAATTATAAAAGAAAAGAAAAGAAAAAGAGAAAAAAGAAAAGAAAATAAGAACCCAGGGGGGTGAATCAAGAATTTAGGCCCATTGTCTCAAGACTTTTTGACTTTTGAATCGTTCAGAGGCGCGTTGACCAGGGAGCATGGTGTGGAGCACCCTTTGGCCTTTGGATTGATCTTTTGAGACACTTGGCGCGCATCTGTATGAGGCTTATGGTGGAACGCGTCTAGGAAGCTGCATGGGAATTTGTTAGAAAAAATAATATTGAGACTTGGGGGGACCTGGGAAAACTTACAGCGCGGTATGATGGACCTTAGGACGTGGCAAGGGTTGCTTTAGCTTCAGAGTATGGCAAATAAGAGAGTCACGTTCTCCTTTTGGCCTGAAAATGCTTGCAACATTCCTTTTGATCTCACACTTTTTTTTGACACTTTTTGGATTTTGCTCTGGCCGTTTGTGCATACTCTAGGTCGTGCTTGAGGTCTGCAAGGCCTGTATATGTATGTTTGAATCAGAATCAAGTCACATGATGAGCCTTTAACCATTGCAATGATGTTTTTGGATTTCTTCATAACCATCATTAAAGCATTTTCCAATTTTGTTCAAATTTGAATTTTCATGCTTAAAATGGACTTTACACGAATTTGGTAGGTGACTTATGATGCATCAAAGTCATTCAAACCACAAGATATCATTCAATTAATTTTTTTGATTTTTATTTGAATTTTATGGATTTAAAATGAATTAAATCAATAAAATTAAATAAAAATAGAAGAAATTAATGTTTAATCTTGAAATTAATCATGGGACACGTGGGTGGCATGACAAGGCTGAATCAAGGGGGAAAAGTGGGCCCTCTTGTCAAAAATTGAAGTTTCAAGGATAGTTGACTTTTGCCATTTCACAAACATTTCCCAACTTCTCCAATGCATATCTTGCTCAATTTTGATCATATGAACATGTTCTTGGACATTTTGGAAAGGTCTTGAAGTCCTCTAACCAATTCCTTTGGTCCCATGTCATTTTGATTTACCAATCTCAAGTTATGTTCTTTGACTTAAAATGTCTTTTTGTTGACTTTTGAAAATGACCTATAATGTTGAAATTGATAACTTTTTGTGAGAGTATTTCTTGGACTTGGAATGTGAATATGAGTTGTAGGAAATGTCATCCCCTTCAAAATGAGCATTGGATGGGATTTTTCTGATGAACCATGAAAAAGTTATGCCTTGGTCAAATTGCAGTTGACTTTTCAGCTGTCTAAAAATGGAAACTTTTGCATCTTGATGAATTTTGAGCCATTCTTGTAGAATCATGATCAAGACTTGATCAAATGATGATTGTGGCTTCAAAATAAGATGTTGACCAAAAATTTTGACTTTTGACTGCCAAATGACCATTTTACCCCTACAGTTGATTGTGAAGCAATTAGGGTTTTTGACTGTGCAACTTGACCTTGTGAGCCTTGAAACTTGGCATGTAGATGCTTGACAATGTGTATAGGCATATGTGACTTTATTGAGCCCTTGAAAACCTCAACTTCCTTGCAAGAACCAAAACCCTAATTTGACTGGCTTAGGAGGGTGTTTGAACTGTGCAACCCTTGAGTAGACTTGAGCGAATTGAGATGATGCTTGTCAAAATTTTGAAGAATATGGGAGGGAAAATTTTGGGGTACAACAGTTGTCCCTGTTCAATCTTCTTATACCTGAGGACGTAGATTGGCTTGCGTGCCTTTCGTGATCCGAAGGTGGAAGATGATTGAACACTAGAGTGCCCAGAAATTTGCACTCACATAGTAGAATATCAGTAGTGTGATGTAGGGAATGGGCTTACAGATGCCATTTGGAGAGATGATGGATGGGAGGATGGGCTTATAGATGCCATCTGGAGATGTGACAGAACCTTGTCGGGAATGGGCTTATAGATGCCATTTGGAGAGATGATGGATGGGAGGATGGGCTTATAGATGCCATATGGAGATGTGACAAAACCTTGTCGGGAATGGGCTTATAGATGCCATTTGGAGACTGTTGACAGGTGGATGGGAGGATGGGCTTATAGATGCCATCTGGAGATGTGACAGAACCTTGTCGGGAATGGGCTTATAGATGCCATTTGGAGACTGTTGGTAGGTGGATGGGCTTATAGATGCCATCTGGAGGTGGTCTGTTGAACTGTAATTTTTGTAAGTTGAAAGAGGGAACCTGTGTAGGGTTGCCTGATGATGAGCTCGTGTAAAGCTGCATCTTGGAAAGAAGGACACCTGTGTAGGGTTGACTGATGATGAGCTCGTGTAAAACTGCATCTTTGGAGGAAGGAAACTTGTGTAGGGTTTCTCTATGATGAGTTCGTGTAAAACTGCATCTGAAATTGAGAAAGAACCGGTGTAGGGTTTCTTGATGATGAATCCGTGTAAAACTTCATCTGAAATTGAGAAGGAACCGGTGTAGCGTTTCCTGATGATGAGTCCGTGTGAAACTTCATCTGAGATTGAGAAGGAATCGGTGTAGGGTTTCCTGATGATGAGTCTGTGTAAAACTTCATCTTGGAATTGAGAAGGAACCGGCATAGGGTTGCCTCGTGATGACGAGCCCGTGTAAAACTGCATCCTGGAAGAAGTAAAACCCGGGTAGGGTTTCTGATGACGAGTCCGTGTAAAACTGCATCTTGGAAGAAGTAAAACCTGGGTAGGGTTTCTGATGACGAGTCCGTGTAAAACTGCATCTTTGGGAAGAGAGAACCTGTGTAGGGTTTCTTTGACGACGAGCCCGTGTAAAACTACGTCTGGAGAGAGAGAACCTGTGTAGGGTTTCTTCGGGATAAGTTCGTGTAAAACTTCTGGATGAACCGGGGTAAGGTCATCTTGAGATAAGTCCGTGTAAAACTTCTTGATGAACCGGGGTAAGGTCATCTTGAGATAAGTCCGTGTAAAACTTCTTGATGAACCGGGGTAAGGTCATCTTGAGATAAGTCCGTGTAAGACTTCTGGAGGAACCGGGGTAAGGTTACTGCAGGATAAGTTCGTGTAAAACTTCTGGATGAACCGGGATAAGGTCATCTTGAGATAAGTCCGTGTAAGACTTCTGGAGGAACCGGGGTAAGGTTACTTCGGGATAAGTCCGTGTAAGACTTCTTCTGAAAGAAAAGGAACCGGTGTAGGGTTACTTTGATGATAAGTCCGTGTAAGACTTCATCTTGAAAATTGAGAGGGAACCGGTGTAGGGTTGCCTGATGATGAGTTCGTGTAAAACTACATCTGAGGTTGAGGAGGAACCGGTGTAGGGTTGCCTGTTGATGAGCCTGTGTAAGACTTTTTCTGAAAGAAAAGGAACCGGTGTAGGGTTGCCTGAGGATGATCAAGTAGATAATTGTCCTGTTTGGTTTTGGATATTAACCCACGATCAGTCGTCCACAAAATTTTCCTGGCTTGTTACCGGTGTTGATCTGGAACTGTAAAGGTAGATGGTAATCATCTTTTGATTGAATTTTTTCTGAAAAGGCAAAGTATTAGTCGTATGCAATGTGATGATGCATGAACTGCATGATTTTAAGATGTTCTCAAAAATAAATGAGATTTGTGTTGTACGATGCGTATGCATGCTATAATGTATGAAGATGTGATGTTTATGAATGTATTATCGTCTGGGAAAATAAATCCTTGACGAATGCCGGGAGTTTGAATCTTGGGCTGATGTTGAAGAGTAGAATTCTTTGTTTCCGCTGGGGATAATGGTTGCAAGAATAAACCGGTAGGAGAAGATGACTGTGATACGGTGGGAGAACTGACTATGGTTTTGCGTTTGTTTTCGCAAATGTTTCGGTTGAGCAAGAGTCGCCACCGACTTTTTATTTTATCCTAAGGAAAGGTTAAAAAGCACAGCAAAAACCTTTTGAGATGTTTTCTTGGGTTCGGGGAGTAGATTATAGAAAGGGAAGGTATTAGCACCCTTTCTATCCATGGTTATCCATGGGCTCTTAGTTACTTGCTTAGATCACTTGCCTTTTGTTTTCAATTGTTTGAAATGGTGCTTGAGTGTGTGGGTTTGAAAATGTTTTGAAAAGAGGCCAAGGTGGTGGCAACCTTTGTAATGATCCATGTGGGGATGTATACAAAGATGTATGTCTTTTGAAAAGGTTTTTATTTGTTTTTGAAAGTTCTTTTGAAAGTGTAGTGGGGTGTGGTTTTGAAATTAGGCAAGTGTTTTGTTTTGCAAGTTTGATTCAAGTAACTAAGAGGTTATCTACTCCTAAATTTCTCGAAAGATTATTGCTATGTTTTAACCCTTTTAACAAGTTTGTTCCACCATTGAATTTGGTGGACAACCTTATGTTAGGATGTGAAAGGGACAGGCGCGGGTCATCGTTTAGACCATAATTGCAACGGCGTTAAATGTCTTTGGGCAATTTTCTTTAAGGGACTTGATCATTTGTTTTTGTTTGTTTTGAAAAATTTTATCGAGGGACTATGATCATTCAAATTGTTTTGCTTTGCCCAAAGAAGTTCAACATACAATATGGCCCAATTTTGGAAGGCAACAAGTGGAATACCCTAGGGGTGCAAGTGTGAGATGTGTTGTTTATTTTCATGCTCATTCATCTTGTATTAGGTCATAACTATTTTTTTATCGTTTTTCGCATACAAACCCTAATTCTAACATGTTATCATTAGAAAGCAATAAAGTGCGAAATTTAAATTACTAAGCTATTACAAAACCAAATATGGGAAGGGGGGTACAAATGTTCAAATGGGGATATTGACAAGAATTTAAACCTACATTATTACATCATTTTGAATATTTGCAAATTAATCAATGTAAAAAAAATTAAATAAGAATGCAAGATGCAAAAGAAATGTTTTGTATATATATGAAAAAATATTATTTATGTAAAAGAGAAGAGAAAATAAAAATATATTATTTTTGGAGTATTTTGAATTTAGGGCAAAAAAAAACCCTAATTTTAAAAGAAAATGTATTATTATCTAATTTGATACAAATATTTGTTTATTATTTATAAGAATAAAATAAAATGAAGTATATTATGAAAAAAAGTATTTTTGTATCAAATATTAATGAAAATGGAAAATTCAAGTGTTTTTATATTTTAACTTGAATATATTAATAATCATATATATATATATATATATATATATATATATATATATATATATATATATATATATATATATATATATATATATATATATATATATATATATATATATATATATATATATATATATATATATATATATATATATATATATATATATATATATATATATATATATATATATATTAAGTTCTAAATATGCCTTATATACAAATAATAATAATAATTAATTTTTTTAATAAAATCAATAATAAATAAAAAAGGTATTTTTTTATGTGAAATATTTTCAGAAGGTAAATAAAAAATGAAAATGTATTTACACCATTTTTGTATTTATTCTAAATAAAATATGTATATATTTATGCATAAACAAAAGAAATAAATCAAATAAATATGCCATAAATTCAAAAAAAGATGGAAAAAATATTTTTATGTTTTTTATATCATGAGAAAAAATAAACAAAGTCAACCAAAAAAGAAAAAGTCAAAAAGAGTCAAAAATGAAGCAAATGGGCTCAGGGGGTGTAATAGCAAATGTGTGGTGTGAATAAGAAAAGATATACAGGCCCAGCCCAAGGAACACTTTCTTCAACCTCCAGCAACAAAATTCAAAAAAACGCGCGCCCCTGTTCTTCAATGTCCAACTCTCGATTCCTGGCTTTTCAGCAAAAACTCATAACACAACAAATGTTCAGCGTGAAGAGACGGTTCTAACCATATATGGAACTTGACCTAACTCTCTAAGATGAGGGAGAATTTCTCCTCCCCCAAATCCTAACCTAATTTTTCTGCCATTTTCAAACTACAAATTCTCCCTACTCAGGAAAAAGAAATGAAATGTAAAGATATGTACATGTTCAGGGCTATGAGTAGAACCTTGTTTCTTCACAAACTTAAGACTAAAGATGCATGATAAGAGAGATACGAGATCAAAGTTTTACCTGTGCAGTTGAACTTCTATCTGGAGAATGAGGAACTTTCAGTGCAATGTAATGATTGGAAAAGCTTCCTTGAGGTCCAGGGATGCTGTTTCAATGCTTACTTTGTCTTGAGAGCTTCTGAATCAAGCTATGGAACTTCAACTGCAAAAGGAAAAAATGAAAATGGTGGAAACTGTTAGGGTGATTACAGGTCAGGTTTTAGGCCATGGTTAGCTTGCATATGTTGTAAGGAAGGTAGAGGAACAGGTTTGGTCAAGAATGCTCGAAGGGATTGAGAGATAGCACTCAATCTGCAGGGGTTGCCCTGTTTGAGCAGTTTCAAGGTGATTCTGAGATGGAGGGTGCTTGAGAGGTCAAGGACTCGTGTGTTAGCTTGGATATGTTATGTGTAATGTGTTTGATAACTTCTTTCTTGTGTTTGTAAGCTGAGGAGAGAGTTGGCACAAGTTATGCAATGTTACTTGAAAATGAAGCAAGCAATGGTCACTTTGTGTTTTAGGTCAGTAGGGGCCTCTAATCCTGCTGCATAAGCCTCTCTTGATCAGAGCAATTTGCCCATAATCTTGTGCCAAAAGGATTTTGCTTGTACCTTCTTGATTTGCAATTGGACATAAAGTTAATCTTTTCAAAAATGGAAAGTTCACTTTATCTAGTTTAGGATTAATCCACTATGCAATGTTAGAACACAAATAACATGGTCTTAACACATTGAATATGCATTAAATTATTGAGTATGGAATGGTTCAAGGACCTGTAATCAAGCATAAAGCAAGCTGAGTTCAAATTTGCAAAGTTATGAACATGTTTTGATGAAGAACAAAAGTGAATTTTTGTCAACTTGTGAAATTCGAATCTCTCAAGTTATGAGGTTGTTTGATGAGTTTTTGGACATTTTGGAAAGCTTGGAATATGTACTACAATCCATCTTTGAAATGCAAATTAAAATTCCAAGTGTAAGGGCATGAAAAGTGGCCTTGAAGTGGGGTAGAAAACCTTGTCAAAATAGGTTAAAATTTCACTAAGTTAAAAATGATTTAGTGCCCTTATTCAAAAAATTGTAACTTGAGATACAAGCTTCAAATGAGAAAACTTTGTGAATCAAAGTTGTAGATTATGCAACAAGCTACAACTTTCATGTTTTGACTTTTGTTTGAATCCAAATGGATCTAGGGGAAAAGGTGGGGCAAAGTTGGGAAAAAATTAGGGTTTTTCATAACTTAGAAAAATTCTAAGTTATGAAAAATTCCATTTTCTAACCCTAATTTGCATTTTGTGATTTCTTGGTGAACAAGTTTCATGATTTGGCATGTTTTGATGAAAAATGAATCTTGACTCTTGATTTTGACCAAAAAGTCAAAGTTTGACTTTTCAGTGTACAGTCAAAATTGGTCAATTGACTGGGAAATTCAACTGTCAATCTTGTGTACTTGGGATCTTTTGAACTTGATGAACATGTCAAGATAATTCCATGGGGTCCTTGAGTCCATATGTGAGCTTGGTTTGCCATTGGCTAGGTCAAACAGTCAAAAATTGCCTTTGTGCAGTCAAAACCCTAAAAATGACCATTTTGCCCTTTTGGTGATCTGATCAAATTTCTTGTGGAATTGTGATCCAAACTTGATCAAATGGTCAATATGAGTTCAATATGTTGATGTGGGTCAAAAATCATGAGGTTTGACTGTCAACTGGCCATAGTTGACTTTTTCCCAATACAGCTGATTTCTAGGTCAACTGTCCAATTGACTGGGCAAAACTTGGAATCAAGACTTGAAACTTGGCATGGGTAAACTTGGGAGTCCAACATGAAGCATGAAAGTCATCTTAGGCATTTTAGGTCAAAACATCCTTGGGCAAACACAAACCCTAATTTGAGTCCACAGTGCAAGGAGAAATCTTGAGCAGAGGAAACCCTAACTGGATCTTGATCTTCAAAGGTCTTGTGATGAGAAAATGTTGAGGAAATGGGAGGGCAAATTTTGGGGTACAACAGTTGCCCCTGTTCAATCTCCTTGGACCCGAAGAGTTAGATTGGCGAGTTTGCCTTTCGTGACTCGAGGGTAAAAGGAGATTGGACACTAGAGTGCCCGGAAATTTGCACTCGCATGCTGGAGTATCAGCAATGTGATGTCAGGAATGGGCTTATAGATGCCATTTGGAAGGTGTCGATCGCATAAGAGATTCCTTAGCGAGAACTTGTGTATTTGAGAAAGACGGATGTTTTCCTGGCTTGTTACAGGTGTTTGATCTTCAGTCTCCTTATGCAGATATGCCCTGGCTAGATACAGGAGTCGAATCTGGAATTGGTTTGCTCACAGATGTGCCCTGGCAGGATACAGGAGTCGAATCCGGAAATAGTCGTCAATAGATGTGCCCTGGCTGGATACAGGAATCGAATCTTCGAACTCTTCAGACGTGCCCTGGCTAGATACAGGAATCGAGTCTGGAGATGTTGTAGTTGATAGATGTGCCCTGGCTGGATACAGGAATCGAATCTTCGAACTCTTCAGACGTGCCCTGGCTAGATACAGGAATCGAGTCTGGAGATGTTGTAGTTGATAGATGTGCCCTGGCTGGATACAGGAATCGAATCTTTGAACTCTTCAGACGTGCCCTGGCTAGATACAGGAATCGAGTCTGGAAACAAATCACTCTCAGATGTGCCCTGGCTAGATACAGGTATCGAATCTGGAACTGTGACAGTTGAAGGTAGTTTTTGGGATTGTCTTTTTCCTGAAAAGGCAAAAACGTAAGTTGTATGCAATGTCATGATGTATGATATGCATGTTGTCATGATATTCGACATGAGATGCTGTATGCGTTTCATCATGTATGTAAGCAAGATATATGAAAATGTGAAATGTTTATGGAGGTAATTTCGCCTTAGGAAAATAAATCCTTGACGGTCGGCCGGAGAATTGCTCTGTGGAAGAGATACTTGGCCGAAGTTTTGATGCGAGGCCTGTTGAGGACTCTAATGATGGATTCCGCTGGGGATAATGACGATAAACTCCGCTGGGGATTGAAGGAACTTTGCCGAGGGCGGTCTTCCGTGGTAATTAGCTGAGGATAACCCAGTTATAAGTCCTTGTGAGGAAATAACTCTAAATAAAACTCGGGAGAGACGTCCGTGCTCCACAGGGGATAAGCTTCTAGAATCTACTGGGGATGAGCTTTAAGACCTGCCGGGGAATGTTGTGTCCTTTCAGGATCAACGGAGAACCAACTCTGCTTGGGGAAAGTATTGCTGAATCTTGTTTTACTCTGCGGGGAGTTGAGATGATTTGGTCACATTCTTCAGTTGAACCTGCCTTGGTACCTTGACGGACAAAACAACCAGACTGCATTAGACAACTTCACATTGCCCCTGTCTCTGATATCACCTGTAATCAATCTCTTGTTTTATGTGTAGACATTTATGAATCGGCAGTTTAATGTCAAATGCATATATCAAAAATGAACATTGGACGTTCTTCGCAAGACAAAACAGAAAAAGGAAAACAATGGTAATTTGTATGGACAAGTGAATTTGTATTGATGTAAACTTTGCCTGTGAATAGGCGTTTTTGTACAAGAGGCTGACATCCTAGTAAGGGGACGCCGCCAAATAACATAGAGTTTATAATTTGAAAAAGGAAACAAAACAGCTATGTGAACAATCCCACTGGGTTCCAACTCTGCTATCGCCTTTATGTCCTCGAACGTCTCATCGCTTTGCTGCCTAATTTGAAGATGAAGCTGATTGGTCAATGCTGAAATGTTGAGCCAGATAGCTGATGCCGAATTCCGGATGCGAAGTGATCCAATGAGGCATAGTGTTACGCTTTATCCCTAACTTTTGCCTGGACCGCCCTTTCGGGTTTTCAGTCCACCGGGATACCCATTTTTGCCTAAGCCGCCTTTTCAGGTTTTCGACTTGCCGGGTGTACAGATTTTTATTCATTTCATCCCTTATTTTTGCCCGAACCCTTTTGGTTCGCCGGGAAGCCCTTATTTTTGCCTAGGTATGTCAACCTAGCGGGTCTTTTATTTATGCGTAGTATTTTTTCACTATGTCTGCATTGGCGGGGTGAGGAAGGTCGTCACCATCCATGGTGGTTAGGATCATGGCTCCTCCTGAGAACACACGTTTAACCACAAATGGCCCTTCGTATGTAGGGGTCCATTTGCCCCGGGGATCACTTTGAGGAAGGATGATGCGTTTGATTACCAGGTCCCCAACTTGATACTCTTGCGGTCTGACTTTCTTGTTAAATGCCCTGATCATCCGTTTCTGATACGTTTGACCATGACAGATAGCAGTGAGCCTCTTTTCGTCAATCAGATTTAATTGATCAAGTCGAGTCTGGATCCAATCATCTTCATTCAAGTCTGCATCCTTCATTATCCGGAGAGAGGGTATCTGGACTTCAATTGGCAAGACTGCCTCCATGCCATAGACCAAGGAGAAGAGAGTTGCCCCGGTTGACGTCCTTGCTGAGGTGCGGTACCCATGAAGAGCGAACGGTAACATCTCGTGCCAATCTTTATAGGTCACTGTCATCTTCTGCACAATTTTCTTGATATTTTTATTGGCTGCCTCTACAGCCCCATTCATCTTCGGCCGGTAGGGAGAAGAATTGTGGTGCTGTATCTTGAATTGTTCACAGAGTTCAGTGATCATTTTGTTATTGAGATTGGTACCATTGTCCGTAATGATTCTTTCTGGGACGCCGTACCGACAGATCAGATTATGCCGGATGAAACGTGCCACGACACTCTTGGTTACCGTGGCGTAGGAAGCTGCCTCAACCCACTTCGTGAAGTAATCGATTGCCACCAAGATGAAGCGATGCCCATTGGATGCCGTCGGTCGGATCTCACCGATCATATCGATGCCCCACATTGCAAACGGCCAAGGCGCAGTCAGAACATTCAAAGGAACCGGAGGGATATGCACCTTGTCAGCATAGATCTGGCATTTATGACAAGTTCGGGAGTGTTGGTAACAATCGGCTTCCATTGTGGACCAGAAATATCCCGCCCGAAGGATTTTCTTAGCCATGGTGTGTCCACTGGAATGTGTTCCAAATGTCCCTTCATGCAGTTCTATCATGATTTTCTCTGCTTCTGCCTTATCCACACAACGTAGCAGAGTTGAATCATGATTCCGTTTGTAGAGAATGTCGTTGCTGAGGAAGAATTTTGCAGCAAACCTCCTCATGAACTTCTTATCATTGACAGATGCACCTTTAGGGTATTCCTGAGCTTCCAAGTACCTCTTCACCTCATGATACCAGGGTTTTTCAATAACCTTCTCAGCCTCGAGCTCGCAGCAGTATGCCGGTTCATCCAACTTCCAGATAATGATTCGAGGAGCCTCATTGTCCCATTTAACTTTGAACATTGAAGACATCGTAGCTAGGGCGTCCGCTAGCTGATTCTCCTCTCTAGGGAAGTGTTCGAAAGTTATCTCTTCAAAGTGGGGAAGCAAGGTCGACACATACTCCTTGTAAGGAATAAGATTCGGGTGTTTCGTATCCCACTCGCCTTTGATCTGATTGATCACGAGAGCGGAATCTCCGAAGACACTCAGAAATTTGATCCTTAAGTCGATTGCAGCTTGTAGACCCATGATGCATGCCTCATATTCTGCCATGTTGTTGGTGCAGCTGAAACATAATCGGGCGGTGAGTGGAGTATGAGTTCCTTTGGGAGATATGATTACAGCGCCGATGCCGTTACCCAAAGCATTGGAGGCTCCATCAAAATGCATAGACCATCGGGATCCTTCCTCAGGTCCTTCATCCGGTCCAGGTACTTCACAGTCAGTTACCACCATGATGTCTTCGTCCGGAAAATCAAAGTTCAATGATTGATAATCGTCCACAGGTTGGTGTGCCAAATGATCCGCCAGTACACTTCCCTTAATTGCTTTCTGAGTTGTATACTGGATATCGTATTCTGTCAAGATCATTTGCCACCTTGCTATTCTTCCAGACAGAGCGGGCTTTTCAAATATGTACTTGATGGGATCCATCTTTGAAATCAATAAAGTAGTGTGAGTCAGCATATACTGTCTCAGCCGGCGAGCAGCCCATACAAGAGCGCAGCAAGTTTTCTCAAGCAGTGAGTAACGAGACTCACAGTCGGTAAACTTTTTGCTCAAGTAATAAATAGCGTGCTCTTTTCGGCCAGACTCGTCATGCTGCCCCAGCACACACCCCATTGAATTGTCAAGTACTGTCAAGTATAGTATCAGAGGTCTTCCTTCCACCGGTGGCATAAGAATGGGTGGCTCTTGGAGATATTCCTTTATCCTTTCAAAGGCGGCCTGACATTCATCATTCCAGCGTACTACTTGATCTTTCTTCAGTAATTTGAAGATTGGCTCACAAGTAGCAGTCAGATGTGAGATGAATCGGGCAATGTAATTCAGTCGTCCTAGGAAACCTCTGACTTCTTTCTCTGTTTTTGGAGTCGGCATCTCTTGTATGGCTTTTACCTTGGCAGGGTCCACCTGAATACCCTTATCACTTACAATGAAACCTAGAAATTTTCCGGATCTTACCCCAAAGGTGCATTTGTTGGGATTCAACCTCAGCTTGTATAACTTGAGTCGGTCAAACAACTTCCTCAGATGGTCAAGGTGCTCCTCCTCAGTTTGAGACCTTGCAATCATGTCATCAACGTATACCTCAATCTCATGATGGATCATATCATGAAATAAAGCAACCATGGCACGTTGATAGGTTGCCCCAGCATTTTTCAATCCGAATGGCATGACCTTATAACAGAAGGTGCCCCACTGAGTCACAAATGTAGTCTTCTCCATATCCTCTGGAGCCATCTTGATCTGATTATACCCCGAAAAACCATCCATGAAGGAGAACACCTTGTGTTGAGCTGTATTGTCAACAAGGACATCAATGTGAGGTAGGGGAAGTCATCCTTGGGGCTGGCCCTGTTCAGATCCCTGTAGTCAACACACATTCTGACCTTACCGTCCTTCTTCGGTACTGGCACCACATTGGCAACCCACTGAGGGTAAGAAGTCACTGCAAGGAACCCGGCATCAAACTGTTTCATAACCTCGGCTTTGATCTTTTCAGACATCTCCGGACGCATCCGTCGGACCTTTTGCTTTACCGGAGGGCAATCTTCCTTGGTTGGTAGGTGGTGAACTACAATGTCGGCATCCAAACCAGGCATATCTTCATAGGACCAAGCAAAAATCTCCATGTAGTCTTGTAGCATCTGGATCAATCGTTGCTTCACGCTGAGCTCTAGATTGGCACCAATCTTGACCTCTTTCCTATCTGTCTCAGTACCCAGGTTAATTGTCTCCACCGGCTCTTCATGTGGTTGAATAGCTCTCTCTTCCTGGAGTAGTAGTCTTGCGAGTTCACCAGGCACTTCGCAATCATCTTCACCTTCGTCTTCGGCCAAGTTGATCGGATTTTCGAAGTCATAACTGGCGGTAGCAGGGCTGTTACCAGTGAGATCCAGAGTGGATTGAAACCTGTATAAGTGAGTGTGTGTAAATATAGCTGTTTTGCAATATATATATATATAACACAGAAAGGAAAAGAGCACAAGATTTGAAATGCAACAAACGTCCAATGTTTTGATTGATGATATATGAAAATGTCATACAAAAAGCCCTCACAAATGGAGCTACGATGCCCCGGGTAGGACACCGAGCCAACAAAGTTTTAACATATTGTTTGTTACAAATTGGAAATCAAAAGAAATTAATTACTGCGTGACAAATGTGATAGGGGTAAAATCCTTTGTCGTCCAGTTGCTTGGTCCGTTGCTGGTAGTCGGGTAGATCCAACTGTCAAACTCTGCTTCCTCCACATCCTCCTCGATAGCATTCACCCTTGAGCTGGAAATAAACACCGGAGCCTTTCCGATCTTCTCTTTGCGCACAGCCCTCTGAGCCTCTGCAGTAAAGCCCAGCCCAAACTTGTCGTTCTTCTGAGTGAAGTCAGGAAGCTGACCCCAGTTTGCACAATTGCCTTTCTGAACCACAGCCCGGGCATCTCTTAGGGAAGCCATCTTTAAGGAAACATTCTCTTCAACTGTTGTCTCTGCAGCTGCTGAAATTGGATGTACCTCCTCGAAATGCTGAAAGGGGGTTTCAATAAACTCCCCGTCCATCTCAATGTATCTGAAGGAATTCAAATGGCTCACCATATACTCCTCTTCTCCTTACACAGTGACGATCTTCCCTCTGACGGGGTACTTCAGCTTCTGGTGCAAGGTGGAGGTCACTGCCCCAGCTTTATGGATCCAAGGTCGACCCAGTAGACAAGAGTACGATGGACGTATATCCATCACATAAAAAGTAGAGTCAAACACTTGAGAGCCTACACGAATAGGGATGTTAACCTCTCCATGAACCATCCTTTTAGAACCGTCAAAGGCCCTGACGATGATATTGCTGGGCTTCAATTCCAGGCCTTCATAATCCAGACGGTCTAAAAGCCTTTTTCGGTAGAACATTCAGAGAAGAACCAGTATCCACCAATACATGCGCCAGAGTAGTGCCCCTGCATTCGATAGAGACATGCAGGGCATCATTGTGGTCTCTTCCCTTCGCAGTCAGGTCAGCATCTGAGAAACCCAAGCCATTGTCTGCTGTTAGATTTGCTATGCAATCGGTGAACTGGACTGCAGACGTCTCTTGCGGCACATGGGCCGTCTTGAGAAATGAGATCAAGGCCTTAGCATGGGCCTCGGAGCATAGCAATAAGGAGAGCAGGGAGATCTTGGAGGGCGTATGCCCCAGCTGCTCGACAACATTGAAATCACTTTTCTTTATTATTTTCAGAATCTCCTCCATTTCTTGTCGGGAGGCCTCAGCATTTATGGGTATTGGTGCCTCCATCCGGGCAGGCTCTTCTTCAATCTCTTTGCCCCGAGCATTTGATGACTCAGCAGCAGGGGACACAACTTGATCAGCAACAGGAACAGGTAAACTTGTAGGTTTTATAAGGAGGGGTTTTCGAATAGCGGGCGGTGCAATGTCAGGCGAGAAGAGCCTGCCACTGCGGGTGACCTTGGCTGGACCAGTGATATCGCAGATACTGGCGCCAGTGTCGAATTCTTGTTTGATTCCATTTACATACACGTCTGCCCCATAATGCCAGGGGACAGCTTTATCAGACATGTAGGGGAGAGGCCCCGGGACAGTAATAATCACAGGTGCAACAGTCATGATTTGAACAGGCTTCTTCGGGAGATCCTTGATTGGATTATTGAAGATGGTAACCACAGAAACTTCTTTTACCGGAACCAACTGAACAGCAGACTTCTTGAATAGAATCTCCTTGCTATCCATTAGGCTTTGGACGCCTATCCTCAGCAAGGGACAACCAGATAGGGAAACAACACAGAACAGGCAACCCTCACTGCAACCCGGAAATAAACCGGCCCGTAGTAGGTTCTTCTTGACGGTCTTCAGAGGGATAACAACTTCATCTACCGAAACAGTGTACATTTCTTCCTCAACGGAATTTACTCTATGCTGGGGCATAGGAGCAGTTACGACATTTGGTCTCTCCGGCGCTTCAAACTGAATTTCCTTTGCGTCGATCAGATCTTGCACTTTGTTTCTCAAGGCCCAGCAATCATCAGTAGTGTGCCCGGGACTATCAGAATGATAAGCACACCGGGCATTTGGGTTATACTTAGGAGACGCAGTGTTGACAACTTTAGGAGCTTCTTTGAGGGTTACCAGGTTGGTGGATAACAGTTGGGGTAAAATTTGAGATAAGGTCATACTCAGTCGAGTATACTGCCTCTTAGGCCTTTCGCTTCTTGGTTGATTGTACTGCTGAGGAGCAGCAACAGGTTTTGAGATGACCAAAGCATTGACGGCTTGGCGACTTTCGGGCTTGACTTGTCTTCTAGTACCATAGACGGCACTTGCTTCTTTCTTAAACGGCCTCTTCTCAGCACTGGTGGAGGCAGCCTTTTGAATTTTGCCTGACCTGATGCCAGCTTCAATTCTTTCTCCCGTCAATATCAAATCTGTAAACCCAGCGGAGGAGTTACCAACCAAATGATTGAAAAACGGACCAGATAACGTCCCTAGAAACATATCAACCAGCTCTCGATCAGTCAATGGAGGCTGCACCCTGCCAGCCAAATCTCTCCATTTTTGAGCGTACTCTTTGAACCCTTCACCCGTTCCTAGAGACATACCCTGAAGTTGGGTACGCGTAGGAGCGAGATCAGAATTGTATTGGTATTGTCTGTAGAATGCGGTTGCCAAATCTTCCCAGTGTCGGATGCTAGTTCCATCTAATTGGTAGAACCATTCAAGCTGTGATCCTGAGAGGCTATCTTGGAAGAAGTGAATCCAAAGGTTCTTATCCGCCGTGTAAGGTTGGATTTTCCTCACGTACGACCTTAGGTGCAGCTTTGGGCAGGAGACCCCATCATACTTGGCGAAGGCAGGCGCCTTAAACTTGTGTGGAATTACTACCCCAGAAGATAACCCCAAATCTCCGAAATCCAGCCCCGGCACGTTCTGAATTTCCATGGCGCTCAAGCGGTCCTCCAATTGTTTGTATCTGTCAGCAGCAGGTGGGTATTGTTCGTTGTTATAGTCCGTCTCGTTGTCGGAGACTGTGGGACTAGGAGCTCCTCCCCCTTGGGGACTGTTTTTCTCAGCAGAAGAAGTGGTTGGATCAGCTTCATTATGGAGTGTGTTCCCAAATCTGCGTCCGGTGTTGAACAATGCAGTCCTCTTTTTCTTCTTCTTCTTCAGGAGTAGAGTCTTCAACTCTTGCTGACCTTGGGCTAAGCTTAGGACCATCTCTTGAAACTGTGCACTTTGGGCCTGGAGGGCCTTGATTGCTTGCTCATTGGAGGAGTCTGGATTCATGATGACTGTGCAAAATAAACAGCGAAGGAGATTAAGCAACTTGTGAAATAGGGTACCTGCTATGCATATGGTGCAATGGAATGCGTATGTTTTATGTTTTCAAAGACAAACAAGATTCAACTTTGTAGACAAAAGGGAAACACACTTCATTAGATTAAAATTTTCAATTGTTCAACAACTTGCCCTTAGGCATTATAGGAATGAAAAATACTGGAAAGGAAATAAACTACAAAAGGAAATAATCAAAGCTCATCAATGCTCCCATGGCCTCCTCTTTTCAGTGCTGATGTAATTGTTCAGGACCTGTTCTTCTTCCAATTGCTTAGTCAGCCTCTGAATCTTCCGTACCTGCTCGTTGAACTTCTCTCAATAGAAATCCCGTTCTTCTTTTAGCTGCGCCCAAGATCTCTTCATGGTGTCAAAATCAGTAGGTATCTGAGGAGGGAGGACAGTTGGAGGAACCCCATCTTCATCAGGGGATTCCAGAATGAGAGGTCTAACAGCTTCGTAGGGCATACCTAACTTCTGAGCACGGATGCGGACCCATTTGCAATAGGGCTTCAATGGCAGGGAAGTCTTTGGTCCCAACTCATGTGGGTCAGCTTTGTGGATTCTGTCCCAAGCTCTAATGAATCCCTGGCGTAGTTTGTCACTGTCTGCCTGAAACTCAAAATGGAAGTGAAGAACCAGCATTTCATGAGGCCCATCTCCTCTGGCTCTTCCAAACTGACGGAGAGCTAAACACGGATTGTAAGAGATTCCTCCTTGGATACCAATCAACGGGACATTAGGGTATTCTCTGCAACGGTCGATAACAGCTACCTCATCCAAACCTCTGAGAGTCCAAGTGATGTCATTATCAGTGAGAGACATTAACCTCCGAGCCCAACCTTTTCCTTCTTCATTCTTCAGCACGAACTTAGGAAGGTGCGAAATAAACCACCTTACTAGCAAAGGAGCACAACACCACGGAGTTCCCCGTTTTCGAGCAGTACGAGCATAGAGTTGTTGTAGAATATCACCCAAAAGAGTGGGTACCGGATTCCGAGACATGAAGATCCTTATGACATGGATACTGATAAAGGTGTCAGGGTTGGGAAACAATACCAGACCATAGATCAAAAGAGCCAGAATGTCCTCGTATGCCTTGAAGTCCAAGTCATTCCAGAAATCATTAGCCTTGCCAACCAGAAATTTGACCAAAAAGCCCTTGATCCCATTTCTAGTCTCCCAGTTGGACAATACCTCTTCTTTGGTCAAGGGGAGAATTGCAGCAATCTTTTCAGGCCTAGGAGTCTTTTCCAAACCAGTGAATGGAGTTTGTTCCAAGACAGGGATCCCAAGCAAATAAGAAAATTCTTCCAGGGTGGGAACCAGCTGGAAGTCTTGAAAGGTGAAGCAATGATACAGAGGGTCATAAAATTGGGTCAGAACACTTATCAGTTGTTGGTCCCATTTTGAAGTGATCAAGCCAAGGAGAGAACCATGTCTGTTGATGAAGGAAGAAGTGTTTGGAATCCTTCCAACCAAATCCTTGAGTAAGACTGGTGGTTGAACAAAGTTGAGCCGGACAGTATTTCTACGCACGGGCATCATGATGTCCTACAAAACAGAGCAAAGATGAAACCTTTTTGTCTTTGAAATGGGTTAGCCTTTTATACAGGATGCATGCAATGGTATGATGGCATGATGCTATGATGAAGCACACCACAAGTATTCACATAGGCAAATAAGGCACACAAGTCACACAAGACACCCTTAGGTTTCAGGCCAGCATGAGTTTCAGGTATTACCCTCTTTTAGTTTTGTTGGTTAAAACCTGTCCTATCAAAAGTAACCGGGTTCTAGAGGATCTCAAATCATTGGCTACCCTCAATCGGTCATAACTCCGGCATCGCAATCTTTTCTCGCGGCCAGAACCATCTCGAGAGTTTAGCCTCAATGAGTGTAGCATACTGCTACTGTCCTAATAGCCAAGTTGGTCAATTTAGGGTTCTAAGGTTGGTTGGTGTTTAATGACCCCTTAGAAGACATATATTCTCCCCGTTACAACACAAGGGATATAGGTACAGACTAAGATGCCACACCAACGTAGCCACTGCTTCATCCATGTCGGTCTACGCCGGACAGGTCCCTCACAGATTATGCTACCTAAAAAGGGTATATTCCAGATCCGGGTTAGGATCTATGAACTCCGATGCAAAGCCCACAAATATAAAAGCAAACATAGCAAACAATTGAAGACAAAGGTGATCTAAGCCCTAAGGTTACTCCACTTTTAAGTTTAACTCCCCAGCAGAGTCGCCAGTTCTGTGATACGGTGGGAGAACTGACTATGGTTTTGCGTTTGTTTTCGCAAATGTTTCGGTTGAGCAAGAGTCGCCACCGACTTTTTATTTTATCCTAAGGAAAGGTTAAAAAGCACAGCAAAAACCTTTTGAGATGTTTTCTTGGGTTCGGGGAGTAGATTATAGAAAGGGAAGGTATTAGCACCCTTTCTATCCATGGTTATCCATGGGCTCTTAGTTACTTGCTTAGATCACTTGCCTTTTGTTTTCAATTGTTTGAAATGGTGCTTGAGTGTGTGGGTTTGAAAATGTTTTGAAAAGAGGCCAAGGTGGTGGCAACCTTTGTAATGATCCATGTGGGGATGTATACAAAGATGTATGTCTTTTGAAAAGGTTTTTATTTGTTTTTGAAAGTTCTTTTGAAAGTGTAGTGGGGTGTGGTTTTGAAATTAGGCAAGTGTTTTGTTTTGCAAGTTTGATTCAAGTAACTAAGAGGTTATCTACTCCTAAATTTCTCGAAAGATTATTGCTATGTTTTAACCCTTTTAACAAGTTTGTTCCACCATTGAATTTGGTGGACAACCTTATGTTAGGATGTGAAAGGGACAGGCGCGGGTCATCGTTTAGACCATAATTGCAACGGCGTTAAATGTCTTTGGGCAATTTTCTTTAAGGGACTTGATCATTTGTTTTTGTTTGTTTTGAAAAATTTTATCGAGGGACTATGATCATTCAAATTGTTTTGCTTTGCCCAAAGAAGTTCAACATACAATATGGCCCAATTTTGGAAGGCAACAAGTGGAATACCCTAGGGGTGCAAGTGTGAGATGTGTTGTTTATTTTCATGCTCATTCATCTTGTATTAGGTCATAACTATTTTTTTATCGTTTTTCGCATACAAACCCTAATTCTAACATGTTATCATTAGAAAGCAATAAAGTGCGAAATTTAAATTACTAAGCTATTACAAAACCAAATATGGGAAGGGGGGTACAAATGTTCAAATGGGGATATTGACAAGAATTTAAACCTACATTATTACATCATTTTGAATATTTGCAAATTAATCAATGTAAAAAAAATTAAATAAGAATGCAAGATGCAAAAGAAATGTTTTGTATATATATGAAAAAATATTATTTATGTAAAAGAGAAGAGAAAATAAAAATATATTATTTTTGGAGTATTTTGAATTTAGGGCAAAAAAAAAACCCTAATTTTAAAAGAAAATGTATTATTATCTAATTTGATACAAATATTTGTTTATTATTTATAAGAATAAAATAAAATGAAGTATATTATGAAAAAAAGTATTTTTGTATCAAATATTAATGAAAATGGAAAATTCAAGTGTTTTTATATTTTAACTTGAATATATTAATAATCATATATATATATATATATATATATATATATATATATATATATATATATATATATATATATATATATATATATATATATATATATATATATATATATATATATATATATATATATATATATATATATATATATATATATATATATATATATATATATATATATATATATATATATATATATATATATATATATATATATATATATATATATATATATATATATATTAAGTTCTAAATATGCCTTATATACAAATAATAATAATAATTAATTTTTTTAATAAAATCAATAATAAATAAAAAAGGTATTTTTTTATGTGAAATATTTTCAGAAGGTAAATAAAAAATGAAAATGTATTTACACCATTTTTGTATTTATTCTAAATAAAATATGTATATATTTATGCATAAACAAAAGAAATAAATCAAATAAATATGCCATAAATTCAAAAAAAGATGGAAAAAATATTTTTATGTTTTTTATATCATGAGAAAAAATAAACAAAGTCAACCAAAAAAGAAAAAGTCAAAAAGAGTCAAAAATGAAGCAAATGGGCTCAGGGGGTGTAATAGCAAATGTGTGGTGTGAATAAGAAAAGATATACAGGCCCAGCCCAAGGAACACTGTCTTCAACCTCCAGCAACAAAATTCAAAAAAACGCGCGCCCCTGTTCTTCAATGTCCAACTCTCGATTCCTGGCTTTTCAGCAAAAACTCATAACACAACAAATGTTCAGCGTGAAGAGACGGTTCTAACCATATATGGAACTTGACCTAACTCTCTAAGATGAGGGAGAATTTCTCCTCCCCCAAATCCTAACCTAATTTTTCTGCCATTTTCAAACTACAAATTCTCCCTACTCAGGAAAAAGAAATGAAATGTAAAGATATGTACATGTTCAGGGCTATGAGTAGAACCTTGTTTCTTCACAAACTTAAGACTAAAGATGCATGATAAGAGAGATACGAGATCAAAGTTTTACCTGTGCAGTTGAACTTCTATCTGGAGAATGAGGAACTTTCAGTGCAATGTAATGATTGGAAAAGCTTCCTTGAGGTCCAGGGATGCTGTTTCAATGCTTACTTTGTCTTGAGAGCTTCTGAATCAAGCTATGGAACTTCAACTGCAAAAGGAAAAAATGAAAATGGTGGAAACTGTTAGGGTGATTACAGGTCAGGTTTTAGGCCATGGTTAGCTTGCATATGTTGTAAGGAAGGTAGAGGAACAGGTTTGGTCAAGAATGCTCGAAGGGATTGAGAGATAGCACTCAATCTGCAGGGGTTGCCCTGTTTGAGCAGTTTCAAGGTGATTCTGAGATGGAGGGTGCTTGAGAGGTCAAGGACTCGTGTGTTAGCTTGGATATGTTATGTGTAATGTGTTTGATAACTTCTTTCTTGTGTTTGTAAGCTGAGGAGAGAGTTGGCACAAGTTATGCAATGTTACTTGAAAATGAAGCAAGCAATGGTCACTTTGTGTTTTAGGTCAGTAGGGGCCTCTAATCCTGCTGCATAAGCCTCTCTTGATCAGAGCAATTTGCCCATAATCTTGTGCCAAAAGGATTTTGCTTGTACCTTCTTGATTTGCAATTGGACATAAAGTTAATCTTTTCAAAAATGGAAAGTTCACTTTATCTAGTTTAGGATTAATCCACTATGCAATGTTAGAACACAAATAACATGGTCTTAACACATTGAATATGCATTAAATTATTGAGTATGGAATGGTTCAAGGACCTGTAATCAAGCATAAAGCAAGCTGAGTTCAAATTTGCAAAGTTATGAACATGTTTTGATGAAGAACAAAAGTGAATTTTTGTCAACTTGTGAAATTCGAATCTCTCAAGTTATGAGGTTGTTTGATGAGTTTTTGGACATTTTGGAAAGCTTGGAATATGTACTACAATCCATCTTTGAAATGCAAATTAAAATTCCAAGTGTAAGGGCATGAAAAGTGGCCTTGAAGTGGGGTAGAAAACCTTGTCAAAATAGGTTAAAATTTCACTAAGTTAAAAATGATTTAGTGCCCTTATTCAAAAAATTGTAACTTGAGATACAAGCTTCAAATGAGAAAACTTTGTGAATCAAAGTTGTAGATTATGCAACAAGCTACAACTTTCATGTTTTGACTTTTGTTTGAATCCAAATGGATCTAGGGGAAAAGGTGGGGCAAAGTTGGGAAAAAATTAGGGTTTTTCATAACTTAGAAAAATTCTAAGTTATGAAAAATTCCATTTTCTAACCCTAATTTGCATTTTGTGATTTCTTGGTGAACAAGTTTCATGATTTGGCATGTTTTGATGAAAAATGAATCTTGACTCTTGATTTTGACCAAAAAGTCAAAGTTTGACTTTTCAGTGTACAGTCAAAATTGGTCAATTGACTGGGAAATTCAACTGTCAATCTTGTGTACTTGGGATCTTTTGAACTTGATGAACATGTCAAGATAATTCCATGGGGTCCTTGAGTCCATATGTGAGCTTGGTTTGCCATTGGCTAGGTCAAACAGTCAAAAATTGCCTTTGTGCAGTCAAAACCCTAAAAATGACCATTTTGCCCTTTTGGTGATCTGATCAAATTTCTTGTGGAATTGTGATCCAAACTTGATCAAATGGTCAATATGAGTTCAATATGTTGATGTGGGTCAAAAATCATGAGGTTTGACTGTCAACTGGCCACAGTTGACTTTTTCCCAATACAGCTGATTTCTAGGTCAACTGTCCAATTGACTGGGCAAAACTTGGAATCAAGACTTGAAACTTGGCATGGGTAAACTTGGGAGTCCAACATGAAGCATGAAAGTCATCTTAGGCATTTTAGGTCAAAACATCCTTGGGCAAACACAAACCCTAATTTGAGTCCACAGTGCAAGGAGAAATCTTGAGCAGAGGAAACCCTAACTGGATCTTGATCTTCAAAGGTCTTGTGATGAGAAAATGTTGAGGAAATGGGAGGGCAAATTTTGGGGTACAACAGTTGCCCCTGTTCAATCTCCTTGGACCCGAAGAGTTAGATTGGCGAGTTTGCCTTTCGTGACTCGAGGGTAAAAGGAGATTGGACACTAGAGTGCCCGGAAATTTGCACTCGCATGCTGGAGTATCAGCAATGTGATGTCAGGAATGGGCTTATAGATGCCATTTGGAAGGTGTCGATCGCATAAGAGATTCCTTAGCGAGAACTTGTGTATTTGAGAAAGACGGATGTTTTCCTGGCTTGTTACAGGTGTTTGATCTTCAGTCTCCTTATGCAGATATGCCCTGGCTAGATACAGGAGTCGAATCTGGAATTGGTTTGCTCACAGATGTGCCCTGGCAGGATACAGGAGTCGAATCCGGAAATAGCCGTCAATAGATGTGCCCTGGCTGGATACAGGAATCGAATCTTCGAACTCTTCAGACGTGCCCTGGCTAGATACAGGAATCGAGTCTGGAGATGTTGTAGTTGATAGATGTGCCCTGGCTGGATACAGGAATCGAATCTTCGAACTCTTCAGACGTGCCCTGGCTAGATACAGGAATCGAGTCTGGAGATGTTGTAGTTGATAGATGTGCCCTGGCTGGATACAGGAATCGAATCTTTGAACTCTTCAGACGTGCCCTGGCTAGATACAGGAATCGAGTCTGGAAACAAATCACTCTCAGATGTGCCCTGGCTAGATACAGGTATCGAATCTGGAACTGTGACAGTTGAAGGTAGTTTTTGGGATTGTCTTTTTCCTGAAAAGGCAAAAACGTAAGTTGTATGCAATGTCATGATGTATGATATGCATGTTGTCATGATATTCGACATGAGATGTTGTATGCGTTTCATCATGTATGTAAGCAAGATATATGAAAATGTGAAATGTTTATGGAGGTAATTTCGCCTTAGGAAAATAAATCCTTGACGGTCGGCCGGAGAATTGCTCTGTGGAAGAGATACTTGGCCGAAGTTTTGATGCGAGGCTTGTTGAGGACTCTAATGATGGATTCCGCTGGGGATAATGACGATAAACTCCGCTGGGGATTGAAGGAACTTTGCCGAGGGCGGTCTTCCGTGGTAATTAGCTGAGGATAACCCAGTTATAAGTCCTTGTGAGGAAATAACTCTAAATAAAACTCGGGAGAGACGTCCGTGCTCCGCAGGGGATAAGCTTCTAGAATCTACTGGGGATGAGCTTTAAGACCTGCCGGGGAATGTTGTGTCCTTTCAGGATCAACGGAGAACCAACTCTGCTTGGGGAAAGTATTGCTGAATCTTGTTTTACTCTGCGGGGAGTTGAGATGATTTGGTCACATTCTTCAGTTGAACCTGCCTTGGTACCTTGACGGACAAAACAACCAGACTGCATTAGACAACTTCACATTGCCCCTGTCTCTGATATCACCTGTAATCAATCTCTTGTTTTATGTGTAGACATTTATGAATCGGCAGTTTAATGTCAAATGCATATATCAAAAATGAACATTGGACGTTCTTCGCAAGACAAAACAGAAAAAGGAAAACAATGGTAATTTGTATGGACAAGTGAATTTGTATTGATGTAAACTTTGCCTGTGAATAGGCGTTTTTGTACAAGAGGCTGACATCCTAGTAAGGGGACGCCGCCAAATAACATAGAGTTTATAATTTGAAAAAGGAAACAAAACAACTATGTGAACAATCCCACTGGGTTCCAACTCTGCTATCGCCTTTATGTCCTCGAACGTCTCATCGCTTTGCTGCCTAATTTGAAGATGAAGCTGATTGGTCAATGCTGAAATGTTGAGCCAGATAGCTGATGCCGAATTCCGGATGCGAAGTGATCCAATGAGGCATAGTGTTACGCTTTATCCCTAACTTTTGCCTGGACCTCCCTTTCGGGTTTTCAGTCCACCGGGATACCCATTTTTGCCTAAGCCGCCTTTTCAGGTTTTCGACTTGCCGGGTGTACAGATTTTTATTCATTTCATCCCTTATTTTTGCCCGAACCCTTTTGGTTCGCCGGGAAGCCCTTATTTTTGCCTAGGTATGTCAACCTAGCGGGTCTTTTATTTATGCGTAGTATTTTTTCACTATGTCTGCATTGGCGGGGTGAGGAAGGTCGTCACCATCCATGGTGGTTAGGATCATGGCTCCTCCTGAGAACACACGTTTAACCACAAATGGCCCTTCGTATGTAGGGGTCCATTTGCCCCGGGGATCACTTTGAGGAAGGATGATGCGTTTGATTACCAGGTCCCCAACTTGATACTCTTGCGGTCTGACTTTCTTGTTAAATGCCCTGATCATCCGTTTCTGATACGTTTGACCATGACAGATAGCAGTGAGCCTCTTTTCGTCAATCAGATTTAATTGATCAAGTCGAGTCTGGATCCAATCATCTTCATTCAAGTCTGCATCCTTCATTATCCGGAGAGAGGGTATCTGGACTTCAATTGGCAAGACTGCCTCCATGCCATAGACCAAGGAGAAGAGAGTTGCCCCGGTTGACGTCCTTGCTGAGGTGCGGTACCCATGAAGAGCGAACGGTAACATCTCGTGCCAATCTTTATAGGTCACTGTCATCTTTTGCACAATTTTCTTGATATTTTTATTGGCTGCCTCTACAGCCCCATTCATCTTCGGCCGGTAGGGAGAAGAATTGTGGTGCTGTATCTTGAATTGTTCACAGAGTTCAGTGATCATTTTGTTATTGAGATTGGTACCATTGTCCGTAATGATTCTTTCTGGGACGCCGTACCGACAGATCAGATTATGCCGGATGAAACGTGCCACGACACTCTTGGTTACCGTGGCGTAGGAAGCTGCCTCAACCCACTTCGTGAAGTAATCGATTGCCACCAAGATGAAGCGATGCCCATTGGATGCCGTCGGTCGGATCTCACCGATCATATCGATGCCCCACATTGCAAACGGCCAAGGCGCAGTCAGAACATTCAAAGGAACCGGAGGGATATGCACCTTGTCAGCATAGATCTGGCATTTATGACAAGTTCGGGAGTGTTGGTAACAATCGGCTTCCATTGTGGACCAGAAATATCCCGCCCGAAGGATTTTCTTAGCCATGGTGTGTCCACTGGAATGTGTTCCAAATGTCCCTTCATGCAGTTCTATCATGATTTTCTCTGCTTCTGCCTTATCCACACAACGTAGCAGAGTTGAATCATGATTCCGTTTGTAGAGAATGTCGTTGCTGAGGAAGAATTTTGCAGCAAACCTCCTCATGAACTTCTTATCATTGACAGATGCACCTTTAGGGTATTCCTGAGCTTCCAAGTACCTCTTCACCTCATGATACCAGGGTTTTTCAATAACCTTCTCAGCCTCGAGCTCGCAGCAGTATGCCGGTTCATCCAACTTCCAGATAATGATTCGAGGAGCCTCATTGTCCCATTTAACTTTGAACATTGAAGACATCGTAGCTAGGGCGTCCGCTAGCTGATTCTCCTCTCTAGGGAAGTGTTCGAAAGTTATCTCTTCAAAGTGGGGAAGCAAGGTCGACACATACTCCTTGTAAGGAATAAGATTCGGGTGTTTCGTATCCCACTCGCCTTTGATCTGATTGATCACGAGAGCGGAATCTCCGAAGACACTCAGAAATTTGATCCTTAAGTCGATTGCAGCTTGTAGACCCATGATGCATGCCTCATATTCTGCCATGTTGTTGGTGCAGCTGAAACATAATCGGGCGGTGAGTGGAGTATGAGTTCCTTTGGGAGATATGATTACAGCGCCGATGCCGTTACCCAAAGCATTGGAGGCTCCATCAAAATGCATAGACCATCGGGATCCTTCCTCAGGTCCTTCATCCGGTCCAGGTACTTCACAGTCAGTTACCACCATGATGTCTTCGTCCGGAAAATCAAAGTTCAATGATTGATAATCGTCCACAGGTTGGTGTGCCAAATGATCCGCCAGTACACTTCCCTTAATTGCTTTCTTAGTTGTATACTGGATATCGTATTCTGTCAAGATCATTTGCCACCTTGCTATTCTTCCAGACAGAGCGGGCTTTTCAAATATGTACTTGATGGGATCCATCTTTGAAATCAATAAAGTAGTGTGAGTCAGCATATACTGTCTCAGCCGGCGAGCAGCCCATACAAGAGCGCAGCAAGTTTTCTCAAGCAGTGAGTAACGAGACTCACAGTCGGTAAACTTTTTGCTCAAGTAATAAATAGCGTGCTCTTTTCGGCCAGACTCGTCATGCTGCCCCAGCACACACCCCATTGAATTGTCAAGTACTGTCAAGTATAGTATCAGAGGTCTTCCTTCCACCGGTGGCATAAGAATGGGTGGCTCTTGGAGATATTCCTTTATCCTTTCAAAGGCGGCCTGACATTCATCATTCCAGCGTACTACTTGATCTTTCTTCAGTAATTTGAAGATTGGCTCACAAGTAGCAGTCAGATGTGAGATGAATCGGGCAATGTAATTCAGTCGTCCTAGGAAACCTCTGACTTCTTTCTCTGTTTTTGGAGTCGGCATCTCTTGTATGGCTTTTACCTTGGCAGGGTCCACCTGAATACCCTTATCACTTACAATGAAACCTAGAAATTTTCCGGATCTTACCCCAAAGGTGCATTTGTTGGGATTCAACCTCAGCTTGTATAACTTGAGTCGGTCAAACAACTTCCTCAGATGGTCAAGGTGCTCCTCCTCAGTTTGAGACCTTGCAATCATGTCATCAACGTATACCTCAATCTCATGATGGATCATATCATGAAATAAAGCAACCATGGCACGTTGATAGGTTGCCCCAGCATTTTTCAATCCGAATGGCATGACCTTATAACAGAAGGTGCCCCACTGAGTCACAAATGTAGTCTTCTCCATATCCTCTGGAGCCATCTTGATCTGATTATACCCCGAAAAACCATCCATGAAGGAGAACACCTTGTGTTGAGCTGTATTGTCAACAAGGACATCAATGTGAGGTAGGGGAAGTCATCCTTGGGGCTGGCCCTGTTCAGATCCCTGTAGTCAACACACATTCTGACCTTACCGTCCTTCTTCGGTACTGGCACCACATTGGCAACCCACTGAGGGTAAGAAGTCACTGCAAGGAACCCGGCATCAAACTGTTTCATAACCTCGGCTTTGATCTTTTCAGACATCTCCGGACGCATCCGTCGGACCTTTTGCTTTACCGGAGGGCAATCTTCCTTGGTTGGTAGGTGGTGAACTACAATGTCGGCATCCAAACCAGGCATATCTTCATAGGACCAAGCAAAAATCTCCATGTAGTCTTGTAGCATCTGGATCAATCGTTGCTTCACGCTGAGCTCTAGATTGGCACCAATCTTGACCTCTTTCCTATCTGTCTCAGTACCCAGGTTAATTGTCTCCACCGGCTCTTCATGTGGTTGAATAGCTCTCTCTTCCTGGAGTAGTAGTCTTGCGAGTTCACCAGGCACTTCGCAATCATCTTCACCTTCGTCTTCGGCCAAGTTGATCGGATTTTCGAAGTCATAACTGGCGGTAGCAGGGCTGTTACCAGTGAGATCCAGAGTGGATTGAAACCTGTATAAGTGAGTGTGTGTAAATATAGCTGTTTTGCAATATATATATAACACAGAAAGGAAAAGAGCACAAGATTTGAAATGCAACAAACGTCCAATGTTTTGATTGATGATATATGAAAATGTCATACAAAAAGCCCTCACAAATGGAGCTACGATGCCCCGGGTAGGACACCGAGCCAACAAAGTTTTAACATATTGTTTGTTACAAATTGGAAATCAAAAGAAATTAATTACTGTGTGACAAATGTGATAGGGGTAAAATCCTTTGTCGTCCAGTTGCTTGGTCCGTTGCTGGTAGTCGGGTAGATCCAACTGTCAAACTCTGCTTCCTCCACATCCTCCTTGATAGCATTCACCCTTGAGCTGGAAATAAACACCGGAGCCTTTCCGATCTTCTCTTTGCGCACAGCCCTCTGAGCCTCTGCAGTAAAGCCCAGCCCAAACTTGTCGTTCTTCTGAGTGACGTCAGGAAGCTGACCCCAGTTTGCACAATTGCCTTTCTGAACCACAGCCCGGGCATCTCTTAGGGAAGCCATCTTTAAGGAAACATTCTCTTCAACTGTTGTCTCTGCAGCTGCTGAAATTGGATGTACCTCCTCGAAATGCTGAAAGGGGGTTTCAATAAACTCCCCGTCCATCTCAATGTATCTGAAGGAATTCAAATGGCTCACCATATACTCCTCTTCTCCTTGCACAGTGACGATCTTCCCTCTGACAGGGTACTTCAGCTTCTGGTGCAAGGTGGAGGTCACTGCCCCAGCTTTATGGATCCAAGGTCGACCCAGTAGACAAGAGTACGATGGACGTATATCCATCACATAAAAAGTAGAGTCAAACACTTGAGAGCCTACACGAATAGGGATGTTAACCTCTCCATGAACCATCCTTTTAGAACCGTCAAAGGCCCTGACGATGATATTGCTGGGCTTCAATTCCAGGCCTTCATAATCCAGACGGTCTAAAAGCCTTTTTCGGTAGAACATTCAGAGAAGAACCAGTATCCACCAATACATGCGCCAGAGTAGTGCCCCTGCATTCGATAGAGACATGCAGGGCATCATTGTGGTCTCTTCCCTTCGCAGTCAGGTCAGCATCTGAGAAACCCAAGCCATTGTCTGCTGTTAGATTTGCTATGCAATCGGTGAACTGGACTGCAGACGTCTCTTGCGGCACATGGGCCGTCTTGAGAAATGAGATCAAGGCCTTAGCATGGGCCTCGGAGCATAGCAATAAGGAGAGCAGGGAGATCTTGGAGGGCGTATGCCCCAGCTGCTCGACAACATTGAAATCACTTTTCTTTATTATTTTCAGAATCTCCTCCATTTCTTGTCGGGAGGCCTCAGCATTTATGGGTATTGGTGCCTCCATCCGGGCAGGCTCTTCTTCAATCTCTTTGCCCCGAGCATTTGATGACTCAGCAGCAGGGGACACAACTTGATCAGCAACAGGAACAGGTAAACTTGTAGGTTTTATAAGGAGGGGTTTTCGAATAGCGGGCGGTGCAATGTCAGGCGAGAAGAGCCTGCCACTGCGGGTGACCTTGGCTGGACCAGTGATATCGCAGATACTGGCGCCAGTGTCGAATTCTTGTTTGATTCCATTTACATACACGTCTGCCCCATAATGCCAGGGGACAGCTTTATCAGACATGTAGGGGAGAGGCCCCGGGACAGTAATAATCACAGGTGCAACAGTCATGATTTGAACAGGCTTCTTCGGGAGATCCTTGATTGGATTATTGAAGATGGTAACCACAGAAACTTCTTTTACCGGAACCAACTGAACAGCAGACTTCTTGAATAGAATCTCCTTGCTATCCATTAGGCTTTGGACGCCTATCCTCAGCAAGGGACAACCAGATAGGGAAACAACACAGAACAGGCAACCCTCACTGCAACCCGGAAATAAACCGGCCCGTAGTAGGTTCTTCTTGACGGTCTTCAGAGGGGTAACAACTTCATCTACCGAAACAGCGTACATTTCTTCCTCAACGGAATTTACTCTATGCTGGGGCATAGGAGCAGTTACGACATTTGGTCTCTCCGGCGCTTCAAACTGAATTTCCTTTGCGTCGATCAGATCTTGCACTTTGTTTCTCAAGGCCCAGCAATCATCAGTAGTGTGCCCGGGACTATCAGAATGATAAGCACACCGGGCATTTGGGTTATACTTAGGAGACGCAGTGTTGACAACTTTAGGAGCTTCTTTGAGGGTTACCAGGTTGGTGGATAACAGTTGGGGTAAAATTTGAGATAAGGTCATACTCAGTCGAGTATACTGCCTCTTAGGCCTTTCGCTTCTTGGTTGATTGTACTGCTGAGGAGCAGCAACAGGTTTTGAGATGACCAAAGCATTGACGGCTTGGCGACTTTCGGGCTTGACTTGTCTTCTAGTACCATAGACGGCACTTGCTTCTTTCTTAAACGGCCTCTTCTCAGCACTGGTGGAGGCAGCCTTTTGTATTTTGCCTGACCTGATGCCAGCTTCAATTCTTTCTCCCGTCAATATCAAATCTGTAAACCCAGCGGAGGAGTTACCAACCAAATGATTGAAAAACGGACCAGATAACGTCCCTAGAAACATATCAACCAGCTCTCGATCAGTCAATGGAGGCTGCACCCTGCCAGCCAAATCTCTCCATTTTTGAGCGTACTCTTTGAACCCTTCACCCGTTCCTAGAGACATACCTTGAAGTTGGGTACGCGTAGGAGCGAGATCAGAATTGTATTGGTATTGTCTGTAGAATGCGGTTGCCAAATCTTCCCAGTGTCGGATGCTAGTTCCATCTAATTGGTAGAACCATTCAAGCTGTGATCCTGAGAGGCTATCTTGGAAGAAGTGAATCCAAAGGTTCTTATCCGTCGTGTAAGGTTGGATTTTCCTCACGTACGACCTTAGGTGCAGCTTTGGGCAGGAGACCCCATCATACTTGGCGAAGGCAGGCGCCTTAAACTTGTGTGGAATTACTACCCCAGAAGATAACCCCAAATCTCCGAAATCCAGCCCCGGCACGTTCTGAATTTCCATGGCGCTCAAGCGGTCCTCCAATTGTTTGTATCTGTCAGCAGCAGGTGGGTATTGTTCGTTGTTATAGTCCGTCTCGTTGTCGGAGACTGCGGGACTAGGAGCTCCTCCCCCTTGGGGACTGTTTTTCTCAGCAGAAGAAGTGGTTGGATCAGCTTCATTATGGAGTGTGTTCCCAAATCTGCGTCCGGTGTTGAACAATGCAGTCCTCTTTTTCTTCTTCTTCTTCAGGAGTAGAGTCTTCAACTCTTGCTGACCTTGGGCTAAGCTTAGGACCATCTCTTGAAACTGTGCACTTTGGGCCTGGAGGGCCTTGATTGCTTGCTCATTGGAGGAGTCTGGATTCATGATGACTGTGCAAAATAAACAGCGAAGGAGATTAAGCAACCTGTGAAATAGGGTACCTGCTATGCATATGGTGCAATGGAATGTGTATGTTTTATGTTTTCAAAGACAAACAAGATTCAACTTTGTAGACAAAAGGGAAACACACTTCATTAGATTAAAATTTTCAATTGTTCAACAACTTGCCCTTAGGCATTACAGGAATGAAAAATACTGGAAAGGAAATAAACTACAAAAGGAAATAATCAAAGCTCATCAATGCTCCCATGGCCTCCTCTTTTCAGTGCTGATGTAATTGTTCAGGACCTGTTCTTCTTCCAATTGCTTAGTCAGCCTCTGAATCTTCCGTACCTGCTCGTTGAACTTCTCTCAATAGAAATCCCGTTCTTCTTTTAGCTGCGCCCAAGATCTCTTCATGGTGTCAAAATCAGTAGGTATCTGAGGAGGGAGGACAGTTGGAGGAACCCCATCTTCATCAGGGGATTCCAGAATGAGAGGTCTAACAGCTTCGTAGGGCATACCTAACTTCTGAGCACGGATGCGGACCCATTTGCAATAGGGCTTCAATGGCAGGGAAGTCTTTGGTCCCAACTCATGTGGGTCAGCTTTGTGGATTCTGTCCCAAGCTCTAATGAATCCCTGGCGTAGTTTGTCACTGTCTGCCTGAAACTCAAAATGGAAGTGAAGAACCAGCATTTCATGAGGCCCATCTCCTCTGGCTCTTCCAAACTGACGGAGAGCTAAACACGGATTGTAAGAGATTCCTCCTTGGATACCAATCAACGGGACATTAGGGTATTCTCTGCAACGGTCGATAACAGCTACCTCATCCAAACCTCTGAGAGTCCAAGTGATGTCATTATCAGTGAGAGACATTAACCTCCGAGCCCAACCTTTTCCTTCTTCATTCTTCAGCACGAACTTAGGAAGGTGCGAAATAAACCACCTTACTAGCAAAGGAGCACAACACCACGGAGTTCCCCGTTTTCGAGCAGTACGAGCATAGAGTTGTTGTAGAATATCACCCAAAAGAGTGGGTACCGGATTCCGAGACATGAAGATCCTTATGACATGGATACTGATAAAGGTGTCAGGGTTGGGAAACAATACCAGACCATAGATCAAAAGAGCCAGAATGTCCTCGTATGCCTTGAAGTCCAAGTCATTCCAGAAATCATTAGCCTTGCCAACCAGAAATTTGACCAAAAAGCCCTTGATCCCATTTCTAGTCTCCCAGTTGGACAATACCTCTTCTTTGGTCAAGGGGAGAATTGCAGCAATCTTTTCAGGCCTAGGAGTCTTTTCCAAACCAGTGAATGGAGTTTGTTCCAAGACAGGGATCCCAAGCAAATAAGAAAATTCTTCCAGGGTGGGAACCAGCTGGAAGTCTTGAAAGGTGAAGCAATGATACAGAGGGTCATAAAATTGGGTCAGAACACTTATCAGTTGTTGGTCCCATTTTGTAGTGATCAAGCCAAGGAGAGAACCATGTCTGTTGATGAAGGAAGAAGTGTTTGGAATCCTTCCAACCAAATCCTTGAGTAAGACTGGTGGTTGAACAAAGTTGAGCCGGACAGTATTTCTACGCACGGGCATCATGATGTCCTACAAAACAGAGCAAAGATGAAACCTTTTTGTCTTTGAAATGGGTTAGCCTTTTATACAGGATGCATGCAATGGTATGATGGCATGATGCTATGATGAAGCACACCACAAGTATTCACATAGGCAAATAAGGCACACAAGTCACACAAGACACCCTTAGGTTTCAGGCCAGCATGAGTTTCAGGTATTACCCTCTTTTAGTTTTGTTGGTTAAAACCTGTCCTATCAAAAGTAACCGGGTTCTAGAGGATCTCAAATCATTGGCTACCCTCAATCGGTCATAACTCCGGCATCGCAATCTTTTCTCGCGGCCAGAACCATCTCGAGAGTTTAGCCTCAATGAGTGTAGCATACTGCTACTGTCCTAATAGCCAAGTTGGTCAATTTAGGGTTCTAAGGTTGGTTGGTGTTTAATGACCCCTTAGAAGACCTATATTCTCCCCGTTACAACACAAGGGATATAGGTACAGACTAAGATGCCACACCAACGTAGCCACTGCTTCATCCATGTCGGTCTACGCCGGACAGGTCCCTCACAGATTATGCTACCTAAAAAGGGTATATTCCAGATCCGGGTTAGGATCTATGAACTCCGATGCAAAGCCCACAAATATAAAAGCAAACATAGCAAACAATTGAAGACAAAGGTGATCTAAGCCCTAAGGTTACTCCACTTTTAAGTTTAACTCCCCAGCAGAGTCGCCAGTTCTGTGATACGGTGGGAGAACTGACTATGGTTTTGCGTTTGTTTTCGCAAATGTTTCGGTTGAGCAAGAGTCGCCACCGACTTTTTATTTTATCCTAAGGAAAGGTTAAAAAGCACAGCAAAAACCTTTTGAGATGTTTTCTTGGGTTCGGGGAGTAGATTATAGAAAGGGAAGGTATTAGCACCCTTTCTATCCATGGTTATCCATGGGCTCTTAGTTACTTGCTTAGATCACTTGCCTTTTGTTTTCAATTGTTTGAAATGGTGCTTGAGTGTGTGGGTTTGAAAATGTTTTGAAAAGAGGCCAAGGTGGTGGCAACCTTTGTAATGATCCATGTGGGGATGTATACAAAGATGTATGTCTTTTGAAAAGGTTTTTATTTGTTTTTGAAAGTTCTTTTGAAAGTGTAGTGGGGTGTGGTTTTGAAATTAGGCAAGTGTTTTGTTTTGCAAGTTTGATTCAAGTAACTAAGAGGTTATCTACTCCTAAATTTCTCGAAAGATTATTGCTATGTTTTAACCCTTTTAACAAGTTTGTTCCACCATTGAATTTGGTGGACAACCTTATGTTAGGATGTGAAAGGGACAGGCGCGGGTCATCGTTTAGACCATAATTGCAACGGCGTTAAATGTCTTTGGGCAATTTTCTTTAAGGGACTTGATCATTTGTTTTTGTTTGTTTTGAAAAATTTTATCGAGGGACTATGATCATTCAAATTGTTTTGCTTTGCCCAAAGAAGTTCAACATACAATATGGCCCAATTTTGGAAGGCAACAAGTGGAATACCCTAGGGGTGCAAGTGTGAGATGTGTTGTTTATTTTCATGCTCATTCATCTTGTATTAGGTCATAACTATTTTTTTATCGTTTTTCGCATACAAACCCTAATTCTAACATGTTATCATTAGAAAGCAATAAAGTGCGAAATTTAAATTACTAAGCTATTACAAAACCAAATATGGGAAGGGGGGTACAAATGTTCAAATGGGGATATTGACAAGAATTTAAACCTACATTATTACATCATTTTGAATATTTGCAAATTAATCAATGTAAAAAAAAATAAATAAGAATGCAAGATGCAAAAGAAATGTTTTGTATATATATGAAAAAATATTATTTATGTAAAAGAGAAGAGAAAATAAAAATATATTATTTTTGGAGTATTTTGAATTTAGGGCCAAAAAAAAACCCTAATTTTAAAAGAAAATGTATTATTATCTAATTTGATACAAATATTTGTTTATTATTTATAAGAATAAAATAAAATGAAGTATATTATGAAAAAAAGTATTTTTGTATCAAATATTAATGAAAATGGAAAATTCAAGTGTTTTTATATTTTAACTTGAATATATTAATAATCATATATATATATATATATATATATATATATATATATATATATATATATATATATATATATATATATATATATATATATATATATATATATATATATATATATATATATATATATATATATATATATATATATATATATATATATATATTAAGTTCTAAATATGCCTTATATACAAATAATAATAATAATTAATTTTTTTAATAAAATCAATAATAAATAAAAAAGGTATTTTTTTATGTGAAATATTTTCAGAAGGTAAATAAAAAATGAAAATGTATTTACACCATTTTTGTATTTATTCTAAATAAAATATGTATATATTTATGCATAAACAAAAGAAATAAATCAAATAAATATGCCATAAATTCAAAAAAAGATGGAAAAAATATTTTTATGTTTTTTATATCATGAGAAAAAATAAACAAAGTCAACCAAAAAAGAAAAAGTCAAAAAGAGTCAAAAATGAAGCAAATGGGCTCAGGGGGTGTAATAGCAAATGTGTGGTGTGAATAAGAAAAGATATACAGGCCCAGCCCAAGGAACACTGTCTTCAACCTCCAGCAACAAAATTCAAAAAAACGCGCGCCCCTGTTCTTCAATGTCCAACTCTCGATTCCTGGCTTTTCAGCAAAAACTCATAACACAACAAATGTTCAGCGTGAAGAGACGGTTCTAACCATATATGGAACTTGACCTAACTCTCTAAGATGAGGGAGAATTTCTCCTCCCCCAAATCCTAACCTAATTTTTCTGCCATTTTCAAACTACAAATTCTCCCTACTCAGGCAAAAGAAATGAAATGTAAAGATATGTACATGTTCAGGGCTATGAGTAGAACCTTGTTTCTTCACAAACTTAAGACTAAAGATGCATGATAAGAGAGATACGAGTTCAAAGTTTTACCTGTGCAGTTGAACTTCTATCTGGAGAATGAGGAACTTTCAGTGCAATGTAATGATTGGAAAAGCTTCCTTGAGGTCCAGGGATGCTGTTTCAATGCTTACTTTGTCTTGAGAGCTTCTGAATCAAGCTATGGAACTTCAACTGCAAAAGGAAAAAATGAAAATGGTGGAAACTGTTAGGTTGATTACAGGTCAGGTTTTAGGCCATGGTTAGCTTGCATATGTTGTAAGGAAGGTAGAGGAACAGGTTTGGTCAAGAATGCTCGAAGGGATTGAGAGATAGCACTCAATCTGCAGGGGTTGCCCTGTTTGAGCAGTTTCAAGGTGATTCTGAGATGGAGGGTGCTTGAGAGGTCAAGGACTCGTGTGTTAGCTTGGATATGTTATGTGTAATGTGTTTGATAACTTCTTTCTTGTGTTTGTAAGCTGAGGAGAGAGTTGGCACAAGTTATGCAATGTTACTTGAAAATGAAGCAAGCAATGGTCACTTTGTGTTTTAGGTCAGTAGGGGCCTCTAATCCTGCTGCATAAGCCTCTCTTGATCAGAGCAATTTGCCCATAATCTTATGCAAAAAGGATTTTGCTTGTACCTTCTTGATTTGCAATTGGACATAAAGTTAATCTTTTCAAAAATGGAAAGTTCACTTTATCTAGTTTAGGATTAATCCACTATGCAATGTTAGAACACAAAGAACATGGTCTTAACACATTGAATATGCATTAAATTATTGAGTATGGAATGGTTCAAGGACCTGTAATCAAGCATAAAGCAAGCTGAGTTCAAATTTGCAAAGTTATGAACATGTTTTGATGAAGAACAAAAGTGAATTTTTGCCAACTTGTGAAATTCGAATCTCTCAAGTTATGAGGTTGTTTGATGAGTTTTTGGACATTTTGGAAAGCTTGGAATGTGTAATATAATCCTTATTTGAAATGCAAATTAAAATTCCAAGTGGAAGGGCATGAAAAGTGGCCTTGAAGTGGGGTAGAAAACCTTGTCAAAATAGGTTAAAATTTCACTAAGTTAAAAATGATTTAGTGCCCTTATTCAAAAAATTGTAACTTGAGATACAAGCTTCAAATGAGAAAACTTTGTGAATCAAAGTTGTAGATTATGCAACAAGCTACAACTTTCATGTTTTGACTTTTGTTTGAATCCAAATGGATCTTGGTGAAAAGGTGGGGCAAAGTTGGGAAAAAATTAGGGTTTTTCTTAACTTAGAAAAATTCTAAGTTATGAAAAATTCCATTTTCTAACCCTAATTTGCATTTTGTGATTTCTTGGTGAACAAGTTTCATGATTTGGCATGTTTTGATGAAAAATGAATCTTGACTCTTGATTTTGACCAAAAAGTCAAAGTTTGACTTTTCAGTGTACAGTCAAAATTGGTCAATTGACTGGGAAATTCAACTGTCAATCTTGTGTACTTGGGATCTTTTGAACTTGATGAACATGTCAAGATAATTCCATGGGGTCCTTGAGTCCATATGTGAGCTTGGTTTGCCATTGGCTAGGTCAAACAGTCAAAAATTGCCTTTGTGCAGTCAAAACCCTAAAAATGACCATTTTGCCCTTTTGGTGATCTGATCAAATTTCTTGTGGAATTGTGATCCAAACTTGATCAAATGGTCCATATGAGTTCAATATGTTGATGTGGGTCAAAAATCATGAGGTTTGACTGTCAACTGGCCACAGTTGACTTTTTCCCAATACAACTGATTTCTAGGTCAACTGTCCAATTGACTGGGCAAAACTTGGAATCAAGACTTGAAACTTGGCATGGGTAAACTTGGGAGTCCAACATGAAGCATGAAAGTCATCTTAGGCATTTTAGGTCAAAACATCCTTGGGCAAACACAAACCCTAATTTGAGTCCACAGTGCAAGGAGAAATCTTGAGCAGAGGAAACCTTAACTGGATCTTGATCTTCAAAGGTCTTGTGATGAGAAAATGTTGAGGAAATGGGAGGGCAAATTTTGGGGTACAACAATGACTCCCTCGGGGAATAAACTTGTTGGAGAGATTACTCTGCGGGGAATTACTCTGTGGGAAGAGATACCTTGCTGAGGTTTTGATGATAACCCTGCTGGGGATTCCGTTGATAAGTCTTGTTGGGGAATTTGATGAATGAACTCCGCTGGGGATAGGAAGAACTTCGTCGGGGACGATCTTTCCGTGGTAGTTAGCTGAGGATAACCCAGTTATAAGTTCTGGTGAGGAATAATCTTTGAATAAAGCCGGGGAGATGTATTCGTACTCTGCAGGGATAAGCTTCCAGAATCTACTGGGGAGATTGATTCAACTCTCCTGGGGAAACTTTTGAGACTGTACTGGGGAAGTGGCTCCACTGGGGTGTCTGTATTCCGCCGGGGAACAATCTTATATTAAGACTGCCGGGGATGCTTGCTTAGGAACATCTGTATACTCCGATGGGGAATATTGAGATTTTCTGGGGGTACCCAACTTCCTTAGGGCTGACAGTAGCCTAACTTTGCTTGGGGAGAGCGTTGCTGACTTACTAGGGATAATGTGCCTCTTCGGGGTTGATGAGAGACCAACTCTGCTTGGGGAGAGCATTGCTGAAACTTGTTTTACTCTCGGGGAGTGGAGGCCTCTTGGTTATGTTCTTCAGCCGAACCTACCTTGGTACCTTGGTTGACAGAGCAACTAGATCGCTTGGACAACTCATTATTGCCCCTGTTTCTGACGTGAGAGAAGAAGATACCTTGTGAGGTGTTAGACAACTGCCGATTCGACAAATCTTCTTCTGGTAGGCAAGTGACGAGATGACGAGACATAGTCGTACGCTTTTGATCCCTAACTTTTGCCTGGACCGCTCTTTCGGGTTTTCAGTCCATCGGGATACCCTTTTTTGCCCAAGCCGCCTTTTCAGGTTTTCGACTTGCCGGGTGTACAGATTTTTTCATTTCATCCCTTGTTTTTGCCCGAACCCTTTTGGTTCGCCGGGAAGCCCTTATTTTTGCCTAGGTGTGTCAACCTAGCGGGTCTTTGATTATGCGTAGTATTTTTTTGACTATGTCCATGCTCTCAGAATGTAGGGAGATGCCCCTGTTGTTGTGTTGCCATGCGACCAGAAGATGTTTGATCAGGCAAGATTCGTAGCTGGAACTCATGTCCAATGCCCCAGGTGACTCAGGCGGAGATTTTCCCCAGGCTATTAGGCATTTGAGAGATTCTCTGAATCTTGACTGGACTGCCCCAGATGATGGACAATAATCATGCCCTGCCCCTTGATTGGAGGTGCTTTTGTTCATTAGACATTCGTCGTGCGAACTTCTATGCTGTTCAAACAAATAGTCACATGCAAGCAATGTTATATTAAAAATGCAAAGCTTATGCCTGTCTTGAAATTTTTGAAAATGCATTTTCAGTAAAACAAGCAAATTTTGTAAAATGTGATGTCAACTCAGTATTTTACAGCAAGCCTTAAGGAGTCAGGATACCTTTCGTAACAGTATGCCTTCGAACTAACCCATGCTTCATCTAGGACTTTTTAAGGGTTATAACATGGCCTGGTTCACGGTTTAAGAAACAAAGGATAAAGGCTCAAATTATATTTGTACCCACCCGCTCTTCGTGATGTTCTTCAAACCTAAACTCAGTTGATCGTGCGTTAGACCTTGTTCGAGTATTTGTCCTAATATTCCCATGATGGTTCGGATGTTGACATTTTATTTTGAATAGGCAGTCATTTCCTTGTTGAGGGTTTGCAGGTCCTCTTTTCTTTTTGATTTCGTTATCCCTGTTTTTTGCCTGAACTATTTCTTTTGTGATTACAGTCAGCGGGATGCCCCAGTTTTGTAAGTCTCCTTCATAGGTTTTGACTTAATGGGCGTTTATTTTGAGGGATAATGACTGCCTGTCTTTATGATTATTCGGAACCATCACTGTCTTTTGTTTTGTGAGGACCTCTTTGGTGCTATTTGTTGTGCACTTAGATCAACTGAGAGAACTACCCTGCCCCAGGTTATGATTAAGGGTTTTAATTTTCGAAAAGAAAAACTCCTACTTCTTTGGCTCGAAGGGGTTGACGAGGGATTATCTTCCTTATAACTCCAGTGTTTAGGAATTGAAACAATGCTTGTACCTCATCAGCGGGGTCTGTTCAAAAGCATACTGTAGATTATGGTATCGTTTTCGTCATCCTCCCTCAAGAGGCTTAGAATTATTAATTGAGAGTTGACATCAAAAAATGATAGCAGTTTGAATATAGCGAATGAGAATATATTGATTCAAAACAGACATATGTGATGCATTGATAAAGTAAAAGAGTTTGACATGAATAAATGTTTGAACAATCATAGAAAAATACAACTTGAACATTCGAATGAACAAAAGCTTCTTAGTTTGCACCAGTCATTTCAGATGGAAGATTCTCAGCAGAAGATTTTCATTTTCCCTCCCGGCATGAACTCCAACACCCTTCCGTCGATCAAGTCTTGGATCTTGTTCCTCAGGCTCCAACAGTCGTTAGTGTCATGTCCAGGACTGTCAGAATGGTAGGCACACCTTTCATCAGGATTGTACTTTAGGGAGGTTATGTTGAGCTTCTTGGGAGGATCCTTTAAAGCAATCAGCTTGACCTCCAACAAGCGTTTTAGTATTAGTGAGGATGGCACACCAGTCTCCGAGAAATGTCTTCCAGACGTATTTTGCTTACGCCAATTACCCTGTTGACGCTGATGAGGTTGATGCTGGGCTTGTGACCCCGAAGCAAACTGAGGAGCTTTTCCCTTGTCTTTTTGCCCCACAGGTGGTTGAATGATGGCTTGCTCTTCAACCTTAGATGTTTGCCCCAGTTGGTTATCCCGAAGCAGTTGGTTGACGAGAACCCTGAGCTCTCCTTGTCTTTGAGATAAGTCTTGGATAAGAGTTATTTGCCCCAGCATTTGGGTTCTCATTACATCCACCTCAGCTTGCAGATGTTTCAGCCGTTCGTCCTTATCGTCTTCGGGACTCTTCTTGACCAAATTCCCCATGAGGAGTGTTCTCAGCTCTTCCTGCCCCTTGGATAGATTTAGGAGGATCTCCCCGAACCGAGTCTCTTGAGCATGAAGATCCTGGTTGTTTTGTTGGGAAGCCATTGCTGAAATAAACAGCGAAGATGGTAAGTGACCCGTCAAAGGAGTACCTATAATGCCGTGATATGTATGTATGCATGCAATATTTTCAAGGATCTCGCGGGGTAAACAAGAAAATTGTTAGAATTTGAATTTTGTAGCTTGATGGAAGGGACTTCATGTTGATGAGAGTCCTTCTTCAAGACTCAAGGCTCACCATATCGAGTGGGTCATAGTCCCTGACTCAAGTTATCAACCTTGGCTAGAGGAAAATAAATCCCCTTTGCCCCTTGCTAGACATCATGACCTGCATCACAAACCCTTGAGATCCTTGAAATGGATTAGTCCTTATGTAGGATGTATGCAATGGTATGATGGCATGATGTTATGCTATGCGTGGAGTGATGTAAGTAAACCCTGTTATGAGTCCAGGTTAAGGACTGTAAACAAACCCTGTAAGAAACTCATGTGTTAGATAACAAGCATGCAAGTAGTCAAGTTTGAAGGCACACAAGTCACACAAGACAGCCCTTAGAGTTTATGCCAGCATGAAGTTTGCGGTACTACCCTCTTGAAGTTGGTGGGCTCAAAAACCTGTCCTATCAAAAGTAACCGGGTTCTAAGGAGCTCAATATCATTGGGTTGTTTTCTATGTTCATTGTTTTGATTTAGCCACTGAACTGGCGATCAAAATATTCCAAGAAAACAACCCTCAATGAGTGTAGTATGGAGTATCAACCAACTTCGGACTGTACCAAAGTCAGTCATCTCACTACCCCTAAAGAGGCCAGGATGGTCGAGTAAGGTTCCTAAGGTCAGTTGATGCTTCATGACACCACGCGGAGGCCCCGTACTCTCCTTGACTTGACTCAAGGGTTACCGGTACTCACCAAAGTGCCACATCAACGTAATAAACTGCTTCAACCATGTCGGTATACCCCACACAGTTCCCTCACAGTTTGTTGCTACTTTCTAAGAGGTATCCCCCAGATCCGGGTTAGGATCTATGAAACTCACAAGACAGGCCCACAATATTAAAGCAAGCAGATCAAGCAATTGAAAACATGATGATGAACTATTCCTAAAGTACACCTCACTTTAAAGTATCCCCAGCAGAGTCGCCAGTTCTGTGATCGGTGGAAATAGAACTGACTATTTTTTAAGCTGGTTTCGCGAAATGTCGCGGTAAGTAAGAGTCGCCACCGTCTTTTATGTTCTCCAACATGGAAAGGACAAAAGCACAGCAAAATTCCTTATTCGAGAATGTTTCTCGGTTCGGGAGGTAGATTTATAGAAATGGAAGGTGTTAGCACCCTTTCTATCCGTGGTTATCCACGGGCTCTTAGGTACTTGCTCTTATGTTTTCAAAATTTGTTTGCTTTTCAAGTGTGTGTGGGTTTTGAAAAAAGTTTCGTTTGAAAAATTTCTAAGTAACTCTTGTATCTGTCCTCAAGAGTGTATGAAATATTTGTTTGAAAAAACTTTTAGAAAGTGTAAGTGTGAAAAGATGTTTTTGTTTGTTTTGAAAAGAGCAAGTACCCAGGAGAATCTACCTACTCTAAGGAATTAGGCTGTGTAAGAGTCCTTTAGATAATGCTATCCCACCATTGAGAGGTAGGTAGCACCATCGTTGGAGGTGTTCGGGTCAATTCGATTATCGGGACAATGTGGTCACCAAAGCAATGGTAGGACATCTTAGAAGTAACCCTAATGTCCTAGATCCTTTTATCCGAGGAAACCGTTTCGAGGAAACTGGATCTTTAGACCAAGGGCGACCTCTAAGACACCATATACTTGATGACCACGTTCGAGGCAACCAGTGAGGCGTACCCTAAGAAGTGGCATGTGCTTTGTGTGTTGTTTTTCAGTTAAGGTTATCTTGTATGTTATTTGTGAGCTACGGATTGGTTTTATTTTTCATACATTCTTTCATGCATTTTTTAACAGTTAGGAGTGCGGAAAATAAATTGCAGAAATGTAAATCTAGCTATTACAAGGCGCGGGTCTATACATCGCCAAAAAAACAAAAACCTGTTTTGAAATAAGAATGCGAGAAATAGCAAATAAAGAGATAAACCTAATTAACTATTACATTTCCGGAAGCAGTTACATAAATATAATGAATTAAAATAAATTGCGCGCGAAAGAATGTATCGGGACGTCCTAAGGGTTTTGACCCTTTTTTAAGAAAGAATTGAATTTTTGTCCTTTTTTGTAATTAATGAAATTAAAACTAATAACTAATTAATTAAGAAAATGTTTTTTTGTATTTTTGTGTTTTTAATGAAAATAAAGAGAAAATAAATAGAAATTAAAAGTTAGCAAAAACCTAATTCTAAATTGTTTTTATTTATTGTAAAAAGTATTAAAGTTAATTAATTAAGCTAATTTAATTTAATTTACATTTATTTACAAAATAAGTTAATAAATAATAAAATGTTTTTTTTTTTTGGTTTTTCTGAATTTTATGGGAAAAATTAGTTTGGGTTAATTAAAAAATTAATAAAACTAATAATTAATAAAAGGGAAATTATAAAAGAAAAGAAAATAAAAAGAGAAAAAAGAAAAGAAAATAAGAACCCATAGGGTGTTGGACCCTTAGGGAGGTGAATCAGGAATTTAGGCCCATTGTCTCAAGCCTTTTTGACTTTTGAATCGTCCAGAGGCGTGTTGACCAGGGAGCATGGTGTGGAGCACCCTTTGGCCTTTGGATTGATCTTTTTAGACACTTGGCGCGCATCTGTATGAGGCCTATGGTGGAACGCGTCTAGGAAGCTGCATGGGAATTTGTTAGAAAAAATAATATTGAGACTTGGGGGGACCTGGGAAAACTTACAGCGCGATATGATGGACCTTAGGACGTGGCAAGGGTTGCTTTAGCTTCAGAGTATGGCAAATAAGAGAGTCACGTTCTCCTTTTGGCCTGAAAATGCTTGCAACACTCCTTTTGATCTCACACTTTTTTTTGACACTTTTTGGATTTTGCTCTGGCCGTTTGTGCACACTCTAGGTCGTGCTTGAGGTCTGCAAGGCTTGTATATGTATGTTTGAATCAGAATCAAGTCACATGATGAGCCTTTAACCATTGCAATGATATTTTTGGATTTCTTCATAACCACCATTAAAGCATTTTCCAATTTTGTTCAAATTTGAATTTTCATGCTTAAAATGGACTTTACACGAATTTGGTAGGTGACTTATGATGCATCAAAGTCATTCAAACCACAAGATATCATTCAATTAATTTTTTTGATTTTTATTTGAATTTTATGGATTTAAAATGAATTAAATCAATAAAATTAAATAAAAATAGAAAAAATTAATGTTTAATCTTGAAATTAATCATGGGACACGTGGGTGGCATGACAAGGCTGAATCAAGTGGAAAAAGTGGGCCCTCTTGTCAAAAATTGAAGTTTCAAGGATAGTTGACTTTTGCCATTTCACAAAAATTTCCCAACTTCTCCAATGCATATCTTGCTCAATTTTGATCATATGAACATGTTATTGGACATTTTGGAAAGGTATTGAAGTCCTTTAACCAATGCCTTTGGTCCCATGTCATTTTGATTTACCAATCTCAAGTTATGGTGTTTGACTTAAAATGTCTTTTTGTTGACTTTTGAAAATGACCTATAATGTTGAAATTGATAACTTTTTGTGAGAGCATTTCTTGGACTTGGAATGTGAAGATGAGTTGTAGGAAATGTCATCCCCTTAAAAATGAGCATTGGATGGGATTTTTCTGATGAACCATGAAAAAGTTATGCCTTGGTCAAATTACAGTTGACTTTTCAGCTGTCTAAAAATGGAAACTTTTGCATCTTGATGATTTTTGAGTCATTCTTGTAGAATCATGATCAAGACTTGATCAAATGATGATTGTGGCTTCAAAATAAGATGTTGACCAAAAATTTTGACTTTTGACTGCCAAATGACCATTTTACCCCTATAGTTGATTGTGAAGCAATTAGGGTTTTTGACTGTGCAACTTGACCTTGTGAGCCTTGAAACTTGGCATGTAGATGCTTGACAATGTGTATAGGCATATGTGACTTGATTGAGCCCTTGAAAACCTCAACTTCCTTGCAAGAACCAAAACCCTAATTTGACTGGCTTAGGAGGGTGTTTGAACTGTGCAACCCTTGAGTATACTTGAGCAAATTGAGATGATGCTTGTCAAAATTTTGAAGAATATGGGAGGGCAAATTTTGGGGTACAACACTACGCAAAGACGGCCAGTAGGCTGGGAGTTTGAAAATCTTGCTCATGATTGAGTCCTCCTTCTTCGAAAGGATTTCAGACTATATGGCTGAGAACGAATCGAAAGCGGCCTTAGAGGCTGCAATGGATAAATTGGTTGTAGAAGTGAACGAAATAAATGGGGATGGTTCGACAGGCTCACCCTTTGAAGAACACGAAATAGATCAAAGGCTAGATGCCATCTATGATAAAGAACCCTTAGGCTTCGAGAAGGACCCCATAGACTCGGGTGCCAAAATGTTGGCGCAGGATCCGCTCGAAGAAGTGAATCTGGGGGATGAGAACACGAAAAGAATAACCTACATAAGCTCAAAACTTAATCCAGGCCTCAGGAAGGAAGTGATCGAAGTCCTCAAAAGAAATAAAGATTGCTTCGCGTGGGACTATGATGAAATGCCTGGTTTAAAGAGGGAGTTAGTGGAACACAGACTTCCAATCAAGGATGGCAAGAAGCCCATCAAGCAAAATCCTAGAAGATTCGCACCAGCGGTTCTCACAAAGATCAAAGCTGAGATCGAAAGGTTGTTGCGCTGCAGATTCATCAGAACCACAAGGTATGTCGAATGGTTAGCAAATATAGTGCCTGTTATTAAGAAAAATGGCTCTCTGAGAATTTGCATAGATTTTAGGGATTTAAACACTGCAACCCCTAAAGATGAGTACTCCATGCCTGTGGCAGAAATGTTAGTAGACTCTGCTGCAGGATTCGAATATTTAAGTATGTTAGATGGATACTCTGGGTACAATCAGATTTTTATTGCTAAAGAAGATGTTGCCAAGACAGCATTTCGTTGCCCAGGAGCCTTAGGCACCTACGAATGGGTAGTGATGCCTTTTGGTTTAAAGAATGCTGGGGCAACTTATCAAAGGGCAATGAATTCGATCTTCCATGATTTCATTGAAACCTTTATGCAGGTGTATATTGATGATATAGTCATCAAGTCTATATCTACAGAAACCCATTTGCATCATTTGAGCCAATCATTTGAACGAATGAGAAAACATGGCTTAAAAATGAACCCCCTTAAGTGTGCATTTTTTGTTCAGGCTGGAGATTTCCTTGGCTTTGTGGTTCATAAAAAAGGAATCGAGATCAACCAAAATAAGACCAAAGCCATAATGGAGACGAAAGCACCTACATCAAAAGGGAGCTGCAATCTTTGCTAGGGAATATTAACTTTCTCAGAAGGTTCATTTCGAATATAAGTGGAAGAACACAAGCTTTCTCTTTGTTGCTTCGTTTGAAGCAAGGCCAAGCCTTCGAGTGGAACGAAGCCCATCAGGAGGCATTTGACAAGATAAAAAGATATCTCTCTCATCCTCCCATCTTGTCTCCACCTTCATGGGGAAAGCCCATGAGATTGTACATATCTTCCTCTGAAGTTAGTATAGGTAGTATGTTAGCACAAGAGGATAGCAATGGCATCGAAAGAGCCATATACTATTTAAGTAGGGTATTGAATGATGCAGAGACTAGATATAGCAATATAGAAAAGCTATGTCTCTATTTATACTTTTCTTGTATGAAACTTAAGTATTATATAAATCCTGTTGATGTTTATGTTTCATCTCATTTCGATGTTATCAAACACGTGCTTTCGAAACCAATAATGCATAGCAGAGTTGGTAAATGGGCTTTAGCCTTAACATAATATTCTTTGACTTTCATGCCTTTAAGAGCTGTGAAAGGTCAAGTAATCTCTGATTTCATTGTGGACCATTCACTGGTCGAAAATACTGGCATGGGTTGCATTGAAATGCAACTTTGGAAATTATACTTTGATGGTTCGACCCATATGGATGGTAGTGGTGTTGGAGTTCTTATAATCTCTCCTGAAGGAATTCCAACAAAATTCAAGTATAAGTTAGATGGTCCTCGTTGCTCGAACAACGAAGCTGAGTACGAAGCGCTTATTGTTGGACTTGAAGCTTTGTTGGAATTGGGGGCAACTAGAGTCGAAATTAAAGGAGACTCAGAGTTAGTGGTCAAGCAAATAACAAAGGAATACAAATGCATATAGGAAAATCTGATGACATACTTCGTCATAGTTAACAGGCTACTTAGAAAATTCGAATACATGGATATTCAACATATACCAAGAATAGAAAACCAAGAAGCAAATGACTTAGCACAGTTGGCTTCAGGTTATAAAGTTTCTACCAAAAACTTTGAGGATTTGGTCGAATTAAGAGGTAGGGTTATGGCTACTAGATTCATACCATCATATCTAGAGAGTATAAAATTAGGTTATGCTGATAAACAGGGATTCGAAGTACTAGCCATAGACACCTTATCAGATGCAGATTGGCGAAGTCCACTTGTGAGTTATTTAACAAATCCAACATTGAATGTTGATAGGAAGATAAAATATAGAGCATTATCATATGTCCTAATGGGAAACGAATTGTTCAAAAAGACCCAGGAAGGCGTATTACTGAAATGCCTAGGAGAAAGTGAGGCATACTTAGCATTGTCAGAAGTCCACAATGGGGCATGTGGGGCACATCAAGCAGGTCATAAAATGAAATGGTTGTTATTTCGGTATGGCATGTATTGGCCCAGCATGCTCAAAGATTGTATAGACTTTGCTAAAGGATGTGAAGAATGCCAGAAACATGCAGGGATTCAACATGCTCCTGCAAGTGAGTTACATTCGATCATTAAACCATGTTCCCTTTAGAGGATGGGCATTAGATTTAATAGGAGAAATTAATCCTGCCTCGTCTAAAGGACAGAAATATATCTTGGTAGGAATAAATTATTTTACCAAGTGGATCGAAGCAATACCATTAATAGCTGCTGATCAAGAAGCTATTGTTGAGTTCATACAAAAACAAATTATCTATAGGTTCGGATTGCCAGAGAGCATAACCACAGACCAAGGTTCTGTGTTTACTGGTAGGAAGATGCAAGAATTTGCTCAATGGATGGGGTTTAGATTACTAACATCAACACCATATTATGCTCAAGCAAACGGTCAGGTCGAAGCAGCCAATAAAGTGATAATAGGGTTAATTAAGAAACATGTTGGTAAAAAGCCAAGGAACTGGCACAAGACTTTGGACCAAATACTATGGGCCTGTAGAACATCTCCTAAAGAAGCTACTAACACCACGCCTTTCCAACTAACATTTGGTCATGATGCAGTTCTACCAGTAGAAATTCATCTACAATCAGTTCGAATTCAAAGACAAAACGAAATCCCATCTGCATTATATTGGGAGATGATGATGAATGAGTTAGTTGAGTTAGATGAAGTTAGATTGCATGCATTGGAAATCCTAATGAGACAAAAGGAAAGGGTAGCCAGGGCATATAACAAAAGGGTGAAAGGAAAAGCATTCACTATTAATGACTTAGTCTGGAAAGTCATATTGCCCATGGACAAGAAAAATAAAACATTAGGTAAATGGTCACCTCATTGGGAAGGACCTTTTCGAATAGTAAAGATATTTTCAAACAATGCATATGAAATCGAAGAGTTGGCTGATGATAAGCGAATCCTAAAGGTTAATGGGAAATATTTAAAGAAATATAAGCCACGCCTGCAGGAGATTCGAATAATAACAACGTAATCGAAACATTATAAAGGAATGCAAAAATGGTAATATAGATTGCCAAAATGGCGTTGTTTGGATATTACAGACCAAAATTCAACCAAGTTTCAAAACTAATTAAATAAACAGAGATTTAAAAATAGGCATTGTTCCTCAATCTATTAAAAGTACTCCGAAAGGACTCAAGCCTTTGTTGAGTAAAACGCCTTGCTCCTTCTAGGGTAGCTACTTCTCCCTTAAGTTGCTCTGCTGCTTCCATTTCTGCAAGTCCTTTGTTGAGGATCTCTTCGAACTGATGACCAACAGTATTGGTTTCATAGGCCAATTGTTGTTGTTGAGCTTCCTTAACCTTTTGTTGAAGCTCTTGAATTTTCTTTTCCCAGAGAAGAATAGACTGAGCTCGAGCTTCATAGTCAGTTTTGGCTTGCTTTATACGCATGGCTTGGTCTTCAGCTTCTTTAGAGAGCTTCAAAGCATGCTCATAAGCAGCGTCCATGGAAGTTCGTTTTTCCTGGACCTTTTTAGTAGCAAATTCATCTTGAAGAAGACACCCAGTTACGTTATCTAACAAAGATTGAAGATCGAATAATATGGTACTGACTGGCAAAGAGCAGGTGGCGAGGTTAACTTGCGTAAGTAGCTCCTTCATGGTATAGCAAGCTGTACTATCCTTCTTGAGCACTTCGAACAAGTCCACATCAAGGATTGTTCTCCTAATTCTGTTATGGAGTACAACTCTATCATCTGAGGGCAATGGATTGATAGTCGAACTAGTGCCAGCCCTAGCAAGAGGAACGTCCCTTTGAGCTAGTTTAGCTTTCATATACCCAATTGGGTCATTTCGTCTTAGGAGAGCTAGCTCCTCTTCAGTCATTTGAGATTGAGACGATTGAGGAAGTTCCATATGCAAGGGAGTCACCTCCATTTCGACTTCCATAGGCTCATTGGTCTTGTCACCATCACCTTCACTGGTTTCCTGCTCATTGCCTTCTTCATTATCAACCAGATCCACCACTTCGATATCATTGTTCTCACTGCTATTGGCATCTGACTCTGTTCCAGCAGTCAAACCATTCTGGGCATCTTCTTCCTCGGATCCTTCCTCTGCAGATTCTTCGTTCTCTTGATCAGAATTAGCCTTCTCCTCTTCAGCATGAATGTCCTTTGGGTTCTCTTGAAGGGTTTTGAGAGGAGACTTTTGAAGAGAAGTTTCTGGTAAAATCTCTGCAGATTCATGAAGCGTTGCTTCATTCGTTTCTTTCAAAGGAGGAGAAGTGCTTTGGTCATCTTGTTGCTCTGAAGCCCCAGTCGGAACCGCCATGTTGGAGGATCCTTTGTTTTGCACCAGGTTACTGGAGTCCCCATGAGGAGAAGAGTTGATGGGAGCAGCAGTCTTTGATGGAGAAGTCGAAGTAATAGGAGTTGGGTTCGAAATGTCCTACAGAGACAAAGAATATTAAGAGCATGCACCAAGGTAATGAATAACTGTTTTTGTTAAAGATTCGAGTTCAATTTACCTGTGGATTCTCAGAGGAAAGGTTACTATCTATATGTTCCAACATTACGTTGGAGGTCGAAGGTGGATTTTTGGATTTAGTTGAGGGAGCAGCATCTCTGGAATCGAGTCCAGAAATGCCAGTTGGTTCAGTGCCTTTGGAAGCTTCTTTCTTCTGCTTCTTCTTCGAAGCGGTTGGTGAATTCCCTCCAGCATTGGGATTCTTCCCAATAGTGCTTGTTTTCCTTTTCTTCGGAGTGGTTGGTGGGAGTTTGTTAGTCTGAAAATATTTAAACATGAGTTAGATCTAAATCATGAATTTCAGTTTATTCGAAACATCAGGGCTAATTGATTACCTGTGGAGTTGGAACAATTGTTATTACTGGTGTTGTTGGTGTTGCAGTAGTTGTTGTTGGTATGGATAAGGTCACATCATCAGTGGTTTCGACAGATTGTTGGGAGGTACTTCCTTCTTTAGACTTCGAAGCAACGGACTTTATCCTGATGGCTGAAAATCGAAACAATTAAGGTAAAAGTTAAAAATGAAGAAAGTAAGAAACATTTGGGATTTCCCCAAGCATTCGCACCTGCGCCTTGATTAGATATAATCGACATGGCAGAAAGGTCATAGAGAAGGTGTCCTGGGAAATCATGGAGCCAATGACGAGCCCATGTCACAGTCTCAGATGGCTTTGGTTTATTTTGAAGGTATTTGAACATTTCTTTGCAAGTGAACCACCAAGGGTATGGAGGAAACCAAGCCAGAGCCAGTTCTGAGGTAGGTAATCTAGGGAATTTAGGTGGATGCATTTCGAGTGCCAACCTATACCTATCCTCAGGTGACAACCCTGAAGGAAGTTTGAGCTTAGAAATTTTTTCTTTAAATTTTTCCTTCAAGGTCTCAGCCGCTTGATGCACAGTGGTTTCCAAGTGTGTGGGATCATAAGTGGTTTCGAAATAATTTTGAAAAGCCCTAATCTCTTTGGCGTAAGTGAACATACCTTTCTTGGAGTGTACCTGCACATCGAACGCATCAGTTAGTTTCTGTTGAATGGAGAGGGTATCGAACATATAAGATTGGTAGAACTTAGTCCACCATTCCAGAAAACCCTTCGCTGTGAAGTGTGTGGGCTCAAAGGGTAGTAGTTCAAATTTAGCGAAGTCTTGATATTGTTCCTGTTGCAGTTTGGCTTCTCTTGCTTTAAAGGTTCGACCAGAAGTGATGGCACTCTCTGTTTGAAACAGAGGTTCAGGGATTAGTTGGCACAGGCCAAATTTTCTGGAAACGAAGTTAGGTTGATAGGCAAAGAGGAAGATTTGATTCTTGGAAGGAGTGATTCGTGAGGAAATTAATCTAGGAAGCAAAAAGGCTTTCCAAATATCTTGGATTTCTTTGCTTTTAACTGCTTCTGAAAGAGACATGGTGAACCATGATGGTCCATGATTTCTTGAAGCAAATGGTGCCATGGTCTCTTCAAATTTGTGTCTTTTGGAAAAAATCATGATGTAGTTTGAGAAAAGGACTTTGAAGTCATCTTTATCATCATTTGGGGTGAGTTTTCGCAGCCTTGTACCTTCAATAATTCTATCCGCTATCTCCGGATCTTGTTCAACAACGGTGTCAGCAGTTGATAATGAGGGTTCAAACATGGCATTAAGCCATAATTGGAGTAACCAGAAGGGGTCAGCTAGAAGGATGTTTTTGGGAGTATGGGATTTCAAACTCGAAACGACTGATCTTAAGCTTTCGTAAAGATCAACAAGTAACAGTTCACTCAAACATACCCTCCTATTCGCATGTAGGTCTCTAGCTAGAGGGATGAACCTGCTTGCTACCTGTAAGGACCTGCTGCAGAATACGTATCTTGATAACCATAAAGTGAGGAAAGCAATATGTTCCACATCTGACACATTGTCTCCTTCAGTGTGGAAATGGCTAATGAATTTGGAAAAACTGGCTAATTTGACTTCGAAGTCAATAATGCTGGAGTGTTCTTCATTATCAGGGATGTAGGTTTCTCCTACTGGTGACAAACCAGTGATGGCTGCTATATCGAAAAATGTGGGTGTTATCATTCCCCCGGGGAGATGAAAGGTGTTGTAGGTGCTGTCCCAGAAATATAAGGATGCAAATAATAATGGATGACTATAGGTGAAGCCTGGTTTCGATAACTTAATCAGATTATAGATTCCTAATTCCTCCCATTGCTGGGATTTCTTGGCTTCTACTTTGGTAAACCAGTTTTGGTAAGCTATGTCAGAGGTAGGGCAGGATCGAAATGGTTTAAAGTTGCTCTTCACGTAGTCTAACACAAAGGGATCTTTTGGGGGAACGATTGGAGTTTCTATGATTGTCGAATCAGAAGACTCTCCTATCTTAGGGATATCCATCTTATTAAACAAGGGCTTAAAGTTGTAACAAACAGGGATGATTTTTCTAGATATCTTTCAAGATTTCAAAAACTGTAAGAGGACCCATTAGAGCAAACCTCTTTCCAGCAGCGTTAGTTGGAATCAATACCTGAGAGGCGTAGAGCATTCCCTTTTCCTTGGAGATCATTTAAGGGATAAGCACATATTGACCTTGATAAGTACCAACCTTGCTTTCCATAATTGTTCCTGTGTTCTTGCTTTTCTTCTTGGAAGTTTTCTTCAGTTGGGATGATGTTGTTGAAGACATTGTTGAAGATTGTTGGAAGTTTTAGGGTTTTAGTAAGAGGAGAGGAAGAAAAAGTTTCAGAATGTGGAAAAAGAATAAAAGACTAAGTTGATTAGTTTTTATAGTGTGGAAGCTTAAACATCCACTAAGTGAGACTAGGATACATGGGAGTCGTGGGTTGGATTGAGGAGGAGGTGGCGTAAAGGCTGATATTGGTAATAAGCGTGGTTAATAATAATCATTGTTTTATAACTGCACCATGCTGTGAAATACTGATTCAAGACGGTTAAGAAATCCAAGAGGCGTCGCGATTGACGTGATTGGGGTCATACACAATAAATGTTATGATTACTCAAAGGTCACATCAAAATCTTGCAAATATATTTAAAATAAGTGTTTCTCAAAGGATCGAAATACATGTTTTAAAGGGGCATTTTGTTGGCTGAAGATTTTTGATGATACAGTTCGAAATGAAGCAAATTGGATGTTTCGTTGGAATAAAGCAAGATGTTACGGTTCGGAATGGTAGAAGCAGTTCTTCGAATGAACATGTCAAAGCTTGGAGCTTCGAGTGACAGTTGTGAAGATATATTTAAAAGAAGCCTCGAAGTGGTAACGAGACTGTGTCTGAGAAATAAGTTCAAAGCGAAGAGTGCCAAAGCATTTGAAATTCAAACGCAAGCGGGATGTTGGAATTCAAATATATATGCGCTGGAGCGTTCGAAGACGCGTGGAAGCTAGAAAGGAGCAGTTCTCTGCATGTTCTGAACGTGGCAGAATCTTATAGGCAAGACCGTTATGGTCGAAGTAGTATAAATAGAAGTCTTAGTATTAGGATTTCGTGTGTCATATCTATTGTACAAAATTCAGTAAACATTCAAAATACCACATGGCTAGGGAAACGAATGCTCGAACAATGTACGTATGATAACACCAAACATTTATGATTCAGTAAAACTCTTTACCTTTTCCAGTTCATCTTCTATTTTCATGTCGATGTCATTCATAGGCCTTTACATTCAAAGTCATTTACTTATTTCTTGCATTTAAACGTTTTCTTCTATTCGAATCCTTTACATTTCAGAAACTCTTTTACATTTTATGCTTTTATATTCATGCTTCTTATATTAAAATCTTTACATTCAAAGTCATTTACTTATTTCTGCATTTAAACATTTCTTTGCAATCGAATCTTTATTCATACAATTCAGTTTCGTATGTTTTTACTTTATCATGTCATTATATCCTTTTAATATGGTAATCGAAGTGAGTTGAACGTCTATAAAACATTCCAAATACAAATCCTAACTATGAATATCAGTTTTACAATTAGAGTTATCCAAACGACCAATACCCCATAGGATCAATCTAGTCGATCCTGCAAGTTACTAGAGAGATTAAATAACAGTCATTAAGATTATTTGATAGTTTGGAGGACTAGCGGTTGTTTACCAGAAATCACTGTAAACAATTATGCACCATATTTGGTAGCTTCATTCCAATAAAATATACATATATAAAAATTACACATATATATAAATTGATGATATATACAACAACAATTACAAAATTTATGATACAAGTTAAAATTCTACAAGTTAAAATGCCTAAAATTCAAAATCGAATTTACATCTATACATCTTTCTATCTTCGAGAATTCTCATGAAACAACAACAACATGAATATCTTAGCTCTATCTTCTACATATGTACCTATAAACCTGGAAAAAAAACCAAATGATTGAAATTCATAACATGATAATATTAACGTTGCACTTTATTCGAATTTAATTTATACTCAAAACTCGAAAGTTCTCATCAAAGGAAATAAGACAATATACCTTAGCTTATAAAATTCTCAACCCGATAATGAATTGACACCATTCCTCCATAAGTTCATCCAATTGATCTTTTGAGTAATGTGCACAATTGAATTCCTCAAAGTACTACATATATAAATATAACATAGTATGTGATTTAGTTAAAACAATATGTCATTTTATGAGAAACACAAAATATGAAAATAGTATGTAATTCCTAAGTTAGAAATCCATACCGTGGATGGAATCTCTAATCGATCCAAAAGAATAGTTTCTTTTATAAACCTCAACATAAAATAGCCACAATCTATACCGTTACGCTGGCGAGGACACTACACATGGAAAGAAAATACGAATATATATCAGGATATACCCCTTAAATTGTTTTATCAAGTATCATCACTAATGTAATCAAAACTGAATATCTCTTTGTGAAAATATACCTCCACTCTGATCCATGTAACGTTGTTTGCTCTACTTTTTGGTACTTGAATATCTCTTTGGGAGCGAAAAGCAACTAGAACGCTATAATAAAATATAAACGACTGTTTAGAACAATCTCACATAGAAACATAAACATAAACACAAATCCAGATATGTTGACCATAAACATAAACATAAACTTGAATATCTCTTTGGGAGCGAAACACTTACGTGTCAATCATCTGTTTCAAATCTGGATATGTTGACCAATTATTGTATAACGTGTCTAGATAATACACAGTTTCTCTCATAGGATTAATTGCAACCAATAACCAGTGTCCACTGTAAGATTAAACAAAGATTAAACAATGGCCAAAAACGGAAAATTATAATAGATCAAGTTAGGATGAAAATCTAACTCGTTGCCAGTATTATATGGCAAAAAGAACAACTTCTCAGTATTTTTACTGGCCACGAATAAACCTAGTACATATTCTATGACATCATCTGGTCTCGTTACAATTAACCCTGAATTGGCAGTGTTGGGAGCTAAGAAGCCAAATCTTGCTTCTAATCCACGCGGGCGCACAATGTTGTCATACATAAACCTTAAATTAAAAAATAATTAACATTATACTATATTCATGGAAATAAGGGATTAAATTGTTCATTTAATTAAACAAAGTTGATCGGAGAATACCTGATGTATATACCGATAACACCGAGGCCTAATTCCAAATGCCTAAAAACTTGCTCCATATCCTCTCTACCAATTGCTTTAAGATATTCAAAACAAAATATGTCTGCACTCATAGGTATAAGGCGGGTACCACCATTCGAAATATCTATAATTCCTAATATTTCCGAAGGCATGACCTGAACTGAGCAGTAGTTTTTTTGCTAGCCACAATCTTCTTAGCAACATTCTTTTTTTGTGTGGAAATATTGCTAATTTTAGGCGCCTCACCCCTACTGACTTGTGCAGTCTCTTTAGCATGAATCTAGTTATCATATAATTAGTTAGGAGAAGTTTAAAATCACAAATTATCATTTCTCATAGCATAAAGGTCATATAATTGTGTTACCTCAAATGATGCAATTGACTCGGTCTCCCGCCTAATCTCCTTATCTTTTGGAATGGATTTTGTTGGAGTCTAACATTACCATGTAAACAAAATATAAGTATAATTTCCATAAAAAATTTGAATAGTACACGATTTTAAGCATACCTCATTATCTACGCAAACGTGGCTTGATGGTCATGCAACAAACGATCATATTGCATCTGCCACCAATGTTGCATCCTCCACATCGTCAAGTAGTGGTAATAACGCACCCCCTCTAAAACGACATCAATCGATACTTTCAAAAATCCATCTGGGAGCAGTCTATAGTGAAGCATTTCTCCCGAAATATTATACACTTTTCCCTTGCCAACTGTGATACGGTGGGAGAACTGACTTGTGTTTTGCGTTCACATTCGCACTTGTGCGGTTGAGCAAGAGTCGCCACCGACTTTTTACTTTATCCTAAAGGAAAGGTTAAAAAAAGCACAGCAAAAACCTTTCGAGATGTTTTCTTGGGTTCGGGGGGTAGATTATGAAAAGGGAAGGTGTTAGCACCCTTTTCATCCATGGTTATCCATGGGCTCTTAGTTACTTGGTTTTTAGATCACTTGCCTTGTTTTTCGATTGCTTTGAAAAATGGTGTGTGTGTGTGGGTGCTTTTTGAAAATGTTTTGGAAAAAGATGCCTTGTCTTAGGCAACTAATGTATTTGACTCGTGTTTGAGTGTTTTACAAAAGTGTGGATCTTTTCGAAAAGATGTTTCAAATGTTTTTGAGAGTTTGTTTGAAAGTGTTGTGGATTGTGGTTTTTGAAAAGAAGGCAAGTGTTTTTTGCAAGTTTGATCTCAAGTAACTAAGAGTTTTGTCTACCCTATTGTACTCAAAGGTTTTTGTCATGTTTTAACCTCTTTTAACAATTTTGTTCCACCATTGAAATTGGTGGACAATCTTGCGTTTAGGAAGTTTATTCGGGACAGGCGCGGGTCATCGTATGGACCATGAATGCAATGATGCCAAGTGTCTTTGGCAATTTGTTTTGAAGGGACTATGATCATTCCGTTTAGGCAACACTTTGAGACTTATGATCATTTGCTTTTGTTTTGCCAAAGATACTCGACGTGCAAGCATGGCCCATTTTGGAAGGCAACATGTGGGATTACCCTAGGGGGTGCAAGTGTGATTGTGTATTGATTACATGTATTTGTCTTGTATTAGGTTATCTAGCGTTTGATTTTATGTACATGCAAACCCTAGGTCTAACCATGGCATAATTGAAAAGCTGTAAATTGCGGAATGTAAATCTACGCTATTACAAAATAGTATCAGGGAGTGGGGGTATAAATGTACAAGGGGATGAGACTTATAGTATCCAATAATTTACAACCAAATTGAATATCACGATCAAAATATAAATATCGAATGTATAAATATAAGATAAGAAGTGTGTAGGGCAATATATTGTGTTTGTGTAAGTGTACAAGTGTATATGTATGTGAATTGTGTATGTGTAATTATGTACAGGTGCGAAGTGTGAAGTTGAATCGTATTAGGGTTTGACTTAGATATATGTTTTAATCTGTATTTTTGATTTATATGTTGAATTATGTACAAAAGAAAAATGAAGTGTTTTGATTAGAATGTTAAGTTTTAATTAAAAAAAGTATTTTAGTCAAAATGTTTGTGAATTTCAATATTAAAAGATGTATTGAATTATTATGTACAAAAATGTATATTAACTAAAAAAAAGAGTTTACTTTTAATTATGTATGAAAAATGTATAATATGTACAAATATGTATTTTGACTAAGAAAGTATTTTCAATTTAATTATGAAAAAATTTATTATTTTTATGTACAAATGTATTTTAATTAAAAAAGGGTATTTTCAATTTAATTAGGTATAAAAAGTATTTTGTTATAATTCAAATTAGGTGCTTAAAATAAAAGGTTTTCACATATTTAGCAATGATGTGATTTTTGTAATAAAAGAAGTGTTTGTATGATTTTGTGATAAAATAAATAAGATGAGTTTTTATAATGTATAAAGAATAGAATTAAAATATATTAGCAATTTGGTCAAATAAGAAAAGGAATGTTTAATGGGCTTAGGAAGGCAGAAACGGGTCAAGCCCATATTGATCCAAAAGCAAAATTTAGGGTTTCACGTTGTTTGTTCAATTGGGAACGAAGTCTAGGGTTCGTGTGGAAACGGCGCCATGTTCACTGAGTTCTGCTCATCTTCGTCTTCTACACGAGCTTCTGAGCTACGCCTCTCTGCCTGAGCCACTCCGCTACCGCCTCTCCTCCTCTCACACGGACTAGACAGTCCTCAAATGACGGTTAGTGCATCGTTTCGAAATGGTTTAGGCGTTTTGTTTTTTATTCTTGCATATCATGATTTATGTACTTTGTTCTTCGTATTGGTTGTGTTTGTTTTAACAAGATGATGAGAAGAAAGATGAGGAAGGAAATATACTACCTTTGATGTGGAGGAGAGGACGAGGAAGCGCTTGAGGAGGCTCAGTGGCGATTTGGTGACGAGGCTACGCTTTTGATGCTTTCTGGTACTTTCGTTCTTTTACCTTTTGCTTAGGTTTTGATGATGATATGTACTGAGAAACCTTTAATTCCTCACTTCTTTATCCCTTCTTCTGTGCCACTGTGTGTTGATTGTCTTTGAGCATGCGTATGTCTGAGTATTTGCTTGAGATTTGCTTATCTTGAACGTTTTTCTTGAACAGCTGTTGCCTATAGAAATATTGTTTTCTTCTATGTCCCTGAGTTGCTTCTTTCTTTCTTCTTCTTGAGAGGCTATACGCTTGCTTGTGTGCTTGATGCTATGTGACTTGATTTGGTTCCCCCCATGATGAACTTACAGTTCTGAGGGGCTCGTATTTGTTGCCTATATGCTTGAGTATGTTGTTGGATATGCCTTTCTGTTTGGCCTATGATGAAGTCCCCCTTCTGAGGCCTAAGGTGGGTTTGGGAGATTTGGATCTGTTTGAGAGATTATGCGTTTGATAAATTGTGAGGCCTGCTTGGGTTAGGCCTATGATGAACATTTTACTGAGGCCTAGAGGGTTGGTGTTGGTCCAGGAAGGTTCATACTTCAGGTTTGATGCTATGCCTTGGTAATGGTTCACTGATGCAACTTTTTATGGTGAGGCTTTTTGATATCTTTTCTATTGAACTGTGTGTTTGGTGATTTATTGACAGGCATGGTAAGGTTTTGATTTTGTTTATCAGGTTTGTGTGTTTAGCATGAAGGTTGAGGCAGGATGTTCTGAGCTTATATGACAGGGTATTCTGAGTTTTGGTTATCAGTTTTTGTGGGTGTTTGAAGGTTTGGGACAGTTTGAGGGTTATGACATTGGTTAGATAGAGTTTTTTTGCAACTACTGAGTTGTATATATCTCTTCTCCCTTCACCTTACTTTTGAACTGAGTTTTTATATTTCTTCTCTTCTATCTATTCTACTGTCTGCTGTGAACTGTCTTTATTTTTTGCCTCTGGATCTTGACATTGATGCAGAGTTTTTGAAGTTTGTGGACAGTAGGCAGGTTGTATGCTTGCTTGGCTGTTCAGGTTTGATAGATTTTTTGTTATCTCTTGCTTGACAGGCTTGTAGAGGTTGGTTTGGATATGATAGGATGTTGGTATTTCAAAATTTTTACTCTCTTCTGCCTGCTTCTTTTTACTGTCCGCTGAACTGTCTTTTGATTATAGATTTGTATATCTTTCTTTCTTCTCTCCTTCCTACTGTCTATGCCTAACCCTGCCTATGCTTTATCTCTCTTTTTTCTCTCTTAAAGTACAGTCTAAGAATTTTATAATGTTTATTCTTGTACTTTTCTGAAGGGGCTAACTATGGGAAATGATGAATTAAGATGTTTAGCTTGCATAATACATCTTGCATCTCCTTTATCTCTCTTTTGACAGTTTGGATAGATTTTCTGCTTTGACAGTACATTCCCTTTTTGCTTTTCTTTGATATCTTTGGCATTGGACTTTCAGTTTAGTTTTGAATGGGAAGTTTTGCAATTTAGTTTGAATTGGAAGCTGAGGTTCTATGCAGTCTTGAATTTGTAACTTATGCATTTTTTGACATTTGCATTTCATGAAATAAAAATAATCTTCCCTCTCTGTGAACCGGGAGAAATCCCGTGATTTGTAGAGAGGGTCAACTGATCCCAGTCTGTGGCCCCTAATGATGAGCAACTTTTTATCTGTCTTTTTTTAAATGCCTTCTGACTTTTCTTGTTTCTTTTTGCAGATGAAAAACGGAATACCGGAGCGGAATGAAGAACGAAGAATATTAGAAAATAGGATAGTTTTTTCATTCTATGTAATATTTTAAATTAAATGTAAATTATTGTCTGTAATAAACAACAATTTGTACAAATAATTCAAATATCAATAAAAGTTTAAATTATCCAATTAATTCTAATTTCTTTATTGTTTATTTATTTATTTAAAATTCTTAGAATTAAACAATTGAAAAATAAATTCAATCATTTAATTTCAGAATAATAAATAACTTAAATAAAACAACATTGATCAATTAAACCCGTCTTATTCAACATCCAAAGCAAAGCAGCAATTAACTCAAATGGACTGATCAAACGCAAAAGCACTGTGAATTCAAAACTGCATCTTGCATCTGACTGGCCCAATCAAAACGTACTGAATTCAAAACCACTGTCTCTTTTGCTGATTAAACCAAAATAACGCGAATTTTAATCCGAATCTTGAAATAAACCACAAAGTGCTGTGGAATTCAAATTCTTCTGAGAACATGCCCATAAAACCCTAATTCCCGATTAAATGCCAAATCACGCTTGCTTGATCAAAATTGAACCAAAAAATCAACCAAACCCTAAGCCCACTGTATGAAACAATTCAGAGCTCTGAAAATCAGTAAAAACCCTAATTCTGCTTGACTGTCAAGAAAAGTCCGTTTGTCCGATTCTTGAGCCAGTTTGAAAAGTCAGGAAATGTTTGAAGCTGAGATTTCTTGGGGAAAAATGCGAGGGCAAATTTTGGGGTACAACAGTTGCCCCTGTTCAATCTTCTTTGACCTGAAGAGTTAGATTGGCAAGTTTGCCTTTCGCGACTTGAAGGTAAAAGGAGATTGGACACTAATGTGCCCAGAAAATTTGCGCTCGTCGATGTGACGGTGGAGGTGAATGGGCTTAAAGATTCCATTTGGTGATGGGCTTAAAGATGCCATCTGGTGCGAGAGAATTTGTCGGGGATGGGCTTAGAGATGCCATCTGAGAATGGGCTTACAGATGCCATTCGGCGACTGCTGGTAGGAGGATGGGCTTATAGATGCCATAGGGTGATGTTGAACGGCAGGTCAATGGTGAGTGGACGAGTATCAGAAGGGCATCCCTGTTTTGGAATATCTCTGAATTGGGGTCTGAACAAGCAACAGATTGACGTCCACGTCTGGAGAATCTGTAAACTATTTTCAGGAGTTGGGACTGAACAAGCAATGGAGCAGCATCCGTTGTTGGGAAGCGTCCGTAAACTGTTTTCAAAAATTGAGAAGAGTCTGAATCAGTTGGTAGATTGACATCCGTTGTAGGGAAGAATCCGTAAACTGTCTTCAAAAGTTTGAGAAGAGTCTGAACAAATCGGTAGATTGACATCCGTCGTAGGGAAGAATCCGTAAACTTGTTTCAGAAGTTGAGAAAAGTCTGAACAAATCGGTAGATTGGCGTCCGTTGTAGGGAAGAATCCGTAAACTTGTTTCAGAAGTTGAGAAGTTGAAGAGGAACCGGTGTAAGGTTTCTGCTAATGCGTCTGAATGAATCTGGAATAAGTATCAGAATGTTGCCGTATCCGGGTCACATCTGAGCTATTTTTGGATGAACCTCAGGAGATGATTTGTGTCTATCGACTGATCTTACCTGAAAAGGCAAAGGATTATTTGTATGCAATGTTATGATGCATGATGCAATGTATGTGACATCAATATTTATGAATGTGATGGATGCGCATGTAAACTGATGAGCTAATCTTGCCAAGGATACATGATTCCGAGATGGCTGAAGATAAAAGCATCTTGACTGCTGTCGGGGAAAATAAATCCTTGGTTGTCGCTGGGGAAGAGAATTCCTGATGACCTCTACTGGGGAGTCCCAAACTAGTAGACTCATGCCGGGGAGACCAGATTGAGAGTCTTTGGTTTGATGGGAGGTAACCCTGGAGACTTCACTGGGGAACTCAAAAATTGCTTCCTCAAAACTCTGTGGGGAGAAGGTTTGAAAGTCTGACTCCGCTGGGGATTGAAGGAACTCCGCTGGGGATAGGGAGAATTTTGGCGAGCGCGATCTTCCGGGGTGGTTAGCTTTGAGAAGAATCTGAACAAGCGATAGGTTAACATCCGTTGACTTGGAGAACCCGTGAACTATTTTCAGAAATCTTGAAGTTGAATCAGCAATAGAACAACATCCGTTGTTGGGAAGCGTCCGTAAACTAAATTCAAAGGTTGCATCTGAACAAGTAGATAGATTAACATCCGTTGTTGGGATGAATCCATGAACTGTTTTCAGAAGTCTTGATAAGAATCTGAACAAGTCGGTAGATTGGCGTCCGTTGTTGGGAAGAATCCGTAAACTTGTTTCAGAAGTCTTGATAGGGAACCGGTGTAGGGTTTCCTGATGATGAGCTTGTGTAAAACTGCATCGGGTTTTGAACACTTTTGACATTCGAATGCCCCAAGTGGTGATGTAGATAAATTCCTGGCTTATTACAGGTGTTGGTCTACAATCGGTCGTTCACAGATGTTTCCTGGGTTGTTGCAGGTGTTGATCTGGAATTCTTCAGACATGCCCTGGCTGGATACAGGAGTCGAATCTGGAAAGGTGATAGTTGATAGATATGCCCTGGCAGGATACAGGAGTCGAATCTTTAAACTCTTCAGACATGCCCTGGCTAGATACAGGAGTCGAGTCTGGAAACGTGGTCAACAGATATGCCCTGGCCGGATACAGGAATCGAATCTGGAAATAGTCGTCAACAGATATGCCCTGGCTGGATACAGGAATCGAATCTGGAAATAGTCGTCAACAGATATGCCCTGGCTGGATACAGGAATCGAATCTTCGAACTCTTCAGACGTGCCCTGGCTAGATACAGGAGTCGAGTCTGGAAATGTAGTCAACAGATATGCCCTGGCTGGATACAGGAGTCGAATCTGGAAATGTTGTAGTTGATTTGTTGAACACTTTTGACATTCGAATGCCCCAAGTGGTTGTGAAGGAGTCTTGAATCAGATTACTCTGCATATTGAGAGATTTCTTGAAATCTTGACTGGACTGCCCCAGGTTAACTGTACTTTGAAAGATCTGTTGGACCTTGACTGGACTGCCCCAGGTTAACTGAATTGTGACATGTCATGCCCCTTGTTGATAGGAGATTTGACGGAAGTGTTATCCTCTTGAAGTGATTTAGACTTACTGAGAGAGTTTTCGTTCCTCCGAACATTCGCTGTATGAACTTCTTCGCTGTCAAACAAAAGGGTCAAATGCAGACAGTGATATTCGAATAATGCAAAGTTTATGTTTGTCTCGAAGTTTTGGAAAATGCGTTTTTTAGCAGAAAACTTTTTATAAGACAAGTTAACACAGGATTTAGAGCAAAGCCCTACAGGAGTCAGGATACCTTTTGTAACAGTATGCTTTCGAACTACTCATGCTTCAATTAGGACTTTTGAAGGGTTGTAACGTGGCCTGGTTCATGGTTTAAGAAACAAAGGATAAAAGGCTCAAAGTATATTTGTACCCACCCGCTCTTCGTGATGTCCTTCAACCTAAGCTCAGTTAACTGTGCGTCGCACTCTGTTTTGAGTTTGGAACGGCTCTTGGGCGATGGTTCACCAGTTGAATTTTGGGGAGACAGTCATCTTCTCCTTTTTCTTTTTCAACACTTTTCATGTTGTTGAGGGTTTTGTAATGACCTCACTATTTTGATTTTGATTTGTTATCCCTAACTTTTGCCTGACTGTTACCGTTTTCGGGATTACTGTCAGCGGGATGCCCCAACTTTCTTAAGCCTCCTTCATAGGTTTTGGCTTGATGGGCTTTTCTCTTTTGAGAGATTGACTGTCTATGTGATAGGGAACCACCCTTGTCTTTTGATTCCGAAGGAATGCTTTCTTTTTCGACGTCGTTCGTTGTATTACGAACTGAGAGTCTGCGACTTCAATGCGCATTTTCTTTTGAATTAACTGAGATACTACCCTGCCCCGGGTTTATATCAAAGGTTTCGATTGTTTAGAACGGGAAACTCCTACTTCTTTGGCTCGAAGGGGTTGACTAGGGATTAACTTCCTTATAACTCCAGTGTTTGGGAATAGAAAGAAATGCCTGTACATCATCAGCAAGGTTTGTTCAAAAGCATACTGTATAAGATCACGGTATTGTTTCGTCATCCTCCCTCTAAAGGCTTGCAGCTTTTTATCAAGAGTCGAATATCATAAAGAAAAGCATAAGAGTAGTGAAACGAATGGATGAATTCAAGACAAACATATGCAATGCATTAATGAAAACAGGGTTTAACATCAACAGATAATTGTTTGACAGCAAAAGAAATTACAACTTTGAAAAATTCAAAAAGAAGCAAAAGTCTTTCAAGTTCGAGCCTCGTCACTTCAAGCGGAGAACCCTTTAACGGAAGATCTTCATCTCGCCGTCTGGCATGAATTCCAGCACCCCAATGTCAATCAGATCTTGAATCTTGTTCTTCAAGGCCCAACAGTCGTTGGTACTGTGCCCCGGGCTGCAGGAGTGGTAAACACAGAATTCGTCGGGATTAAAGCGAGGAGAGGAGATATTGAGCTTCTGAGGAGGGTCCTTTACGGTGAGCAAATTGACCTCCAACAGGCGCTTCAGTATGAAGAATGATGGTATTTCAGTCTCCGTGAACTGTCTTCCCGACATTTCTTGCTTACGCCGATTGCCACGTTGACGCTGGCGAGGTTGGTGATGGGTTTGTGACCCTGAAGCTAGCAGAGGAGCTTTCCCCTTGTCTTCTTGAGTTGAGGGAGGCTGAGCGGTGACTTGCTCTTCGACCTCAGATGCTTGCCCCAGTTGGCTGTTTGGAAGCAGTTGGCGGACAAGAACTCTGAGTTCCTCTTGTCTTTGAGATAGGTCTTGGATGAGAGCCATCTGGCCCACCAACTGTCCCATCATTTGAGTCCTCAGTGTTGTCAGATCAAACTGCAGCTCCGCAATCTGATCACTTCTGGCATTGTTGGAACTCCCCAAGCCTTTGGTGAGGAGAGCTTTCATCTCTTCTTGCCCCAGAGACAAGTTCAGGAACATCTCTTGCAGCTGAGCAGTCTGGTCTTGGATGTCTTTGACAGACCGTTCTAGAGCCATCTCTTGCTGAAATAAACAGCAGGAGAGTAAGGAAACCTGAAAAATGAAAGATTGTCAAAATGAAATGCATGATATGTGGATGCATGCTTTCAAGGATCCCTTGGGGTAAACACAAGAGAAATGTTAGAGGTTGAACTCTGCTCTTGGATTGGAGATCTCTGCATCGGTGGGCGTCCTTCCACGAGAATCGAGCTCACCATGTCGAGTGGGTCATAGCCACCGATTCAAGTTGTTGTTCTCGATCTTTGTTTGGAGAGCTTTGTGTTGGTGGATGTCTTTCCACGAGAATCAAGCTCACCATGTCGAGTGGGTCATAGCCACTGATTCAAGTTGTTGTACTTGAACTTTGACTGGATTGGTTAGAGGAGAGACCTCTTGCCCTTTGATAGATGTCTGGTTCAACGTAACCCTGCATCAAAAGAACCCTCGAGATCCTTGAAATGGTTATTGAAAATGCTAAGATGTTATGGTATGATGTCATGATGTTATGTACATGTATGCACAAACAAGTAAGTGTATATACAGGCAGACAATATTCACACAAAGCACACAAGGCCTTAGGTTTAGGCTTGCATGAGGTCTGGGTATTACCCTCTTTCAGTTTGTTGGTTAAAACCTGTCCTACCAAAAGTAACCGGGTTCTAGAGGTCCCAATATCACTGGATTGCTTTCATTGTTCATCGTTTCGATTTAGCCACTGAACTGGCGACCGAAATATTCCAGGAAAGCAAACCTCAATTGAGTGTAGTATCGAGTATCAACCGACTTCGGAGTACACCAAAGTAGTCATCTCACTACCCTAAAGAGGCTAAGATGGTCAATTAAGGTTCTAAGGTCAGTTGATGCTTCACGACACCACGCGGCGGCCCCGTACTATCCTTGACTGAACTCAAGGGTTACCGGTACACACCAAAGTGCCACATCAACGTAGCAGACTGCTTCAACCATGTCGGTATACCCCGCACAGTTCCCTCACAGCCTTGTTGCTACCTAAAAAAGGTTTCCCCAGATTCGGGTTAGGATCTATAAAACTCCGATACAAAGCCCATAAATGTAAAGCAAACAAAGCAATCAATTGAAAGTAAAGGTGATCTAAACCCTAAGGTAACCCCACTTTAAAATATCCCCAGCAGAGTCGCCAGTTCTGTGATACGGTGGGAGAACTGACTTGTGTTTTGCGTTCGCATTCGCACTTGTGCGGTTGAGCAAGAGTCGCCACCGACTTTTTACTTTATCCTAAAGGAAAGGTTAAAAAAAGCACAGCAAAAACCTTTCGAGATGTTTTCTTGGGTTCGGGGGGTAGATTATGAAAAGGGAAGGTGTTAGCACCCTTTTCATCCATGGTTATCCATGGGCTCTTAGTTACTTGGTTTTTAGATCACTTGCCTTGTTTTTCGATTGCTTTGAAAAATGGTGTGTGTGTGGGTGCTTTTTGAAAATGTTTTGGAAAAAGATGCCTTGTCTTAGGCAACTAATGTATTTGACTCGTGTTTGAGTGTTTTACAAAAGTGTGGATCTTTTCGAAAAGATGTTTCAAATGTTTTTGAGAGTTTGTTTGAAAGTGTTGTGGATTGTGGTTTTTGAAAAGAAGGCAAGTGTTTTTTGCAAGTTTGATCTCAAGTAACTAAGAGTTTTGTCTACCCTATTGTACTCAAAGGTTTTTGTCATGTTTTAACCTCTTTTAACAATTTTGTTCCACCATTGAAATTGGTGGACAATCTTGCGTTTAGGAAGTTTATTCGGGACAGGCGCGGGTCATCGTATGGACCATGAATGCAATGATGCCAAGTGTCTTTGGCAATTTGTTTTGAAGGGACTATGATCATTCCGTTTAGGCAACACTTTGAGACTTATGATCATTTGCTTTTGTTTTGCCAAAGATACTCGACGTGCAAGCATGGCCCATTTTGGAAGGCAACATGTGGGATTACCCTAGGGGGTGCAAGTGTGATTGTGTATTGATTACATGTATTTGTCTTGTATTAGGTTATCTAGCGTTTGATTTTATGTACATGCAAACCCTAGGTCTAACCATGGCATAATTGAAAAGCTGTAAATTGCGGAATGTAAATCTACGCTATTACAAAATAGTATCAGGGAGTGGGGGTATAAATGTACAAGGGGATGAGACTTATAGTATCCAATAATTTACAACCAAATCGAATATCACAATCAAAATATAAATATCGAATGTATAAATATAAGATAAGAAGTGTGTAGGGCAATATATTGTGTTTGTGTAAGTGTACAAGTGTATATGTATGTGAATTGTGTATGTGTAATTATGTACAGGTGCGAAGTGTGAAGTTGAATCGTATTAGGGTTTGACTTAGATATATGTTTTAATCTGTATTTTTGATTTATATGTTGAATTATGTACAAAAGAAAAATGAAGTGTTTTGATTAGAATGTTAAGTTTTAATTAAAAAAAGTATTTTAGTCAAAATGTTTGTGAATTTCAATATTAAAAGATGTATTGAATTATTATGTACAAAAATGTATATTAACTAAAAAAAAGAGTTTACTTTTAATTATGTATGAAAAATGTATAATATGTACAAATATGTATTTTGACTAAGAAAGTATTTTCAATTTAATTATGAAAAAATTTATTATTTTTATGTACAAATGTATTTTAATTAAAAAAGGGTATTTTCAATTTAATTAGGTATAAAAAGTATTTTGTTATAATTCAAATTAGGTGCTTAAAATAAAAGGTTTTCACATATTTAGCAATGATGTGATTTTTGTAATAAAAGAAGTGTTTGTATGATTTTTTGATAAAATAAATAAGATGAGTTTTTATAATGTATAAAGAATAGAATTAAAATATATTAGCAATTTGGTCAAATAAGAAAAGGAATGTTTAATGGGCTTAGGAAGGCAGAAACGGGTCAAGCCCATATTGATCCAAAAGCAAAATTTAGGGTTTCACGTTGTTTGTTCAATTGGGAACGAAGTCTAGGGTTCGTGTGGAAACGGCGCCATGTTCACTGAGTTCTGCTCATCTTCGTCTTCTACACGAGCTTCTGAGCTACGCCTCTCTGCCTGAGCCACTCCGCTACCGCCTCTCCTCCTCTCACACGGACTAGACAGTCCTCAAATGACGGTTAGTGCATCGTTTCGAAATGGTTTAGGCGTTTTGTTTTTTATTCTTGCATATCATGATTTATGTACTTTGTTCTTCGTATTGGTTGTGTTTGTTTTAACAAGATGATGAGAAGAAAGATGAGGAAGGAAATATACTACCTTTGATGTGGAGGAGAGGACGAGGAAGCGCTTGAGGAGGCTCAGTGGCGATTTGGTGACGAGGCTACGCTTTTGATGCTTTCTGGTACTTTCGTTCTTTTACCTTTTGCTTAGGTTTTGATGATGATATGTACTGAGAAACCTTTAATTCCTCACTTCTTTATCCCTTCTTCTGTGCCACTATGTGTTGATTGTCTTTGAGCATGCGTATGTCTGAGTATTTGCTTGAGATTTTCTTATCTTGAACGTTTTTCTTGAACAGCTGTTGCCTATAGAAATATTGTTTTCTTCTATGTCCCTGAGTTGCTTCTTTCTTTCTTCTTCTTGAGAGGCTATACGCTTGCTTGTGTGCTTGATGCTATGTGACTTGATTTGGTTCCCCCCATGATGAACTTACAGTTCTGAGGGGCTCGTATTTGTTGCCTATATGCTTGAGTATGTTGTTGGATATGCCTTTCTGTTTGGCCTATGATGAAGTCCCCCTTCTGAGGCCTAAGGTGGGTTTGGGAGATTTGGATCTGTTTGAGAGATTATGCATTTGATAAATTGTGAGGCCTGCTTGGGTTAGGCCTATGATGAACATTTTACTGAGGCCTAGAGGGTTGGTGTTGGTCCAGGAAGGTTCATACTTCAGGTTTGATGCTATGCCTTGGTAATGGTTCACTGATGCAACTTTTTATGGTGAGGCTTTTTGATATCTTTTCTATTGAACTGTGTGTTTGGTGATTTATTGACAGGCATGGTAAGGTTTTGATTTTGTTTATCAGGTTTGTGTGTTTAGCATGAAGGTTGAGGCAGGATGTTCTGAGCTTATATGACAGGGTATTCTGAGTTTTGGTTATCAGTTTTTGTGGGTGTTTGAAGGTTTGGGACAGTTTGAGGGTTATGACATTGGTTAGATAGAGTTTTTTTGCAACTACTGAGTTGTATATATCTCTTCTCCCTTCACCTTACTTTTGAACTGAGTTTTTATATTTCTTCTCTTCTATCTATTCTACTGTCTGCTGTGAACTGTCTTTATTTTTTGCCTCTGGATCTTGACATTGATGCAGAGTTTTTGAAGTTTGTGGACAGTAGGCAGGTTGTATGCTTGCTTGGCTGTTCAGGTTTGATAGATTTTTTGTTATCTCTTGCTTGACAGGCTTGTAGAGGTTGGTTTGGATATGATAGGATGTTGGTATTTCAAAATTTTTACTCTCTTCTGCCTGCTTCTTTTTACTGTCCGCTGAACTGTCTTTTGATTATAGATTTGTATATCTTTCTTTCTTCTCTCCTTCCTACTGTCTATGCCTAACCCTGCCTATGCTTTATCTCTCTTTTTTCTCTCTTAAAGTACAGTCTAAGAATTTTATAATGTTTATTCTTGTACTTTTCTGAAGGGGCTAACTATGGGAAATGATGAATTAAGATGTTTAGCTTGCATAATACATCTTGCATCTCCTTTATCTCTCTTTTGACAGTTTGGATAGATTTTCTGCTTTGACAGTACATTCCCTTTTTGCTTTTCTTTGATATCTTTGGCATTGGACTTTCAGTTTAGTTTTGAATGGGAAGTTTTGCAATTTAGTTTGAATTGGAAGCTGAGGTTCTATGCAGTCTTGAATTTGTAACTTATGCATTTTTTGACATTTGCATTTCATGAAATAAAAATAATCTTCCCTCTCTGTGAACTGGGAGAAATCCCGTGATTTGCAGAGAGGGTCAACTGATCCCAGTCAGTGGCCCCTAATGATGAGCAACTTTTTATCTGTCTTTTTTTAAATGCCTTCTGACTTTTCTTGTTTCTTTTTGCAGATGAAAAACGGAATACCGGAGCGGAATGAAGAACGAAGAATATTAGAAAATAGGATAGTTTTTTCATTCTATGTAATATTTTAAATTAAATGTAAATTATTGTCTGTAATAAACAACAATTTGTACAAATAATTCAAATATCAATAAAAGTTTAAATTATCCAATTAATTCTAATTTCTTTATTGTTTATTTATTTATTTAAAATTCTTAGAATTAAACAATTGAAAAATAAATTCAATCATTTAATTTCAGAATAATAAATAACTTAAATAAAACAACATTGATCAATTAAACCCGTCTTATTCAACATCCAAAGCAAAGCAGCAATTAACTCAAATGGACTGATCAAACGCAAAAGCACTGTGAATTCAAAACTGCATCTTGCATCTGACTGGCCCAATCAAAACGTACTGAATTCAAAACCACTGTCTCTTTTGCTGATTAAACCAAAATAACGCGAATTTTAATCCGAATCTTGAAATAAACCGCAAAGTGTTGTGGAATTCAAATTCTTCTGAGAACATGCCCATAAAACCCTAATTCCCGATTAAATGCCAAATCACGCTTGCTTGATCAAAATTGAACCAAAAAATCAACCAAACCCTAAGCCCACTGTATGAAACAATTCAGAGCTCTGAAAATCAGTAAAAACCCTAATTCTGCTTGACTGTCAAGAAAAGTCCGTTTGTCCGATTCTTGAGCCAGTTTGAAAAGTCAGGAAATGTTTGAAGCTGAGATTTCTTGGGGAAAAATGCGAGGGCAAATTTTGGGGTACAACACCAACCATCTGCTAAGTCGGTGCCGACAAATAGAGTTGACACCGAGAAATTCCCTATAATTTAATAAATATGGTTATATAATTAATAAACATGGTTATATAATTAATAAACATGGTTTTATAATTTATAAAGATGGTATATAATTACCTCGGGATTATTTTGTCCAAAGTTACCATTGATACTACCTTTGTCACTAGTATCTTTAAAGCCTGTAGCTTGATCGATTTCCTTTTCCTTTCTCCGCTCATATACTTCTTGTTGTAACTTTTCCAACTTCTCTTGAAGTTATTTATTGCTTGGAGCTTTTGTCTTTGATTTTTTTTCAAGGATGTTGGAGTGATCCCAAATCCCATACCCTTCACCCGACCAGAATACTCACGAATATCTAATGCTCGTGAGAGTATTCTCCTGCAATCATTATCTTCATCTGGAGGTATAGACTGGGAAAGACTCTCTTGAAATTCATATAAATATTATAATTAAAGAATGATATGTTAATACAAGAATGATGTAATTAAATAAATAAAAGTATGATGTAATTAAATAAATAATGTTATACTTACACATCTCTCGAAAATTTGTTGAACTTTTTCTTCAACAGCTCCATCCTTACACACACGGGCTTCCTTCCATAAAATGTGTTCCAGAAGAGATGTTTCAGAACTATTCTCTTTTGTTAGCTACACATTAAGCCAAAAAACATGATCAAATATAAGCGTGTATATATTATAGATACTTTACAATTTATAGATACTTACAATAGATTGTTGTAAGTGTGCATATCCCATACGGCCTTTTCTGTATGGATATGCTGGACTTGATGCTCGTTGTCGATTTACGACACTTAAAATCTCAAATTTTTGGGTATTTCTTTTCGATTTAAAAGTTTCCCATTCTTCAATTGTAATCAAATCAGCATATTTCTTTGGAAGCTCTGCATCAACAAAAATTTTATCCGCATCCCTTAGAAACTTGTTTGACAAGAAAGCTCTAAACCCTCTATCTAGTTTCCTGGCCAATTTAAGAATATAATCTCTCCTCGTATCCTCAATGATGAACGACCTCTACGAAAATCATACACAAAGTGTGTTAGTATAAGTAATTTAGAGACATAATCGTCATTAAAAACAATTAACATCACATATGGTACCTGTATCTCACTCCATATTTTATCTTTAGCATCGTCCAACACTCTTGCTCTCCAATCTTCACATATGATTGGAATTTCTCTTCTTACCACTGAACCGAGGTAACTAGTCAATGTTGAACCGTTAGACTCAATGAGTTGGCCTTCTTGGATCCAATGCACATCATACTTTATTCCTTGGTCTCCATCCCAAATTATTCTCTTCATTATTGTTATTCCTCTTCTATATTCCATTTCCGTTTTACTAACGGCCTTATCTCCATCATGCACAGAATCATCACGTGGGTGATCGTCGTTAGTAGCCATCTAACCTGTAATAAACATAAACATAAACCCAATATAAAATTCCATAGTCATTTAAACATATATAAAATGACAATGCCAAAAATTAACATAAACATAAACTTAAACGTAAACACAAACATAAACATAAACATTTTAATATCCTACCTCTTTCACTAACATCTCTTTCTTTTCTTGGTTGGAACATGAATTACTTGTTTCTTAACAATGCGGACGGATGGATTTATCCAAATTCCCTCATTATGATCATTTCTGATATATGATTCATCCGCTATAATATTCTAATCTTGATCATTTAGAATATACGACTCATTTCGTCTAATACATGACTCATTCACATCAGCAATACCACCTTGGTCTACACCGTTATCATCAACCACTTTGTTAGAAAAAAGCACTATAGACCATTTTGTACTCGCCGGGTTAGTGACATAGAACACTTGTTTAGCTTGAGAGGCTAGAATAAAAGGCTCTTCTTTGTACCCCTCTCTATTGAGATCCACTTGCAAAAATCCTGACATATCCATTTGTATGCCACCACTACTTACCCACTTGCAACCAAAGATAGGAATCTAAAACTTCTCGTAATCAAACACCCAAATATGCTCGATAACTCCAAAATATGATAGATTTGCATATTTGGGGTTTAGGTCCTTCATACTAGAAATGTGCATTGCTTCAGCAAACACGGTGACACCACTATTTTGCATAGTACTTTTATCATCTTGTTCTTTGGTATAAAATATGTATCCATTAATTGCGTATGTGCTATAAGAAAACACATGCAAACTTGGACCATATGCCAAACATCTAAACCTTTCTGTTATTGAAGCGGGATCTGAATGAAGCTTTAAAAAAATATGATCCTTAAACCATGGCATAAAACTTTGATTATGCTCCCGTACTATCCAATTTTCATTTCTATTATGATTTAACCCTCGAAGTATATCCTTGTGCATTTCAACATATGGCTCAACCTCACTGTCATTGTGCAGAACATACAGATGCACTTGATCCCGTTCATCTTTTGATACTGTCACAATTTTATTTCCAATTAATCTTTTACCTTCCTTTTTTTCAAAAATATGACTTTTGAGGAGTCCAATGGATTGAACTTTGGACAAATATTCAGTACAAAACTCAACCTCTTCTTCAACAATGTATCGCTCAATAATACAACCCTCTGGGCGACTTTGGTTTTTCACGTACCCTTTTAATACTTTCATATAACATTCAGCAGGGTACATCCATCTCATATAAGCTGGGCCGCACAACTGTGTCTCTTTCACAAGATGAACAACTAGATGTACCATTATGTCAAAAAATGAGGAAGGAAAATACATTTCAAGCTCACACAAAGTAATAACAATTTCTTTTTGTAATGTTGGTAAGATCTCAGGATCAATCACCTTACTACAAATTGACCTAAAGAAAAAACACAACTTAGTTATCACACTCCTTACTTTATCTGGAAAAATAAAACGTATACCTATTGGTAGAAAATGCTCCATTATAACATGGCAATCATGTGTCTTTAAACTCTTTAACTTGAGGTCTTTCATAGACACACGTCTTCTAATATCTGAAGAGTATCCTTCTGGAACTTTAACTTCACTTAGAAACTTACACGATATCTTTATCTCCTTTCTAGATAGAGTAAAAGCAGCAGGTGGTAGATATGTTCGACTTCCTTTCTTCATGGGTCCTAGTTCAGTTCGTATTCCCATATTTAACATGCCCCCTTGCTTTAAGGCCATCCTTAAAATTTTATTTAATATTGAGTAACGTACCAATAACACTTTCAAATCCAATTTTTTCAATATGCATAACATCAAGAAAATGTCTCACATACAGAGACTTCCAATATGGCAATTCAAAAAAAATCGATCTCTTCTTCCATCCACATTTGACAACCGTATGCGCAAAAGGCTTGCCAAACTGAGTACACACATCTTTCACCTTTTCAAAAATTTGGTCACCTGACAATGTAGGTGGAGCTTTACGTGTTTGGTGTCTCCATTGAATGCTTTTCTCCAAGCACGGTAGTGATGTTTAGAATGTAAGAATCTACTATGACCGAGAAACACATTCTTCTGACAAAGTTCCAAACGCGTCGTATCGGTTCCATCTTCACAAACAGGACATGCACGTTGACCTTTAATGTTATACCCAGATAGATTCCCAGATACTGGAAAATCATTAACTGTGTGAAACAACATCACCCTCAAATTGAAACTTTATTTCCTATATCCATCATAAACCTCCACCCCATTCTCCCACAAAATATTTAAATCTTCGATCAAAGGTGTCAAGTATACGTCTATGTCATTCCTTGGTTGTTTAGGCCCAGATATTAACATAGATAACATCATGTACTTACGCTTCATACATAGCCATGGAAGTAGGTTATAAATCATAAGAATCATAGGCCATGTGGTATATGAGATACTTTGAAGACCATGCGGGTTCATTCCATCAGTATATAAAGCCAACCGAAGGTTTCTTGCTTCTTTTCCAAAATCAGGATAATCATTATCAATTTTCGACCATTGTGGTGAATCTTCCGGATGTCGATACTTTCCATCAATAATTCTTTCATCTGCATGCCAAGTAAGGTGTCTTGCATCGGTTTCACTATGAAACATTCGCATAAATCTCGGAATTATAGGAAAATACCATAAGACTTTTGCTAGATACAATTTTTTCTTATATCGAGACAAACCGCATTTAGGGCACTCATTTAATGATGCATATTCGTTTCGAAACAAAACGCAATTGTTTGGACAAGCATGTATCTTATCATAGCTCATGCCAATAGAGCACAACATTTTTTTGGCCTCATAGGTTCGATTAGGAAGAACATTATCCTCCGGAAGCATATCTTTCATAAGGGCTAATAACTCTGTAAAACTTTTATCTGACCATCCATTGCCCGCCTTTGAGTTATACAACTTTAATACTGCAGACAGTCTTGTGAATTTAGTACACCCTTTATACAACGGTTTCTCTGCATCGCTTATCAGTCTCTCAAACATTTTGGGACAATACTGAAGATCTTCTTCAAGTGCATCTGCAATCTCTTCGACTTGATCAAAATAGTATGTATTTGTGTCCTTGTCGTCTGAAGCATATGCCGTACTACTTTTCTCCCCCAATTCAACGTTTTCGTTACTTTTTTCACCGTGAAATATCCAACACGTATAACTTCTATCAATTCCACGCATTAGTAAATGCGATTTCAATCCATCTGCGTTAACTCGACCCACATAATAACAACCCAAGCAAGGACACTACATTCGACTGCGGTCTTTGGCGTGTTCAACAACAAATTTAACGAATTCCAATACCCCATTCTCATACTCTTTTGACAATCAATCGACAAACATCCATTTTTTATCCATTTTTTTCTACTTATTCAAGTAAACAAAAACACTATAAACGGATTATTCTCTTTTTGTTTGAATTAAACGAATTATTTCTAGAAATTTATTTCTAGAGTTAATAACATGGAATAAAAATAAAATATATCTATATAAAAATAATTGTGTTTTTTAATTGATCGATACAGATAGAATTTGAACTTGACTTACCAAAGAAAGAAAAGGGGCTATTGGTGTCGACGGCGGATGATGCGGCTTTGATGTTCTTCGAATCGGTGATGGTCTTCGACTAACTACACCAATGCAAAAAGATCATAAAAAACAAGTTTTATATATATATATATATATATATATATATATATATATATATATATATATATATATATATATATATATATATATATATATATATATATATATATATATATATATATATATATATATATATATATATATATATATATATATATATATATATAGGTTCAAAATACTAGTAACAAAATACTAGTTCATGGAAAATATAAACATGATAAACAATTCAGAAACCAATTAAAATAATAAAAAAAACCATATATATATCATCTTTTTTATTCCAAAAATAGAACCAAAAGAAAATGCAATAATTCTAAATGCTAAAAGTGTTACTGTTATATATCAAGCCCTACCGAGAATCTAAAAATTAAAATACATACATATAACCCAGTTAGACATCAATAGGAGGATAATGTCTTAGATCTTAGCATAATACATTATCAAGGAGGATAACTCAGTTTGGACATCAATGGAGATAAAGACATTTACAATAAAGAACATACCTTGAGAACCGGTCGGTGTGGGTGGAGGAAAACCGAGCGAGACGGTGGAGGACGGAGGGGGGTTGGTACGACGGTGAAGGATTTGCGACGGAGGAGGAAATGGGTTACGCTTATTGTTGAAGGAGGGAAAGAGTTTTGCTTCTGTATTCGTGAATCTGTGAATACACATATTCTATTTTTTTTTTAATTTTCACTTATAAGGGTTTAGACAGCGCTTTCTAAAAGCGCTGACTATTATGGACCTATAGCAGCGCTTTTGAAAAGCGCTGGCTAATAGTGTCCTTTAGCAGCGCTTTTATAATTTTTTTTTTAATTTTTCATGACTTTAGACAACGCTTTCTTAAAGCGCTGTCTAAAGTGGACCTTTACCAGCGCTTATGATAAAGCGCTTTCTAAAGCAATCCTTTAGCAGCACTTTTTAAAAGCGTTGTCTAAGGTCATATGTTTAGCAACGCTTTTACTAATTATTTTATATAGTTTCTGTGTTTTTTTTTAATTCACTTATAGCAGCGTTTTTGTACAAAAGCGCTGTCTAATGTACGCTGTTAAAAATCACTTTTGCCGTAGTGAATGAATTCAATCTGGATAAATGAGAGTGAGAACGTGTAATGTAAATTCAGTCGGAATCCGTGCAATAACACATATTTCTTATTAGTACTTAAGATATGTCATTTGCAGAGAATGAACGCAAATTCTAGACATGGAAACCTATAGACAGAAAGAGATATTTAAAGTTTTGAATCTTAACTGTTAAGTGATCTTTTGTTGTAATCTAAGGGTTGAGAAACACATTTCAATATCTAGAGATTGACTGATTTATGTATTGAGAAGTTGAAGAGATTAAATCTCAAATTGATAAAAATTAGAAAGTGTTCTTATTAACCTATTGAGATAGTTCTTGTAACTCATTTATAATTTTTATTGTTGTAACTCATTTATAATTTTTATTGAGACTCTTGATTAGTAGTTGATTAAATTGTAGTTTTTTTTCTCAATATAGATCAATTTAGATCCAACTAGATAAATTTATATGTATGTTGATTCTATTTTTCTCACTGAATTTGCATATATATGAAATTAATAGGATAATATTGTTTACGTTGTTTAATTTGATTATTATTATTGATCTCTGAAATATAGATATTTCTAAAATGATGAAATATCGGTATTGGATACACACTTGTATCGGGTATACGTATCTTACTCGTGATATTTCTTTTTTTATTATTATTCGAATTTGAGTGAAATTTGTGATTTTCTCAACTATCAATATATTAAATTTAAGTATTTTAATATATCTGTTATTGTATCTTAAAATGTTTTTTGATTTTTTAAAACTTTTATGATAATATATTATTATGAACCTAATAATTTAATTATTTATTCATAAATTTTATAGAAAACTCTTATTTTTATTAACGTATACGTGTATCTTGATTTTTTTTAAATGTTCGTATCATGTATTTGTATCAATACTCGCATCGGATAGCATACCCATATCTATGCATCATAGTTGTGCATCATAGTTGTGCATGGTCTCACACATTATATTTGAATATCTTTGAATTCTTCATTATATGATAATACAGAATTATGGAGTTATAAATTCATCGATCTTAATGCACTATTATATAATACTCCTTAAATACATATCCTTGTTGGACATTATTAAGAGAGTTGAGCACCCTTGTGCTCTTAATTAATCTATTTTGCTTATAAGAAATTGGTTTTGACTTTTGCAAAATCTACAATACTTGTAGAATGTAAATTATACTTTATGAGAATACGCAATTAATATTGAAATATCCCTACGTTAATTGGACTAAGAAAGTGATTGGTTTCATAGGATTCTTTATGTATGAGAGAAGATATTTACTAGTATTAATGTACTAGTTACTCTGGGAGAACATCCAAATAATTTGGAGATTGACTTGTAAGAATTTATACTACATGTAATTAAAGAGGATTTTGTGTTTTTTTATTTACTAGTATTAATGCAACTTAAGATGGTTTTGTCTGGCTATCTTGATGACTTTACTTAAGAAATACTAAGGATTAAGGTTGAAAAATTATGACTGGATGCTATGATAATGTGAAAGTTTATTGCCAATAAGTCCTTAGTAAAAGAACAAATTATTCCCAACCTTGTTTTTTGTCCCACAACTATTTTTAACACAAAGCAAAACCATAATAACAACTAGTGAGATACTAACATGTGAATCACTCATCTCAACCCAAAACCAAACCACAAATCAATGTTCAAAGATATCCATGTCGAAAATCAAGATAATTATAGGCATTAGGAAGTGTAGAAGCAATATTAATCCCTACGCCTTGTTTGTTCTCAAAGTTATTGTAACGGCCAAATCCATTAGCACCAATATTTGGTGGAAACATATTGGATTGTTCCATCATACATTTGCTAGCAATTTTTCCAATATTCTTCTTTAGGTCATCAATTGAAACCTTTAATTGGACCAATTCATTCAAGCCAAGTTCCTCAATAGGGTTTTCCCACCAGTTTTGCATCTGTCTAGCTTTCCTCACATGATCTATCTCCTCTCCTTGCTTCTTCTCGATCGTGAGATGGTTTAGAAGTTGAGTTAGTTGCGCGTTGAGATCGCGAACGTTAGCATTTCTATGAGCCTCAACAAGTTGGAGAGCGCTAGATTCTTGTGGAAGGTTTCGACTCAGATAACGATCAACAATGGACTCAACTTCAGGATGACCGAATGAGAATGCTTTATCAGCGGGAGAAAAAACCACAATTGCAATCTCCACACCGCATAGAGTGCAAAGCTCGCTAGCCTTTTTGAAGAGACCTGAACGGCGCTTAGAAAATGTAACTTGTAAATGACTTTTTTTAGGTATTTTTTCAATAGGGATTTTTTGACGACCCAAACTAGACTTTTTCTTTAACATGGTGGAAAGAAATGGTAACGAGAAGAAGAAGAGAAAGAAGAAAGATTACTTCTACTTTGGTCGTTCCATGAGTGGAAATTAACATGAGTATATATATTACTAAATCTTTGATTTAAATCCAACTCAATTAATTTTCCTTTTTATATATTTTATTACTTTTTATTATTTGTCCAAAACTAGGAAGTTATATAATCTTTTATCTTAATACCCTATTTAAATATGAAACGGAATTAGTTGTCACTGTAAAAAAAAATTAGCATTATAATAAATGATTTTTACTCCTACTACATTATAACACAATGATTTCTTCTTGTAGAAAATAATTAGTATCAATAAATGAGTTTTACCATTTAAGCCTTTTCATGACTAGATACAAGCATTTCATAATTCTTTTTTTTAAGGGTACAGCATTGGATAAATTTTTAATTATGCTGGCTTTATAAAGTATATTTTCAATATCAATATATTTCCTAAATTCAATTTTTTGAGATAAGATATTTTCATAGAAGATAATTTTCAATCAAAACAATTTATAAAAAGTGATGTGCTTGCATCTCATATTTGTTAAAATGTTTGATTTCTTTACGAAAATGATATTCTTTTCCTTTGAAGGTTGTAATAATTGGTCAACAAAATATTTTCTATTGATTCAAAACAATTTTTAAAATGTGACTTGACGGGGTCTCTTCTTTTTAAAATATTTGATTTTCTTTACAAAAATGACATTTTTTTCTTTTTACACGGATGTAATAATTGGTCAACAAAATAACTTTTATTGATTTACATGTGGTTAATATTATGGTCGACCGTCTTTCTAACTGGTTGGTTCTTTTTGTAGAATCGAACAAGAGGATATGCAACAATTTTAATAGATGTTTCATATTTTTGAAATTTTTGTATTCAGATCTCAGGTGTCCTAAAAGATGTTGAGACACATTTCTCTTAACAAACACACAATGGCAAGATAAACGATAAACAAAGTGCGGAAAAGAAAAGAACACGCAAGATTGTTAACCCAATGCGGTGTACAACAACACTTATTCTGGGGGCTACCAAACAAGGGACGAAATCAACTAGATAGTATCAATTTGAAGCTAAACTCCTCCGTTTACAACTTCTCACTTAATCACTACCCTTGTTTAATTTCTACCTAAGACTCACCTAGATATGAGACCCTTCTCAAATATCTTTCAATCACAGAATATTGACTGAACAATTCTAAACACTTAGAAAATAACAGAAGTCGCACTTCAAAGACACACAATCATTCACTGCTTAAAAACTTTGGAATGACTGACAGAACTTACAACTCAAAACAAAGTCCTACTCTTTTACCAAGACGATAATCAAGAAGCTCACAATTAACACACAAACCCTAATAAAAATACACAGTAAGTTCCACACTTGTACTAGGGCTAAAGCCTTCTATTTTGACCTTCAACGAATTGGATTTGGATTTCACATATGCAGCTGGATATGACAGAGGCGCTGCAGAATTATCTTCTCAAAGATAGGTCATCAATCACTAGTTTCTTAAATTATCTCCATAATTAGAAACTAACAATTCTCCTCGAAATCAGCTTGGATCTTTTTAATCTTCAACATGTGTGCCACATAGAATAGCATAGTATTTACATAATATTTTACACCTGTAACAAACTAAAATATCCAACAGACCAGCTATACAAAATCACGATGTCGAAAGAAACTGCATAGGACATTGCATTTGACATGTTGCTCCAGTTGATAGAACATCTTATTTCAACATTTCTATGCTAAGTTAGTTTTACCAAACATAATAGAAACAAAACATAGAATTAATAATCCCCCTTTGCCTTATTTTGACTAAAAACAACTTAGCATATTTTCCACACATAAGTAGCAAAATAACTCTGGTTTGAGAAGAAACTCAAACACACAAACAATTAGAGGCACAACAATATAAGTTAGTACAACAAATATCATATCAACGGCTAGTGAAAGCTAATCAACACAACACACAAGAGAATACCAAATTCTCAACATGTCAAGACATTATGTCTGACAAATCTTCATAGCAGTTCAGTCCAGAACAGGGACTCCCCCTCAAAACCTGCCAAGTACTAACATATTCTTCCCCTCAATGAATAATGGTTAGATCACACGCAATCCCTCCCCCCTTTTTAGCCATAATGTGACAAAGGTGGGTAGATAACCAACAACGCAATAGCACAAAAGCTAGGTAGATCATGGGCGCTTAACCCTTACAAAATTATAAAGCAATAGAAATTAGTAAACAAAGAAAAACCAAATAGATTTACAAAGGCAATACTCAAGTAACAGCCTCAGCAACAAACTCTTCTCCTTCTTCATTAGCATCAAGACCAACAAATGCAACAGTTTTACCATTAGCAACAACATCATTACTCTTGACAACAGAGTTATCACTTGGAAAGATGTCACAACAAAATCTGGAACATGTGTTCCACCAAACAATCCATAATGCACAGAAAATTTCATTTTCTTAACACTATCCATAACCAATAAAATACTGGAGAGAAAGTGGTAATATTTATTAACCCACACTAATAGCAATAATCGCTATAAGTCCTCATATACACAGATCCCTAGTCTTCTTCTAAAACTTTCAAACTGAACAGTATCTAGAGCTTTAGTAAAAATATCAGCAAGCTAATTTTCAATGCTCACATGCTCAAGAGTTATGACTTTGACTTCAACAAGATCTCTTATGAAATGATGCATGATATCAATGTGCATAGTTCTACTATGCTGAATAGGGTTTTTGGAAATATTAATAGCACTCAGGTTATCACAGAATAATTTCATGACATCTTGTATGACATTGTACTCAGTCAACATCTGCTTCATTCATACCATTTGAGAACAATTATTACATGTTGTTATGTATTCAGCTTTGACAGTAGACAAAGATACACAATTTTGTTTCTTACTAAACCAGGAAATCAAGTTTTTTTCCCAAGAAGAAACGTCCATCAGAAGTACTCTTCCTATCATCAGCACTACCAGCCCAGTCACCATCATAGTATCCCATAAGTACAGAGCTTGTATCATGAGAATAAATTATTCCATAATCACATGTACCATTCACATACTTTATAATTCTTTTGATTTGAGTGATATGACTCATTTTGGGATCCGCTTGATATCTAGCACAAACTCCAACATCAAAATCTATATCTTTCCTACTTGTTGTAAGATACAGAAGACTTTCAATCATGCTTCTATATAAACTTTGATCAACATTAACCCCCTTTTCATCTTTGGATAACTTCAAGTGTGTAGGAGCGAGAATTCTCTTATGGCTGGAATTCTCCAATCCAAATTTCTTCACAATACTCTTTGCATATTTTCTTTGACAAATAAAAATGGAGTCTTCCATCTGCTTGATTTTCAATTCCAAGAAAAATGTTAATTCACCTACCAAACTCATCTTAAATTATGATTGCATCTGTTTGACAAAATGTTGAACCAATTCACCTGACATTCCTACAAAAACAATGTTGTTGTACCCCAAAAATTTTCCTCCCATTATTTAAGAAAAATTATTTCAATAGGTCTCCCCATGCTCCTAGGATTCTCAATTGCTCAAGACTACTCAAGGATTGATCAGACAAACCCTCCTCCTAAGCAGTTGACCTACAACTAAGGTTTTTCTTATCTCAAGGAAAATAGGACTTCTAATGCCTCAAGTGGATTTCATGGTTTCTCATATGTCTCAAAGAATCCTCATGCCAAATTCCAAGCCTTGCAGCACAAGTTTGCTCAGTCAATTATCCAGATAATTGAAAATCAATTGTATTGGGCAAAAAGTCAACTTTGACTAATTTACAGTCAAACTTCAAGATTTTTGGTCATAATCAGCATTTTGAAGTCACATTCATCATTTGATCAAGGGTTGATCATGATTCATCAAGAAAACTCAAGATTCATCAAAAGTCAAAAGTTACTAAATTAGGGTTTTCTTAAGGAGAAGTCAACTGAACTTTGACCAAGCATAACTTTCACATACTTCATCAGAAATTTCTTAACCAAAGCTCATTTTTAAGGAAATTCAATTCTCTACAACTTTGTCTCTCTGAGCTCAAGGCCAAAAATGCTTCATTTGAGAGATATGGGCCAAAACATTACAGGTCATTTTAAAAATCAACAAAAAGACACTTTTTGTCAAGCAATTTACATCAAGATAAAGGCTTCAAATGAAAAATGACCAACATGAAGATTGTAGGGGATATCTTGAGCTTTCCAAAGATACCAAGATCATCTTCATATAATAAAAATTGAGTAAGATATGATTTATACAAGCTGAGAAATTTTGAGAAAATGCATGAAGTTCAATTTGAGCAAACTTGAATTGTTGGACTAACAGACCTATCTTTTAAGGTCTAAACATGTTCATGACACCTTATAGGCCCTCTAAGTCCTTATAGGCCCTCTAATTTTTATTTCATTTATTTTTATTTTTATTCATTTAAATTTAAAATTAAATCAAATAAATATTAAATAAATGCATAAGGAATAAAAGGCTTGTGATTTGAATCTTTTGGAGGCCCAAGGTCATGCTACAAACCGTGTAGACCTATTTGTGAATCAAATCTTCATGTTTTTGTAATATTTCAACTTATTTTCAAATAAAATCAAAGATATATTTTATATGATGTCCAAGCCCACCTCTTAACCTAATCTTTTCTCCTATAAATACACTACATATTCAGACCAAAAACAAAAAGACAAGGCTGCTCGAGAAACAAGGGTTTGAGGTTGAAATTTGCAAAGAAAGGTTGAAATCATAATCCAACTTTCAGCTATCCTCAAGCTTTGGTGATCATTCAAATCAATCCTTGAGGTATCATAGAGTAAGTTCCAATCATTATTGATGATCAAAGGTGCCTGAAACATGCATTCCAAGCATCACCGATTTTGTGAATTTCATATTTTAATATTTATGAGGATTTACTTTAAACTAACATTTTCAATGTGTTCCTGAGACAAAATAGTGCATGTTTTATCCCTTGCATGAGTCCCATGATGCTAGAACACTTCATCACCATTATTGCACCGTGTTGCTTTGTTCTTATCGTATCTCATTGTACAGGTTGAATTATCCAAAAATAATGCCACCATTGAATTTGCAAGGGTCGAATTAGGGGGATAGGGTCCTTCTTAATCTCTAACATGCACTATTTTTGCAGGTTGAAGAATGATATCACCGGAGAAGACGATCGGAGCTAGGGCTTCGACGCTTCTCCGGTCGACTTGTTTATAACATATTTATTAGTTTGTCTTATATAAACGAATTGAAGTACAACGCAGTTGGTTGGGACAGTGGCATGTAACGCGAAGGGCGTGGGTTCGATCATTGCGTTTTGCAATATTTTTTTATTATTTTTCAAATTAACGCGCAAGTTTAATATATATTATTCAGTTCCTGTTTTCAAACACCAACATGTGCTTGGCCTAGTGGGAAACAGTGCAGATCCTTGAAGTCAGGGGGTGTGGGTTAAACACCCACCCCATGCATTTTTTCCCTATTGTTTTTTAACCTAATTTCGTTTCTTTTTCTTTTCTAACCCTAATTATTTTAATCAATCAATCATTAAACTAATCTAATATTTTTTTAATAATAATAAATTAGGTTTAGGGTTTTTAACTAATTTTTAATTTTTTATATATATATATATATTTTTTATTTACTAAATTAATTAATTAATCAACCTTTTTTCTTAAATATTAAAATCAATCAGAATTTAGGATATTAATACTTAGAACTTTAGGTCTTTCAAACTTTTTTTTAAAGCATTTTCTTATTTTTTTTATATTTAAATTCATAGATCAAATGTATAGGATGCACTCTCTATTGTAATAGCGTAGATTTGTTTTCCGCATCTTTTCTCTTATTATGTATAAGCTCCGAGGATGTAATAGCGTAGGACATTTATATTCTCGCACTTATATTTTTATGCTATGATTAGTAACTAGGGTTTGACTGAAAAGACTAATAATTGAATATAGAAAATCCTAATTCTCAAGATAAAATAAACTGAAGAAAAAAAACTCTTCACACTTGCACCTCTAGGATATCCTCTCTTGTTGCCTTGCGAAATATTGGCCACGTCCCTCAGAAGTGGGGATACTTTAGCAAAAGACCCTCGATCAAATCTTCATATCCCTTTCGAATAAAGATCATAATCCCTCGATGACCCTTCGAGCTTCCTATAAAATGATCTAGTCCCTTCGAGTTGCCTACAAAATAATGATAGTACCTTCGATACAATTGCTAAAGTATCCTTACTTGTTACCTTCGATGACCATACGATGACCATACGTCTGTCCCTTCACATACAATAGATAGGGCTACCTACCAACTAATGGTGTGGATAGTACTATCTCTTAAGGAGAAGGAAAATAATAAGAAAGACTTTAGTGGGTAAGAAACTCTTAATTGCTTGCACACAACTTTTCTCAACAAAAAATTTCACACTACACTTTCAAAAAAATATTTTCAAAGATAACACTTTGTATACATTCTTGAGGATTGATACAAGAATCATTACAAAGTCAGCCTTACATTGGTAATTTCAAAATATTTTCAAACAAATCACACATATAAAGCAATATTTCAAAAGTGAGCTAAGTAATTAAGAGCCCGTAGATAGCTATGTGTAATATAGTGGCAGAACTGACTGTTATACTGGTTTTGCATTTGTATTCCCAAATGTTGGGATAAGCAAGAGTCGCCACCGATTTTTCTTTTATCCAACAAAGAAAAGGGTGAAAAGAACAGAAAAGACCTTTTGAGATTATTTCTGAGTAAGGGGATAGATTATGGAAAGGGGAGGTGTTAGCACCCTTTCTATCTGTAGTTTTCTACGAGATCTTAGATGCTTAGCTCATTTTTGAAATACCTTGTGCTTTTATGTGTTTTTGAAAAGTATTTTGAAATTCCAATAGTAAGGCAGTTTTCTTTATGATAACTCTTGTATCAATCCTCAAGAGTGTTGATAAAGCGTTTTTGGAAATGTTTTTGCAGGTTGTTTTGTGTAAGTGTAAATTTGTTTTTGAGCATAGCATCTAGGAACTATCTACTTTTACTCGAAAGGATTGTTATTTTCTAAACAAGTCCATCCCTTTCTTATATTGTACATTTCAATATGGTTGTAATAGTAACTTAGGACTTATTTTTACTTGTAACCCACATTCATAAATATGTACCCCCATCCCCTAAATATTGTAATAGCGTAGAATTTCATTTTCCGCAATTTATTGTTTTCCTTATACTGTATAGTAATTAGGCGTGCATGGCAAGATATGAAAATCAGCAAATAGATCACTCTAAGCAAGACTAAATGCATGCAATCAAACACACTTTGCACACATGCACCCTTAGGGTAATCCCACTTTGTTTCATATCGGAAAAATAGTCATGTCCCTCGAACATGGGCGTTTTAGCAAAGACCCTCGATAAAAGATCGCAGTCCCTCGATGACCCTCGATGTTGCCTTCGGTAAACGATCTAGTTCCTAAAACAACATTGCTAAAACGTCCCATATGTTGCCTTCTATGACTATACAAACGTCCCAACGCCCGTCCCTTCACATCCAACGACGGGGCTTCTTACCAAAACAATGGTAAGATAGCAACATCTAAAGGAGGAGGAAAAACACATCTAAGACCTTTTGAGTAGGTAGGTTCGCTCTCAGTTGCTCGCTTGCTCACAACAAAAACATTTTATACACCAACACTCTCATTTTGAAACATTCTTGAAAACAACACTTTGTACGCGTTCTTATAGAAACAAGAACCATTACAAAGAATACACCTTTTCAAAATCAGTTTCAAAAACACATCTCACAAACATCTCTTTGAACTATGTTCAAAACAAACACTTTGTATGCGTTCTTATAGAAACGAGAACCATTACGAAGTTCCATTTTCAAAAATACTTTCAAAACCCACACCACACAAAGCACCATTTCAAAACAAAAGCAATTGATCTAGCGAGTAACTAAGAGCCCATGGAAAACCATGGATGAAAAGGGTGCTAATACCTTCCCTTTTCATAATCTACCCCCCGAACTCAAGAAACAATCTCAAAGGTCTTTCTTGTGCTTTTTCACCTTTCCTTTTGGATAAAAGAAAAGTCAGTGGCGACTCTTGCTAAACCGCAACATTTGCGAACACAAACGCAAAATCTCAAGTCAGTTCTCCCACCGTATCACACGGCTCACTTGCAATCCGCATTGCTTCTTGATATTCTTGTATTTGCCTCCTCATTTCTTCCCGCAACTCTGTTTCTCTTCTCTGCATTTCTTGTTGCATCTCTAATTGTTTTTTCTCAATCTCTTCAATTTCAGCATTTCTTGCTGCTACTCGGATTGCTGCTTCAGTATTCGCCAAGTGTTGTACCCCGAAATTTGCCCTCGTATTTTTCCACAAGAAATCACAGCTTCAGGCTTTTCCTGATTTTTCAGACTGGCTCAAGAATCGGTCAAACAGACTTTTCTCGTCAGTCAGACAAAATTAGGGTTTTCATTGATTTTCATGGCTCTGGAACAATTCAAACAGTTTGCTTAGGGTTTGGTTGATTTTGGCTCAGCTTTGATCAGGCGAACGCTTCTTTGGCATTTGATCAGGAACTAGGGTTTTTGTGCGCGCATTCTCAGAAAGAATTAATCCCACAGTGCTTTTCAAGTTATTCCGAGATATGGACTGAGACATTTGGATTGAGTTTGCAATGTTTGACTAAATCAGTGAAAAGAGTCATTTGGATTGAGTTTGCAGTGTTTGATTGAATCATTAAGAGAAAAAGACATTTGGGCAGTTGTTGTGATTGACTGTGCTTTACTTTGGATTTTTGAAGCGCCAGGTTTATTAATTGATCGATGCTAAAACCACAATGTTTATTTAATTGTTTATTTATTCTAAGTTAAGATAATTGGAATTTATTTCCATTTATTATAATTTAAGAATTATAAATAATAAAATAAATAATTGAAAAGAAGAAAAGGAATTAACTGCTAAAAATGGATTTTATTCATCTTTTAATTATTCGTTACAATTGTTGTTTGAATACAGTATTTATTTACAAAGTATTCATAATAATAAATGTTTACAAATAATTAAATTTGGAATAAAACTATCCTAATTTTTCTAAGTTTCCTAGTCTTCATCTTCTATCCAATGCTCCTTTGTCGCTCAATTATTTTTCATCTGCAAAATAAAGAAAGAAGAAACAAGTCAAATGCAGTCAAAATAATTGAAAGGCAAACAGTTAATTTGGGCTCATCATTAAAGGCAACTGGCCGGAATCAGTTCGCCCTCTCCGCAAATCACGAGATTTCTCCCGGTTCACAGAGAGGGATGAAAAATGCTTGCAACAAAAGTATTGAAATGCACAAAAGTTTAATTGCACAAATTCAAATTTGTCAAAGCTGCATAATTTCAAAAGTCTCAAACAGCATGAGCAAGTACAAAATCCAAAGGTAAACTGAACTAGAACTACAAAGTCCAAACTGAGTTCCAATGTCAAACTAAACCAAAAGCTGTCCAAAAGGCTATTCAGATACAAGTACAAAATGCTGTCAAAAGAAGATATGGAAAGATATCAAGAAGACATAAAGTATGCAGAGAAAGATTAGTGTGCAAGCAAACTTTTCATTTCATCATTTCCCAAGCCAAGTTGCTTTTTCAATTAAAGTACATGATAAACATTATTTAATGCTTTAACTTGTACTGGAGAGAGAGAAAAAGAAAGAAAAGAAGATGGGCTTACAGGCTTTAGGCAAGGATATATGACAAACTTATCAAGACAGTAAAGGGAGGACAGAGATATTACAAAAAAACATATACCACAAACTCTGTCAAAAAGACTTTAAAAACACCAAGCCAAGGCCTGTAACCAAAACTGGTATCCAACTCTAAACCTGTGTGCTCAAAGCCCTCAAACAACCTGCATTAACAAAACATGAAGCCAAGCCCTCAAGCTTAACCTAAGCTGCCTCAGACCTGCATAAGCCAAAAGGCCTTAAAACCTGTACATGCCTTAAAGCCTGCAAACAGTATCAAAAACACAACCTGCTATACAAGCTTACAAACAGCATAAGCCAAGCTTAACCGGATACAAGCCTCACAAGCCTTAACTATCAACAAACAACCAGTAAACCTTACCAGCATTCAAAGCCAAAACCTGCATTCCAAGCCTTTAACAGCACAAGCCTAAACCACAAAAGCCTCATGCATGTCTAAGACCAAAAGCCTCAAACAGTTTTCAACACAAGTTTCAAACCTAAAGCCAAATCAGTTCAAAGCTGATAAAGCTCAAAAACACCATAACCTGTGCATGTCATCAAGCTCAAAGCCATGAATAAACCTGCTAATGCGTAAGCCTTTCAAATCAACACCCTCAGAATGTTTCATCACAGGGTGATACAAAGCAACTCAAACATATAATCCAAACATCATAACCAGTTCAAAAAGCATCAACCAAACATACCAAGCATTCAAACACATACAGAATCACCGAAAGCCCTCAGAACCTAGGGTTCATCACTGGGCAAAAAAATCATCAAAGCCAGCATACAGAAGCGAGGAAGAGAAAGATTCAAATCAATATCAGCAAGGCATCAAGGCATCAAGCATACTCAGCAAGCCAAAGAGGAAAAGAAGTGAAACAGACGAAGCAAGCATTCAAGAGAAAAATAAAATTATCCAAGAGGTTCTCAGACATCATCATCATAAAACCTAACAAAGGGGCGAATACAAAGTACCGTGGTTATCAAAGCCAGTCCACAGCATCGCCATCTCCTCGCCGTCAAGCCGCCACAGCGCCTCCGATCTCATCTCTTCCTCCGTATCCAAAAGGTAGTATCTCTTTTTCCTTTCCTTTCACGCACCTCCAACAAGAATCACAAACAAATGTCAACACACAAAATCAGAACATGCAAGAAAGAAGAGTTAAAACCCTAAAATGTGCTGAGTTAAAATTTTACCTTGTGTGAACCATCGCTCGAGCGAATCCGTGGATGGAGAAAGAGGTGGATGATGGCGTTGGTGGCTAGGCAAGAAGGGACGTGGTTCTGGAGGCTTGGCTCAAAAGACGAAGATGAACGAAAGTGAAGACGAAAACGGCGCACCTCTGTTACAAACCCTAACCCGTTCCAAATGAACACAAACTTTGAAACCCTTTGCAAACATTTGTCAACTTGCTTTGGGCCTTCCCCTTTCTGAAACGCTCAAGCCCATTGTCAAATTAACAAGCGCACCCCCTCATTCCTAAAAACATGCAAATTCTGTTTGGGCCACAAGACCCTCTAAAGCCCATTCTTGTTTTTTTAAACTAAAAAATATTTTTTCTTTTATCACTCTAATATCTTTTTTATATAACTTACATTAATACATTAATTTTGTTTCTTTACATTAATTTTTTATAGAATATTAACTAAACATGAACATAATAATTTTCTCAAATTTAAAACATTAATTCTTTCTCAAAATTGAAACTTTTTTCTTTTCCTTTTATACATAAAAATACACTAATACATATAATTAAACCCAAAACATTTTGTTCTGGACTGGGCCCGACAGGCCCAAAAGCATTACTAAGGCCCAATCTAAAGGGACTTACTGAGGACCACGCCGAGCAAAGGGGTCACGTCCGTGCCCGACATCTTGATGTCCAGCTCGACATCCCACTGTCCAACTCCAAGTGATGATGTCCAGCTCCACCTCTTGATGTCCAGCTCGACACCATGCAGCCCAGCTCGACACCCTGCTGTCCAGCTCGACGTTGTCTCGAGCATTCCAACTAGGGCAGACTCAGTCCACCATTCCCCCAACGATACTCCGGAAAGACCGCGTCTTCGTCCGCCCGCACTTCACGCAGCACATCCAGGAAGGGGACCACGTGCGGGTCCCCACTACCCACGTAGAACCTGGCAGTTCCTCCATTGGGCCAAATCCGCCCGGCCCAATGAAGGGACCTTGGCCCAGCGCTGGGGGCTATAAATACCCTCTGTTTCCAGAGGGTCAGGTATTCATCATTCTAACCTCAACTTCTATTATCTGCTCGTACTCCTACTTACTTCAGCATCGGAGTGTCTTGCAGGTACCCCCCCCACCTCGTCAAAAAAGCTTTCTACTCGGAGCCAGCCGTGACGGTCCAAACCTTCTGATCAGGACAGATCAGTGGCGCCGTCTGTGGGAAACAGCTTCCCCGTCTAACGAACAATTCCAAAGACCAAAGCTCAACTCAATTACCTGTCATGGCTGATCCAGCTCGCGAAGAGCAGCACGTCCGTGTCACCGACACTAACAACGGTCCCGCGGACAAGAATGGACACCTCGACAATCCCGGTGATCCCGGCCACAATGCCACCCCTGTGACAACCTCCCCTGGACCTTCCTCCCGCAGGGAGGGGAACACTGCGTCATCCTCGACGACCCCTCCAGCACTCGAAGACGACCCGGAAGCTCTCGCACATCGCAGAGCTGCCCGGTTCTATGAAGTCCCAGTTCCTGCCGGGGCAGATGCCACGACTCAGGCACTGTTCGCGGCCATCAACCAGACAAATTATCTCATATTCGCCCAAGGAGAAAGACTAAGGGCATTAGAAAATGACCGACGACCCCCGAGGAGACACCATAGGCCACCTTCTCCACCTCCTCGGGTCGAAGAAGTTCGACACCCTTCTCCCCCGCGGAGACACTATAGGGAGAAATCCAGGAGCCCCTCTCCCCAGCCAAAGCAGAGGCGTCCCCAATATGAGAGACAGCCCGTCATCCATACCGAAGAACCCAGTCGCGACCCCTCAAGGCACGACAGGAGGCACGCCGGAGACGGGCGGGTGACCTTCAACCACCGAGCATCCCGCTCGAGGGAATCTCAGCACGACCATCGTGCCAGACATAACTACAGGACCCCTTCTCTTTCTCCAGAGAGGAGCGACGAGGACGACCCCCGCGGTCCCCTGTCGCAGGCCATCATGGATGCACCTATCCCCCCGGGCATGGAGAAGCCCCCACATCTGAAGGAGTACGATGGAGTGGCGGACCCAGTCGACCATATTGACGGGTTCGAAGCCATGCTCCATTATCACAATGTCGGGGGGCCCATCAAGTGTCGTCTCTTCCCCACAACTCTCAGGAAGGCGGCCATGGACTGGTATAAAGGGCTCGCCCCAGGCTCAATTACATCGTGGCGGAACCTGAAGAACCAGTTCATCAGTTCCTTCACAGCTTCCCGTCGCCACCCGAAGACTGAGGCAGCCCTCGAGGCCATCATTCAAAGACAGGATGAAACCTTGAGGGAATTCATCAACCGCTTCAACCGGGAAGCAATACAGGTCCCCTGCGCGGACCATATGAAAAGATATTTGCTGGAGAGGGGCCTCCTCCCCGGCACAGAATTCAGAAAAGCTGTGGGTATTGAGCCGCCTGCAACTTTTGACGCTCTCCTCGACAAAGCCCGAGCTTACATGGACTACGAGGAGAGAGAAGCTGCCAACAGGGCACGAGACTCCAGGGCTCGCGCTCCCAATCATGGCAGCAGCTCGAGACAAGACCCTCCTCCCCGACGTACCGGGGAGAAAAGAAAGGAAGATCGACCCCGGGAGGTCCGAGAACAAAGGGGCCCCTCGGGCCGTTTCACCGAGTACACTCCGCTCACGGCTTCCCGCGAGCGTATTTTGGCGGAGTGTGCTAGCACAGATTTCAAAGACGGTGGCGTCAAGCGTCCCCGACCTTCTCCTGCCAAACCAGGGGTAGACAAAAATAAATACTGTCAATACCATCGAAGTCATGGTCATTTGACAGAGGACTGCGTCCACCTCAAGGACGCCATTGAAACCCTCATCAAGGGAGGGAGGCTCGCGCAGTACAGGCGAAACGACGCTTCCCGTCGGGACGCCCATGAAGCTAAGGAGCCCGAAGAAGATGCCCGACCATCTGACGAGTCGGTGCCAATCTAGACTGCCTTCTCGGTAACCAGGCCCGAGGATTTCGAAATTCCCGAGCTCCTGCAGGAGCCCCTGACAACACACAGCAGGTGGGAATACTTCCCCTCCGCCATGGTCATCAGCGGGGGCGGGTTCAACGACCTCACCATCAATTCAGCCAAGAGGAAGTTGGACGAATTGGTCGACACAGCTCCTCCTCAAACTGTGACGTTCGAAAGGGTGAAGGGCAGGTCAGAACCCATCACCTTCTACTTAGAAGAGCTCCCCGGCGGAGCCCCGAACGCAGTCATCCCCTTGCTGATAAGGGAAAAGATGGCCAATTTTGACGTGCATCGCATCCTGGTCGACGAAGGGAGTTCCATCGACGTGATGTACAGCCAGCTGTTCCGGACCTTGCAACTGGACGACTCACACCTCTCTCCGTATGTGGGTTCAGACCTTCAAGGCTTCAACGGCTCGACTTCTAAACCCTGGGGTTATGTCGAGCTCCTGGTGACGTTCGGGGAAGGAACGGCTACAAGACAGGTGAAGGTCCGCTTCCTCGTCATTGATTGCCCGTCCCTATACAATTGCATCTTGGGGAGGCCGACATTGGCGGAGCTGACAGCGGTGCCCTCAACTGTCCATCTAAAAATGAAGTTCTATACCAAAAGGGCGAGGGTAGCCACCATCCAGGGAGACCTCGCCGCTGCCCGCAGGTGCTTCAACGCCGCTTCAAGGGGACGGGATACCGTCGACGTGGGTACCAGTACCAGACCCACCAAGAAGACAAAGCAAGAGCCCGACAGAGCATCCCCCGAGGTAGAAGTTCAGAAGGCTCCACCAAAGGTCGACTCCATAGCCCTCGACGCCCGCTTCGACCAAGACGAGCCATCCAGCAGCGAGCAAATCCCACTCCGACCTATTCCGGACGGAGATTTTGAACTCGTTCCCCTCAGAGCAGACCCGACCAAGGGAGTGAAGATTGGCAAAGACCTCCCCGACTTGGCCAGGAAGCAAATCAAGGCCTGTCTGCGCGAGAATGCTGATCTCTTCGCCTGGAGCGCTGCAGAGATGCCCGGACTCGACCCTGAGGTCGCCTGTCATCACCTCGCCATTGATCCAGCCGCCAAGGCCGTAGTACAACGTAGGCGTAGGCAGTCTCCAGAAAAAACGGAGGCTGCTGAAAAAGCTGTAAAAGACCTCCTAGAGGCAAATTTTATTTCTGAAGCCCGGTACTCCACCTGGCTGTCAAATGTTGTACTTGTTAAAAAGAATAATGGAAAATGGAGAATGTGTGTTGACTATACCGACCTCAACCGGGCTTTCCCGAAGGATGCTTTTCCTCTACCTAACATTGACATGTTGGTCGATAATTCGGCCGGCTACAAGACTTTGTCGTTCATGGACGCCTACTCGGGATACAATCAAATCCCAATGGCTCTGGGCGACAAACGCTGCACGACGTTCATGACCAGCTCGGACAACTATTACTACAACGTAATGCCCTTCGGACTCAAGAACGCCGGTGCAACTTACCAACGCATGATGAACAAAGTGTTCAACAAACAGATTGGCGACATGCTCGAGGTATATATGGACGATATGATCGTCAAATCCCGAGCAGACACCGATCACGCAGCCCACCTCAAGACAGTCTTCGCCCAAGCAAGACAGTGCAAAATGAGGTTCAACCCCGAGAAGTGCATGTTCGGGGTCAAGGCAGGAAAATTCCTCGGATTCTATCTAACAGAACGAGGGATTGAAGCCAACCCCGACAAGTGTCGGGCGTTCTCCGACCTCCCGACACCAACGTCGAAGAAGTCGATACAAATCATGAACGGCATGTTGACATCACTATCCCGCTTCGTCGCGAAGTCTGCTCAGCACGCACTTCCCTTCTTCAAGCTCCTTCGAAAGGAAGCAGCCTTCGAATGGAACGAGGAATGCGAGCACGCACTCCGCCATCTGAAGTAGAGCCTGTCTCAACCGCCCGTGTTGTCTCGACCAGATGACGACGAACCACTATACCTATACTTGGCAGTTTCAAACGAAGCCATCAGCGCAGCTCTCGTCCGCGAGACCCCTGACGGGCAGAAACCTGTCTACTTCACGAGCAAAGCCTTACAAGGCCACGAGAGCAGGTATCAACAGATAGAAAAGGTTGCTCTGGCCCTCGTCAACGCTGCGAGGAGGCTCAGACACTACTTTCTAGCGCACACCATCATCGTGCGAACCGATCAGCCGGTGAGGCAACTCCTGGGTCGGCCAGATATGGCGGGCAGAATGCTGAAGTGGTCCTTGGAACTCTCTGAATTCGACATTCAATACGAGAGCAGGAAGGCCCTGAAAGCACAAGCCTTGGCCGACTTCGTCGCGGAGATGACCACTCACGACCTTCCCCCGGGGAAGGAACACAAGTGGACCATCTTCGTCGACGGAGCCTCCAGCTCGTCCGGAAGCGGCGCAGGGATCCTCCTGGAAAACGAAGAAGGTGTAGTAATCGAGCACTCCTTGGTTCTCTCCTTCCCGACGTCAAATAACCAGGCAGAATACGAAGCCCTGCTCGCAGGACTGAGATTAGCCGAGGACTTAGGAGCCCGCGAAGTTCACATTTACACCGACTCCCAGCTCGTCGCTTCCCAAGTACAGGGAAGCTACCAGGCCAAAAATGACAACCTCATTGAGTACTTGAACTTAGTCAAAAAACACATGGCAAAGTTCGTACGTGCAGAAATTTCTCATGTTCCCCGCGAGCAAAACACGAGGGCGGACATATTGTCCAAACTCGCGAGCACACGAAAGAAGGGCGGGAATAAATCCGTCATCCAGGAATCTCTGGCACGTCCGAGTATCGAACCAACCTCGACTACGGTCGAGGTCCACGCCATCGGGGATGCCACGTCTTGGATGACCCCGGTTTATAATTTCCTAACAAAGGGTGAACTCCCGTCGAACCAGGCCGAAGCTGCCACAATCAAGCGACGAGCATGTTCCTATGTTGTTCTCGAGCAGAAACTGTACCGAAGAGGATTCTCCATTCCCCTCCCTAAATGCATCGACGAGTCCGCCATCCCCGACGTGCTACGAGAGATACACGAAGGTATCAACGCCCAGCACATGGGCGGCAAATCCTTGGCAAGGAAAGCCCTCCGAGCAGGATACTACTGGCCGACGATGCAACAGGACGCCAAGGAACACGTGAAAAAATGTGACAAGTGCCAGAAGCACGGGGATATGCACCTCGCCCCCCCGCACGAGTTGAACACATTATCGTCCCCATGGCCGTTCGCCTGGTGGGGCATGGACATCCTCGGGCCCTTCGTGCAAGGGACCTACCAGAACAAATTTCTAATCGTCGCCGTGGATTACTTCACGAAATGGATCGAGGCCGAGGCACTCGCAAAAATCACCTCACACAACATCCTCCGTTTCTACAAAAGAAACGTCCTCGCCAGATTCGGAATTCCGCAGGCCCTGGTGACCGACAACGGTACCCAATTCACCGACCACGGGTTCCGAGACTTCGTCACCAAACTGGGGACCAAACAACATTTCACGTCGGTCGAGCACCCTCAGACCAACGGGCAAGCCGAAGCCGCGAACAGAGTCATCCTCAGAGGACTCAAGCGTCGACTCGGCGAAGCCAAAAGAGGATGGGTCGAGGAGCTCCACAGCATCCTGTGGGCATACCGCACCACACCCCACTCAACGACTGGGGAGACACCATTCCGACTGACCTACGGCACCGAAGCCGTCATCCCGGTCGAAATCATGGAACCATCCCGACGGACGGAGGAACCCCTCGATGAAGAAAGGAATGACGAAGCACTAAGGGATGAACTCGACCTAGTCGAGGAAATCCGATCGGGGGCTGCCCTGCGCGAAGCCACCCTAAAACAACGAGTGGCTCTACGCCACAACGACAAGGTCATCAAGCGCGAGTTCGAAATAGGCAGCATGGTACTACGCAGGAACCAAAAAGACTCCCGCGAAGGGAAGTTAGCCGCGAACTGGGAAGGACCTTACCGCGTCCACGGCACCACGAGTACCGGGGCGTACTACCTCGAGCAATTAGACGGAGAGCCATTACCACGACCCTGGAATGCTGCTAAGCTAAAGCAGTACTACAGTTAGAAACTGTCAACACCTGGGACCCTCGACCAGAAGCACCCACGCTCGGTCAACGAGGAAGAACGTCCAGTTTCGTATAAGGCTAAGGTACAAGCCCGACGTACGACCAAAATAGCACAGCATCGCGCGGTAAACGATGACGATCGATAGTGCCCGACGTGGACAGCTGTACCGAGCCCCACCGTCGTTGTACCCATAAGGCAGAACACCCAGCTCGCGATGGGAAGTTCACGCCAAGGGCGAGTCGTCCCTAACGGGCTCCACGCCCGACTGAGCAACCTCGCTCTGAAATGCCCGACATTCCATCAAGAATAACGGGCCATCTACAAGGGTCAAAAGAAAATCTCTCCCCTCGAGCGCAACACTTAGGTGGTTCTGGCCAATCGAAAGAGGGCCGGGAACGAGCACAAACGGAGTCGAGCATATTCGCTCGCCAAATCAAAGCCACTTACGGGCACTCCTCGAGCCCGTGGCTCAGGCTAAATTCATGAAAGCATATAATTTCAAACAAGGGCAAAAATCCAAAATGTAAAACATTGATATGAATGCCCGAAGGCGACAAAACAATAGTAAACCGACCAAGAAGGCCGACGATGTTCATAACATACAATAAATGGGCACGCAGGCCCAAAGAATACAAATATCAAGGGCACGCAGGCCCACTATCCTACTCAGACTTCCAAGGAATCTTCATTGTCGACGTTAGGAGAGTCGGGCGGAGGCACGATCACGCCATCTACAATCCGGTGTGTGTGACCGATACCCTCGGTGACCAGGCCGGGGTTTAGCAAGGAGAGTTGATCGACCGCAGAATTGAACCCGTCCTCCAGGGCACCGACACAGTCCACCTCGAGGAGCCGGATATGGGCGACCAGCTCCGCCCGACTCTTCAAAGTTGCTATGTCCTCGGGCTCATCTTCGGCAGGTTGCAGGATAGCATTCATTTTCTCGACCTGTTTACCCAAGCGTTCGACTTCGGCCGCCAGGCGATCCCTGTCCGCCCGAAGAAGCTCCCCTTCCTCAGTCAACTTCCCCGACTTCTCCTTCTCCAGGGTCAACATTTCCCTCTCAGCATCGAGCATCGCGGTCTGCTCTCGGAACATCCCCTCGGAGCGTTCCAGAGCGACCTTCAACTTCCGCGAGCTCGCGGTCAGCGCCGCCTTCTCCTGCTCGAGTTCCTCAACACGGGCAGCATCCCCTCCATCCTCAGATAGCACCAAAGCCATTTCGGCCATTTTTACCAGCCCGTCCACGCTGGCGGCCAGATACGCCTTTCTTTCCTCTTTACTCATCTTTTTTATGGCCTCAGCTTCATGGGCAACCACTGTTGGGGGGAATCGCTCGAAAAAGCCCGCCTCTTCGAAACAAGGGGGAAGGCGAAAGACTTAACAGCGCCGGCGTCCTCGCCGGCAGTCGAACCACCCTCCACACGGGTCCTCTTCCTCTGCGTCAAAGCGGCACTGGGGTCGATCTCCTCGACCTCTGGATCCGACCCGGCTCCCGAGCTCGACTGCGAGTCCACCCTCACCGGCTGAGGAACGTTTGGACCGGGTGGGGGACCCATCCTCGTTGTCTGTGGGGCCTTCACGACCCTCCTGCCCCGCCTCTGGTCGCAGGATAATTTCAAGAGCCTTTCATGTCGGCTAGCCATCGTACCTGCACGAAATAAAGGAAAAGTCAGTATCGAGCAAACTTCATGAGTAAATGACGAATAAAGAATTTCAAGCAAACAACCTAACAGGCGGGCAGCCTGCCTGTAAGTCGGACACTCCACCAGCGCCTTGGTGTCGATCGGACGGGATTCGAACGTCGGGTAACCATCTTTGTCCAGGATATCATCCCCTTCCCGCGTAACCCATCGGGCGGGATGAAAACTGTCGACAAACCGGCAAAGAGCGTCGTACGCCCGCTGATCCTCCGAGCACATGTCCCCGACGGCGGTATGGTAATAACCGGTCCCATGCTCGTAATGTCGGGACATCCAGTACACTGGGAATTTAGCCCTACGACCCAACACGGGGCTCCCGTCGTCGCTCACCATCGTTTCCCCGTCATCGTCGCTCACTGGCCCCTCCTCCTCGAAAAGGGAATCTAAAGTAGCATCAGTAATTGGACGTACCACGTACCATTTGTCTTTAAACCCCCTCACGGAGTCCATATACATCTTAAAAAGTCTCCTCGACTGCTTCAGGGAGACCCAGCTATGCTTCCCTCCTCGGGACTGACGCTGCAGGTGAAATACCCGGAAGAAAAGAGGGATGGTCGCCCCGATCCGCAGGTAGCGACACGTCAACTCAAACGCCCGGATGAAGGCGAGAGAGTTTGGGTGTAGCTGGGACGGGGCCAGCTCCAAGTGCATAAAGACCCCGACCTGAAAATCAGTGAACGGCAGCCGCAGCCCTAAGTCTTTAAACGCGATCTCATACATCGCGAGGCTGTAATTCGGATAGACCGAGCAAATCCTTGCACCGGTTGACGGAATCATGACTACGAAGTTTTGTTGGAAGTCGGGCTGGTCTTGACCCTCTTCAATGACAGTAAATGGATGTCGGTCATCCCGACTATATACCGACGCTATCCCCCGCGGTTCGACGCCCACCCATTCCAGCAGTGGGTCGGCCACGGTATCAATCAGGGTGACCGACTCGTCGGCACTCTGTTCGTCACGGTCGCGGCGTCCAGAAGAGCTCGGCTCGTCCGCCATGGTTACCTGCAGAGCACGGGAAACCAGTCAGTTGAGCACGAAGCCCTACGCTCGACAAAATCATGTCGTCACATACACGACTACATAAGTCCACTTTCCACGAATGGTTGCCTCCCCGACGTCCTGAACCCGGTGTTCTTCCTCAAACCAACTGCGCGGCCACTCTGCAAGCATGTCGACCCGAGGTATGAACATGGCGAGCCGCACCATGAACCCCACGGCCAAGACCATGAACATACCGGGCGCGATCATGAATCAGGCGCCCTGGATCACGAAGACCCCGGGCAGCTCTGAAGATTATCACCTAAACGATGAATGTGCCGGCCACAAACATGCGTTTGCCGGTCCTAGACATGAAGGTGTCGGGCTAAGCACGAGTTTACCGGGCTAATCCCACGCGCACGGTCCTAAAACATCTACAAACGCCAGAAATCATGCATTCTAAACAGAAAAATGAAGAAGATAGGTCACTTACTTGGATCAAAGAGTGGGATCTGGCTACGAAATGGAGGAATCTGTGACGAGAAGTCGCAACTGGAAAAAATCTGGGAGATCAACAGCAGAGAAAGCACGGAGAGTAGAAAACGTATTATGGGGCCCAAGGTTCCTATTTATAGTGATGACGTGGAATACCAAACGTCACCTCGGGCAACCACGGACTCCGTCTCCTCGACGCACTGCTCCCAACGCAATGATAACCCTACCCCCATAGGGTGGCGTCACAGTTCCCGAAAGATACCTTGTATGCTCAACCGACGCGCCCGGTAAGGATCCTCCGCGCATCCACCACCGAGGACGTCTCCAAGCACGACACGAGAAGGCCCTCGAGGGCCCACACCTCCATCCCGGGCACGAGACCTCAACAAGGGAATAACTTGGGTTCAAGTCATGGCTCCTCGCTAAGGAACCACGACTTGGGGGGCTCCTGTTCTGGACTGGGCCCGACAGGCCCAAAAGCATTACTAAGGCCCAATCTAAAGGGACTTACTGAGGACCACGCCGAGCAAAGGGGTCACGTCCGTGCCCGACATCTTGATGTCCAGCTCGACATTCCACTGTCCAACTCCAAGTGATGATGTCCAGCTCCACCTCTTGATGTCCAGCTCGACACCATGCAGCCCAGCTCGACACCCTGCTGTCCAGCTCGACGTTGTCTCGAGCATTCCAACTAGGGCAGACTCAGTCCACCATTCCCCCAACGATACTCCGGAAAGACCGCGTCTTCGTCCGCCCGCACTTCACGCAGCACATCCAGGAAGGGGACCACGTGCGGGTCCCCACTACCCACGTAGAACCTGGCAGTTCCTCCATTGGGCCAAATCCGCCCGGCCCAATGAAGGGACCTTGGCCCAGCGCTGGGGGCTATAAATACCCTCTGTTTCCAGAGGGTCAGGTATTCATCATTCTAACCTCAACTTCTATTATCTGCTCGTACTCCTACTTACTTCAGCATCGGAGTGTCTTACAGGTACCCCCCCCACCTCGTCAAAAAAGCTTTCTGCTCGGAGCCAGCCGTGACGGTCCAAACCTTCTGATCAGGACAGATCACATTTCTTTTTTCTTTTCTTAAAAAATCTTTTCTTTATACATAAAAATATTAATTAAAAACATAAAAAATAGAATTTAAGATGTTTTCTTTTCTTTTATTAAATTTTCTCATTTGTACATATTAACAAAAGATAATATTACTTGACAAACAAAACACTTAATTTTCTCATTAAGTTAACATTTCTCAAACCTGTAAATAAATCACTTACAATACACTCACATTGATACATTATGCATTTGCTTATTCTTGTATATTTGATACATATTACATTTGATCGCAATTCGATTTGGTTGTAATTATTTAAGTCTCATCCCCATTTGTAAATTTGTACCCCCACTCCCGGATACTATTTTGTAATAGCGTAGACTTTAAATTCCCGCAATTTATCGTTTTCGAATTATACCATGGTTAGACCAGGGTTTGCATGTACATAAAACCAAAACGCTAGATAACCTAATACAAGACAAATACATGAAATCAATACACAATCACACTTGCACCCCTAGGGTAATCCCACATGTTGCCTTCAAAAAATGGGCCATGCTTGCACGTCGAGTTTCTTTGGCAAAACAATTCAAATGATCATAAGTCCCTCGATGACGCTTTCGAAAGTTGCCTATCAAAATGATCATAGTCCCTTCAAGCAAAATTGCCAAAGACACTTGGCATCATTGCATTTATGGTCCATACGATGACCCGCGCCTGTCCCGTTCACATCCTAAACGCAAGATTGTCCACCAAATTCAATGGTGGAACAAAATTGTCAAAAAGGGGTTAAAACATAAGAAAAACCTTTGAGTAAATTTAGGGGTAGACAAACTCTTAGTTACTTGGATCAATCTTGCAAAAACACTTGCCTATTTTTCAAAACCACACTCCACAAACACTTTCAAAACAAAAACATTTGAAACATCTTTTCGAAAAGATATACACCTTCGTATATACTCAAACACGAGTCATTACAAAGGTTGCCGAAACAAAGGCGTCTATTTCAAAAACATTTTCAAAACACAAATACACACACCATTTCAAGCAATCAAAAATCAAGGTAAGTGATCTAAAACCAAGTAACTAAGAGCCCATGGATAACCATGGATGAAAAGGGTGCTAATACCTTCCCTTTTCATAATCTACCCCCCGAACCCACGAAACATCTCAAAAGGTTTTTCCTGTGCTTTTTAACCTTTCCTTTAGAATAAAATAAAAAGTCGGTGGCGACTCTTGCTAAATCGAACAAGTGCGAAAACAAATGCAAAACCTCAAGTCAGTTCTCCCACCGTATCACAGAACTGGCGACTCTGCTGGGGAGAGACTTAAAAGTGGGGTTACCTTAGGGTTTAGATCACCTTTATATTCTTGCCTTGATTGCCTTGATTGCTTTACTTTTTGGGTCCTTGTTTGGGTTTGTTGTAAATCCTACACCCGGATTTGGGGCACCTTCTTAGGTAAATAGCAATAAAACTGTGAGGGAACTGTGCGGGGTATACCGACACGGTTGAAGCAGTAAGCTATGTTAGTGTGACATATTTGTGAGTACCGGTAACCCTTGAGTTCAATCAAGGAGAGTACGGGGCCGCTGAGTGATGTCGTGAAGCACTAACGAACTCTTAGAACCTTAATTGACCATCTTAGCCTTTTTAGGGGTAGTGAGATGACCGACTTTGGTGCAGTCCGAAGTTTGTAGATACTCAATACTACACTCATGGAGGGTTGTTTTCTTGGAATATTTTGGTCGCCAGTCAAGTGGCTAAACCAAAACGATGAACACGGAAAACAATCCAATGATATTGAGCTCCTTAGAACCCGGTTTCTATTCTAGGACAGGATGAGCCAACTAACTTCAAGAGGGTACTTACCTACAACCCCATGCAAGCCTAAACCTAAGGACTTGTTTGCTTTGTGTGAATATGATTGCCTGTATATACACTCACTCACGTGCTTTTACATACATGTACATAACATCATGACATCATACCATAGCATTTTTCACTAACCTTTTCAAGGATCTCGAGGGTTTATTGATGCAGGGTTACGTTGAACCAGACGTCTACCAAAAGAGCCAGAGGTTTCTCCTCTAACAAATGCCATCAAAGATCAAGTACAACAACTTGAATCAGGGGCTATGACCCACTTGACATGGTGAGCTTGATTCTCGTGGAAAGACATCCACTGATACAAAGCTCTCCAATCAAAGATCAAGTGCAACAACTTGAATCAGTGGCTATGACCCACTTGACATGGTGAGCTTGATTATATTGGAAAGACATCCGCCAATGCAAAGTTCTCCAAACAAAGATCGAAGTTCAACCTCTAACATTTTCTTGTGTTTACCCCAAGAGATCCTTGAAAACATTACATATATATCATACATATCATTGCATAACAGGTTTCTCCCATGCAGGTTTTCTTATCTTCTTACTGTTTATTTCAGTAAGATGGATATGGAACAAATAGTGAAAGATCTCCAAGCTCAAAATGCTCAATTCCAACAAATGCTGCTGGCTATGGGTAAAGGGCAAGAGGATCTGACAGCTCTTCTTCTCAAAGACAAGAAGAAGAAGTTTAAGAAGGCAGCCAGCATCCTGAACTTGAGGAGAAGACCTAAAGCCCAAGATCTTCCAATTCCATCCAATATGGGGGATAGTCTTGAAGAAGACCACAATGTGGAGATTGATGAAGCTGAAGCTGACTACTCTGAGGAACAATATCCTCCCGCTGATGACAAGTACAAAGAGTTGGAGGATCGCCTCAATGCTATGGAGATCCAACAAATACCTGGCTTGGATCTAGGAGACATGGGTCTGGTTCCTGGATTGGTCATCCCTCCAAAGTTCAAAGTCCCTTCCTTTACTCTGTACGACGGAGTTTCTTGCCCTAAGATGCATCTAAAGTCTTATGTCCGCAAGATTCAACCATACACAGCTGATACGGGGCTTTGGATCCATTTCTTCCAAGAAAGTCTGGTAGGAGCTCAACTTGAGTGGTTCTATCAATTGGAGAGTGCTCGGATCCACACCTGGAAGGACTTAGCTTTTGCTTTCTATTAGCAGTATCAGTACAATGCTGATCTTGCACCAACTCGTGTGCAGTTGCAGAACATGACCATGGGTTCCGACGAGAGCTTCAAGGGATATGCTCAAAAGTGGAGAGACCTGGCTGGTAGGGTGCAACCCCCTTTAACTGACAGAGAGTTGATTGACATCTTCATGGGGACTTTGACAGGGCCTTTCTTCAATCACTTAATTGGAAGCTCCTCAGCCGGGTTCACCGAGCTAATACTGACTGGCGAGAGGGTCGAAGCGGGCATCAAAAGTGGAAAGATCCAAGGAACTACCTCTTCGGATACTCAGATAATTCCCTACAGCGGAAAGAAGGAGTCCAATGCCGCAAGCAGTCAAAAGGGTCGTCATGACCAACATGTAGGGGCAATCCTGATCTCTAATCCTACACCTACTCAGCAAAGGCAGGGGCATTAGCGGAAGGAAGTCGCACCTAAGAGGCAGTTCACCAACATCAACATGCAACTGTCTCAAGCACTGCAACACTTGTTAAAAAGGGATCTGATTACATTGAGGGCTCCTCTCTGAAACCCAAATACTTCTGCTCCTACCTATCATCCCAATGAAAGGTGTGCATACCATTCTGACAGTCCGGGACACGACACCGACAACTATTGGCCTCTGAAGAACAAGATCCAAGACATGATCGATGCCAAGGAGATTGAGTTTGGTCCTCCAGAGGCCCCAGCATGATCACTGCTCCCATGCCAGCTCATTGAGATTGTGTTTGTTTCATTTTGAACTTTCAAAATTGTAATCTTTTGTTATTCAAACAATTTTCTTTTAATGTCAAACTCTGTTTCATTAATGCATTGCATATGTTTGTCTTGAATTCATCCATTCGTTTTCACTACTCTTATGTTTTTCTTTATGATATTTGACTCTTGATAAAAAGCTGCAAGCCTTTAGAGGGAGGATGACGAAACAATATCGTAATCTCATACAGTATGCTTTTGAACAGACCTTGCTGATGATGTACATGCATTTCTTTCAGTTCCCAAACACTGGAGTTATAAGGAAGATAATCCCTAGTCAACCCCTTTGAGCCAAAGAAGTAGGAGTTTTCTGTTCTAAACAATCAAAACCTTTGATATAAACCTGGGGCATGGTAGTCTCTCAGTTAATTCAAAAAGGTGCGCATTAAAGTCGCAAACTCTCAGTTCATAACACAACGAATGAAATCAAAAGCATTCCTTCAGAATCAAAAGACAAGGGTGGTTCCCTATCACATAGGCAGTCGATCTCTCAAAAGAGAAAAGCCCACCAAGCCAAAACCTGTAAAGGAGGCTTAAGAAAGCTGGGGCATCTCGCTGACTGTGATCTCAAAAACGGGAACAGTCAGGCAAAAGTTAGGGATAACAAATCAAAATCAAAATAGTGAGGTCATTACAAATCCTCAACAACATGAAAAATGTTGCAAAGGAAAAAGGAGATGATGACTGTCTCCCAAACTCCATTGGTGAACCATCACCCAAAAAGTCGTTCCAAACTCAAGTAGAGTGCGACGCACAATTAACTGAGCTTAGGATTGAAGAACATCACGAAGAGCGGGTGGGTACAAATATACTTTGAGCCTTTATCCTTTGTTTCTTAAACCGTGAACCAGGCCACGTTACAACCCTTCAAAAGTCCTAATTGAAGCTTGGGTTAGTTCGAAATCATACTGTTACAAAAGGTATCCTGACTCCTGTAAGGCTTTGCTCTAAAATCTTGTGTTGATTTGTCTTATGAAAAATGTTTTCTGCTAAAAAATGCATTTTTTCAAAACTTTGAGACAGACATAAACTTTGCATTACTTGAATATCACTGTTTGCATTTGACTATTTGTTTGACAGCGAAGAAATTCATACAGCGAATGTTCGGAGGAACGAAAACTCTCTCAGTGAGTAAAATCACTTTCAAAAGGATGACATTTCCAACGACAAATCTCCTATCAACAAGGGGCACCACATGTCACTATCCAGTTAACCTGGGGCAGTCCAGTCAGGTCAACAGATCTTTCAAAGTCTAGCATACCTGGGGCAGTCCAGTCAAGGTTTTCAACAGATCTTTCAAAGTTTAGTTAACCTGGGGCAGTCCAGTCAAGATTTCAAGAAATCTCTCAATTTGCAGAGTAATCGGATTCAAGACTCCTTCATCATCACTTGGGGCATTCGAATGTCAAAAGTGTCCAAAGTTTTCCTTCATCACCCGCTGGAAATTACAACCACCAACAGAATAACGGGCAATTAAAACTCCCAATTTCTGACCATCAACGAAATTAAGATCCAGATATAGTTCAAGATGTGACCCAGATTTGGCGACATTCTATAACTCATTCAGATTTCCTTCTAGATATAGTTCAAGATGTGACCCAGATTTGGCAACATTCTATAACTCATTATAGTTCAAGATGTGACCCAGATTTGGCGACATTCTATAACTCATTATAGTTCAAGATGTGACCCAGATTTGGCGACATTCTATAACTCATTCAGATTTGCTTCCAGATATAGTTCAAGATGTGACCCAGATTTGGCGACATTCTATAACTCATTCAGATTTCATTCCAGATATAGTTCAAGATGTGACTCAGATTTGGCGACATTCTATAACTCATTCAGATTTGCTTCCAGATATAGTTCAAGATGTGACCCAGATTTGGCGACATTCTATAACTCATTCAGATTTCATTCCAGATATAGTTCAAGATGTGACCCAAGATTTGGCGACATTCTATAACTTATTCAGATTTGCTTCTAGAGATAGTTCAAGATGTGACCCAGAGATGGCGACATTCAGTAACTTATTCCAGACCAACACCTGCAGCAATCAGAAGATTCTTGCAATCCCCAGTCAAAGACTTCCAGAATCTAATTCCCCTCAGAGTCAAGTTTCAAAATCCCCGGCGGAGCTAAAACTTCCAACTATCAATCCCCAAGCAGAGTGAAGACTCTCATTCTCAGTTCTTCACAGAATATTCGAATATTCTCCAGTGAAGATCTCCTCAAGACAAGAAGTCCCCAGTAGTTTAGCATACAACCCAAGCTTCTGATTCCCCAACAGTGGTCCCAGGACTTCTCATTTTCAACGATCAAAAGATTCTTGCCCTCCACAGCAGCAGCCAAGGAATTATTCTCCTCGGCAGCAATCAAGATTCTTTTACCTCCAGCCATCCAGAGTTCATCTATTCGCAGCAAGACAGCTCATCAGCTTACATGCACATTCATCACATTCATATCATAAACATTGATATAACATACATTGTGTCACGCATCATGACATTGCATACAGCTAACTCTTTACTTTTTCAGGTAAGATCAGTCGACAGACAAAAATCACCATCTTCCGAGATTCTTTCTAGAATTAGTTCAAATGTGACCCAGACACAGTGACATTCTGATACTTATTCCAGATTCACTCAGAGATAGTTCAGATGTGACCCAGACACGGCGACATTCTGATACTTATTCCAGATTCACTCAGAGATAGTTCAGATGTGACCCAGACACGACGACATTCTGATACTTATTCCAGATTCACTCAGAGATAGTTCAGATGTGACCCAGCCACGACGACATTCTGATACTTATTCTAGATTCATCCAGAGATAGTTCATATGTGATCTAGACACGGCGACATTCTGATACTTATTCCCGATTCATCCAGATGCAGTTTTACACGGACCCATCATCAGGAAACCCTACACCGGTTCCTCCTCCACTTCAAGACTTCTGAAAATAGTTTACGGACGCTTCCCAACAACGGATGTTGCTCTATTGATTATTCAACTTCAACTCCTGAAAACAGTTTACGGATTCTCCAAACACGGATGTCAATATATTACTTGTTCAGACCCCCAGTTCAGAGATGTTCCAAAACATGGATACCTTTCTGATACTCGTCCACTCACCAATGACATAACAGTTTAACAATCACCTTCAGATGGCATCTATAAACCCATCCTCCTCCAGACATTTCTAGATGGCATCTATAAGCCCATGCTCCTACCAGCAACTTCCAAATGGCATCTTTAAGCCCATTTCCAGATGGCATCTCTAAGCCCATCCCCCGACAAGATTCTGTCACATTTCTAGATGGCATCTTTAAGCCCATCACCAAATGGCATCTGTAAGCCCATTCCCTCTACCATCACATCACTGAGTGCAAATTTTTGGGCACTCTAGTGTCCAATCTCCTTTTACCCTCGAGTCGCAAAAGGCAAACTTGCCAATCTAACTCTTTAGGTCCAAGAAGATTGAACAGGGGCAACTGTTGTACCCCGAAATTTGCCCTCGTATTTTTCCACAAGAAATCACAGCTTCAAGGTTTTCCTGATTTTTCAGACTGGCTCAAGAATCGGTCAAACAGACTTTTCTCGTCAGTCAGACAAAATTAGGGTTTTCATTGATTTTCATGGCTCTGGAACAATTCAAACAGTTTGCTTAGGGTTTGGTTGATTTTGGCTCAGCTTTGATCAGGCGAACGCTTCTTTGGCATTTGATCAGGAACTAGGGTTTTTGTGCGCGCATTCTCAGAAAGAATTAATCCCACAGTGCTTTTCAAGTTATTCCGAGATATGGACTGAGGCATTTGGATTGAGTTTGCAATGTTTGACTAAATCAATGAAAAGAGTCATTTGGATTGAGTTTGCAGTGTTTGATTGAATCATTAAGAGAAAAAGACATTTGGGCAGTTGTTGTGATTGACTGTGCTTTACTTTGGATTTTTGAAGCGCCAGGTTTATTAATTGATCGATGCTAAAACCACAATGTTTATTTAATTGTTTATTTATTCTAAGTTAAGATAATTGGAATTTATTTCCATTTATTATAATTTAAGAATTATAAATAATAAAATAAATAATTGAAAAGAAGAAAAGGAATTAACTGATAAAAATGGATTTTATTCATCTTTTAATTATTCGTTACAATTGTTGTTTGAATACAGTATTTATTTACAAAGTATTCATAATAATAAATGTTTACAAATAATTAAATTTGGAATAAAACTATCCTAATTTTTCTAAGTTTCCTAGTCTTCATCTTCTATCCAATGCTCCTTTGTCGCTCAATTATTTTTCATCTGCAAAATAAAGAAAGAAGAAAAAAGTCAAATGCAGTCAAAATAATTGAAAGGCAAACAGTTAATTTGGGCTCATCATTAAAGGCAACTGGCCGGAATCAGTTCGCCCTCTCCGCAAATCACGAGATTTCTCCCGGTTCACAGAGAGGGATGAAAAATGCTTGCAACAAAAGTATTGAAATGCACAAAAGTTTAATTGCACAAATTCAAATTTGTCAAAGCTGCATAATTTCAAAAGTCTCAAACAGCATGAGCAAGTACAAAATCCAAAGGTAAACTGAACTAGAACTACAAAGTCCAAACTGAGTTCCAATGTCAAACTAAACCAAAAGCTGTCCAAAAGGCTATTCAGATACAAGTACAAAATGCTGTCAAAAGAAGATATGGAAAGATATCAAGAAGACATAAAGTATGCAGAGAAAGATTAGTGTGCAAGCAAACTTTTCATTTCATCATTTCCCAAGCCAAGTTGCTTTTTCAATTAAAGTACATGATAAACATTATTTAATGCTTTAACTTGTACTGGAGAGAGAGAAAAAGAAAGAAAAGAAGATGGGCTTACAGGCTTTAGGCAAGGATATATGACAAACTTATCAAGACAGTAAAGGGAGGACAGAGATATTACAAAAAAACATATACCACAAACTCTGTCAAAAAGACTTTAAAAACACCAAGCCAAGGCCTGTAACCAAAACTGGTATCCAACTCTAAACCTGTGTGCTCAAAGCCCTCAAACAACCTGCATTAACAAAACATGAAGCCAAGCCCTCAAGCTTAACCTAAGCTGCCTCAGACCTGCATAAGCCAAAAGGCCTTAAAACCTGTACATGCCTTAAAGCCTGCAAACAGTATCAAAAACACAACCTGCTATACAAGCTTACAAACAGCATAAGCCAAGCTTAACCGGATACAAGCCTCACAAGCCTTAACTATCAACAAACAACCAGTAAACCTTACCAGCATTCAAAGCCAAAACCTGCATTCCAAGCCTTTAACAGCACAAGCCTAAACCACAAAAGCCTCATGTCTGTCTAAGACCAAAAGCCTCAAACAGTTTTCAACACAAGTTTCAAACCTAAAGCCAAATCAGTTCAAAGCTGATAAAGCTCAAAAACACCATAACCTGTGCATGTCATCAAGCTCAAAGCCATGAATAAACCTGCTAATGCATAAGCCTTTCAAATCAACACCCTCAGAATGTTTCATCACAGGGTGATACAAAGCAACTCAAACATATAATCCAAACATCATAACCAGTTCAAAAAGCATCAACCAAACATACCAAGCATTCAAACACATACAGAATCACCCAAAGCCCTCAGAACCTAGGGTTCATCACTGGGCAAAAAAATCATCAAAGTCAGCATACAGAAGCGAGGAAGAGAAAGATTCAAATCAATATCAGCAAGGCATCAAGGAATCAAGCATACTCAGCAAGCCAAAGAGGAAAAGAAGTGAAACAGACGAAGCAAGCATTCAAGAGAAAAAGAAAATTATCCAAGAGGTTCTCAGACATCATCATCATAAAACCTAGCAAAGGGGCGAATACAGAGTACCGTGGTTATCAAAGCCAGTCCACAGCATCGCCATCTCCTCGTCGTCAAGCCGCCACAGCGCCTCCGATCCCATCTCTTCCTCCGTATCCAAAAGGTAGTATCTCTTTTTCCTTTCCTTTCACGCACCTCCAACAAGAATCACAAACAAATGTCAACGCACAAAATCAGAACATGCAAGAAAGAAGAGTTAAAACCCTAAAATGTGCTGAGTTAAAATTTTACCTTGTGTGAACCATCGCTCGAGCGAATCCGTGGATGGAGAAAGAGGTGGATGATGGCGTTGGTGGCTAGGCAAGAAGGGACGTGGTTCTGGAGGCTTGGCTCAAAAGACGAAGATGAACGAAAGTGAAGACGAAAATGGCGCACCTCTGTTACAAACCCTAACCCGTTCCAAATGAACACAAACTTTGAAACCCTTTGCAAACATTTGTCAACTTGCTTTGGGCCTTCCCCTTTCTGAAACGCTCAAGCCCATTGTCAAATTGACAAGCGCACCCCCTCATTCCTAAAAACATGCAAATTTTGTTTGGGCCACAAGACCCTCTAAAGCCCATTCTTGTTTTTTTAAACTAAAAAATATTTTTTCTTTTATCACCCTAATATCTTTTTTATATAACTTACATTAATACATTAATTTTGTTTCTTTACATTAATTTTTTATAGAATATTAACTAAACATGAACATAATAATTTTCTCAAATTTAAAACATTAATTCTTTCTCAAAATTGAAACTTTTTTCTTTTCCTTTTATACATAAAAATACACTAATACATATAATTAAACCCAAAACATTTCTTTTTTCTTTTCTTAAAAAATCTTTTCTTTATACATAAAAATATTAATTAAAAACATAAAAAATAGAATTTAAGATGTTTTCTTTTCTTTTATTAAATTTTCTCCTTTGTACATATTAACAAAAGATAATATTACTTGACAAACAAAACACTTAATTTTCTCATTAAGTTAACATTTCTCAAACCTGTAAATAAATCACTTACAATACACTCACATTGATACATTATGCATTTGCTTATTCTTGTATATTTGATACATATTACATTTGATCGCAATTCGATTTGGTTGTAATTATTTAAGTCTCATCCCCATTTGTAAATTTGTACCCCCACTCCCGGATACTATTTTGTAATAGCGTAGACTTTAAATTCCCGCAATTTATCGCTTTCGAATTATACCATGGTTAGACCAGGGTTTGCATGTACATAAAACCAAAACGCTAGATAACCTAATACAAGACAAATACATGAAATCAATACACAATCACACTTGCACCCCCTAGGGTAATCCCACATCTTGCCTTCAAAAAATGGGCCATGCTTGCACGTCGAGTTTCTTTGGCAAAACAATTCAAATGATCATAAGTCCCTCGATGACGCTTTCGAAAGTTGCCTATCAAAATGATCATAGTCCCTTCAAGCAAAATTGCAAAAGACACTTGGCATCATTGCATTCATGGTCCATACGATGACCCGCGGTGACCAGGCCGGGGTTTAGCAAGGAGAGTTGATCGACCGCAGAATTGAACCCGTCCTCCAGGGCACCGACACAGTCCACCTCGAGGAGCCGGATATGGGCGACCAGCTCCGCCCGACTCTTCAAAGCTGCTATGTCCTCGGGCTCATCTTCGGCAGGTTGCAGGATAGCATTCATTTCCTCGACCTGTTTACCCAAGCGTTCGACTTCGGCCGCCAGGCGATCCCTGTCCGCCCGAAGAAGCTCCCCTTCCTCAGTCAACTTCCCCGACTTCTCCTTCTCCAGGGTCAACATTTCCCTCTCAGCATCGAGCATCGCGGTCTGCTCTCGGAACATCCCCTCGGAGCGTTCCAGAGCGACCTTCAACTTCCGCGAGCTCGCGGTCAGCGCCGCCTTCTCCTGCTCGAGTTCCTCAACACGGGCAGCATCCCCTCCATCCTCAGATAGCACCAAAGCCATTTCGGCCATTTTTACCAGCCCGTCCACGCTGGCGGCCAGATACGCCTTTCTTTCCTCTTTACTCATCTTTTTTATGGCCTCAGCTTCATGGGCAACCACTGTTGCGGGGAATCGCTCGAAAAAGCCCGCCTCTTCGAAACAAGGGGGGAAGGCGAAAGACTTAACAGCGCCGGCGTCCTCGCCGGCAGTCGAACCACCCTCCACACGGGTCCTCTTCCTCTGCGTCAAAGCGGCACTGGGGTCGATCTCCTCGACCTCTGGATCCGACCCGGCTCCCGAGCTCGACTGCGAGTCCACCCTCACCGGCTGAGGAACGTTTGGACCGGGTGGGGACCCATCCTCGTTGCCTGTGGGGCCTTCACGACCCTCCTGCCCCGCCTCTGGTCGCAGGATAATTTCAAGAGCCTTTCATGTCGGCTAGCCATCGTACCTGCACAAAATAAAGGAAAAGTCAGTATCGAGCAAACTTCATGAGTAAATGACGAATAAAGAATTTCAAGCAAACAACCTAACAGGCGGGCAGCCTGCCTGTAAGTCGGACACTCCACCAGCGCCTTGGTGTCGATCGGACGGGATTCGAACGTCGGGTAACCATCTTTGTCCAGGATATCATCCCCTTCCCGCGTAACCCATCGGGCGGGATGAAAACTGTCGACAAACCGGCAAAGAGCGTCGTACGCCCGCTGATCCTCCGAGCACATGTCCCCGACGGCGGTATGGTAATAACCGGTCCCATGCTCGTAATGTCGGGACATCCAGTACACTGGGAATTTAGCCCTACGACCCAACACGGGGCTCCCGTCGTCGCTCACCATCGTTTCCCCGTCATCGTCGCTCACTGGCCCCTCCTCCTCGAAAAGGGAATCTAAAGTAGCATCAGTAATTGGACGTACCACGTACCATTTGTCTTTAAACCCCCTCACGGAGTCCATATACATCTTAAAAAGTCTCCTCGATTGCTTCAGGGAGACCCAGCTATGCTTCCCTCCTCGGGACTGACGCTGCAGGTGAAATACCCGGAAGAAAAGAGGGATGGTCGCCCCGATCCGCAGGTAGCGACACGTCAACTCAAACGCCCGGATGAAGGCGAGAGAGTTTGGGTGTAGCTGGGACGGGGCCAGCTCCAAGTGCATAAAGACCCCGACCTGAAAATCAGTGAACGGCAGCCGCAGCCCTAAGTCTTTAAACGCGATCTCATACATCGCGAGGCTGTAATTCGGATAGACCGAGCAAATCCTTGCACCGGTTGACGGAATCATGACTACGAAGTTTTGTTGGAAGTCGGGCTGGTCTTGACCCTCTTCAATGACAGTAAATGGATGTCGGTCATCCCGACTATATACCGACGCTATCCCCCGCGGTTCGACGCCCACCCATTCCAGCAGTGGGTCGGCCACAGTATCAATCAGGGTGACCGACTCGTCGGCACTCTGTTCGTCACGGTCGCGGCGTCCAGAAGAGCTCGGCTCGTCCGCCATGGTTACCTGCAGAGCACGGGAAACCAGTCAGTTGAGCACGAAGCCCTACGCTCGACAAAATCATGTCGTCACATACACGACTACATAAGTCCACTTTCCACGAATGGTTGCCTCCCCGACGTCCTGAACCCGGTGTTCTTCCTCAAACCAACTGCGCGGCCACTCTGCAAGCATGTCGACCCGAGGTATGAACATGGCGAGCCGCACCATGAACCCCACGGCCAAGACCATGAACATACCGGGCGCGATCATGAATCAGGCGCCCTGGATCACGAAGACCCCGGGCAGCTCTGAAGATTATCACCTAAACGATGAATGTGCCGGCCACAAACATGCGTTTGCCGGTCCTAGACATGAAGGTGTCGGGCTAAGCACGAGTTTACCGGGCTAATCCCACGCGCACGGTCCTAAAACATCTACAAACGCCAGAAATCATGCATTCTAAACAGAAAAATGAAGAAGATAGGTCACTTACTTGGATCAAAGAGTGGGATCTGGCTACGAAATGGAGGAATCTGTGACGAGAAGTCGCAACTGGAAAAAATCTGGGAGATCAACAGCAGAGAAAGCACGGAGAGTAGAAAACGTATTATGGGGCCCAAGGTTCCTATTTATAGTGATGACGTGGAATACCAAACGTCACCTCGGGCAACCACGGACTCCGTCTCCTCGACGCACTGCTCCCAACGCAATGATAACCCTACCCCCATAGGGTGGCGTCACAGTTCCCGAAAGATACCTTGTATGCTCAACCGACGCGCCCGGTAAGGATCCTCCGCGCATCCACCACCGAGGACGTCTCCAAGCACGACACGAGAAGGCCCTCGAGGGCCCACACCTCCATCCCGGGCACGAGACCTCAACAAGGGAATAACTTGGGTTCAAGTCATGGCTCCTCGCTAAGGAACCACGACTTGGGGGGCTCCTGTTCTGGATTGGGCCCGACAGGCCCAAAAGCATTACTAAGGCCCAATCTAAAGGGACTTACTGAGGACCACGCCGAGCAAAGGGGTCACGTCCGTGCCCGACATCTTGATGTCCAACTCGACATCCCACTGTCCAACTCCAAGTGATGATGTCCAGCTCCACCTCTTGATGTCCAGCTCGACACCATGCAGCCCAGCTCGATACCCTGCTGTCCAGCTCGACGTTGTCTCGAGCATTCCAACTAGGGCAGACTCAGTCCACCATTCCCCCAACGATACTCCGGAAAGACCGCGTCTTCGTCCGCCCGCACTTCACGCAGCACATCCAGGAAGGGGACCACGTGCGGGTCCCCACTACCCACGTAGAACCTGGCAGTTCCTCCATTGGGCCACATCCGCCCGGCCCAATGAAGGGACCTTGGCCCAGCGCTGGGGGCTATAAATACCCTTTGTTTCCAGAGGGTCAGGTATTCATCATTCTAACCTCAACTTCTATTATCTGCTCGTACTCCTACTTACTTCAGCATCGGAGTGTCTTGCAGGTACCCCCCCCCCCCCACCTCGTCAAAAAAGCTTTCTGCTCGGTGCCAGCCGTGACGGTCCAAACCTTCTGATCAGGACAGATCACATTTCTTTTTTCTTTTCTTAAAAAATCTTTTCTTTATACATAAAAATATTAATTAAAAACATAAAAAATAGAATTTAAGATGTTTTCTTTTCTTTTATTAAATTTTCTCCTTTGTACATATTAACAAAAGATAATATTACTTGACAAACAAAACACTTAATTTTCTCATTAAGTTAACATTTCTCAAACCTGTAAATAAATCACTTACAATACACTCACATTGATACATTATGCATTTGCTTATTCTTGTATATTTGATACATATTACATTTGATCGCAATTCGATTTGGTTGTAATTATTTAAGTCTCATCCCCATTTGTAAATTTGTACCCTCACTCCCGGATACTATTTTGTAATAGCGTAGACTTTAAATTCCCGCAATTTATCGTTTTCGAATTATACCATGGTTAGACCAGGGTTTGCATGTACATAAAACCAAAACGCTAGATAACCTAATACAAGACAAATACATGAAATCAATACACAATCACACTTGCACCCCTAGGGTAATCCCACATGTTGCCTTCAAAAAATGGGCCATGCTTGCACGTCGAGTTTCTTTGGCAAAACAATTCAAATGATCATAAGTCCCTCGATGACGCTTTCGAAAGTTGCCTATCAAAATGATCATAGTCCCTTCAAGCAAAATTGCCAAAGACACTTGGCATCATTGCATTCATGGTCCATACGATGACCCGCGCCTGTCCCGTTCACATCCTAAACGCAAGATTGTCCACCAAATTCAATGGTGGAACAAAATTGTCAAAAAGGGGTTAAAACATAAGAAAAACCTTTGAGTAAATTTAGGGGTAGACAAACTCTTAGTTACTTGGATCAATCTTGCAAAAACACTTGCCTATTTTTCAAAACCACACTCCACAAACACTTTCAAAACAAAAACATTTGAAACATCTTTTCGAAAAGATATACACCTTCGTATATACTCAAACACGAGTCATTACAACGGTTGCCGAAACAAAGGCGTCTATTTCAAAAACATTTTCAAAACACAAATACACACACCATTTCAAGCAATCAAAAATCAAGGCAAGTGATCTAAAACCAAGTAACTAAGAGCCCATGGATAACCATGGATGAAAAGGGTGCTAATACCTTCCCTTTTCATAATCTACCCCCGAACCCACGAAACATCTCAAAAGGTTTTTCCTGTGCTTTTTAACCTTTCCTTTAGGATAAAATAAAAAGTCGGTGGCGACTCTTGCTAAATCGAACAAGTGCGAAAACAAACGCAAAACCTCAAGTCAGTTCTCCCACCGTATCACACCAAGTTTCTCACAGTTTCAAGCATTTCGGCGGTTAATATAGGTGGAGTTGATGTTCCTTCTCCATCAGCAAGTCTCATTTTAAAACTCCTATCACGCCGCTTGATAGTTTTGGCGTACCCTCCAGCACCATACATTCTCCCATTTTTCTTTTTTCCACCTGAAACATCATACCATGTCCGAAAATCCACAACAGGGTCAATAGGATATCTCGGTGGTGGTTCAAGTTCAGGATGCTCTAACAACTGTAGGGTAAGTTGTCTATCAAACTCCTCCTACAAAAAAAATTAATTATTATAATATTTCAAGTAAGCTAGGACCATATTAAAGAATTAAATAAAATGTTTTTAATATAAGAAAAACTTACTTGAGTGTTTCTTGCACGTTTGTCAACACACTCTCCATTTCTCTTGAGATGAGTCTCTAGATGGAGCTCATTAAGAAGTGGAGTTCTACCCAACTCTTCACGCTAATTGAATAAGTAAAAAAATAAGTAGTTATATGTAATCTAAAATCTAAATGATAAATTAATTAAAAAATAATTAAGTTTACGTACCATCCTTCGTGCAACTTCAGCAACACTAATACTATCCGCTGCGTAGTTGCAGCCACCAGCTTCAGATGCTCTATTTTTCTTTGCCTTTTCAGATATTTCCTTAAAATTTTCAGAATTCCAATGGGCAATAAGTTCTTGAAATACTTCTATTCCTATCCAACATGGACGTTGCTTCTTTTTTTTCCATTTAATTCTAACATTTCTCATGGTGTCTGAAAATCGGGCACTACATTTTGAGTGAAAATTTTCTTCAATTTGGACGTTATCTCTAACATCCCAACAACACTTCTCCTACATTGTTGTATGAATTCAAAATTAAGCAATAAAGAATCATGAATATTTCAAAAAATATAAAGGAAATATATTTAAAAAAATATGAAGGAAAAATATAAAGGAAAAAATATACCTTAAATGCATTAAACCAATCTTTTCTGTCATCTTCAAGTACAGCTCCATAACTCGGCTAAAATTTTGTATACTTCTCTTTAATAATGCTTGTTATGATCGATATTGCCTGATGGGACAAGATCTTAAACACCAAAATCTTGAGTTAGAATTGATTAAATAAAACTCAAATTTAAAATAATATATAATATATATAAATACTTACGATCCAGAGTCGGGCCAAATGACAAGTCTGTCATGATAATATCTAACTTTTTGCGGCGCATTTCTCCTCAGGATGTGCTCCCTCCTTGTTTTCTCCTCAGGAGCACTTGTATCTTCTTGAGCATTGGTTTCTCCAGGAGCACTACTAGTATCTCCAAGAGCACTGGTATCTCCATGATCATCCTCAGAAGGCATGGGTTGGGGCATGCTAGATCCACCTAGCTCCATATGAATGAGACCACTCGACTGCATGGAAGGCATAGGAAAATATGTATCGGGTCCAGTAGGAAAATATGGTGTGTATCTAGTAGGACTAATAAAAGCTGCCGGGGATATGGGCGGGAATGGTGTGCATCCAGGAGGTGTGGATAGTAATCCAGTGAAAGACCCAGACATAGGTGGAGTAGTATGCATAGGAGGTGGGGTATGATGCATAAGAGGTGGAGTAGGATGCATAGGAGGTGGAGTAGGATGCATATGAGGTGGAGTAGGATGTGGAGGATGATTTGCCACTTAACTCGATTGTGGCATAGGAATAAACAAATCTGAATCAGGCACCTCCTCTATAATTTACCTGCTGCGGCGAGGCTTTTGTTGGGAGGTATTTTTCTTGGGTGGCATTTTTTTCTATTTGAAAGATAAACATTAAACAATAAATGTTACATAAAAGATAATATTACACAAGATAATATATATATATATATATATATATATATATATATATATATATATATATATATATATATATATATATATATATATATATATATATATATATATATATATATATATATATATATATATATATTTGAAAGATAATATATATAAAAGATAATATTACACAAGATTATTTTGAAAGATAATACATATTCAAATTATTCATCATCATAATTTTCATTGTCTTCATCGGATATGAAGTTATTGTCTTCAGACTCTCCTAGCTCTTCATTCTCTTCTTCCACGGGATTTGTTGACAACAAGATAGTTGCGTCAACTTGTTGACCCTCAACTTCAGTATCACACAAACTTATAATCGCCTCAGTTTCAACTACCTCATTAACATGTGAAATCTCATCATCTTGGTATGCAACATCTTCCATTACTTCGTCAGTATCAATGTGACCCATTGGGTTGGACTTGATTACAACACACCATCCTCGTTTGCGTGGCGTAATTGAAGGATAAGGTACATAATAAACTTGCCTGACATTGTGTGCCATTATGAAAGGGTCATACTATTTGTACTTTCTATCTATTCGAACCTCAACGGTGTTATATTTTTTTATTAATTTTTGTTCCTCTGGAAGATGGATCATACCAATCACAGTAAAACAAGACAACTTTATTTTCCGAGTCCATATAATTATAGACCAATTCATAAATATGTGTGATAACCCCATAGAAGTCGTCCTCACCATCGTCTATAACTCCTTTTACGACTACACCACTATTTATAGTTTTCTTTCCTTCACTCCAAATCTCAGTGTGAAATTTGTAACCGTTTACAAAGTATGTGTGCCATTCATTCACACGTTGACGAGGGTCTTCAGACAAACTCCTCAAATATATTATTTCAGGACTTGGTGCAGCAATACATGATAATCGTTGCTTGAACCATGCTGGAAAATAGGCATGTGTGTAACCAATCGATGGTTGTTCGCATGTGCTTTGATAATGGTAGGTACTAAATTCCCTATTTTGAAAAAATATTTAGGTTAGAGAAGGTTACAAGTTTTAACCAATAAAACTATACTTAATTAAATATACTTACTCAAGACATGGTTTAACTTCAACGCAATTAATCAACACATGAACATGGGCATATTGCATTTATTTTTGAGAAAGCCAATGCTCACTCGTCTTCCCCGAGGGACGGCCTGGACGACCGAAAACTGATAAGGTGAATTGACTTCTTTCACAGAAGTGAACTTTGTTCCTTGTGATTCTTGGAGTCAACATCATGTGATTAAATAATGAGAGCAAAAATGTGATGTTTCACGATGTAAATAATGTGCACAAATTGATCCCTCAACTCTTGCCTTATTTTTCACTGATCGCTTAGAATCACCCATGTATCGTTCAAATGGATACATCCATCTATATTGAACAGGTCCACCTAGGAAAGCTTCATAAGCAAGATGCACAGGGAGATGCTCCATAAAATCAAAGAAACCTGGCGGAAAGATTTTCTCCAACTTGCAGAGAATGACAGGAATATTTCGGTCCAATTTAATGATGTCGTCTACTCTTAAAGTTGACGCACAAATGTCTCTAAAAAATTGACTAATCTCAGTTATTGGATTAAGCCCATTCTTGGGAAGTGAGCTGAATGCAATTGGAAGCAATCGTTCCATGAAAATATGACAATCATGATTTTTCATTCCATGCATATTCCCTGTTGAGGCGTTAGCACATCTTGCCAAGTTAGAAGAATAACCATCAGGCATCCTCAAATCATTTAACCACCGATATATTTCTTTTGCTTCTTTGGGAGTAAGAGTGTAACAAGCCTTGGGTTTTAATAATTTTTCATTTGGTTGAGGTTTCAACTCCAATTCTTTTCGATTACACAAAAGTTCCATGTCTTTTCTAGCCTTCTCATTATCTTTCGTCTTCTCATTATCCATCAATGTGTTAAATACATTATCAAAAAAATTCTTCTCAATATGCATAACATCAAGATTATGTCTCAACAAATTATCCTTCTAATAGGGGAGGTCCCAAAAAATACTTCTTTTTGTCCAATTGTGAGAATCCCCATATCCTTGAATTCTACGTGCTTCACCATTATCTGTGAATTTTGGTAGGTCACGAACACTATTCCATACTTTAGTCGATAACAATCGTAGGGGAGGTAGATCTGTTACTTTTTTTCCTTTTCTAAAAGCATTCTTATTTCTTCTAAATTCATGGTTTGCAGGTAAGAACCTACGGTGACAGTTAAACCACAAACTTTTCCCACCCTTATCCAAAGTAAACGCTTTTGTGTGACCCATGCAATATGGACATCCCATTTTACCATTCGTACCCCATCCAAACAACATGCCATATGCAAGAAATTCGTTAATTGTCCACATCAAAGCAACTCGCATATTAAAGTTTTGTTTACGTGACACATCATAAGTCCACTCTCCCACCCACAACCTCTTGAGATCATCAATTAAAGGTTGCATATAAACATTTATTCCCGCCTTTGGACTCGACGGTCCTGGAATGATGCATGTCAAAAACATGTAAGGTTTCCTCATACACATCTCAGGAGGGATATTGTACGGGGTAACAATAATTGACCAATAAGAATATGCATTTGCTGACAAATTATAAGGAGTGAAACCATCTGAGCATAATCCAAGTCTAACATTCCTGGGTTCTGCTGCAAATTCAGGATGAACTCTATCAAATTGTTTCCATGCCTCGCCATCAGATGGATGTCGCATCATGCCAGAACTAAATATGTTTGTATGGTGCGATGACATTTGACTTGCGCTGTGCATTGATGCAAACATTATTTGCAACCGAGGTATTATTGATAGATAGAACATGGACTTCACTGCAACTCGTTTTTGCTTTTGACCAGCTCCTTTACTGCGAACTAAATACCTCGGACTATTGCAAAACTTACATCCCTCCAATTCTCCATCATTTGTACCAAACTCGTTGTCATAAAACAACATGCAACCTCTAATGCAACAGTCAATCTTTTTTACTTCTAGTCCCAACTTCGACACCATCCTTTTTGTATCATAATAACTTGTAGGCATGTTTTCTTTCACAGGAGTCGCGTCCAACATCATTCTCGCAAAGAATTCCAAACACTGATCAGGAACGTTCAAATTTGATTTCGCAGCCAAAAGCCTAACACACATTGATAGCCTAGAGTTAAGAGACCCCTTAAACAATGGTATATTTATTTCTTTCAACAACTGATAAAACTTTTGTGCTTTCTCATTTGGGAGTTCTTCTGCGTCAAAGTCTTGAGGTTCATGATAAGTCACATTCACCCCTAATACGTCACTGACCATATCCTCGACTAGATTAAATTGTTCCTGGCATTGCATATGTGATGAACTCCCTAGATCATCTGTATTTATATCTGGTCCAACACGTGTTTGACTGCTAGAAGCCTCTATATTTATCTCTGGCATTTTCCTTCCATTAGAAGTCTAAACCCAATAATTTGGTCTAAAACCCACTTTCTCCAAATGACGTTTCACTTCACTAGGGTCACTAATAATATTTCTGCAACCACACTTTAAACACGGACATCTTACCCCTCCTTCGCTTCGACAACATTCTTGACCAAACGCATACGAGAGAAATCCGACAACTTCTTCCTTAAAATGAGGTTTAAGCCCACGTCTTTCAGAAAATGATCTATCATACATCCAACTACGATAGAATTGATAATATTCCATACTACACATGTTCATGTTTAATTTTATTAAATAAAATAAAAATTGATCTATCGACAATAAACTTTCAATAATTTTTTAATCCTAAACACAAACTATCTTCTTTTCATTTAGAAATATACGACGTATTTATTTAAGTAGTAAATATACTATTTATATAAAAATATATATTTTTTAGAAACTATATTTCTTTTAAAGTTATTCATATTTCATAAAAAAAATTTTTCTCAGTTTATAAACTAAATATCACAATACAAATATATACACAAATATATCTACAAATATATCAGAAAACGTAAATTTTATAATAAAAACCTGAAATTGATGAACAAATACTGTTGTTTCTTGAAGCTTTTGGTAATTTTTTCCAAAATTTAGTTCCCTTTGGATAGTAACTATAAATAAGAATCTGAACAAATTACACACTAATATTAAAAATAAATTAAATACATAACAAAATAATTTAATTTATTTACCTGAAACCTTTAGATTGTGATTAGAAATTTTAGGTTTTATTTGGGGAGAAAATGAGAAGAAGAACAATGGAAGAGAAACGTGCAGAGAGGCAGGGAAGAGGGAAGAGATGAGGAAAATATGGAACGAAAACTTAAACAATGGGTAAATAAGTGTTGCAATTATTTGGGTTGAAATTAGCGAGGAGAAGCAACGGAAATAAAACGTTCAAAAGTGGCGTGGGGATGCCCCTCACTAAATAATACATTGGAAAAAGGTCCCTGCAGGCGCAGTCTGCACACTGCCATGAGTAGACAAAAGTTGTCTAGATGGCAGGGGTAGCCCCTCGTTATTGTCACGTTGACAAATAGCTTGCGGTTGTCCGTCGCTATTTATAAAGATTTGCGCGCATTTTATTTTTCCTAGGAGGTTGCCCCTCGCAAATGATTATTTTAAAATTCAAATTTTTCCTCTTTTAATTTTGCGAGGGCTAACCCCACGCAATATGTTTTTATTTTTTTCTTTCCTAATCTGCACTTTGCGAGGGACTTTGCACATGTGTACCTTGTTTTTTTCTTAGGAGTTTAACCCCTAACTAGAACCCCTAACAATTTTCATACTTTCTTGTGGTGATTTACTTTTGAAATTAATACAAAAATTGAAACGTGGATAGTAATAATTTTTGTCTTACAATAAATTAGTAACCCCGTAAATGAGAAAAATCTAAAATAAAAGTGTATTAATTGATGGGATCCACTTAAATATATACAAAGATATATGTTGTTAATACACATCTACATGATGTGTATTAACATGACTATATATATATATGTATATATATATATATATATATATATATATATATATATATATATATATATATATATATATATATATATATATATATATATATATATATATATATATATATATATATATATATATATTAGTCTAGTGAATGAAATTTTAATTCTTAAAAATAAATAAGTAGGATATCACAAGTTTAAATTAATTGAGCTGGTTTATTTAGATATTTTTATTTATATTTAATAATCAACTATTTGTATTGATATTTTTGAATTAAATAAAATATTAATTTATATATGATATTTTTGAAATGACACCCGTGAACAATGGCATATTGGACTATTGGAGTACATGTACGGGAGGCTGGTATGTGGGTCCATACATTCCTTAATTTGGCCATTAATTCATCATCCACAATTTACATGCTATCCCCCTCGTTAGTGGTGGCCTCCTATATTTCCCCTTCCTCTACCTTTCCTCACGTTATTTTTCTTCAAAAATTAACAATATAGTTTATACATTCACATGTAGAAAGATTTTCAGAATCATAATTGTAGGTATCAAATGGCATCCTCCTCCTCATCAATCGAGGACAATAATATCTCATCCCCTCTTCGTAAGCATATTCATCTCCTTCATTTTTAATTTCATGATTTCCTTCGTTACCATATGAATTTGTTACATATCTTGAATCTTAAATGATTAAATTTTATTATACATGATGATGCAGTATCTAAGGAAAATGAAACAGAAGAAAACTCTCCGATAAAAGAAGTGGCTCTAACCGTTCCAACAACCGACGATTCATCTCTCCCAGTTCTCACATTTCGAATGTGGGTATTAGGAACCCTTTCATGCTTTCTATTATCATTCCTCAACCAGTTTTTCTGGTACAGAACCGAGCCTCTCACTATTACAGCAATTTCTGCTCAGATTGCCGTTGTTCCTTTGGGTCAACTCATGGCTGCGAAAATCACAAAACGTGTTTTCTTCAAAGGAAAATCTTGGGAATTTACGTTGAACCCTGGTCCTTTTAACGTGAAAGAACATGTTCTGATAACTATATTCGCTAACTCGGGTGCTGGAACGGTTTATGCGATTCATATTGTTACAGCGGTTAAAGTGTTTTATCAGAAACATATCTCTTTTCCTGTTTCTTTGCTTGTAGTCATCACCACTCAGGTATGTAAAATTTTGACTTGTAAAAGTAATTAAGTTTAAAATATCGGTCGCACTCCCATAAACGTTATCGCAATTTTGGTCCGTACAAGACGTTGATTATAAGATAAAGAAAGGTGGTTTGAATTTGAATGGTAGGTATTAGGTTTCGGATGGGCTGGTATATTTAGAAGATATTTGGTGGAGCCTGCGGCAATGTGGTGGCCAGCAAATTTAGTTCAAGTTTCACTCTTCAGGTACATAATTCTAACCATAGTCTAATGCTTTATTGAATTAGTTATATTTTAATATGTGATTAATTAGATGCAAATGTATGAAAAAATGATTGAAACATTTTTGGAATAATTAATAGAAATGCATTTGTTTGAACTAGTTTGGACGTTAAGCCAAATGAATCGCTGTCAAAGTAAATAAAAATATCGGTGCACGTTCTCCCAACCACGCTAGACCAGAAAGGGACCGTCTGTGTCTTAGATTCTTTTCAAGTTTTCTTGTCGCTTTTGGTCCGATTACTTTCAAAATTTTAACTACATTTATTATATTTTAATATATTTTAAATTATGTTATATTTTTCATAAAAGAGATACTCCTATTATTATAAATAAAATTTTTATTTTAAATTCATTGAATAATAAATGTAACTGATTTATATAAAATAACATATATATATTTATTACATGTAAAAATTTAAAGGACACCTGGAGTGTCAATTATTTGAGGTGTCCATATATCATTTCTGTTTCACAATTCACAGCTCAATCATTTTGTGTTGCTATGTAGTCTGAAATGAAGTGTGTTTAGATATATGTTATTAGAATTGATTTTATAAAATTGATTATGATTAAAAATTAATTAATTTAAAATTATGTTGGGATACATTTATATATAAAGTTAGTTGAACAATTATTTTTTTTTAGCAAAATCACATTTAAATTAAAAAACTACAAGTCTTAACTTTTATATTTGAATAAGTGAAATTTCATGAGTTGGAATCCTCCTACTTATACTCTAACGTTTTTTGTTAGCAACTATCAACTCAATTGGGTTAAAAGTAATAACTTCATAACTTTTTAATTAATAATCAACTATTCACTCCAAAACGTAATTATTTATGTTGTTTAATACCTTTAACTCATGCCTTCAATGACTCAGGGCTCTGCACGAGAAAGAGGAAAGAAAAAAAGGAGCCTTAACAAGATCTCAATTCTTCATGATTGCATTTTTATGCAGCTTCGCATACTACGTTTTTCCTGGCTACTTATTTCAAATGTTAACCTCACTATCTTGGGTTTGCTGGGTATTTCCCCACAATGTATTAGCCCAACAGCTCGGCTCGGGCCTAAACGGTCTCGGCATCGGTGCGATTGGGCTTGACTGGTCTGCCATTTCAGCCTACCTCGGAAGCCCATTAGCAAGCCCATGGTTTGCAACTGCCAACGTTGCAGTTGGTTTTGTGTTTGTCATGTACATTCTCACTCCATTGTGCTATTGGTTCAACGTTTACAGTGCCAAAACCTTTCCCATTTTCTCTAATAAACTTTTTACATCACAAGGTTACATTTACAATATCACTGATATCATAGACTCCAATTTCCATATGGACCTTGCTGCTTATGAAAAACAAGGAAGACTCCATCTTAGCACTTTCTTTGCTATGACTTATGGTGTTGGCTTTGCTGCACTTACCGCTACCATTGTGCATGTTGCTCTCTTTCATGGAAGGTATGTTTTGTTTGCAATTGTATCAACTTCAACCTAAGAGTGCAATCAATCACGACACCAGACACAATACTGACATATAATCACATATGTCAGTGTCATTCTGATATTAGAGACAAACACATGTTAAACACCAGACATGATATACTGACATATGATCACATATATATCAGTGTCATGCTGGTGTCACACATGTTTTGGATACCAGACATGATTTACTGACATATAATCACATATGTCAGGTCGTGCTGGTATGTGACACATGTTGAACACCAGACACACATTTGTTTAGATGTATAATCTATGTATGAAATGTGATAATTGAAAAAACAGAGAAATATGGGAGCAAAGCAAATCAAGTTTCAATGAAAAAAGCATGGACATTCACACCAAACTTATGAGGAAGTATAAGCAAGTTCCTGAATGGTGGTTTGTGTGCATACTCATAGGAACAATTGCAACCACCATTTTTGCATGTGAATATTACAATGAACAACTCCAATTACCTTGGTGGGGAGTTCTATTAGCATGTGGCATTGCAATTTTCTTCACTCTCCCAATTGGGATCATAACCGCAATCACAAACCAGGTCAGTATATATACATTAATTAATAGAAGAAAAAATTGAACTCACTTAATTGTTAACTTAAAATTTTAATTATAGAGTCCAGGACTGAACATAATCACGGAGTACATCATAGGGTATATCTACCCTGGATATCCTGTCGCTAACATGTGCTTCAAGGTTTATGGTTACATTAGCATGACACAAGCCATTACATTCTTACAAGACTTCAAACTTGGCCACTACATGAAAATCCCTCCCAGAACCATGTTCATGGCACAGGTTGTAGGGACACTAATTGCTGGTCTTGTTTATTTGAGCACTGCATGGTGGCTAATGGAAAGCATACCAGACATATGCAAAGACACATCTTCTGTTTGGACTTGTCCAGGCGACACGGTATTCTACGATGCATCAGTTATTTGGGGTTTGATTGGTCCAAGGAGAATCTTCGGAAACTTAGGAACATACGAGAATGTGAACTGGTTCTTCCTCGGTGGAGCCATTGCTCCTTTGTTAGTTTGGTTAGCTGCAAGAGCTTTCCCTCAGCAAGAGTGGATTAAACTCATTAACATGCCGGTTTTGATAGGTGCTACTGGAATGATGCCTCCAGCTACAGCAGTGAATTATACTAGCTGGATCATCGTTGGATTTTTGTCGGGTTTTGTTGTTTATAGGTATAAGCCCGATTGGTGGCAGCGTCATAATTATGTGTTGTCTGGTGCAATGGATGCTGGTCTTGCATTCATGGGTGTGCTTTTGTATCTTTGCTTAGGATTAGAGGATGTTAGTATCAATTGGTGGGGAAATGATCTTGATGGTTGTCCCTTAGCTCATTGTCCAACGGAAAAAGGATTTGAGGTTCAAGGTTGTCCATCTTTCAATTGATTGGAGTTGAATTAACTGTATAATGTTAGTTATTGGTTAGGTTAATCAACATTATTATGTTTGAGTTCATGCTTTCAACTTTACTTCATTTTCACTCAATCACTTTGTAAGATGTAAATAATTCTCAATTCGTCATTTGTAAATGATAATAAGATATATGCGGATGCTTTTGTTAGGTACGGTTTGTATATTTCAATTGTAAAGGTTGTTAAATGTTTTCTGGATTCTTGTTTCTGATATGATAAAGGATATTTAAGTTTCAATACATAAAAAAATATCAAGGATCTACCAAAGTGAAGAGGGCTTTGTTGCAAGCTCTCTAAAGAAAATTTGAAGTTGTAGGTAAAAGATGAAAAGAGCTATATTGTAAAAAATATTCTTTGGTTGATGTGATACGGTGGGAGAACTGACTTAAGTTTTGCGTTTGTATTCGCACTTGTTCGGTTGAGCAAGAGTCGCCACCGACTTTTTATTTTATCCTGAAGGAAGGGTTAAAAAAGCACAGCAAAAACCTTTTGAGATATTTCGTGGGTTCGGGGGTAGATTATGAAAAGGGAAGGTATTAGCACCCTTTTCATCCATGGTTATCCATGGGCTCTTAGTTACTTGGTTTTTTAGATCACTTGCCTTGATTTTCGATTGCTTGAAAATGGTGTGTGTGTGTGTGTTTTTTGAAAATGTTTTTGAAGAAGATGCCTTGTCTTAGGCAACCCTTGTAACAATTCTTTACTCGAATGTTTTACAAAAGTGTGTATTTTTTCGAAAAGATGTTTCAAATGTTTTTTGAGAGTTTGTTTTGAAAGTGTTTGTGAAGTGTGGTTTTTGAAAAGAAGGCAAGTGTTTTTGCAAGTTGATCTCAAATAACTAAGAGTTTGGTTTACCCCTATTGTACTCAAAGGTTTTCTCTATGTTTTCAACCCCTTTTAACAATTTTGTTCCACCATTGAATTTGATGGACAATCTTGCGTTTAGGATGTTTAACGGGACGAGCGTGGGTCATCGTACGGACCATGAATGCAATGGTGCCAAGTGTCTTTGGCAATTTGCTTTGAAGGGACTATGATCATTCCATTTAGGCAACTTTCGAAAGCGTCATCGAGGGACTTATGATCATTTGGATTTGTTTTGCCAAAGAAACTCGACGTGCAAGCATGACCCATTTTGGAAGGCAACATGTGGGATTACCCTAGGGGGTGCAAGTGTAATTGTGTATTGATTTCATGTATTTGTCTTGTATTAGATTATCTAGCGTTTGATTTTATGTGCATGCAAACCCTAGGTCTAACCCTAGGTCTAACCATGGTATAATTGGAAAGCGATAAATTACAAGAATTTAAAGTCTACGCTATTACAAATAGTATCCGGGAGTGGGGGTACAAATTTACAAATGGGGATGAGACTTTTAGGAATGTAGTGTCCAATAATTTACAACCAAATCGAATTGCGATAAAATGTAAATAACGAATATACAAAATAAGCAAATGTATAATGTATCAAATGTAAGTATATTGTGTAAGTGTACGTGTACGTATATGAGAATTATTTACAAGTGCGAAATGTGAATTTAATGTATTATTAAGTATTGTTAACCTAATGGTGAGAATTAAATGTTTATTTATTTAGTCTTTTGTAATCTTGTATATTTCTTTAATATGTACAAAAAGAAAATTTAATTAAATGTTTTAAATTTTAATTAAATTATGTATATTAAAAAAATGTATTTGTCTTGATTATGTACAAAGAAAGTATTTTTAGAAACAAAAGAAAAGTATTATTTTAAGAAAAATTAATATTCAATGTATAAAAATTTAAAGAAAATGTAAGTTTTAATTGTAAAGAAAAATATTAGTTTCTATATAAAATTGAATTATGATATATATGAAAAAGTATTGTTAATGTAAAAAAATGTTATGTTAATTTATTTAACAAAAGAAAATGAAAAATGTTTTATACTCTAAAAAAAAGGTTTGGAGATTTGAATGGGCCTTTGGGAACCTTATGGCCCACATGTAATTTGAACAGAAGCCAAAAGGGGGGTGTCAACGCGTTTGGGCTTAAGGCTGAATGGGGTAAGGCCCATTAGCATTTTAACAATGTTTTTATGGTTCTTGCATTTTCGTTTCACTTGGACTATGGCTTAGGCTTGACATGCAGAGGCGCCGTTTGTTCATCGTTTTCCATTCGCCTCCACCTCTGAGTTCCCATCGCCCATGGCCGCCGGCGCCACCATTTGCCTCCTTCGCCTTCCTTCCTTCCTTGGTTCAGTGAAGCCGAATAAGAGGTAATCGCCCTTTGTTCCCTCTTTTGTCTTAGCGCGTTTAGGGTTTCATTCCTCTTTGCATGTTATGATTTTATATTATGATATTATGTTCATTATTGTTGGTTAACGAAGTCGTGAAAAGGGATGAAAGAAAATGTACTACCTTGACGGAGGAGGGGAAGGAATGGTGGTGGAGGCGCTCAGGCGGCTGGACAGCGAGGTGACGATGCTGATGTTGGGCTCGCTTGATGCCTTGGTACTCTGGTATTTGTGTCTTACTTCTTTTGTTTGGTGATGATGATGAACTGAACCTCTTATGATTTCGCTCTTTTTTCTCTTCTTCTGTTAACTTGGCTTACATGCTTATGTTGCCTTGAGATACCTTGGGTTGCCTGATGCTGTTGAATTGTTGCTTTGTTCTTTGCCCCTTCTCTTCTGGTTGCCCTTTTTTTTTGTATATTGGCCTATGATGAAGTTTTTCTGAGGCCTGATGGGTTTGGAAATTGGTTTGATAAGTTTGTGTTGTTTCTGTTATTCTGGTTTTTTGGCTTTGGGCGTGTATGGACCTGTTTGTGTAGTATCAGGTTTGCTCTGGTACAGGTTCTACTGGTTAAGGCTGCAGGTTTTAGTTGACAGGGTTTGGCCTTGAATGGTTAGGTTGTTTGTTTGAACTGGTTTTAAGCTTGCAGGTTTTTATTATGCTGGTTATGTTATGCTGGTTAGGCCTGACAGTTATGGTTTTGACTGTTGTTTGACAGGGTTGGATGGTTTATGGCCTTGAGGCTTTTTTCTGGTTCTGAAGCTTGGCTTCAGTTTGATGCAGGTTAAAGGCTTATGCAGGTTTTGGGTCTGGAGGGTTTTGACAGTTGTGGTTATCTCTGTTTTTGTTTGTTTGAGGCCTCAGCAGGTTTAATGCAGGTTTTGAATGGTTATGGCCTTAGATGATTAGGCTTATGCTGGTCTTTGTGTTTGGATCGTTTTTTTGGTTTGGAAGGTTTTGCTTCAAGTTAGGTTATGGCCTGGGGTTTGGACAGCAGGTTGTATATTTGTTTTTTGTCCTGCTTCTGTCTTGCTTCAGTAGGGTTTATTGGTTAGGTTGGAGGTTTGAAAACTGGTGGTACAGGCTTGATACCAGTTTTTGGCTTTGTGGTGTTTCAGGCTTATGTGTTTTGATGATAGGCAGGTCTTGTGGTTATTCTGGTTTGGATGTTATGCTTGGGGGCTTATGTTCTCAGTGGGCTGTTGGTTTGAAAACTGGTGGTACCGGCTTGCATCAGTTTTTATGTTTTATATCTTTTTTCAGTTTTTGCTTTTTTTCTCTGTTTGATATCTTCTGCCTTGATATCCTCTGCTCTTTGACTGTGTTAGCAGTCTTTTATCTTCTATGCCTCAAGCCTAAACCTGTAAGCCCAGAACTCCTGTCTCTCTCTCTTTCTCTCTCCAGTACAGCTTTTTGCATTTTATATGTTTATGCTTGTACTTTTACTGAAAGGGAAGCACTGGGAAATGATGAAAATGAATTAGCTTGCTTGCATAACATGCTTACTCTGCACATTTGTCTCTTTTCTTCCAGATTTTGTGCTTCTTGTTATCTTTCCATATCTTCTTTTTGACAGCTTTGAGTAGCCTTGTACTTGTTTGACATCTTTGACAGTTTGTGGACAGTTTGGAATTTGTGGTTAGGCCATTCTGTTTGTTTTGAACTGTGCAGTGGTTTGATAATTTTGACTTGTGCATTCTTTATATTTGTGCATTCAAAGTTTAGCAAGCAAATATTCATCCCTCTTTGTGAACCGGGAGAAATCCCGTGATTTGCAAAGAGGACTAACTGATCCCAGTCAGTTGCCCTTAATGATGAACTTTATTTTTATCTGTCTCTTTTATTTATTTATCTACTTCTAACTTTTCTTCTGTTCTTTGTTTTGCAGATAAAATTCCATGGAGTACTGGAGCAAGGGATAGAAGATGAAGAATTTGAAGATTTAGAAACATACTTAGGATAGTTTTTTTTTATTTAAATTTAAATAAATGTAAAATCATTGTTGTAAACAATTTGTAAACAAAACAATTGTACAAATAATTTAAAAATAAATAAAAAGTTTCTTTATCCAATTAATTCTTTTCCTCTTTTTTTAATTGTTCGTTTTATTATTTATAATTCTTTAATTATAATAATTGAAAATAAATTCCAATCATTTAATCTTAGAATAACAAATAATTAAATAAACAATGCTTCAGCATTTGATCAGTTAAACCTGGCGTTTCAAACATCCAGAGCAAAACAACAGTCAATCACAACAATTGCCCAGACGCTTTTTCCCTTTACTGACTTTAATCAAACATTGCAAATTCAAACCCAATGCAACCTTTTACTGATTCAGTCAAACAAACGTGAATTCAATCCAAATGCATTCTTTTACTGATTAAGTCGAACAATGCAAATTCAATCCAAATCTCGGAATAACTTGCAAAGCATCGTAGAATTAAATCTTTCTGAGGAACCGCGCACGAAAACCCTAATTCCTGATTAAATGCCAAAGAACGTTCGCCTGATCAAAGTTGAGCCAAAATCAATCAAAACCCTAAGCCAACTGTTTGAAACATTCTAGAGCCCTGAAAATCAGTAAAACCCTAATTGTGTCTGACTGACGAGAAAAGTCTGTTTGACCGATTCTTGAGCCAATCTGAAAAATCAGGAAAATCCTAAAGTTGTGATTTCTTGTGGAAAAATACGAGGGCAAATTTTGGGGTACAACAGTCGATGATTGTGAAATTTAACTGTGGTTTGTTCTATAGAAAACTTTTATGATGTAACAACCTTGTCTATTTATGAACTCTAAATTTTTTTGCTTGTTCGTGAATAGAGGATGCAGGGTCATAAAAATGAGGAACAAACTCAGAGGTTCTCTAATTCGGGTAAAGGCCATGGACGAGGAAAAAGTCATGAAGTGAAAGAGGGTGAAATCGAGGGAGGAAAGAGTAAGGATCTTAGTGCATGTTTAGATACACGTTACAAAAGCCAAAAGTACTTTAGATTTTCACACTAACGTAAAAGCTACCTTTTGGAGCTTCTTAAAATCATGGTAGGAGGACAAGTATTGTGTTTGGTTGCTCAAATGCCAAATGAAACCGACACTTAGAGTGCTACAGACACCACAAATTTGGGCATTATCAAGATGAATGTTCTCTAGTTAAAAATAAAAATGACAATTATATTGAATTTGATGATGAGGAAGAAATGCTCAGATGGCTCAAGAAGCATTGGGAACCAGGTATGGTTCTTTGATTCTGAATGTAGCAATCATATGATTGGGAAACAATAGTCGATTGTTTAAATTCAAAAACATTTTAGAGAATTTGTCAAATTTGGAGATGATTCTAAAATGCCAGTACTGGGAATAGGAGGCTCAATGTAGCATATAGGTGAAAAAATTTCAGGTTATAACATTTGTTTACTATTTTCCTAGATTAAGGATTAATCTTCTGAATATTGGGCATCTCTAACATAAGAATTTAACCAATTTTTTTCAACTAGATAAGTACAAAGGGTTAATGTTAAAAACGGTATTAGAATATCTACTCTAATGTCCTTTCAATAAAATGGATGCTCTTTTTTCAAACTCATGAAACTCACTATTTCATTGGAATATTGTTCTAGACTGGCGCAACCGCTAGAGTAGGTCTAGTCTGACCTCCTACTTCGGCACAACCCATGCGACTGTAGTCCGGGCTCCCCCGCCCTCCGTCGGGCACCATTGATCGTTTTTCCTTCTGGACTAGCACTGACCTACGACAATCAACAAGTCGGCAAGACAACCAGGAACCGACTAGACCGCTGCCCGTAACCTACCTCCTCCTTGAAACTAACGGCTAGACCTTTGAGGATTAATTACATGTCCAAAACTTGAAAAAAATAAAGGAAAGCGGTAAATAGTCCTAATTAATTTCTATTACATCCCATGAGCAGTTACAATAATATGAAAAATACGAAAATAAATAAATGCGCGCGTCTAAAAAAAATCCTAGGGAAAGGAAATCTTTTGTTTATTTTTTATTTTAAGAAAATAAAGTCTAAGTCTATTTAGTTTTAATTTTAATTTTAAGAAAGATGTTAAAATAATTAAATTAATTAGTTAACAAAAATAATTTTAATTGAAAAAGACTAGACCTATTTTTGTGATTTTGTTTTAATGTTAATAAAACATGAAAGCAAAGAAATAAACAAAACCAAAAATATGAAAATGAAAAGAGGTTTTTTCGATCCAGGGAAGGAAATGATCCTTCGATCCTGGGAAATAAATGGTACTTTCGACCCAGGGAAAGAAAAGGTCTTCTTCGATCCAGGGAAGGAAAATGTCTTCTTCGATCCAGGGAAGGAGGTTATTCCTTTCGATCTGGGGGAGGAAGAGATTTTCAATCTAGGCCTGCAAGACAAATATTAGCAAAAAATATGACCTGGGTGTCGAACCCAGGTCCTTTCCCCTTACACGCGCCTGCCTTGCATTTGAGCTGCGGTTTCAATCGAAATAAATGAGACTAACACTGAATCCTGCAAATTTTGTTAGTTTCAAAAACAAACGAAAGCCTATCTCAATCGAAACCCCCTGAATCCTAATCTGGGGTTGTTTCGATCTATGACGGTTTGTGCCTTGGGTTTCGAAGGTAATCTATTTCGAAAACCTCTAGCCATGGTAACCTGCAATTTCAGCACTTAAGTTCTCATGTAAAACGTTAGACCTTTTCTAATCATTATCACAAACATATATGCATGCATTAAATGGATCAACAATACATATTTCAACAAGTTTGAATCAAAGAAATATACCAAACCGATTATTATCATGGGGTGTTTTTGGTATGTGTTGGGCTTGTGTGATGATTGGGGATGGCTTCAGGGACCTTCAGGAGGAATATAGGATGCTAGTTTTGGATCGAAGGTGCCTTCAAAAGGTGTTTTGGTTTTGACAACTTTGCTGAATTTTTGAGAATTTTCGTGGCTCTTTGAGGTAGCTTTCGATAGGCAGTCTTTTGCATGTCCCCCCAGCTTGCAGATATGTTGGGTATTTATAGGAGATGAGGAGGGAGTCTTAGAATGGAAAGAAACAACCTTAATCATGTCCTTAAAGGCTAGCTATTAAACATAGCTTTGAAGACAAAATCAGACCAATTTGAAGATTGCCATTTTGAAATGTTGAGTGAACCTGGACATGTTTCACCTTTGAATGCCTTCAGTCTATGCCCTTCGATTGGCTATGAGTTTTTTCCTTCGAATGGCTCAAGTATTGTCTTTTGATTGACTCTGAGTTACTTCCTTCGAATGGCTCAAGTCTTGCCCTTCGATTGACTCTGAGTTACTTCTTTCGAATATCTCAGATTCTCATCATTGGGGCCTCTTCGATTGAGCCCCTACTCAGCTAGCCCAAACGAAAACTCTTTCCTGGACAATCGAAGCTTTCTTTGGCATGAATATTCTTGTGCGTGAAGCTTGAGTATGACAATATGTGGGATTTTTGGCCAACCATCATCTTTGCATATTTCTCTTTCGTTTTGACCAACTAGATCTAATTTTTTACCAAACCCTTTTTTCAGACAACACTATGTGTCCTTCGAATGGGCCTTTGAATGCTTATTTGAATGGATCATTTACGTGTCCTTCGAATAACTCCTTCGATTGGACCCATCTATTTGCCTTAGCTGCTTGATTCAAATAGCCCAAGTGAGAACTTCATTCTGGCTAATTGAAGCCTCCTTTGTCACCTCCTTCGAATGCCATTGCACAAGAGGCCTGGCCTGGCCACATGTAGGACCAAGACTCATCATAAGACAAACTTGCATTCAGTAATTATATGTCTCCTTACAATGGCCACCAGTTATTGTACCCCAAAATTTTCCCTCCCTTTTCTCAAGACATTTCTCACCAAAGATCTCAAATGCTCAAGCATTCTCAAGGGTTTGATCAGACAAGCTCACCTTCCAAGCACTGAGCCTCCAAATTAGGGTTTTGGTTTTCTCAGAGACAATTAAAATTTTGATGCCTTAAGTTACTTTCATGGTTCAGTACAGGTCTTTAATATTTCTCATACCAAGTTTCAAGTCTTGCATCACAAATTTGCTCAGTCAATTGCTCACATGACTGAAAATCAGCCGTATTGGGTAAAAAGTCAATTGTAGTAAATATACAGTAAAACATCGTAATTTTTGGCCAACATCAACATTTTAAAGTCATATCCATCAATTGATCAATTGTTGATCATAATTCTACAATAAAAGCACTCAAATCATCAAAGGGGCAAAATTGTCAAAATTAGGGTTTTGATTGAGAATGACTGATCATTGACTTTTGACCTAGTACATGACCTAATGGCTTGAGGCATAATCTCAAGGACTCAAACATAACATGTTGACCTTATTTCATGGCTCAAATCATTTCTCATGATTATTGGATTGATATTTGAGTTTGATCAGCTGATGAAAAGTCAACTGATACACAAAAAGTCAAACTTTGACCTTTTTGATCACTTAGTGAAATTTTCAACAAGTTTAGGCAGATTTTTGACCTAACTTCTTAACCAATTTTCACCTAGTGCCAAAATGATTTAGCCAAAATGGTCAATATGAAGGTTGTATACAATGTTTCAAGCTTTCCAAAATGTCCAAGAACTTGAAGAGGTCATATTTGAGCTAAGAGAATCGAAGAGAAGAATTCTTGCATTTCAAGCCATTTTCATGAAGAACACTTGATCCAATCTCACAATTATGCTGCATAATCTTGCTTTGTAAGCCTCTTGACTTATAAATCTATCCATAATCATATGTTTAAACAACTAATTGAGACATTATCCAAGTGATTAAGCCATTGTCCAAACCATTTTGCCATTAATGGAACAAAGTTCACACTTCCATTCTTGAAAAGTTTCTTTATACACAATGTCAACTCTCCTTGAGCCCATACATTGTTGCTTATGACTCCAAAACATTTAAATCAAGAAGCGACATATCTACAACATGTTAACTACCCTACAAAGCTCTTGTACTTCACATTGGAACCATGAATTTCAACTTTGCTTCAAAAACCAGTTTCAATACCATAACATGTGATTTTTTGTTTCTGATCCCTCCAAGCTTCCAAACCTCTTGCCTATAAATAGACAAGTCATTTGCAACCTAACACATGAATTGAAAATCCCCCAAACTCCATCAAACTCAGAATTGCACAAAAAACCTCCATAGCTTGTCATTTCTGACCTTGAACATCCATCTCATAATCCACTCGTACGTTTCCTCTCCAAATCAATCACAAAGCATCTATACATCATAAACAACTCATCCCCACACATGTTTCACAACTGTAACATCATCTTCCTCATCTTCCAAACTTAAAAACAAAGCTCTTCATATTGAATACTCCAGCATGATTCAACCACTTTCAACACAAAGTAAGAGTTGCATTAGCTTCCTTGGAGTCCAGTGAAGCTATTCAGATCATCACCACACCTCCAGAAGTGCTCAAACTCCATACATGATTTCCAGTTTTGAGGTAAGCTTTCTCAACTTTGAACTCTCTCTACAAGCATCATTAATGGTTACTTTGTGAATAAAAAATGTCGACACTATAGCCCCGAAGCTAACCATGCCCTTAGATTTCATTTATGTTGCTTGAGTGATGCGAATTTTGAGTTTAAACTTTATGGGAAAATTAGGTTTAATTTGGTACCAGATAAAATTCATGCTCGTCTTTGATTTTTAGCTTAAGTTATTTACATGGTTGAAATCGTGATTAAATTTCAAGCAACTTTCATGTTTACATTTTCCAATTTGGTTGAGAAATGAGGAAGTTACAGATTTCAAAAATGTTGATGAATATTCAGGCAGGAGGAAGAAGATGAAGTTGTAATCTGGACTGAGTTTGTAATATATTTATTGGTTTGTATATAAACACCATATGTATAGCCACCCCAGTGGTAGAGCACACGGGTATAAGTCCTAAATATGCCTTGTCCTGGGTTCGATCCAGGCGTGAGGCATTTTGCTTTTTTCTAACAATTACATTACAGATCATGTGTAAGCAAGATATGCGCGTGTACCATGTGGCTTCATATCATCAACATCAGGTCATTGTGAAGATAGATCCAACACATTCCAACGCCAGCCTATGGTGCACTTCAAGAAGGCATCCTTACTGGATCAAACAAGGTGTTGGGCCTCCTAAAACCTGGGCCTTTTCTCTATTTTTGTTTTTACTTTGCCTCACCCCCATTTTACTAAACACAACCAAGCCCAATTCCATTATCTTTTTATTTTTATGATTCCAAACAAAAATTTCTTGGGTTTGTTTACTACCCTTAACCCCCATTTCACTTTTTTACACCCAGCCCAAAACTTTTTATATTCTTTATATTTTTCTATATTTTATTTATTTATTTAATTTAACCAAAAAATACAAAAATATATTTTCTTAAATAATTAAATTATTAATTTTTTTTTTAAATTTAAACACTTCTTTTATTTTTTGTTAATATTTAGAACTAGGTTTTATTTATTGTCCATGCTTCAAATATTTTCAAATTAACTTTCAAATTATTTTCTAAATAATTATTTTAGACTTAGGTCTCATTTTTTCTTCTTAATTCAATAAACTTAGATTATAGTTTTTGATTAAACAATTAATCTCCTTTTGTAAATTAATTTAATTAGGTTAAATTATTAAAACCATTTTCTATCAAAAACCCTTAAAGACAATTTCTTCTTTCTTCTTCATCTTTACATTTTTGTATTATTACTGTAATTTATATTCAATGGTCTATAGTAGTAATTAGGGTTTTATTTCTTTCCTCCCCCTATTCACAAACTTGTACCCCCAATTCCTAAAGCATTGTAATAGTTAGAAATTAGGGTTTGTATGGCAAGATTTTAAAATTAATACTAGACAATCATAACTCAAGATAAAATATTTGAAAACAACACACTTTGCATAATGCACGTCTAGTGTAACCCATACTTGTTGCCTCAGATAAAAACAGTCATGTCCCTCGAACGTGAGATGTTTTAGCAAAGACCCTTGATTACAAGATCGTAGTCCCTCGATGACCTTCAATGTTGCCTTCGGTAAACAATCTTAGTCCCTTACGACAATTGCTAAAACATCTTACAAGTTACCTTTTGTGACTGTACGATGACCCACGCTCGTCCCTCACATCCAATGATATGGCTCTCTACCAACTAATTATAGACAAGCATTATCTAAAAGAGGAGGAAAAGAACAGAAACTTTTTGAGTGGGTAGATTGCTTGTAATTGCTTGCTCACAAACAAAACCATTTCCAAACTTCACACTTTCAAAACATTTGTCAAAACAAACATTTTGTATACATTCTCAATGATACGAGAATCATTACAAAATGGCCTTACATTGGCATTTTCAAAACATCTTTCAAAACACTCCCTTTCAAACAAATATTTTCAAAACCAACACTTTGTATACATTTTCAACGATACGAGAATCATTGCAAAGTTTTCCAAACTTAGCCATTTTCAAAATATTTTCAAACTTACCCAAACACAAAGCATTTTAAAATGATCAAGCAATTAAGAGCCCGTAGATAACTACAGATGAAAAGGGTGTTGTGATACGGTGGGTGTAACACCCCTTCTAAAATACCCCGAATAATATTAATTATATCAATGATTAAAGACATACTCCATCAGAGTTAACACGGAACAAGGGATGTCACAATTATGAAATAAATAAAACTTCCAATAAAACAGTAGTCATGCTACACTGAGGATCATTATTCAAATAATTCAATCAAATTAAGACCATGTCTTACACAGCGGAAAAATACCATAACCAAAACGGAATAAACCAAAACATAATTATTCCCAATGAAATTCAAAGAAACAATTGAATAATAACTAATTCCTCAACTAAACGTTCCCCAGTGTTACAACCTATCAGAGCACGACACTGACACGCAGACTTAAAGTAACATAGCTCTAGAGCCATCCTCACCAACTCCTGAGCTGCTAACTTTAATCTGAAATTGTTAAAGTAAGGGTGAGATTTCTCATAATTAACATGCATTATAAGCTTCTCAATCAACATTATATCACAAGCATATTATTTCACCCATTTTAGCATAAATTCAGGTTCAACACGCAGTTCCAATCATACAAGTCATTATGCACAAATCAATAATCAACCAAAGAATTGTAACACTGGAAGACATCCTAACATGTTACAATTCCATGCAAACACAAATGCAGACACAATGCATGTGGTACCAACACGTGACCAAGTCACCCAACACTGATCCATCATCAACCGGATACAGCAACCATCGATTCGTCCATAAACACCCGGACACAAATCCAGCCTAACCACCCATCATCACCCGGGTATCGGTTAACGGCAATACAAGTCAAATTCCACACAATGGGAATTAACTTCACCAAAACAATGTGTTGTACCCCAAAATTTGCCCTCCCTTTCTTCAGGAAACCATCTTGGATTTTCAAGGTCCCTCTGAAACAAATCCAAGTCCTGAGTTATCCTTTTGCCCAAGCAAGCCACTTACAAGAGCAAGATGATCTCACGAACTCCAAAAACAACGCTTTTATCTTGAGAAAAATCACATTCTAAGTACTTAGAACGTTTCTCTAAAATGAGTGTTTAAGAAAAAAAATCAGCGCTTCAGAACTTCTGGACCCATTCAAGATAAAAATGGTCAGAAGTTGCAAGCTTGGCTCAGCGTGGTCAGAAGTTGGCTTTTCAGCAGCTACATCAGTTCAATCAGAAGTTGTAAACGTGGTTCAGTATGTAAGCCTCAAACAGAACATGCCCCTTCAGCAGTTACACAAGCTCAGTCAGAATTTGTTAAAGGAATGCAAGAGAAGCATGGAAATCTAAAGGCTCCTTCAGAACATGCTGAATTCAGAAGATGAAAAGGTCAGAAGAATGGGTGTTACACTGATACAGAATCTCTAAGCCCAGATTGTCCAGAAGTAAATCCAAGGAACATACCAGAAAACCAGGAGAATCTCCAGAGCTTACTAAGACAACAGGTAGCCAAGGCCAGAGCATGGTCTACGCTGTTGATTCAACGTTGGTTTCAATCACCAGAATATTGATGTTGATAGGTCTTATCACCATTTAATGCCCATTAATGCTTCCAACCACTCCTGAACATTCACGTGTGGCTTGGAAAACGCTTTTGTGCAGATTCTGGCATGGGTCTTCACGCCACCGCCCACTTCAGAGGTCACTTCTCCCCAATCTACGCCTGCTGCTGCTACCTAGGCTGAAAGCTATCTGTATCACAACTTCCCAGGAATTTCTGTCAAAGAACAAATTCAAACTCTGTTGGCGCTTTAAATGTTCAAGGCATCCACAAGAACTTTGCCTATAAATAGAGAGCCTTCACCACTGCAAAAGGCGTTCAAGAAAAAAGAAACAGAAATTGCTAAGTAAGAAACAGAACTCTTAGCAATATAGCGTTCTGAAACTCTGCCAAAATCTCCAGTTTTGTTTCATAACTTTGAGTTTCTCACCTTCAACTTCATCAAATATCCAGTTTTTTTTCTGTAAACCAAAAAAAACCCTTTCCAAACTTCTGACCCTGCATACGTATACACCTTTACTTCCCCTTTTCAAAGAAAATCTGTCCAGAACACCACCAGATCCAAAAGCTAACTTTCACCCACCAACCTTTTTCCAACAGTCAGGTAAGAACCTGCTGACCCTCATCACGCTGTTAAGCATCATCAGCTGTACATACTCGAACATAATGTAAATATCATGTTGTTACTGTTTATGTTCTGAGGATTTTCATACCTCAGAATGTTCTGAGCCAGTACAGGATTTGCCTATGACCTTGGTGGTTCTGACCTCTGAAACATTTTTTGTATTTTGCTGGATCTGTTCCAAATATGTTTCCTGTTTTGTGGAGTAACAACAGAATTGCAGATGTTCTGATTAGTACAGGGAAAAGCCAAATACTGACTTTGACGTTAGCATATCTGAAGCCTGTTTTGCTGTCAATGATATCAGAACCTCTGAGAGTTATTGCCTTTTCAGCAGAATCAGAACTTCTGGTTTCTCCACTAACAAACTTCTGTCTTGCAGCGCAGGGAAATCAGAACTTCTGATTTCCCCACTAACAAGGTTCTGTTTTGCAGGTGTTAGAGTCAGAAGTTATGACTCATCCAGTTTCACTAACAGGTTGATCATCTGGCAGCGGATCTGAGTCAGAACTTCTGATGACCTCCCAGCAGCGCGCGGGCTCCCTCTCTCTCTCTCTCTATATCTTGTTTTTTGCTATTTTCTTTTTTTTCTATTTTTATCGTTGAACTCCCCATGTACAAATATGTATCCCCCTCCCCTAATTGTTGTAATAGCGTAGGATTTTACATTTTCGCTTCTTATTGCTAGTAATTAGGACATGTATGGCAAGATAAAATCAATGAAATAGAAAAACCTAATTCAAAGAAAAAACTCTTGCATGCAATAAAACACACTTGCACACTAACACCTCTAGGGTTACATCCACTTGTTGCCTTTCAAAATTGGGCCATATTGCATGTTAGGTCTCTTTGGGCAAAACAAATAACTCAAATGATCATAGTCCCTCGATGACGCTTTCGAAAGTTGCCTAAAATGATCAAAGTCCCTTTCAAAGGAAAAATTGCCCAAGGATACTTAGCATTATTGCAACTATGGTCTAAACGATGACCCGCGCCCGTCCCTTTCACATCCTAACACAAGATTGTCCACCAAATTCAATGGTGGAACAAAATTGTTAAAAGAGTTAAAACGAAACAAAAATCTTTGAGAACTTTAGGGTAGATCGCTCTTAAGTACTTGTCAACTTGCAAAACAAAAACACTTGCCTATTTTTTAAACCACACCTCACAACACTTTCAAAACAACTTTCAAAAACAAATGAAAACCTTTTTAAAAGACATACATCTTTGTATACATCCCCACATGGATCATTACAAAGGTTGCCACCACATTGGCTTCTTTTCAAAATACTTTCAAACCCACACACACGAGCACCATTTCAAACAATTGAAAACCAAGGCAAGTTGATCTAAGCAAGTAACTAAGAGCCCATGGATAACCATGGATAGAAAGGGTGCTAATACCTTCCCTTTCTATAATCTACTCCCCGAACCCAAGAAAAATCTCAAAGGTTTTTGCTGTGCTTTTTAAACCTTTCCTTAGGATAAAATAAAAAGTCGGTGGCGACTCTTGCTCAACCGAAACATTTGCGAAAACAAACGCAAAACCATAGTCAGTTCTCCCACCGTATCACACAATGCATATGCACGCACATCACTAGCATGCAACATCAAATCAGTCTATGAAATACATCAATTTATCATAACTGAACCAAAACCAAAAACATGATATCTCAACGATCATGCACACCATCATTAGCAACATAAACATGCCTTTCATTCATACAATACTAATACATCCATCCATCACAGGTTCACTGCTACATACACACCCATGTGCGTTAGCCAATAATCACTTATTCTGGGATTTGACTCATTTTCAAAATAATTTCAGGTTTTAGGAAATCTTTTCATTTTATAAAATAGAGCATTAAATTTAAGGAATAACGTCCAAAACGGCACTCAAAACGGACTTACGGTTTGAAAGTTATGAATTTTCAAAGTTTAATATTTTCCAAAAAGTTACAGCAGAACCCGGTTCCTACATATGCAGGAACCGGTTCCTGAGAAGTTCAAAAATCACGCTTCTAGAAAATGTATGGGAACCCGGTTCCTACCTATACAGGAACAGGTTCCTACGTGCATTTTTGCCAGTTTTTATAAATTCACACAGTGGAACCCAGTTCCTCCCCACTGGGAACCGGTTCCCACGACCTGCAGAGTCAAGTTCTACACTTTTGACAGCATTTTACTACTCCAATCCCATCCAATTCATACCCATTTGAATCCAACTCACAGCAATGTCAAAATAAGTTATAATGCATGATTCCAATGAGATTGTAACACACCATAACATCATACAATTTCCTCATAATATCAAATTGAATCAAAACATAAAAATTCATGGAATTAGGGTTTGAATTTCATAAACCTAACGATCCTAAATTGGGATTCCTAACAGGCTTAATCAATCCTATTGATTCCAAAACCTATAAGGTATATTAACTGAATGAAATCACCCATTACCTCGCGATGATCCTTCGAATTCACAGTGTTTGGCTTTTTCCTCTCTTCTCTTCTCTTCTCCAATTTCACGTATAATGACTTTTTTCCAAATAACCTTCTTTTTATTTTCCTTTTATTATTTTCCAAATAATAGTAATAAATTAGTTATTATTTAGTAGATCTTTTTACTTCACACACCTCTAATTCAACCTTACACCCCCCGGTCTTCCTTTTTAATTTCATAATTAATTCATCCATTTAATTCAAAATATTATTAATTAAGCCTTTAATTAATTAAATTAATTCCAATAATCCAAAAATACCAATAATTAAATTTCCAATTAAATTAATAATTAAAAATTCTAATTATTTAATAATCGGATTATTTGGGGTGTCACAACTCTCCCCAACTAAAAGAGTTTTCGTCCTCGAAAACATACCTTAGACGAACAGTTCGGGATACGAGTCCTTCATCTGACTCTCCATCTCCCAAGTGACATTTCCATCTGCTGGTCCTCCCCAAGCCACTCTTACCAACGCGATCTCCTTGCCTCGCAACTGTTTCAACTTCCGATCCTCAATTCTCGCAGGTACCGCTTCCACAGTCAAATTCTCTCGTACCTGTATATCGTCTACCCGAATCTCATGAGACGGATCAGCAATGTACTTCCTTAGCTGAGATACATGAAAAACATCATGCAAATTTGCAAGTGACGGCGGAAAAGCAATCTGATAAGCAACTTTCCCAACTCTCTTGGTAATCTGAAACGGACCAATAAAACATGGAGTCAACTTCTTTGACTTCAAAGCTCGACCAATACCAATCATCGGAGTAACTCGCATAAAAACATGTTCTCCTTCGCTAAACTCAAGATCTTTCCTCCTCTTATCGTGATAACTTTTCTGACGACTCTGAGAAGTCCTCATCTTCTCCTGAATCATCTTAATCTTTTCCGAAGTATGTTGGACAATTTCCGGTCCAATCACATCACTCTCTCCAGATTCATACCAACACAACGGTGTCCGACACCTCCTACCATATAATGCCTCAAACGGAGCCATACCAATGCTCGAATGAAAACTATTGTTGTAGGTAAACTCAATCAATGGTAGATAACTATCCCAAGCTCCACCTTTCTCCAACACACAAGCTCTTAACAAATCTTCCAACGACTAAATCGTTCTCTCCATCTGACCATCTGTCTGTGGATGATAAGCGGAACTCAAACGCAACTTAGTACCCAAAGCTTCTTGCAATCCCGTCCAGAATTTAGATGTAAACCTCGGATCTCGATCCGACACAATACTAGAAGGAATACCGTGCAAACTCACAATCTTCTCAACATACAATTCTGCCAACCTTTCCATCGGATAATCCATTCTTATCGGAATAAAGTGAGCAGATTTCGTCAATCGATCAACAATAACCCAGATAGAATCACAATTCTTCCATGTCCTTGGCAAACCAGACACAAAATCCATAGAGATTCCATCCCATTTCCATTCCGGAACAAACAACGGTTCCATCAATCCTAACGGTTTCTGATGCTCAATCTTCGACTTCTGACAAACCAAACAAGCATACACAAACTCAGCAATTTCCTTTTTCATTCCCGACCACCAAAACAACTTCTTCAAATCATGGTACATTTTAGTAGCACCAGGATGAATACTCAATCCACTACGATGTCCTTCTTCCAAAATACTCTTCCTAATCTTTGCAACATCCGGAACACACACCCTATTACCAAATCTCATAACACCATTCTCATCAATCCGGAACTCGCCTCCTTGACCTTGGTTGATCAATGTCAATTTATCAACTAACCCAACATCAGACTTCTGTCCATTCCGAATTTCTTCCAGAATACCACTAGTCAGTTTCAACATACCCAATTTCACACTATTCGGAGTAGTTTCACATACCAAACTTAAATCTCTGAACTGCTCAACCAAATCTAACTCACGGACCATTAACATCGACATATGCAAGGACTTCCTACTCAAGGCATCCGCAACAACATTTGCCTTACCAGGATGGTAATTCAAACCGAAATCATAATCCTTTAGAAATTCTAACCATCTCATCTGCCTCATATTCAACTCTTTCTGATCAAAGAGATACCTCAGACTTTTGTGATCACTGAACACCTCAAACCGAGAACCATATAAATAATGCCTCCACAACTTCAAAACAAACACAACAGCTGCCAACTCAAAATCATGAGTCGGATAATTCCTTTCATGTACTTTCAATTGTCTCAAAGCATAAGCCACCATCTGCTTATCTTGCATCAACACACCACCTAATCCAATTAATGATGCGTCACAATACACAACAAAAGACTTAGTCGGATTTGGCAAAATCAAGATCGGAGCACTTGTCAACCTCCTCTTCAGCTCTTGAAATCCTTTCTCACATTCAACATCCCAAACAAACATCTGACCCTTCCTGGTCAACTTAGTCAACGGTAACGCTAATTTGGAAAATCCTTCTATAAACTTCCTGTAATAACCTGCAAGACCCAGAAAACTACGGATCTCAGAAGCATTCTTCGGCGCTTCCCACTGAGATACTGCTTCTACCTTCGTAGGATCCACATCAATTCCATTCTTGGAAATTACATGGCCAAGAAAACTTACTTCACTTAACCAGAATTCACACTTGGACAACTTCGCATAAAGCTTCTTCTCTTTCAACAATTCCAACACAACTCTGAGATGTTCTGCACGCTCTTCATCGCTCTTCGAATAAATTAGAATATCATCAATGAACACCACCACAAACTTATCAAGATACGGATGAAATATCCTGTTCATATACTCCATGAAAACACCAGGTGCATTAGTAACTCCAAACGGCATAAAAGAATACTCGTAATGTCCATACCTCGTTCTAAATGCAGTTTTCTGAATATCTTCCGACTTCACACGAATCTGATGATATCCAGATCTCAGATCAATCTTACTAAATACACAAGCTCCAACTAGTTGATCCATCAAATCATCGATCCTCGGCAAAGGATACTGATTCTTGATTGTAACTTTATTCAGCTGTCTGTAATCAACACATAATCTCATTGAACCTTCTTTCTTCTTAACCAACAACATCGGAGCACCCCACGGAGAAACACTCGGATGAATAAACTTCTTCTCAAGTAACTCCTCCAATTGTTTCTTTAACTCTGCTAATTCAGATGCTGACATACGGTAAGGCGCCATCGACACCGGACTAGTTCCAAGAATCAAATCTATAGTAAATTCTACCTCCCTCTCAGGTGGCAATTCACTAACGTCTTCCGGAAACACCTCTGGAAATTCATTCACCACTGGCAATCCATCACTCTTTTCTTTTCCCTCTGCTTCTATTGCAGAATACAACATAAATACCACATCACCATCTTTCACAGCTAGGTTCATCTGTTTAACCGACATAGTCACATCTTCGACACCAACCTCTTCAGGAAAAATAACCGTCTTCGCAAAACAGTTGATATGAACCTGGTTGAATTCCAACCAGTTCATTCCAAGGATGATATCAAGTTGTTCTAACGGTAGGCACACTAAATCCATACCGAAACCCCTACCAAAAATCACAATAGGACAATTCCTACAAACATACGAAGTAGTCACTGAACCTGACGCAGGAGTATCAATAACCATACTTCCATCCATATTAGAAATATCCAAATTCAATCTTTTAGCATAATCCAAAGCAATAAAAGAATGCGTAGCTCCAGTATCAATAATCGCAATCAAAGGTATGTCATTAATAAAACATGTACCTTTAATCAGCCGATCATCTGGCTTAGTCTCTGACCCAGACAATGCAAACACTTTACCACCAGCTTGCTCCTTCTTGGGTTTTGTACACTGAGGACGAGTATGACCTTCTTCACCACAGTTGTAACAAGTCACCACTCTTACTCTGCAATCATTGGCCACATGACCGAGTTTCCCACACTTGAAACACTTCTTATCATTACTTTTGCAATCCACCATACGATGTTCTGTCTCACCATACTTGTAGCACTTAATGGAAGAACTAGAATCTCCTCCACCAAACTTCTTCCAACCATCGGGTCTCTGATTACTTCTATCATAAGGCTTACCACGATCCATCTGTTGCTTACCCTTCCTATCAACATACCCTCGAGCATTCGACTTAGTGCTAGCAAGATCCTCCTCTAAAATCCTACTACAGTCAACCAGATCAGGAAATCTTCGGATACGCTGATACCGAATACCCTGCTTAATCTCATCACGACGACCATTCTCAAACTTGATACATTTGGAAAATTCTCCATCTGCATCGTTAGTATAATGAGCATAATACTTCGCTAACTCAGTAAACTTCGAAGCATACTCACTGACAGTCTTGTTACCCTGCTTGAGTTCCAGAAACTCAATCTCCTTCTTGCCTCTGATGTCCTCAGGAAAGTACCTCCTCAGAAAAGCCCTCCTGAACACAGCCCAAGTCAATGCAATACCATCTTCTTCCATTTTAGTTCTGGCAGCAACCCACCAGTCATCAGCTTCCTCTGCTAACATGTGAGTTTTGTATCTCACCTTCAGCCCTTCAGCACAGTCAATTAATCTGAAGATCCTCTCGATCTCCTTCAACCACTTCTGAGCACCTTCGGGATCATGTGCACCCTTGAACAACAGAGGATTATTCCTCTGAAAATTCCCCAATTGTCGGTCAGCACCAATCACAGCTCCCTGCTGGTTCCCTCCGAGTACTCCAGCCAACATTCCCAATGCTTCAGCAATAGCATCGTCGTTTCTTCCGTTACCTCTTCCGGCCATTGTTCTGTAACATTACAAAACAACTTCATCAACACACAAGTATCGACAGTGTCATCTTACACTAGTCGCATACAAAAGGGATAGCGACACAAGACAAGACCGACTATGCTCTGATACCACTATTGTAACACCCCTTCTAAAATACCCCGAATAATATTAATCATATCAATGATTAAAGACATATTTCATTAGAGTTAACACGGAACAAGGGATGTCACATTATGAAATAAATAAAACTTCCAATAAAACAGTAGTCATGCTACACTGAGGGTCATTATTCAAATAATTCAATCAAATTAAGACCATGTCTTACACAGCGGAAAAATACCATAACCAAAACGGAATAAACCAAAACATAATTATTCCCAATGAAATTCAAAGAAACAATTGAATAATAACTAATTCCTCAACTAAACGTTTCCCAGTGTTACAACCTATCAGAGCACGACACTGACACGCGGACTTAAAGTAACATAGCTCTAGAGCCATCCTCACCAACTCCTGAGCTGCTAACTTTAATCTGAAATTGTTAAAGTAAGGGTGAGATTTCTCATAATTAACATGCATTATAAGCTTCTCAATCAACATTATATCACAAGCATATTATTTCACCCATTTTAGCATAAATTCAGGTTCAACACGCAGTTCCAATCATACAAGTCATTATGCACAAATCAATAATCAACCAAAGAATTGTAACACTGGAAGACATTCTAACATGTTACAATTCCATACAAACACAAATGCAGACACAATGCATGTGGTACCAACACGTGACCAAGTCACCCAACACTGATCCATCATCAACCGGATACAACAACCATCGATTCGTCCATAAACACCCGGACACGAATCCAGCCTAACCACCCATCATCACCCGGGTATCGGTTAACGGCAATACAAGTCAAATTCCACACAATGGGAATTAACTTCACCAAAACAATGCATATGCACGCACATCACTAGCATGCAACATCAAATCAGTCTATGAAATACATCAATTTATCATAACTGAACCAAAACCAAAAACATGATATCTCAACGATCATGCCCACCATCATTAGCAACATAAACATGCCTTTCATTCACACAATACTACTACATCCATCCATCACAGGTTCACTGCTACATACACACCCATGTGCGTTAGCCAATAATCACTTATTCCGGGATTTGACTCATTTTCAAAATAATTTCAGGTTTTATGAAATATTTTCATTTTATAAAATAGAGCATTAAATTTAAGGAATAACGTCCAAAACGACACTCAAAACGGACTTATAGTTTGAAAGTTATGAATTTTCAAAGTTTAATATTTTTCAAAAAGTTACAGCAGAACCCGGTTCCTACATATGCAGGAACCGGTTCCTGAGAAGTTCAAAAATCACGCTTCTAGAAAATGTATGGGAACCCGGTTCCTACCTATACAGGAACCGGTTCCTACGTGCATTTTTGCCAGTTTTTATAAATTCACACAGTGGAACCCGGTTCCTCCCCACTGGGAACCGGTTCCCACGACCTGCAGAGTCAAGTTCTGCACTTTTGACAGCATTTTACTACTCCAATCTCATCCAATTCATACCTATTTGAATCCAACTCACAGCAATGTCAAAATAAGTTATAATGCATGATTCCAATGAGATTGTAACACACCATAACATCATACAATTTCCTCATAATATCAAATTGAATCAAAACATAAAAATTCATGGAATTGGGGTTTGAATTTCATAAACCTAACGATCCTAAATTGGGATTCCTAACAGGCTTAATCAATCCTATTGATTCCAAAACCTATAAGGCATATTAACTGAATGAAATCACCCCTTACCTCGCGATGATCCTTCGAATTCACGGCGTTTGGCTTTTTCCTCTCTTCTCTTCTCTTCTCCAATTTCACGTATAATGACTTTTTTCCAAATAACCTTCTTTTTCTTTTCCTTTTATTATTTTCCAAATAATAGTAATAAATTAGTTATTATTTAGTAGAGCTTTTTACTTCACACACCTCTAATTCAACCTTACACCCCCCGGTCTTCCTTTTTAATTTCATAATTAATTCATCCATTTAATCCAAAATATTATTAATTAAGCCTTTAATTAATTAAATTAATTCCAATAATCCAAAAATACCAATAATTAAATTAATAATTAAAAATTCTAATTATTTAATAATCAAATTATTTGGGGTGTCATAGTGGGAGAACTGACTTGAATGTTTTGCGTTTGTTGTACCCCAAAATTTTCCCTCTCATTTTATCAACATTTCTCATCACAAGGCTCTTGGAACTCAAGATCAAGCTAGGGTTTGCTCTACTCAAGACACATCCTTGCACTGTTGACCTAAATTAGGGTTTGAGTTTTCACAGGGATTTTTTGACTTACAATGCCCAAGGTGACTTTCATACTTCATGTTGGACTGATGAGTTTGTCCATACTAAGTTTCAAGCCTTGAATCAAATTTTTGCCCAGTCAATTGGACAGTTGACCTAGAAATCAGTTGTATTGGGGAAAAAGTCAATTGTGGCCAATTTACAGTCAAACCTCATGAATTTTGATCCACATTAACATTATGAACTCATATGAACCATTTGATCAAGTTTGGACCATAATTCCATAAGAAATTTGATCAGATCACCAAAAGGGCAAAATGGTCATTTTTAGGGTTTTGACTGTACCAAGGCAATTTTTGACTGTTTGACCTATCCAATGGCAAATTAAGCTCAACCATGGACTCAAGGACTCAATGACATCATCTTGACTTATTCAACAAGTTCAAAATATCTCAAATGCATGGGATTGACAAATGAATTTTTCAGTCAACTGATCAAAATTTGACTGTACACTGAAAAGTCAAACTTTGACTTTTTGGTCAAAATCAAGTGCCAAGGGTCATTTTTCATCAACATGTGTCAAATTATGAAACTTGTTCATCAAGAAACCCAAAATTGCAAATTAGGGTTTAAAGTTGACAAATTTCATAACTTCGAATTTTTCTAAGTTATGAAATTTTCTTAATTTTTCCTAACTTTGTCCCACATTTTCACCATGATGAAAATGGATTCAAACAAAACTAAAAACATGAAAGTTGTATTCCTCCACAAAGTCTACAACTTTGATTCACAAAGTTTTCTCAAAAGAAGCTTGGATCTCAAGTTATGATTTTTGGAACAAGGGTCCCTAAAACTTTTAACTTAGAGAAATTTTGCCCTAGTTTAGGCAGGATTTTGACCCATCTTCTTGGCCGTTTTTCACATAGTTACACTTGGAGTATCAAGTTGCATTTCAAAGATGGATTATAGAGCATGTTGCAAACTTTCCAAATTATCCAAGAACTCCTCAAACACATTTGTGGTTAAGGAGAATCGAATGCTTGAAGTTGGCAAAAACTCACTTTGTATCCATGGCAAATACATGTTCACTCAAGTGGCATTTTCGAATCAGCATGCTTTGTACTAGTTTGCAGGCCTCTAAACCATTTTACACTCCTTAATTGAATGCAAATCCACTGAGCTAATGCATTATCTTGGTCATTTGGACATTGCACACAAAACTAAGCCCTAAGTAGAAAAAGGCACATTTCTATTTTGGAAAAGGTATGCTTTATGTCAAAACATGATCTTTGAAGCATAGGGCCAAGATCTCAGAAGCCAAATAAAACCCACAAATTCCAGCAACCAAGAGGATTGTGTGCAGCATATTAGATGGCTTGTACAGGCCTGTATTGACAACTTCACATCTTTGCTTCAAAAACAAGAAATTGTCCAAACACTTGCCAACTTGAAAAACCAGCCATTGTTAGCTTACACAAACATTACAAACAACTTTCACACAACCCTTTGAGCAAGAAACATGAGGGCTTGAGCCTCAAAACCTCTCATATCCAGAAATCACTCTTCTTTGACAAAACAGGGCAGGTGCTGCAACTTGAGTGCCATAGCTCATTTGGCTCGTGTGTTTTGCCCCTTTTTGCTTCAAACACCTTCCATTCAACACACTCAAGCTATCCCAAACCTTCATTGCCAACTGTAACTCCATTTACAATGATCACCATTTTCATTTCAAGCTTGTGCAGGTTGAGTTCTAGGGGGTGATTCAGGGACATTCAAGGCAAGCTAACTATTGGAAAAGATCAAGTGAAGTTCAGGCAAGCTACCAGACACCTCAAAACTTGTTGAGAAGCACTGCATTACCCTACACGAATCCAACTGAAACAGGTTTTTCATCACTTTCTATCTCTCTATTTAGGAACATTTAGCCTTAGGTTTGTGAATAAAAAATGTAGTGTTCATTGCTAGGAAGCCATACATATGCTCAGTTTTTATTTATATTAAGTGTGCTAGGAGAATTTCATCCATGAACATGCTGAAAAAACTAGGTCAGATTTTAGGGCCAGAGAAATTCTCTCTGGTCTTTGAGAGTTAGGACTAGTTATTTATATGGTTAGAATCGTGTTGAAATTCTCTACAAGTTTTGTGTTATGTGTTTTTGCAATGGAGCTCGTATGCAGGATATCCATTTTGAACCAGGCGCGCGCGTGCGTTGTACAAAGTCTGGAGGAAGAAGATGAAGTCTTGGGCTGGGCCTGGCCTGGCCTTGCTTCTAACACCCCTCTTTTCAGTTTCACACCCCCTGGCCCAATTTCTTATATTTTTGCATTTTTGAATTTTTGTATTCTTTTCTGACTTTGTTATTTTATTTCCAAATATAATAAATGCTCAAAAAATATTTTCATAAATTTTTTTAATTTATTTGGCATTTTATTCTAATTTTTTCTAACATTAAAAGTATTTAAATGTTCTTTTATATTATTAAGACTTGAAAAATATTTACATTTTATACTTTTATTTTTGTTCTTTATTTTTGTTCATGTTAAAAATATTTTCTTGAATATATTTTATTTTTGTACATATTTTATTTTATTTTGTACATATTTAATTTGATTAATATACACATAATAAACATATATACTTTTATTTCATTAAATACTTAGAATAAAAAATACAAAAATATTACATTTTTATTTTTTATTATTTATACTAAAAAATGCCATTTTTTAAGTATATTCCATTTTTACACACATTAATATATTTTTTGTATATAAATAATATATAGTATTTATTTTTAAAGAAATTAGGGTTTACCCTTAAAACAATTAAAATCAATCTTTTTTTTTATTTCTTTATACTTTTTTACATTAAAAAACACTTTTACATACATAGGTAAACAAATTCTTTTTTGCATAATACATTTTATTTAATGTTTATTTATTTTGTTTATTTAAATATTATTCATTTATTATACATGTAATTAAATTCAATTTGGATGTAATAGTAAATTAGGGTTTATATTTTTTGTCAAATACCCCCTATTCAAAATTGTATCCCCATCCCCATAATCATGTTGTAATAGCTTAGAATTTAAATTCTCGCATTTTTCGCTTTCAAATATGCCATGATTAGAGAATTAGGGTTTGTATGCAAAATCAAAATCAACAAATAGTTTGACCTAATCAAAGACAAAAATGCATGAAAATCAAACACAATGCACACTTGCACCCCTAGGGTTACAATCCACTTGTTGCCTTAAAAAATGGGCCATGGTATGCATGTTAGGTACTTTGGCAAAACAAAACAAAACAAAAGATCATAGTCCCTCGATGACGCTATCTAAGTTGCCTAAACAAAATGATCAAGTCCCTCAAGAAAATTACCAAAGATACTTGACACAATTGCTATCATGGTTTATACGATGACCCGCGCATGTCCCGTTTCAACATCCTAACACAAGGTTGTTCACCAAATGCAATGGTGAAACAACACTGTTAAAAGGGTTAAAAAACATAAGAAAGATCTTTGAGTAAAATAGGGTAGATAGCTCTTAGTTGCTTGATCAAAAGCTTGCAAAACATCCTTGCTATTTTCAAACACACTTCACAACACAATTTCAAAACATTATCCAATCAAACTTTCAAAACATTGAAATCTTTTCAAAAGACAAAAAACACCTTTGTATACATTTAAACAAGAATCATTACAAAGGTTTCCACAACGAATGCCTCTTTTCAAAACATCTTTCAAAACCACACACAAAGCACCATTTCAAACAATTGAAAAGCACCATTTCAAACAATTGAAAAGCAAAGCAAATTATCTAAACAAGTAACTAAGAGCCCATGGATAACCATGGATGAAAAGGGTGCTTGCGCATTCCCTTTTCATAATCTACTCCCCGAACCCAAGAAAACATCTCAAAGGTCTTTCCTGTGCTTTTTGACCTTTCCTTAGGATAAAATAAAAAGTCGGTGGCGACTCTTGCTAAACCAAAACATTTTCGAACACAAACGCAAAACCTCAAGTCAGTTCTCCCACCGTATCACAGAACTGGCGACTCTGCTGGGGAATTTCTTTAAAAGTGGAGTAACCTTAAGGTTTAGATCACCTTTGCATGCTTATCTTGATTGCTTTGATTGCTTTACATTTGGTTCTCTTGTTTGGGCTTGAAATTCACTGCCCGGATTTGGGAAACATTCATAGGTAAATAGCAATACATTGTGGAAACTGTGCGGGGTATACCGACATGGTTGAAGCAATAGCTATATTAGTGCGACATATTTGTGAGTACCGGTAGCCTTTGAGTCAATCAAAGAGAATACGGGGCCGCTGAGTGATGTCATGAAGCACTAATGAACTCTTAGAACCTTACTTGACCATCTTGGCATTTTTTAGGGGTAGTGAGATGACCGGCTTTGGTGCAGTCCGAAGTTGGTAGATACTCGATACTACACTCATTGAGGGTTGTTTTATTGGAATATTTTGGTCGCCAGTTAAGTGGCTAAACAAAAACAATGAACACAGAAAATAATCCAGTGATATTGAGCTCCTTAGAACCCGGTTACTATTTATAGGACAGGTTGAGCCAACTAACTTCAAGAGGGCACTTACCTATGAAACCTCATGCAAGCCTGAAACTAGGATCTCGTGTGATTTGCTTGTACATGTGCTTGTGCATACATCATGAACATCGTGAAACATCATATGCATCCACTAACCATTTCAAGGGTTTGGATCTTCATCTTTGTTCTTGTTTTGTAGGTCATGGAATCTCTTCGCAGGAAAACAATTCAAGTCAACCTTGTGAGAATCCCTCCTCAACTCAAGGATCTTACTTCCAAGATACCAGAGAATTCTCCTTTCAGTGAAATATATGGTAGACTTCTCAACTTGGTCAACTTCAACATTAAAGAAGACATGGTGAAATTTCTCTTCCAGTTCTTTGACCCCCTACACCACTGTTTCACATTCCCTGATTACCAATTAGTACCTACTTTGGAGGAATTTTCTCAACTCCTGAGGATTCCTATTCTTCATCAACTACCTTACAACGGTACGGAAAAAGAACCAAAGCCTGAAGATGTTGCTCAAGCATTACACTTGCAACCATCTGATATCAAATGACATTGGGAAACCAGAAGTTGTGTCAAGGGTTTCTTGGAAAAGTTTCTATTTGAGAAGGCACAAGACTGCTGGAATTCTCTAGATCTACAAGCTTTTGAAGAGATTGTAGCACTCCTCATCTATGGGTTGGTCTTGTTCCCAAACCCTGATCAGCTTATAAATGTAAATGCTGTCAATATTTTCATATCACGGAATCCTGTACCTACATTGCTTGGGGACATCCTACACTTATTTTACACACGAACAATGAGGAAAAGAGGTGTTCTAATGTGTTGTACTCCTCTTCTAGCAAGGTGGTTTATTTCTCACCTTCCCCAGACTGTTTTGAAGAATGAGCAGGGTTTAAGGTGGTCACAATGATTAATGACCCTCACACATTCTGATGTTCATTGGTGTTCTCGGTCCAGAGAAAATGTCATCATCATTGGTCGTTGTGGGGAATTCCCTAATGTCCCACTACTTGGCATTAGGGGAGGCATTACCTACAACCCCTGTTTAACTCTAAGGCAGTTTGGATATGCCCGAAGGGATGGCCCTCATGATATGCTGATTCCTGACCTAGTTTTTGACTTCGACAACGATGCACAAGGACTTCGACAAAGGTTTATCAGAGCTTGGAGGATGCCCAACAAAGTGGATAGTAATACACTGGGGCACAAGAATTCCATCCCCCTTGAGCCTTATCTCAAGTTGGTACGAACCCGCACCCAGAGTCTTATGATGCCATACCCTCACATTCTCCCTGTGATCAAAGAGCCTATTATGGAAGGAGAGGTTCCATACACCCTCTTACACCCAGACATGCCAATGTCATTGGAAGAATTACAAAAGAGTTGGATACAACTCAAGGAAGAACGGAATACTTTTGAAGCCATCTTCTATGCCAATGAGAAGAAGGTTTTGGAGCTTACCCGCCGACTTCACGAAGAGGAGACTCTTAAGACTTACATCGCACCAAATAGGATGCACAATGTCTTTTTACATTAAGAATTTTGTAATATTTTGCCCATGGGGCATTTATGTACTAACAAATTTCTTCTTAATATGATGTGTGTTCTTTTTGTTTGCAACAAATTTGAATTTCGGAATCCTTGAATGCATTACATGAATAACATATCATTCATCATATGCATAAACATGTCTTCACACCAGGTTTCCTTATCTTTCTGCTGTTTATTTCAGCAAGATGGATTTGGAGCAGACGGTTAAGGATCTGCAAGCACAAAATTCACAATTCCAGCAACTCCTCATGACCTTAGCAAAGGGTCAAGAGGACCTTAAAGCACTGTTGGAGAAAGATAAAGAGAAAAAGAAGAAAAGGACCAGTATGGCCACTATGGGCAGAAGGTTTAAAAACCAGGCCAGAAAGGTTCTCCAGTTCTCCTCGACGTCTGATGAAGGGGTTGGTAAAAGAAAAGGAGCTGCGATGCCTTATGAATTTGAAGTTTAAGAAGAGGATGAAGATTACTCCGAACAGCAATATCCCCCGACGGATGATAAGTACAAAAATCTTGAGGATCGGTTGGCAGCCATGGAGTTGCAAAGGGTTTCCGGGTTAGATTTCGAAGAACTAGGGTTGGTCGCGGGGATCGTCACTCCTCCCAAGTTCAAAGTACCTACATTTGCTAAGTATGACGGTTTGTCCTGTCCAAAGATGCATCTGAGATCCTACGTTAGAAAGATCCAACCCCACTCTTCTGATAAAGATCTTTGGGTCAATTTCTTTCAAGATATTTTGTCAGGCACACAATTGGACTGGTTCTATCAACTTGAGAGAACTGATGTTCACAACTGGGAAGATTTAGCTGCTGCTTTCTACCGACAATACCAATACAACATTGATCTAGCGCCTACTCGTACTCAGCTACAAAGTATGGGTATGGCTTCTAATGAGGGATTTAAAGAGTATGCCCAGAAATGGCGGGATTTGGCTGGAAGGGTGCAACCACCATTGTCGGATAGAGAGTTGGTTGACATGTTTTTAGGGACCCTGTCTGGCCCTTTCTTCAATCATTTAATCGGGAGTTCCTCTGCAGGATTCACCGAATTAATTTTGACCGGTGAAAGGGTCGAAGCTGGCATTAAGAGTGGAAAAATTCAGAAGGATGCCTTCGCTTCCACTGCTATTAAGAAGATCTTCCCAGCCAAGAAAGAAGCTTCTGCTGTTTATTCTCAGAAAGATCAAAGAAGAACAGAGCGCTGACCAACGGTGGGGGCTGTGATGATTCAAAATTCTTCAACCGCTCAACCTCGAAGCAATCAACCAAGAGCTAATCAGCAAAGGATAGAAAGGCCACAACGACAATTCACCCAAATCAATTTGACACCAACTCAAGTCCTCCCTTATCGGTTAAAGCTAAACCTCACCAACTTGAAAGAAGTGCCGAAGAACCCTAATACCTCTTCTCCTTATTATCACTCCAATGCAAAATATGCATACCATCTGACAGTGTAGGGCATGATACCAACAACTGTTGGGATCTTAAAAACAAGATCCAAGACCTGATAGACGCCAAGGAGGTAGAATTCGATGCGCCCGAAAAGCCGAATGTGATTTCTGCCCCAATGCCCAAGCACGGCCATAATGTCCATGTTGTTATGGAAGATCTTCATGTTACCAATGTTGCTGACCTTTTGACTCTGTTACCAGTGATTAAAGTGAATTTGATGAGAGCCGAGATATTCCCAGGCTGTGGAAAAGACTGTTACTTTTGTTCAAACATGCAAACTGATTGCCTACTGTTGAAATCAGGCATCCAACTCCTGATGGATACCCAAGAGATCCTCTTTCAAAAGACTCTTGTTGATACTATCACTCATGTTACTCCTGCTACCTTTGTTACTTCAACCAATGACATTGCAATAATAACTATCTCCGACAATCTTCCCAAGACCTGCAAAAGGCCTGTCAAGATTACGCCTGATCCTAAGTTTGTGCCGTTGAAAATCACCATGCCGGGGCCTATCCCGTATAAATCTAACAAGACGATACCATGGAATTACGGAGGAGAAATCTTCTACCATGGTGTCAAACAGATTGAATCAGTCCAAGAGAATTCCTATGATGAAACCCCTGATATAGGGAATATTGTAGGAACGAGCAAGATAACTTGCAGCGGAAGGATCTTCTCTCCAGAGATTGCTCCTCCACGGGCAGTCTTCGGACCCTCGAAAGCTTCTGTGCCTGTCAAGCCATCTGTGCAAAGCCCGGTAATTGAAGAATTGGATGCTCCTGAAGATAGACCCTCTGATGCTGCTACCAGTAAGGGTAAGGGGATACTAGAAGCGCCTGTCAGGACGAAGGCTCGGACTGCGGTAATCCCCAAAACCACCCAGAAAGAGATGGAAGAAATCTTAAAGATAATCAAGAGGAGCAACTACGATGTCATGGAGCAGCTAGGGCAGACCCCTTCCAAAATCTCCATGTTGGCTCTCCTACTCTGCTCTGAGGCTCATGCTAAGGCCTTAATCAAATTTCTAAAGACGGCACACGTGCCTCAAGAAACTTCCGCAGACCAGTTTCAAGAGTGCGTAGCTAGCCTTACTGTTGATAATGGTCTTGGTTTTTCCGATGCTGATTTGACCCCTAAAGGAAGAAAGCACAACAACGCACTGCATGTCTCAGTAGAATGCAGGGGAACCACACTTGCCCATGTTCTGGTTGACACTAGTTCATCATTAAATGTGCTACCGAAGAAGGCTTATGACCGATTGGACTGTGAGGGTTTGACCCTAAAGCCCAGTAACATCATTGTTAGAGCCTTCAACGGTTCAAAGAGGATGGTTCATGGAGAAGTGGACATTCCAATCAAGGTGGGCACATAAATTTTCAATTCTACCTTTTATGTGATGGACATCCGTCCTTCATATTCATACTTGTTAGGAAGGTCGTGGATCCACAATGCTGGGGCAGTCACTTCCTCTCTGCACCAAATGCTAAAGTATCCAGTTCAGGGAAATATTATAATACTGCACAGTGAGGAAGAGTACATGATAAGTCACCTCAACTCCTTCCGCTATGTGGAGTTGGATGGCGAATTCATAGAAATGCCTTTTCAACATTTTGAGGAAGTTTCTCCTGAAGTCGCAGTTGCAAAGACAATGACTAATGTGCCTATCGTTTCCAAGCATGTGTCTAGGATGTCATCCCTCAAAGATGCGGAGGCTGTAATCAAAGAGGGAAGGAGTACAGTATGGGGGCAACTGCCTGATTTTTCTCACAAGACGGACAAGTTCGGACTAGGTTTTACTGCTGCTGGCCAGAAAGCTGTGCGTCGCTCCAGGGCCAGAGGACCACCCGTAAAAATCACTCACCATGGAATTAATGCCTTAGAAGATGATGATGAAGAAGACAACTTTGAATATTGGATATTTCCAACCGTCAAAGGAGGATTAAGCAACTGGGAAGCGAAAGACTTCATTCCCATCACTTTCATCAACCATTAATTTATCTTTGAACAATTTCCTATTTTGATCTGTAATAATTAAACAATTCGTACACTATTTTCACCTTATGCCTTACCCGGGGCATATAGGTCCATTTTAAAGGGCTTGATTTCTTCATTATCATGTGCCATGTTTAATGAATCATTGGACGTTTTCATCTATAAACTATTGTGTTTATTTTCTTTCCTTTTACATTTTGTTTTGTTGAAGGATGGCTATCCCTTAGACACACCCACACTCACAAAATGCAGGTACCCATCCACTCCGGATTCCATGGGTGACTATTCTGCTTTAGCCTTTGGTGACTCTGAAGATTTGGTCAATCATGCCGAGTACGAAGGTGAGGAAGACTGTGAAGTGCCTGGGGAGTTAGCTAGACTTCTGCAACAAGAGGAAAGGGCTATTCTGCCCCATGAAGAGTTACTAGAGACCATCAACTTGGGAACAGAGGAAGACAAGAAAGAGGTTAAGGTGGGTGCCAACCTGGAGCCAAGTGTCAAAGAGCTCTTAATCCAGTTGTTGAATGAATATGTCGAAATCTTCGCCTGGTCCTATGAAGACATGCCGGGACTAAATACCGATATTGTGGTTCACCGTCTCCCTACAAGAGAAGACTGTCCACCGGTCAAACAAAAGGTCCACCGAATGAGGCCGGACATATCTGAAAAGATCAAAGCTGAGGTAATGAAGCAATTCAATGTTGGCTTTCTGGCTGTTACTTCCTATCCATAATGGGTTGCTAACATTATGCCCGTGCCTAAAAAGGACGGCAAAGTCAGAATGTGTGTGGACTATAGGGACCTAAACAGGGCTAGCCCTAAAGATGATTTTCCCCTACCACACATTGACATCTTAGTTGACAACACAGCTCAACACAAGGTATTTTCCTTCATGGATGGATTCTCGGGATACAACCAGATCAAAATGGCCCCCGAACACATGGAGAAGACTACTATTGTCACGCAGTGGGGTACCTACTGCTACAAAGTGATGTCATTCGGACTGAAGAATGTCGGGGCAACCTATCAGCGAGCCATGGTAGCTTTGTTCCATGATATGATACATCATGAGATCGAAGTCTACGTAGACGACATGATAGCCCGATCACAGACAGAAGAAGAGCACCTTGACCATCTGCAAAAGCTATTTGTCATATTGAAGGAGTATAAGCTCAGACTGAACCCAAGCAAGTGCACTTTTGGAGTCAGGTCTGGTAAACTTTTGGGATTTATCGTCAGCAACAAAGGCATTGAGGTTGATTCTGCTAAAGTCAAGGCTATACAAGAAATGCATGCCCCCCGCACTGAAAAGGAGGTCAGGGGTTTCTTGGGACGCTTAAACTATATCGCAAGGTTCATCTCTCACCTAACATCTACCTGTGAGCCAATCTTCAAGCCGTTGAAGAAAGATCAGGTGGTTGAATGGAACAATGATATTCAAGTTTCTTTTGATAAGATCAAGGAGTATTTACTGGAACCTCCTATTTTGATTCCACCCGTTGAAGGAAGGCCGTTAATTATGTATCTGACTGTTTTGGATAACTCAATGGGGTGCGTACTGGGCCAACATGACGAGTCTGGCCGAAAAGAGCATGCCATTTATTACCTTAGCAAAAAGTTTACCGAATGTGAGACTCGCTACTCACTGCTCGAGAAAACTTGTTGCGCTTTGGTATGGGTTGCTCGCCGACTAAGGCAGTATATGTTGACTCATACCACTTTGTTGATTTCTAAAATGGATTCGATCAAGTATATCTTCGAGAAGCCTGCTTTATCTGGAAGAATCTCTAGATGGAAAATGATCCTGACTGAGTATGATATCCAGTATACTACCCAAAAAGCTATAAAGAGGAGTGTACTAGCGGACCATCTAGCTCATCAAGCCGTCGAAGATTATCAATCTATGAGATTCGACTTCCCTGACGAGGACATCATGACATTGGACAACATTGAAGGTAACAAACAGTATGACAGACCTGAACAAGGATCCCGATGGACCCTGTACTTTGATGGTGCTTCAAATGCACTTGGCAACGGTATCGGTGCGGTACTTATTTCTCCAGAAGGTTGCCACACACCCTTCACTGCCCGACTTTGCTTCAGCTGTACCAACAACATGGCTGAATATGAAGCTTGCATCTTTGGTCTCACGGCTGCTATTGACTTAGGAATCAAATCTTTGGTCGTATTTGGGGACTCGAATTTGGTTATCAGTCAAATCAAAGGAGAGTGGGACACTAAACATCCTAATCTTATCCCATACAAAGAACATGTCTTGACATTGTTGCCTCATTTCGAGCAGATCACCTTTGAGCACTTCCCGCGAGAAGAAAATCAGCTAGCAGATGCTATAGCTACAATGTCTTCCATGTTTAAACTCAACTGGGATAATGAGGCTCCCCAAATCACCATCGAGCGAATGGACGAACCTGCGCACTGTTATGAGATTAATACCGAAGAAGTAGTGGAACAACCCTGGTTTCATGAAATCAAAAGGTATCTCCATACTCGAGAATACCCTGAAGGAGCTTCCGTCAATGACAAAAAGTTCTTAAGGAGATTTGCTGCCAAGTTCTTCCTGAGCAATGGTATCTTATATAAGCGTAGCCATGATTGTGTTCTACTTCGTTGTGTGGACAAGGTTGAAGCGGAGTTGATCATGACCGAAATACACAGTGGCACCTTTGGCACCCACTTGAGCGAACATACGATGGCTAAGAAGATTCTAAGGGCAGGCTACTACTGGTCTACCATGGAAGCTGATTGTCATCAACATTCCCGTACTTGTCACAAATGCCAAGTTTATGCTGACAAGGTACATATTCCTCATGTTCCTCTAAACGTTCTAACAGCTCCTTGGCCATTCGCGATGTGGGGTATCGACATGATTGGAGAGATCAAGCCTACAACATCCAATGGACATCGCTTTATTCTGGTGGCTATTGATTACTTCACTAAGTGGGTCGAAGCAGCTTCCGTCGCCTCCGTTACAAAGAATGTGGTTGCCCACTTCATCAAGCAGAATCTCATATGCCGGTATGGTATCCCTGACAGGATTATCACGGACAACGGTACTAATTTGAACAACACTATGATCACCGCTCTATGCGAGCAGTTCAAGATTTATCATCACAATTCATCTCCCTATCGGCCAAAGATGAACGGTGTTGTTGAAGTCGCGGACAAAAATATCAAGAAGATCATTCAAAAGATGACAGTCACCTACAAAGACTGGCATGAGATGTTACTGTTTGCTCTGCACGGATATCGTACCACGACGCGTACTTCAATTGGGGAAACCCCATTTTCTTTGGTATATGGCATGGAAGTTGTTCTACCTATGGAAGTTCAGATTCCTTCCTTAAGGATCATGAAGGATACTGGTTTGAGTGAAGACGATTGGATTCAGACCCGGCTTGATCAACTTAACTTGATCGACGAGAAGCGACATACTGTTGTTTGTCATGGTCAGACGTATCAAAAATGGATGATCAAGGCTTTTAATAAGAAAGTCAGACGTCAGGTATATCAAGTCGGAGATCTTGTAATCAAGCGGATCATCTTGCCGCAAAGTGATCCCAGGGGCATGTGGACTCCTACTTACGAAGGACCATTTGTGATCAAGAATATCTTTTCTGGTGGGGCAATGATTCTGACCACCATGGACGGCGACGACTTTCCGCACCCTGCGAACGCAGACATAGTCAAAAGATATTACGCATAAAACGACCCGACAAGTCGAAAACCCGAAAGGACGACTTGGGAAAAAATGGGTATCCCGGTGAATCGAAAACCCGAAAGGGCAGTTCAGGCAAAAATTAGGGATAAATAAAATAATTCGTACACCCGGCAAGTTGAAAACCCGAAAGGGCGACTTGGGAAAAAAAGGGTTTCCCGGTGGATCGAAAACCTGAAAGGGAGATTCAGGCAAAAGAGGGAATTAAAGCGTATGACTATGTCTCGTCGGATCACTTTAAGGATAATCTCTTCACGACCAAACTCCAAGCTTCTAATCAATCCAATCATCCACAGACGAAGAAACGAATGGACAAGATATTCAGAGTTGTGAAGGCTATAGCAGAATGGGAACCCCATGGAATTGTTACACATAGCCATCTTTCTTTTTGTATAAATTTTTTCTCAATTTTTACGACAACATTCTCTTACTAGGATGTCTGTCTTTTTTGTACAAAGATACTTACAAAAGTTAATACAAAAATACTTCAAAGTGAGGAAATTTGCTTGCCTTTCTTTTCTTTTTACACTTATGTTTTATTTGAAAACGTCCAATGATTTGTTAAATGAGCATATGCATTTGAATATAATCACTGCTTACAAATAAAACGAAATGAGAAAGGATAATTACTGGTAGGTCGAAAGTATAGGAAGACGTCTTTAGGCTATTCCAGAAGAAATCCCCTACAGTGTGTCATTCAGATCCTCAACAAAGCTAAGACCTTGGAGCATATATCCCCAACAGAGTTAAATTTCAAGATCCCCAGCGGAGCCAGGTTATTCTAAACTTTATCCCTCAGCGGAGTTAAGTTTCAAAATTCCCATCAGAGTTGAGTCTCTAGACTCTCGAACCCCAGTGAAGCCCGAAAACCCTGAAACACATATCCCCATTGGAGTTAGAATACTCTAAACCTTCTTCCCCAGTGGAGTCAAATTTCCAACTATCAATCCCCAACGAGAACCATTCGGTTTTCCCCAATTTCCCCAGCAGGTTATCTTAAAAGTCTGAGGATCAACCAGATAACAATTAACTCTTTATCTTAAACCCCGGTGGAATACTATCCAGATTCCTCTAGCAGAATGAAGTTTCTCATTCTCAATTCCCCAAGCTGAGTTCTCCACAAAACAAGGAATCCCCAGTAGAGTGGCATACAACCCAAGCTCCTGATTTCCCCGGCAGCATAAACACTCTCCCCACAGAGTTATTTCCCAACAGAATGAAGATGCCAGTTCCTGTTTCTCCGTTTGGAGCCTCCCAGGTTTTAATTCCCCAGTAGAGGTCATCGGATTTTTTCTTTATTTCCCCAGGAAGGTCATGAAGGATTCTCATTCCCCGCAGAAGTTGTCGGAGCTCTTATTAATCCCTACAAGTCACCAAGGATTTTCAATCCCCAGCAGTGGTCCCAGGATTTCTCATCTTCAACAATCAAAGATTTTTGGAATCCCCAGCATCGGTCAAGGATTTACTTCCCCCGGCAACAGTCAAAGATTTCATTATCTCCAGTTATCAAGGATTTATTTTCCTCAGCAAGACGACTAATCAGCTTAGATGCACATCCATTACATTCATCATAAACATTGATGGAACATATTTTATTGCATCATACATATCATGCAACATAACTTTGTGCTTTAGCTAACATTCTACCCTTTTCAGGACAAGACTAAAAAGCTATCATTGACAACTATTCAGAGATTTCAAATACAGTATGGATACACCCCAGACACGGCGGTCATTCTATTACTCATTCAGAATCTCAAGTCAAGATACAGTATAGATACACCCCAGACGTGGCGGTTATTCTACTACTCATTCAAAATCCATCAATCATATACAAACTAGATACGCTCCAGACACGGAAGCAATTATATTTCTCATTCAGATTCAACTTTCGACCTCAAGTTCAGATACACTCCAGACACGAAAGTCATTCTGTCACTTGTCTGGATTCCAGTTACAGTACGGATATACTCCAGACACGAAAGTCATTTTGCTACTCATACAGATCTCAACTTTAGATACAGTCCAGATACGCTCCAGACATGGTTGCCATTCTGTCACTCATTCGAAATTTAGCCCCAGCACACAGATGCTCCATACACGGATGTTTCTCTGTTTCCCATTCAGAATACAGATACACTCTAGACACGGCAGTCATTCTGATATTCATTCAAGAATCAAATATAGTTACATTTCAGATACTCTCTAGGCACAAACTCCATTCCCTTGCTCATACAAACCCAATCCCCAGATACAACTCAAATATGTTCCAAATACGGATACCATTCTGATGATTCATTTTACTGATTTTCAACAAACAAATTTTGGATGGCATCTCTAAGCCCATATCCATCAAGATTCTACCATCTCCAAATGGCATCTTTAAGCCCATTCCCTCAGATACATTTTGACGAGTGCAAATTTACGGGCACTCTAGTGTCCAATCCTCTTTTATCTTCGAGTCACGAAAGGCAAACTTGCCAATCTAACTCTTCAGGTTCAAGAAGATTGAATAGGGGAAACTGTTGTACCCCAAAATTTTCCCTCTCATTTTATCAACATTTCTCATCACAAGGCTCTTGGAACTCAAGATCAAGCTAGGGTTTGCTCTGCTCAAGACACCTCCTTGCACTGTTGACCTAAATTAGGGTTTGAGTTTGCACAGGGATTTTTTGACTTACAATGCCCAAGGTGACTTTAATACTTCATGTTGGACTCATGAGTTTGTCCATACCAAGTTTCAAGCCTTGAATCAAATTTTTTCCCAGTCAATTGGACAGTTGACCTAGAAATCAGCTGTATTGGTGAAAAAGTCAACTGTGGCCAATTTACAGTCAAACCTCATGAATTTTGACCCACATCAACATTATGAACTCATATGAACCATTTAATCAAGTTTGGACCACAATTCCATAAGAAATTTGATCAGATCACCAAAAGGGCAAAATGGTCATTTTTAGGGTTTTGACTGTACAAAGGCAATTTTTGACTGTTTGACCTAGACAATGGCAAATTAAGCTCAACCATGGACTCAAGGACTCAATTACATCATCTTTACTTATTCAACAAGTTCAAAAGATCTCAAATGCATGGGATTGACAGATGAATTTTTCAGTCAATTGATTAAAATTTGAATGTACACTGAAAAGTCAAACTTTGACTTTTTGGTCAAAATCAAGTGCCAAGGGTCATTTTTCATAAAGATGTGTCAAATTATGAAACTTGTTCATCAAGAAATTCAAAGTTGCAAATTATGAAACTTTTTGGTCAAAATCAAGTGTCAAGGGTCATTTTCTTAATTTTTCCTAACTTTGTCCCACATTTTCACCATGATGCAAATGGATTCAAACAAAACTTACAACATGAAAGTTGTATTCCCCCACAAAGTCTAAAACTTTGATTCACAAAGTTTTCTCAAAAGAAGCTTGGATCTCAAGTTATGAGTTTTGGAACAAGGGTCCCTAAAACTTTTAACTTAGAGAAATTTTGCCCTAGTTTAGGCAGGATTTTGACCCATCTTCTTGGCCATTTTTCACATAGTTACACTTGGATTATCAAGTTTCATTTTGAATATGGATTATAGAGCATGTTGCAAGCTTTACAAATTGTCCAAGAACTCCTCAAACACATTTGTGGTTAGGGAGAATCGAATGCTTGAAGTTGGCAAAAACTCACTTTGTATCCATGGCAAATACATGTTCACTCAAGTGGCATTTTCGAATCAGCATGCTTTGTACTAGTTTGCAGGCCTCTAAACCATTTTATACTCCTTAATTGAATGCAAATCCACTGAGCTAATGCATTATCTTGGCCATTTGGACATTGCACACAAAACTAAGCCCTAAGTAGAAAAAGGCACATTTCTATTTTGGAAAAGGTATGCTTTATGTCAAAACATGATCTTTGAAGCATAGGGCCAAGATCTCAGAAGCCAAATCAAATCCACAAATTCCAGCAACCAATAAGATTGTGTGCAACACATTAGATGGCTTGTACAGGCCTGTATTGACAACTTCACATCTTTGCTTCAAAAACAAGAAATTGTTCAAACACTTGCCAACTTGAAAAACCAGCCATTGTTAGCTTACACAAACATTACAAACAACTTTCACACAACCCTTTGATCAAGAAACACGAGGGCTTGAGCCTCAAAACCTCTCATAGCCAGAAATCACTCTTCTTTGGCAAAACAGGGCAGGTGCTGCAACTTGAGTGCCATAGCTCATTTGGCTCGTGTGTTTTGCCCCTTTTTGCTTCAAACACCTTCCATTCAACTCACTCAAGCTATCCCAAACCTCCATTTCCAACTGTAACTCCATTTACAGTGATCACCATTTTCATTTCAAGCTTGTGCAGGTTGAGTTCTAGGGGGTGATTCAGGGACATTCAAGGCAAGCTAGCTATTGGAAAAGATCAAGTGAAATTCAGGCAAGCTACCAGACACCTCAAAACTTGTTGAGAAGCACTGCATTGCCCTACACGAATCCAACAGAAACAGGTTTTTCATCACTTTCTATCTCTCTATTTAGGAACATTTAGCCTTAGGTTTGTGAATAAAAAATGTAGTGTTCATTGCTAGGAAGCCATACATATGCTCAGTTTTCATTTATATTAAGTGTGCTAGGAGAATTTCATCCATGAACATGCTGAAAAAACTAGGTCAGATTTTAGGGCCAAAAAAATTATCTCTGGTCTTTGAGAGTCAGGACTAGTTATTTATATGGTTAGAATCGTGTTGAAATTCTCTACAAGTTTTGTGTTATGTGTTTTTGCAATGGAGCTCGTATGCAGAATATCCATTTTGAACCAGGCGTGCGCGCGCGTTGTATAAAGTCTGGAGGAAGAAGATGAAGTCTTGGGCTGGGCCTGGCCTTGCTTCTAACACTCCTCTTTTCAGTTTCACACCCCCTGGCCCAATTTCTTATATTTTTGCATTTTTGCATTTTTGCATTTTTGTTTTCTTTTCTGACTTTGTTATTTTATTTCCAAATATAATAAATGCTCAAAAAATATTTTCATAATTTTTTTTAAAATTTATTTGGCATTTTATTCTAATTTTTTCTAACATTAAAAGTATTTAAATGTTCTTTTATATTATTAAGACTTGAAAAATATTTACATTTTATACTTTTATTTTTGTTCTTTATTTTTATTCATATTAAAAATATTTTCTTGAATATATTTTATTTTTGTACATATTTTATTTTATTTTGTACATATTTAATTTGATTAATATACACATATTAAACATATATACTTTTATTTCATTAAATAATTAGAATAAAAAATACAAAAATATTACATTTTTATTTTTTATTATTTATACTAAAAAATGCCCTTTTTAAAGTATATTCCATTTTTACACACATTAATATATTTTTTGTATATAAATAATATATAGTATTTATTTTTAAAGAAATTAGGGTTTACCCTTAAAACAATTAAAATCATTCTTTTATTTATTTATACTTTTTTACATTAAAAAACACTTTTACATACATAGGTAAACAAATTCTTTTTTGCATAATACATTTTATTTAATGTTTATTTATTTTGTTTATTTAAATATTATTCATTTATTATACATGTAATTAAATTCAATTTGGATGTAATAGTAAATTAGGATTTATATTTTTTGTCAAATACCCCCTATTCAAAATTGTACCCCCATCCCTATAATCATGTTGTAATAGCTTAGAATTTAAATTCTCGCATTTTTCGCTTTCAAATATGCCATGATTAGAGAATTAGGGTATTGTACCCCAAAATTTGCCCTCCCATATTCTTCAAGATTTTCCAGGATCAAAGTTCAAAATCTCCCAAAGGTTGCACAGTCCAATGGCCTCCTAACAGTCAAAAAATTAGGGTTTTGGTTCTGGCAAAGAAATTGAAGTTTCCAAGGGTCCAAACAAGTCCCACATGCCTATAAACATTGTCAAGCATCCTTATGCCAAGTTTCAAGACTCACAGCACCAGATTGCACAGTCAAAAACCCTAATTGCTTCACAGTCAACTGCAGGGGCAAAATGGTCATTTGACAGTCAGAAGTCAAAATTTTTGGTCAACATATTATTTTGGAGCCACAAACATCATTTGATCAATTCTTGATCATGATTCTCAAGGCATGGCTCAAAAAGTCTCAAGATGCAAAAGTTTCTATTTTTGGACAGTTGAAAAAGTCAACTGCAAATTGACCAAGGCATAACTTCCACATGGTTTATCAGAAAAATTCCATCTAAATCTCATTTTGAAGAGAATGACATTTCCTACAACTCATCTTCACACTTCAAGTCCAAGAAATGCTCTCACAAAAAGTTATCAATCTCAACATTATAGGTCATTTTCAAAAGTCAACAAAAAGGCACTTTAAGTCAAAGACCATAACTTGAGATTGGTAAATCAAAATGACATGGGACCAAAGTCATTGGTTAGAGGACTTCAAGACCTTTCCAAAATGTCCAAGAACATTATCAAAGCTTAAAAATTGAGCAAGATATGCTTTGTGGAAGTTGGGAAATTTTTGGGAATTTTGAAAAGTCAACTTTGCTTCAAATGCCTCAAAATTGTTAATGGACCTCAATTTCTTCCATGAATCATTACCCAAAATCTATGCACGACCCATTAAGCTAAAAGGGAGTTATTTTCTTATTTTTAATTAATTAATTGAATTTTTAATCCTATTAATTCATTTAATTAAAATTAATTATGAGAAAAATACTAAAACATGTTTTCCAAATCTTTTTGTGCAGCATATTCTCCCATTAAGACCTAAATATTTCGTGTACCACATCAAAGGGACCAAATCTTCCAAATAGGCAAGTTTTCATGGCAAAAAGGATTGAAAAAGATATGCAAAATCAAAAATTCAAAAGCATTGAAACAATGGATCATGGGCTTATTTTTCTGACCTAATTCATTCACATACATAAGCATAACATAACCCTAATACAAAAGAGAAGCAAGCTGTGCAGAAACTCATAGAACAAGGTTGCACTTTTTTCACAAAATATCAAAAACTGTTTTCATAGTTGCAATGTGATTCAAGGCCTCAAAACTATTCCAAAGGCTTGCTGACACCACCAGGAAGAGATTGCAATCAAGAACATAGACCCTGACCTCAAGAATTGGTATAACCGAGTCACCCTGTTCATAAAATTTTGCATATTCGTGTTTGCATTTTCATGCCATATTAATGTCTTCTAATGATTGATTTACACTAAGATGATTGTTCTGAAGCTAATAGCATGCTTTGATTGAACTAATATTGCCTGTATCAAAAATCACCATTAACGATTGCTAGGGTTGCAGAAGCTTTGAATTGGGGCTTTCCCCATATGGAAAAATTGGGCCACCAAACTTATACCACTGAATTCAGGACCTTCACACGAATGGAAACCACCCATCGCGCCCTTTTTCTTTTTAACTATATGTTGTTCGCTATTTTTGCAGGTTTGACTTAGTGGGGGTTTAAAACCCCCGCTATCTATTCTGTATTTTTAGACAAAACGAAGAAACCATGGAGAAGATGCTGAGTTGTTGGCACATGGTTGGTCCATTTGAATAATTGGCGCGATTTTTAACATCCAGCATGATAGCTTCTTTTCATATGTATTGTTTATATCCTATTATACTAACAAATAAACGCATTTGGCTTGGTGGAAGATGACTTGTCATGCAGGCACTGGGACGTGGGTTCGATTCCCAGGTCCCCTTATATATTTCATGATTTTTGCATTAGCATGTTCCAGCGTAGCTCTCATCCAAAGGAGTACCATACGCCCAACGCCTTGGCTTGCCACGCGCCCAGAAGTCCCAATCCAAGGGCCAGGATGGGCAGTCCACCATGGACACCAGTCAACCACTCCTCACACGCGCCAGAAAAGTCAAAAGGGCCTGATTCTAGTGGGCCAAAAATGCTTCAATACACCTCCAAAAAGGGCCCGATACCCCCTCCCATGGTTTGCATTATTCTTGATTTCTATTTTGATTTCTTTTAATTTTTTAATGTTTAATTATTTCTTTTATTTAATTCACAAAATAATTTTTATAATATAAAAACCAGAAAAAATCAAAAAAACATGTTTATTGTTATTTAATATTTAATTCACTAATTATTTTGTAAATAAATTTTATTAATCAATTTAGTTTAATTTAGGGTTTTAAATTTTAATGTTTTCTTAATAACTAAAAAATATAGAAATTAGGGCTTTTAGCATTTTTATTCTTTTTTTCTTAATAAATATTTCCTCTTATCATTATTATTGTTAACTATTAATTAATTTTGTAAATAAATATGTCATTAAATAATTAGGTTAAATTAGGTTAAAACTTAAACATTTTTACTTTAATAATTAAAAAACAATTTAGAACTAGGGTTTTATTTCTAATTTTAATTAATTTCCTTTTATTTTCATAAATACCAAAAAAACATAAAAATAATTTCTTTTCTCATTAATTAATTTGTAATTTCAATTCAATTTCTTTAAAGGGTCCAATACCCTCGCACTCTCGACTCTAATTTCTTTTCGCACGCGTATTCTTATGTTACTTTTAAATATTATGTAATTGCCCCAAAGCCTTGTAATAGTAATTAGGACATTTACTTTCCGCACTTTTATTCAAAATCGGGTCTTTGTTAATTTGGCGATGTATAGACCCGCGCCTTGTAATAGCGTAGGACTTTTATTTTCTGCATTTTAATTTCCGCACCTTTAAACTGTTAATCACATGAAAGAATGAATGACCCAAATAAAATCAAATCGTAGCTCACCCAATGCATGACAAGATAAACTATAACTGAAAATGACACACAATTCACACACCACTCTTAGGGTACGCCTCACTGTTGCCTTGCCCCTCGAAACGTGGTCGTCGAGTATAGGACGTCTTAGTGAGTCCTTATGTCCATTGATCTAGTTGCCTCGAAACAAGTTGCCTCGAAACGGTTGCCTCGGAATAAAAAGATCAATGGCATAAGGGTAGCTTCTAAGGTGTCCTACTGTTGCTCTGGTGACCACACTGTCCCTACAAACGAATTGACCCGAACACCTCCGACGGTGGTGCTACCTACCTCTCAATGGCGGGATGGCACTACCTTAAGGACATTTACACAGCCTAATTCCTTAGGGTAGGTAGGTGACTCGTAGATACTTGCTCTAATTCAAAACAAATCAAAAACTTCTTTTCACACCGACACTTTGCAAAAAGCTTTCAAAAACAACTTTTCAAACACTCTTGAGGACTGATACAAGAGTCGATCTGAAACTTTAAACGAAACTTTTTCAAACTCACTCACTTTGAAAAGAAAACAAACATTTTGAAAACACAAATGAGCAAGTATCTAAGAGCCCATGGATAACCATGGATAGAAAGGGTGCTAACACCTTCCCTTTCTATAAATCTACCTCCCGAACCGAGAGCAATCTCATAAGGAATTTTTCTGTGCTTTTGTCCTTTCCATGTTGGAGAAAATAAAAGACGGTGGCGACTCTTGCTTCCGCGACATTTCGCGAACCAGCGTTAAATAGTCAGTTCCAGATCCACCGATCACATAGGGTTTGTATGCAAAATGAAAATCAACAAATAGTTTGACGTAATCAAAGACAAAAATGCATGAAAATCAAACACAATGCACACTTGCACCCCTAGGGTTACAATCCACTTGTTGCCTTCAAAAATGGTCCATGGTATGCATGTTGGGTACTTTGGCAAAACAAAACAAAACAAAAGATCATAGTCCCTCGATGACGCTATCTGAGTTGCCTAAACAAAATGATCAAGTTCCTCAAGAGAATTGCCAAAGATACTTTACACAATTGCTATCATGGTCTATACGATGACCCGCGCCTGTCCCGTTTAAACATCCTAACACAAGGTTGTTCACCAAATGCAATGGTGAAACAACACTGTTAAAAGGGTTAAAAAAATATAAGAAAGATCTTTGAGTAAAATAAGGTAGATAGCTCTTAGTTACTTGATCAAAAGCTTGCAAAACATCCTTGCTATTTTCAAACACACTTCACAACACAATTTCAAAACATTATCCAAATCAAACTTTCAAAACATTGAAATCTTTTCAAAAGACAAAAAACACCTTTGTATACATTTAAACAAGAATCATTACAAAGGTTGCCACAAGGAAGGCCTCTTTTTAAAACATCTTTCAAAACCACACACAAAGCACCATTTCAAACAATTGAAAAGCACCATTTCAAACAATTGAAAAGCAAAGCAAATGATCTAAATAAGTAACTAAGAGCCCATGGATAACCATGGATGAAAAGGGTGCTTGCACCTTCCCTTTTCATAATCTACTCCCCGAACCCAAGAAAACATCTCAAAGGTCTTTCCTGTGCTTTTTGACCTTTCCTTAGGATAAAATAAAAAGTCGGTGGCGACTCTTGCTAAACCGAAACATTTGCGAACACAAACGTAAAACCTCAAGACAGTTCTCCCACCGTATCACAACATTTTATTGCAAATGTTGCGGTTTAGCAAGAGTCGCCACCGACTTTTCTTTTATCCAAAAGGAAAGGTGAAAAAGCACAGGAAAGACCTTTAGAGATGTTTTCTTGAGTTCGGGGGGTAGATTATGAAAAGGAAAGGTGTTAGCACCCTTTTCATCCATGGTTTTACATGGGCTCTTAGTTACTTGCTAGATCACTTGCTTTTGTTTGAATGTGCTTGTGGTGTAGTTTTTGAAAGTATTTTGAAAACGTCTTTGCAATGGTTCTCGTCTCTATAAGAATGCGTACAAAATGTTTGTTTGGAAAATAGTTCAAAGATGTGTTTGTGAGATGTGTTTTTGAAAGTGATTTTGAAAAGGTGTCTTTGTAATGGTTCTCGTCTCTATAAGAACGCGTACAAAGTGTTGTATTTCGAAAGTATTTTCAAAATGAGAGTGTGGGTGTATAAAATTGTTTTTGTTGTGAGTAAGCGAGCAACTAGGAGCAAATCTACCTACCCAAAAGGTCTTAGATGTTATTTTCCCCCTCCTTTAGATGTTGCTATCTTACCATTGATTTGGTAAGAAGCCCTATCGTTGGATGTTAAGGGATGAGTGTGGGTTATTTGTATAGTCATAGAAGGCAACCTGTGGGACGTTTTAGCAATGTTGTTTTTAGGGACTAGATCGTTTTCCGAAGGCAACATTGAGGGTCATCGAGGGACTACGATCTTTTATTGATGGTCTTTGCTAAAACGCCCATATTCGAGGGACATGACTTATTTTCCGATAGGCCATAAAGTGGGATTACCCTAAAGGTGTCAGTGTGCAAGTGTGTTTGATTGCATGCATTTTAGCCTTGGTTAGGGTGATCTATTTGTCGATTTCATATCTTGCCATACACATCCTAATTACTAACAACATGTGAAAGCAATAAAAATGCGGAAGGTAAAGATTCTACGCTATTACAATCATTAGGGGGATGAGGTGTACGAATTTACAAATGGGGGGTTTTGCAAGAAAATAAATCCTAATTATCTATTACAACCATATTGAAATAATAATTCAAGAAAGAAAAGGGATTTTGTTTGGAAAAATGGTTTTTTGTCTTAATGAATTAATAAAAGAATGAATTATTTAGTAAAAAGAAATTTTTTTATGCCCTTTTTTATTTTGAAAGAAAAAGAATATTGATATTAAAAGTGATAAAAAGGAAAATAGATGAGATATAGAATTAGCATGATGCTGCCAGTAAAACAAAAGGAATCAGAAGTTCTGATGCCAGGGGTGCCGTGACTCGGAAAGAAACGTCAGTGGGCATCAGAAGTTCTGGATAGGTACACTCTGAAGTCCTGCAAAAACGTTAGAGGGAAAAACACAGAGGTTCTGGGTAGTTTTCAGACAGTGAGCCAAAAGTCAGAAGTTGTGTTATACTAAAACAGTGAGTAAACATCAGAAATTCAGTGTATTGTCAGCATGTGAAAATCAGAAACTCTGAGTGTTTTAAAACAGCGAGTGAAAGTATCAGAAGTTTTGTATTGTGCTAAGCCGATGAGTGAATATCAGCAGTTCAGTGCGTTATCAGCATGTAAGAATTATAAGTCCAGTGTGTATTAACAGTGAGAAAAATCATGGAAGTTGTGTATGTCAAAACAGTGAAGAGAACTCAGAAGTTCTGTATTATATTTTAACTTTTTCCTCATATTAATCAGCACAACGATAACTTATTCAGTTTTCAACAAACAGCAAATCAGAAGGATAAAAGCACCATAGTTTATAGAAGTTCTAATCTTGGTCCTGAGCCTAGCCTTAATCAGGAAGTTCTGATCCACAGTCTTTCTACTTATGCAATGATATGGACAATATTAATACTATGATATTTACATGTTTAATGATGTTTTGAATGAAAAGATGCAAAGTTAGAAAGACTTACCTTGAACCTGGAGCGTGTGTTTAGAACTTGAATTGCCTCTGTTGTACCCCAAAATTTTCCCTCCCATATTTCTCAAAACATCTCAAGTGAGGTCCTCAAATTGCTTAAGGAAGTCCAAGGGTTGACCAGACAAACCCTCTCTTAAGGCAGCCTACCTCAAATTAGAGTTTCAGTTTGCATCAAGATGTTTGAATCAAAAGGGTACCAAATACTTATCATTGCCCTAATATGTTCTCAAGATCATCCATGTCAAGTTTCAAGCCTTGCAGAGAAAGTTTGCTCAATCAATTGCTCAAAAGCCCAAAAATCGACCGTGTTAGGGCAAAAGTCAAATGTGGCCCACATACAGTCAAACTTCAAGATTTTTGGTCAACATCCTCATTTTAAAGTATTATTCATCATTTGGTCAAGGGTTGATCATGATTCCTCAAGGATTGCTCACAATTCATCAAAACCCAAAAGTTGCCAAATTAGGGTTTTATAGGAAAAGTCAACTCAACTTTGACCAAGCATAAATTTCACATACTTTATCAAGAATGACTCATCCAAAGCTAATTTTGAATAGGATGTGATTCCCTACAATTCATATTCATCTCCCAAGTTCAAAAAATGCACTCACAAGAAGATATAAATTTGGACATTATAGGTCATTTTGAAAAGTCAACAAAAATACCTTTTTTGTCAAAGCTTCATACATGAACATGGAAGACTCAATTGAGATAATACCAAAAGGGTTGCTTATAGGACATCTTGAGATTTCTAAAAAGTCCAAAAACACATCTCTAGGGTCAAAATTGAAGGAGTTATGCATTGTTGAAGTTGACCTTTTTTGCAAAATTGCCAAAAGTCAAATATGTCTCAAATTGCAATTTTTGTCAAATGGGTCCAACTTTTTGTGCTTGCATTGAGTTGGTAACACGATCCACGACCCATGATCCATCCCACTTGCCTTTATTTTATTTTTGTCATTTATTTTGATTTTTACTTCAATTAAATCAAATTAAATAAAAAAAATCATGAAAATATCAAAACTAATCAAAGCTTGAGATTTTGTGCATGTTGAGGTCTCTTATACAGCTGGGAAGAGAATCAAATCGTGCAAGCTTAAAATGTACACAAAAAGGTTGGATTTTGGCTTGATTTGGAAAGATTTACATGAGAATCAAATCATGATTCAATCCTCTTAATTGAGAAAGATTTGAAGCAAGTTTTTGACCTAATTTATTCTAGAGTACATATAGAACATTGGCAGACCAAAAGAATAAGAGTTGGAGGCGTGAGAGAGCATATAGAGATTCAAAAAAGTCATTAAAAAGTGTGAAATCATTCTTGCAGTTAGAAGGAAATTCAGGCCATTCCAAGATCACTATTCGTATCCTGGACCTTCTCTAAAGCAGATACGATCGTTTGCAAGCAAGCATCCATACGGCCAAAAACTCAAACTACAGACCCACGGTTTTCCCTTCAAACTCAAAATCCATTCTTGCAATTTACGCAGCATTAGCATGTTTCAATGACATATATGTGTTTGTTAATGTATTTGCAATATTCTGGTTATACTCAATTGAGTTTTTGATGCACACACTGAGATCCACCATTGCTAGGTTTTCCTTGCTCGTTTTAGGGTTTTCTCATGCAGGTAAAATTGGCCCAAAAGAGGGGTACCATGTTGTTCACAAGGCCAAGACGAACTGACCTGTACCATTAGTTTTCATTTATGATGCTTGCATGAGATTTTGGAGAAACGCAGGCTTATACCTATGCCCAAAAACCGTAGGTAAATGTCCTGGACTTTTGCCAATATAGGGAGGAAGAAGAAGGGTGGAGTGGCACCCCCTGACTGGCCCATTTGAAAATTCGCGTGTTTTGATATATTAATTTGCTTTTTCTAATATAATATTTGTTTGTTATTCCATATGCAAATGAACGCGCTAGCTTAGTTGGTCAGTGGGTGAAGGAAATTGCCAAAGGGCCTGGGTTCGATTCCCAGGTCCCCATATTTGCCAATGCTATTTTCTTTTACATCATTAGGTACACGCGCATGTATTGGGTCCATCATAGGCCGTCATCCTTCAACCACCAGATCTCCAGAATGCCAGATCTAACGCCCATCCTTTGGAGGTCCATAATGCACCATAGTCAAGCCATTGCACAGGATCTGAAAGTCAACGTGGGCTAAGGATTATTGGGCCTAGAAGTCAGATTCAAACCCCCTCCATTGCTACTAACAGCAGGCCCATTTCTTTATTTTTCTTTTCTATTTCTTTATTTATTTTATTTTGATTAACTATTTTCTAACATAAAATTAATCCCTTTTTTACAAAAAAAAACTCATAAAATCAATTTTCATCAAATTAGATTTAGATTTTATTTTTATCAAAATTTAATTTAAATAATTAGTTTAATTTATTTTGGGGTAATTATAACTTTTTTTTGTAAATAAATTAAAATTAATTAGAAAATTAGGATTTGCTTGACTTTATTTTTATTTCTTTTCTTAAAATAACAAAAATATAAAAATAGGTCAAATTAATTATTTTTCTTAATTTAAATTAATTAGTAACTAGGTTTGTATTTATTTAGTTAAAACCTTATTTATCTCAAAAAATAATCAAAAACAACAAAAAATGACTTTTCTGTTAATTATGTTTAGACGGGGTCAAAACCCTGATTTTTTCTCGTTCTCGATCCATCGCGCGCTTATTATTTATTTTACGATATTAATGTAATTGCTCATGGGATGTAATAGTTTAATTACAATTTTTCTTTTATTTATCGTTTTACGGTTTTTTGGCTATGTAATTAATCCCCCTCCCCGAAGCCTTGTAATAACATAGCTTTATTCCTCGCATTTTAATTTTCGCAAATATTAACTGTTAGATGTATAATAATAGGATTGCATGACAAGAATGTATGTTAATTTTAAAATGGTTAGCAAACCCTAAATGTGCAAAGATAATAACTGAAATCAAATCACCCGCACATGCGCACTCCTAGGGTATACTCTCGCTTCGATTGTGTTGTACCCCAAAATTTGCCCTCTCATTTTTCAAGTATTGGCTCATAAGATATTCTAAGACGTCAAGTTTGCAGCACTGATACATCAATCTAGGCTTGAAATTGGCACAAGGGCAAAATGGTCAATTGCATACTGGAAAGTCAAACTTTGACTTTTTGATCAACATTACAACCCAAAAAATCAAATTTCATCAAGACATTCAAAAATATCAAGCTTGATCATTAAGAAGTCAAGAGAATCAAAAATTCAATTTTGCAAGACTTTGAGATTTTTCTAAGTATTTTCTATACTTGGTTAAATTCATTTGCTTCATGGCATTTTACTACAACTCCAAATAATTCAAGAAGATGCAAGTAATTCAAGTAATTCAAATAATGCAAGTAATTCAAGTAATTCAAGTAATTCAAATAATTCAAGTGACATTTTTGCAAAGTTACATATTCTAAAACTATGTCTTGATTAAAACCTTGTCACAATATTTTTGTCTTTGACATAATGTGCACAAAACTAAATTTGTGACATGCTACAAACTATGTTGTCCAAAGTTAAAGGAAATATGATATATCAAATTTGCCACAACACACTATGCTGCCCTGCAAGAAAGCTTGTGCCATGCTACATCCAAAGTATGCATGCTGTCCAATACAGTCAAAAAAACTGCTATATGCAGTCTGCCTAAGCCTGCATCACAACAGCCCCAAAATTGCACAAAAATGGCAAAGGAAAATTGTGTGCAGAAAGTGTCAAAGCAGTAACCAAAAATAATTCAAAACAACTTATTTGTTTTCCCCCTTAAACCACAGTCAAGGGGTCTACAAAAGAGGACTATCTCATAAGACAAAGGGGTTGGATTTTGAAAGGGAGAAAAAATAGAGAGTTTTGTTGAGCAGAAAAACAATATTCTGTGCAACCTGGACTCATTTTCAAAACAAAAAAACTGCTCTTGTTCAAAACAGAAATCCAACCCATTGCTCCACCATACAAACTTTCCTTTAAACCAAACAACTCATCACATACAAAGGTGGTCCAAAACATCACAAAAATAGCTCATGTGTTGCTATTCATCTCCATCTTCAAAACACCAAAAACATTACAGTACAGTCCAACTCAATTCTAGCAGTCCAGAGCAGCTTCCTGAAGACTCACAAGGTTATCCCATCATTTGGAAAAGCATTCAGATCTAAAACAACCAGTGCAGCCCAAAGGTAAGTCCTCTTGACTTGATATCTTGTCATTACATCATTAACAAGTTGTTGTTCTTTGAAGACAAGATGTAGTACTTTAATATCTTTTTAAACTAGTCATCTGCACTTTGTTTAAGCTTATTCAATCATTTGTTGTTCATGTTTATCCATCATATGCCATAAGCTAACTTGTACATTCAGTAAAATAATGTTTAAAGCAGAAAAATGCAGCATGTATCGACACATATCCTCATGTGTTGACTCATCATCCTAGTGAAAAAACAGGGTATGAATCGACACATAACCCCCATGCATCGACTCATACTGATTTCAGGTTACAAAACAGAAGTGGGAAAAGACTATGAGTCGATGCATACGCATTCCGCGTCGATACAAGAAGGTGCATGAGTCGGTACATCCCATTATGTGTCAATGCATACTGAACTGATTTTGTTTTACAGGGGCAGGAAGAAGCTATGTGTCGATGCATAGCAACATGGGTCGACACATAGCAGTTCAAAATGCAGTTTTCCTTTTATTTTACACTGTTTTTACATTGTTTTCATTATCATTCGATATGGTTGTAATATTTCAGTCTCCATTTCATCCCCGTTGTAAATTTGTACCCCCATCCCCCTAAAGTGATGTAATAGCTTAGGATTTATTTTCTGCATGTTTACTTGCTTTCATATATTGCTAGTAAATAAGTGTGTATGGTAAGATAAAAATAACAAAATAGATAACCTTTCAAATACAAGACAAAATGCATGTAAACTAACACACTCGCACACTAACACCTCTAGGGCAACCTCACTTTGTCGCCTTTCGGAAAATAGTCATGTCCCTCGAGCATGGGCGTTTTAGCAAAGACCCTTCGATAAAAGATTGTAGTCCCTCGATGTTGCCTTCGGTAAACGATCTAGTCCTTAAAACGACATTGCTAAAACGTCTCATATGTTGCCTTCTATGATTATACAAACGTCCCATACTCATCCCTTCACATCCAACGATGGGGCTTCTTACCAAATCAATAGTAAGATAGCGACATCTAAAGGAGGAGGAAAAGCACGTTTAAGACCTTTCGAGTAGGTAGATTCTCTCTTAGTTACTCGCTTTCTCACAACAAAAACACTTTATACACCCACAATCTCACTTTTGAACTATTTTCAAAACAAACACTTTGTAGGAGTTCTTATAGAAACAAGAACCATTATGAAGTTCCATTTTCAAAATAATTTCAAAAACACATCTCACAAACACACTTTTGAACTATTTTCGAAACAAACACTTTGTAGGCGTTCTCATAGAAACGAGAACCATTACGAAGTTCCATTTTCAAAATACTTTCAAAAATCACCACCACAAGAACACATTCAAACAAAAGCAAGTGATCTAGCAAGTAACTAAGAGCCCATGGAAAACCATGGATGAAAAGGATGCTAATACCTTCCCTTTTCATAATCTACCCCCCGAACTCAAAAACATCTCTAAAGGTCTTTCCTGTGCTTTTTCACCTTTCCTTTTTGGATAAAAGAAAAAGTCGGTGGCGACTCTTGCTAAACCGTAACATTTGCAAATACAAAACGTAAAACCTCAAGTCAGTTCTCCCATCGTATCACAGAACTGGCGACTCTGCTGGGGATTCTTTTAAAAGTGGGGTTTACCTTAGGGCTTAGATCACATTTATTTGCTTACATTGTTTGACTTGTTTGCTTTACATTATGGTTCTTTATTTGGGTTTGAATCCTCTACCCGGATTTGGGGAAACATTATAGGTAAATAGCAATACGTTGTGGAAACTGTGCGGGGTATACCGACATGGTCTAAGCAATAGCTATGTTAGTGTAACATATTTGTGGGTACCGATAGCCTTTGAGTCAGTCAAAGAGAATACGGGTTGCTGAGTGATGTCATGAAGCACTAATAAACTTATAGAACCCTTTACTTGACCAACTTGGCCTTTAGGATGTAGTGAGATGACCGGCTTTGGTGAAGTCCAAAGTTGGTAGATACTCGATACTACACTCATTGAGGTTTGGTTTCTTGGGATATTTTGGTCGCCATTAAAGAGACTTGAGCTGAAACAATGAACAAGGAAACAATCCAGTGATATTGAGCTCCTTAGAACCCGATTACTATTAACTAGGACAGGTTGAGTCAACTAAACTTCAAGAGGGTACTTACCTACAAACTCCATGCAAGCCTAAAACTAAGGATTTGTTTGCTTTGTGTGAATATGATTATTTGTATATAAACTTGCTTACCTCGCATATTTGTACATAACATCATAACATCATACCATAGCATTTTCAATAACCATTTCAAGGATCTCGAGGGTCTTTGATACAGGGTCACGTTGAACCAGACGTCTACCAAAGGGAAAGAGGATTTATTTTACTCTAAACAAACGCCGTCAAAAATCAAGTACAAACAATTTGAGTTAAGGGCTATGACCCACTTGACATGGTGAGCTTAACTCTCGTGGAAGGACATCCACTGATACAAAGTTCTCCAATCAAAGCTGTTGATCGAAGTTCAACTTCTAACTTTTTCTTATGTTTACCCCGCGAAATCCTTGAAAACATGCATCCACATATCATGCATCATATCATGACAGGTTTCTCCCATACAGGTTTCCTTATCTTCCTACTGTTTATTTCAGTAGAGATGGCCCTAGAACAAACCATCAAGAGCATTCAGATTCAAAACGCTCAACTTCAAGAGATGTTCTTGAACCTATCCAAGGGGTAAGAAAAGGTGAAAACTCTCCTCACTAGGGGCACGACCATGGGGAATCCTGATGACACCAAAGATGACCAGTTGGAGCAGCTGCGAACTGAGATAGCCATAATGAAGGTCCAAATGATGGGACAATTGGTGGGCCAGATGGCTCTTATCCAAAATCTGGCACAAGGATAAGAAGATCCGAGGGTCCTCATCAACAAGCTTCGTTAGGATGGATGTAACCAAATGGGGCAAACATCTAGGATTGGGGATCAAGTCATCATTCAGCCTCCCTTAAGACAAGAAGCCGAAAGACCTCCCCAATTTGCTACTACCTCACGGGTCCAACAACAACCTCGCCAACAGCAACGAAACAATCAGCCAAGGGTTGAAAGACCTCAAAGGCAGTTCACCCAAATCAACATGCCACTGTCACAAGCATTGCAACACATGTTGAAGATGAAGCTAATTATGGTGATAAACCCTCATCCGAGCCCGAAGACTTCCTCTCCTAACTATAATTCGGAGGTAAGTTGTGCTTATCATTCTGGTAGCCCGGGGCATGATACAAACGATTGTTGGGCGCTGAATGACAAGATTCAAAACCTGATCGACGGAGGAATGCTGGAGTTCACACAAGATGGCCAGACTGAATTCTTCTGTCGTACCTCAAAGGCTCACCACCTAAAGTGACAAGTCCAGACAAAGAGAATTCTGTTCATTTGAATTTTCAGTTGTAATTTCTTTTGCTTGTTCAAACAATTATCTATTAATGTCAAACTTTGTTTCATTAATGCATTGCATATGTCTGTCTTGATTTGATTCACTCATTTTCATTACATTTAAACTGTGTTTTTTACTCACTTTATGACATTCAACTCTTGCTAAAAGTTACAAGCCTTTAGAGGGAGGATGACGAAAACAATGCCATAATCACATACAGTATGCTTTTGGACAGACCTTGCTGACAATGTACAAACGTTCTTTCGAATCCTAAACACTGGAGTTATAATGAAGATAATCCCTAGTCAAACCCTTCTGGCCAAAGAAGTAGAAGTTTTTCTTTTTCACAAAATTAAAACCTTTAAACAAAACCTGGGGCAGGGTAGTCTCTCAGTTAATTCAAACGCGCGTTAAGCCGCAAACTATCATCTCGTAATACAATGAATGACGTCAAGAAACATTCCTATGGAATCAAAATATGGTGATGGTTCCCTATTACATAGGCAGTCATTATCTCTCAAGAAAAGAAAACCCCACTAAGTTAAAACCTACGAAGGAGACTTAAAGAAAACTGGGGCATCCCGCTGACTGTAATCTCAAAACAAGAACAGTCAGGCAAAAATCAGGGATAACAAATCAAAAGAAAGAGGTCACTACAAATCCTCAACAACAAAAAAAAATGATGCAAAAAATGACTGGCCTCTGATAAACTAAACTTATCTGAACCATCACCAAAATGTCATTCCAGACTCAATTGGAGTTCAAACGCACAATTAACTGCGTTTAGGACTGAAGAACGTCACAAAGAACGGGTGGGTACAAATACATTTGAGCCTTTATCCTTTGTTTCTTAAACTATGAACCAAGCCACGTTACAACCCTTCAAAATTCCTAATTGAAGCATGGGTTAGTTTGAAAGCATACTGTTACAAAAGGTATCCTGACTCCTGTAAGGCTTTACTCAAAATCCAGAGTTGAATTACAAACTTCTTTACTTGCTAAAAATGCATTTTTCAAAACTTCAAGACAAACATAAACTTTGTATTATTTGAATATCATTGTTTGCATATGGCTATTTGTTTGACAACGAAGAAATTCACACAACGAATATCCAATGAACGAAAGCTCTCTCAGTGAACAAAATCAATTCAAGCGGGATGACACTTCCAACGATAAATCTCCTATCAACAAGGGGACATGACATGTCACTATCCAGCACACCTGGGGCAATCCAGTCAAGATTTCAAGAAATCTCTCAAAGTGCAGAGTAATCAAGGGAAAATCTCCATCAGCGTCACTTGGGGCATTAAATGTCAAATCTCAGCAAAGGGTTACATATAGTCAAACATTTACAGGCAGTACCAGAAGCATTTGCTAATAGGGGCAATGACAAATCTCCATAAAAATCCTTCTCACAAGATGATTCCCCAGCCAGAGTTTAATCTCTGAAAACCTTTCCCCAACTGAGACAACCTCAAGAATCCTCAAAGACTTTCCCCCAAGGATGTCGTCACCTCTCAAGCAGACCGACAACAGGGTTTATTTCCCCAACAAAAGACAGGATTCTCCAGCTTGAGGTAGCCTTTCTGACTACTACAAATCAAAGGACCACAACTCCTCTTCTCCAGTAGACTACTCTACAATCCCCAACAAGTTACTGCGAAACCTGGACCTGACCAGATATCAGTTCAACTTCGACTCCCCAGTAAGAGCAACGGACGACTAAGACTACTAAACTCTTTTCCCAAGCAGGAATAAACATGCTCCCCACAGAGTTTTCAATATCCCCCAGTGGATTTCTCCTCAAACAACAAAACAGGAATCCCCAATGGAAACATTCTAAGCAAAGTTTGAAGACACACCAACTCTTCAACAGCAGTCCAGGATTTAACGGTTCCCCGGCATCTGTCAAGGATTTATTTTCCCAGACAAAAATACATTCATAAACATTTCACATTTAATACCTCCTATTTACATACATGATAAAGTGCATACAACACTAACCCATTTATTTTTTGAGAACATCATGACATCATACATCATGACATTGCATACAGCTAACGTTTTACCTTTTTCAGAAAAAAAGGGTCAATCAACAGATGGCTACCATCAACCTTTTTAAAGTTCCAGATTAATACCTGTAGCAAGCCAGGAAAACTATCTGTGGACGACTGATTGTAGATTAATACCTGTAACAAGCTAGGAAAACTATCTACATGAAGAGATTGAAGATTAATACTTGTAACAAGCCAGGAAAACTATCTTTCTTTCTCAGGTCAAAGATTAATACCTGAAACCAGACAGGACAAATATCTACTCGACCCGCTCAAACGATTCAACCTCCTGATACAGTTCAGATACGCTCCAGATACGGATGCCATCCTGATACTCATTTAAAGACAACTTTTAGATACAGTTCAGATACGCTCCAGATACGGATGCCATCCTGATACTCATTCAAATTCAGCTTTCAGATACAGTTCAGATACGCACCGGATACGGATGCCATCCTGATACTCATTCAGATTCAGCTTTCAGATACAGTTCAGGTACACACCGGATACGGATGCCATCCTAATACTCATTCAGATCCAGCTTTCAGATATAGTTCAGATACGCACCAGATACGGATGCCATCCTGATACTCATTCAGATTCAACTTCCTGATACAGTTCAGATATGCACCAGATACGGATGCCATCCTGATACTCATTCGAAGACAGCTTTCAGATACAGTTCAGATACGCACTAGACATGGATGCCATCCTGATACTCATTCAAAGACATCTTTCAGATACAGTTCAGATACGCTCTAGACATGGATGCCATCCTGATACTCATTCAAAGACAGCTTTCAGATACAGTTCAGATATGCTCCAGACACGGTTGCTATTCTGTTACTCATTCAGATTCAGCTTTTAGATACAGTTCAGATATGCTCCAGACACGGTTGCTATTATGTTACTCATTCAAATCCAGCTTTCAGATACAATTCAGATACGCACCAGATACGGATGCCATCCTGATACTCATTCAGATTCAACTTCCTGATACAGTTCAGATACACACCAGATACAGATGCCATCCTGATACTCATTCAGATTCAACTTCCTGATACAGTTCAGATACGCACCAGATACGGATGCCATCCTGATACTCATTCGAAGATAACTTTCAGATACAGTTCAGATACGCACTAGACATGGATGCCATCATGATACTCATTCAAAGACAGCTTTCAGATACAATTCAGATACGCTCCAGACACGGTTGTTATTCTGTTACTCATTCAGATTCAGCTTTCAGATACAGTTCAGATACGCTCCAGACACGGTTGCTATTCTGTTACTCATTCAGATTCAACTTTCAGATACAATTCAGATACGCTCCAGACACGGTTGCTATTCTGATGATCATTCTTTCAGCTTACAAATTACCATGCAAGCGATCGCTTTTGGATGGCATCTTTAAGCCCATCTCCAACAACTTTCTATTATCTCTCCAAATGGCATCTCTAAGCCCATTCCCCAAACCATCACATCACCGAGTGTAAATTTTTGGGCACTCTAGTGTCTAATCATCTTCCACCTTCGAGTCACGATTGGCAAAACTCGCCAATCTAACTCTTCAGGTTTAAGAAGATTGAACAGGGGCAGCTGTTGTACCCCAAAATTTACCCTCTCATTTTTCAAGTATTGGCTCATAGGATATTCTAAGACGTCAAGTTTGCAGCACTGATACATCAATATAGGCTTAAAATTGGCACAAGGGTAAAATGGTCAATTGACTACTGGAAAGTCAAACTTTGACTTTTTGATCAACATTACAACCCAAAAAATCAAATTTCATCAAGACATTCAAAAATATCAAGCTTGATCATTAAGAAGTCAAGAGAATCAAAAATCTAATTTTGCAAGACTTTGAGATTTTTCTAAGTATTTTCTATACTTGGTTAAATTCATTTGCTTCATGGCATTTTACTACAACTCCAAATAATTCAAGAAGATGCAAGTAATTTAAGTTATTACAAAGTGACATTTTTACAAAATTACATATTCTAAAACTATGTCTTGATTAAAACCTTGTCACAATATTTTTGCCTTTGACATAATGTGCACAAGACTAAATTTGTGACATGCTACAAACTATGTTGTCCAAAGTTGAAGGAAATATGATATATCACATTGCCACAACACACTATGCTGCCCTAAAAGAAAGCTTGTGCCATGATACATCCAAAGTACGCATGCTGTCCAATACAGTCAAAACAACTGCTCTATGCAGTCTGCCCAAGCCTGCATCACAACAGCCCCAAAATTGCACCAAAATGGAAAAGGAAAATTGTGTGTAGAAAGTGTCAAAGCAGTAACCAAAAAGAACTCAAAACAACTTATTTGTTTTCCCCCCTAAACCACAGTCAAGGGGTCTACAAAAGAGGACTGTCTCATAAGACAAATGGGTTGGATTTTGAAAGGGAGAAAAAATAGAGAGTTTTGTTGAGCAGAAAAACAATATTTTGTGCAACCTAGACTCATTTTCAAAACAAAAAACTGCTCTTGTTCAAAACAGAAATCCAACCCATTGCTCCACCATACAAACTTTCCTTTAAACCAAACAACTCATCACATACAAAGGTGGTCCAAAACATCACAAAAACAGCTCCTGTGTTGCTATTCATCTCCATCTTCAAAACACCAAAAACATTACAGTACAGTCCAACTCAGTTCTAGCAGTCTAGAGCAGCTTCCTGAAGACTCACAAGGTAATCCCATCATTTGGAAAAGCATTCAGATCTAAAACAACTAGTGCAGCCCAAAGGTAAGTCCTCTTGACTTGATATCTTGTCATTACATCTTTAACAAGTTGTTGTTCTTTGAAGACAAGATGTAGTACTTTAATATCTTTTTGAACTAGTCATCTGCACTTTGTTTAGGCTTATTCAATCATTTGTTGTTCATGTTTATCCATCATATGCCATAAGCTAACCTGTACATTCAGTAAAATAATGTTTAAAGCAGGAAAATGCAGCATGTATCGACACATATCCTCATGTGTTGACTCATCCTAGTGAAAAAAACAGGGTATGAATCGACACATAACCCCCATGCATCGACTCATACTGATTTCAGGTTACAAAACCGAAGTGGGAAAAGACTATGAGTCGATGCATACGCATTTTGCATCGATACAAGAAGGTGCATGAGTCGACACATCCCATTATGTGTCGACGCATACTGAACTGATTTTGTTTTACAGGGGCAGGAAGAAGCTATGTGTCGATGCATAGCAACATGGGTCGACACATAACAGTTCAAAATGCAGTTTTCCTTTTATTTTACACTGTTTTTACATTGTTTTCATTATCATTCAATATGGTTGTAATATTTCAGTCTCCACTTTATCCCCATTGTAAATTTGTACCCCCATCCCCCTAAAGTGATGTAATAGCTTAGGATTTATTTTCCGCATGTTTACTTGCTTTCATATATTGCTAGTAAATAAGTGTGTATGGTAAGATAAAAACAACAAAATAGATAACCTTTCAAATACAAGACAAAATGCATGCAAACTAACACACTCGCACACTAACACCTCTAGAGCAACCTCACTTTATCGCCTTTCGGAAAATAGTCATGTCCCTCGAGCATGGGCGTTTTAGCAAAGACCCTTCGATAAAAGATCATAGTCCCTCGATGACCCTCGATGTTGCCTTCGGTAAACGATCTAGTCCCTAAAACGACATTGCTAAAACGTCTCATATGTTGCCTTCTATGACTATACAAACGTCCCATACTCATCCCTTCACATCCAACGATGGGGCTTCTTACCAAATCAATGGTAAGATAACAACATCTAAAGGAGGAGGAAAAGCATGTTTAATACCTTTCGAGTAGGTAGATTCGCTCTTAGTTACTCGCTTGCTCATAACAAAAACATTTTATACACCCACACTCTCACTTTTGAACTATTTTCGAAACAAACACTTTGTAGGCGTTCTTATAGAAACAAGAACCATTATGAAGTTCCATTTTCAAAATACTTTCAAAAACACATCTCACAAACACACTTTTGAACTATTTTCAAAACAAACACTTTGTAGGCGTTCTCATAGAAACGAGAACCATTACGAAGTTCCATTTTCAAAATACTTTCAAAAATCACCACCACAAGCACACAATAAAACAAAAGCAAGTGATCTAGCAAGTAACTAAGATCCCATGGAAAACCATGGATGAAAAGGGTGCTAATACCTTCCCTTTTCATAATCTACCCCCCCCCCCGAACTCAAAAACATCTCTAAAGGTCTTTCCTGTGCTTTTTCACCTTTCTTTTTTGGATAAAAGAAAAGTCGGTGGCGACTCTTGCTAAACTGCAACATTTGTGAATACAAAATGCAAAACCTCAAGTCAGTTCTCCCACTGTATCATAGGTTTCCTTCGGTAAATGATCATTAAGTATAGGGTGTCTTAGTGGTTGCCCTCTTGTCTAAACAAAGATCAAAAGTCTCATTCAGAAATGTTGCATCGGAAAGGTTGCCTCGAATATGATCTTAAGACATTAGGGTTATTACTAAGACGTCCTAACATTGCTTTAGTGATCGTACGTCCCTTTCGAATTGACCCTTACAACTCCAACGATGGTGCTACCTACTCATTAATAGTGGGATAACGTCATCCAAAGGAAGCAAGAATAGAAACATTCTTTTTTTTAGTAGGTAGATGCTAGTAGGTACTTGCTCAAAATAAACTTTTCCACACTTACACTCTTTTCAAACAAAGTTTTCAAAAACACTTCATAACACTCTTGAGGACTGATACAAGGGTTAAAACGAAGTAAAACAAAAACTTTTCAAAACAAACAAACACGGAAGCAATTTTTAAAATGATGAGCAAGTACCTAAGAGCCCGTGGAAAACCACGGATAGAAAGGGTGCTAATACCTTCCCTTTCTATAATCTACCCCCCATACTCAAAAATCATGAAAAAAGGAATTTTTCTGTGCTTTTTTCCTTTCCAATTGGATAAAATATAAGTCGGTGGCGACTCTTGCTTACTGCGACATTTTGCAAACACAAACGCAAAACGCAAACCAGTATTAAACAGTCAGTTCTGCCACCGTATCACAGAACTGGCGACTCTGCTGGGGAATTAATAAGTGGGGTATATCTTAGGATTAGTTCATCATGAATTTCTTCTCTTGTTTGATTTGATTGTTTACTTTTAAGGGTTTTGTATTGGGAGTTACAATAGATCCTAACCCGGATATGGGGGACACCTTTTAGGTAAGTAGCAATAAACTGTGAGGGAACTGTACGGTGTAGACCGATACGGTTTAAGAAGTAGCTATGTTGATGTGGCACATTGGTTGGTACCGGTATCCCTTGTGGAGAAACAAGGAGAATACGGGGCTGCTATGTGTGTCGTTAAGCATCAACTGACCTTAGAACCTATAATTGACCAACTTGGCCATTAGAAACTAGTGAGATAGTCGGCCTCGGTATAAAGCTGAGAACTGGTTGATACTCGATGCTACACTCATTGAGACCATACTCTCGAGATAGTTTCGGCCGCAAGAAAAGATTGCGTGAGCTGAAACCATGACCGATGGAGGATGGTCAGTGATATTGAGAACCTCTAGAACCCGATTACTGTTATTAGGACAGGTTGAAACCAATTGAACTTCAAGAGGGTAGTACCTAGACCTCATGCAAGCCTGAAACTTAAGGGCTCTTGTGTGACTTGTTTACCTTTACCATGTATGTTATCTGTTGTACCTGTTGTATGTTTTATCATGACATCATGCATCATAACATGGCATGCATACTTCATTAAACTAACCATTTCAAAGACCGAGGGGATTTATCTTTGTTCTATTTTGCAGATTATGGCTTCCATGCGCAGAAACACCATCCGAGTTAACTTTGTGCAAATACCTGCTCAACTCAAAGATTTAGCCTCGAGAGTTTCTGATACTTCATCATTCATTAGGAGACATGATCAGCTTCTTAGCTTGGTTACCTCAAAGCTTGATGAGCAGATAATGAGTGTGCTTTTCCAGTTCTTCGATCATGTGCATCATTGCTTTACCTTTTCGGATTATCAGCTGGTTCCTAATTTGGAAGAGTTTTCCCACTTATTGGGCATATCCATCCTTGAGCAGATGCCTTTCACAGGTTTGGAAGAGACTCCTAGGCCAAAAGACATTGCTTCAGCTTTGCATCTAAAACGGGCTGATGTAGTATCCAACTGGGAGACACGAAGCGGGGTTGAAGGTTTCTTAGCTAAGTTTCTGATAGATCAAGCTCATTTATTCTGGGATAGTTTGGATTTTCAGGCTTTTGAAGACATTTTGGCTCTCCTTATCTACGGTTTGGTTCTTTTCCCGAATCCAGATTCCTTCATAGATGTGAATGCGGTTAAGATCTTCCTGTCTCGTAATCCTGTACCTACTCTTCTAGGTGATATTTTGGATTCCCTCTACACTCGTACTGTGGGTAGAAGAGGGACCCTCATGTGTTGCATGCCTTTGCTGGCGAGGTGGTTTATTTCGCACCTCCCCAAGTCTGTGTTGAAGAATGAGGAAGGTTTAGGATGGTCCTACAGAATAATGTCCCTTGCCCATACAGACATTCTTTGGAGTTTGAAGGCTATGGAAAGCATTGCTGTCATTGATCGATGTGGGGGATACCCTAATGTCCCGTTGCTTGGAATCAGAGGGGGAATAACCTACAATCCTTGTTTAGCTTTGCGACAATTCGGTCGTGCTCGGAGAGACGGTCCTCATGAGCTACTTCTTACAGATATTGCATTTGACTATAAGGAAGACGTTGACGAGCATCACCGAAGGTTTATACGAGCTTGGGGCATGGTGAACCGGTATGACCCTCATGAGCTAGGACCAAGGACTTCTCTCCCTATGCAGTCTTATCTCCAGTGGGTCCGAGCTCGTGCCCAGAAGCTTAGAATGCCTTATGAAGCTGTGTTGCCAGTGATAGTGGAGCCCACCAATGAAGAGGGCATTCCTTATACAGTTCTTTATCCTTACATGCCCACTGATCTTGGGGCATTGAAGAGATCCTGGATTCAGCTGAAAGAGGAAACGGATACCTACCGGGAAAAGTATCATGAGCAAGAAAGGAAGATCTTGAAGCTCACCAGGTAACTTGAGAATGAAAGGACAATCAATGACTACGTCAGCACGAAGGGGAAGCGTCCATGGGATTTCTGATTTTTGCTTTTTCTAGTTTAGATTTGTTTTTCATTTACTTCGTTGTAAACACCTTAAAGGCATTGTTGAACCTTTTACAAGTTTAATCTAATAAAGTTTGTTTATTTCTTGGTTTGCAAATTTAAATCTCCCAAAGTCTTTGAAATCATTACATACGCATCCCATTATCATGCACACCATTACAGGTATCACTACAGGTTTCTCATCTCCTTCGCTGTTTATTTCAGCAAAAATGTCTTCTGAAATGCTTACCGATCAAGCCATCAAAGCTCTTCAGGCACAGAATGCCCAATTCCAAGAGATGTTCTTAAGCTTGGCCAAAGGGCAAGAGGATTTGAAGACTCTCATCCTGAAGGAGAAGAAGAAGAAGAAGAAGAAGAAGAAGAAGGTGGTTCTTCTGAGTATGGGTAAAAGATTTGGGAATAGGTTGCGACAGGAAGTTGGTTTGTCTCTTTCATCCAAAGGAGAGGAGGACCAAGAAGAAGAAAAGGGTCCCAGTCCTGTAGTCTCTGATGATGATACTGATTTTGATGATGAGCAACATCCTCCTGCCGAGGATAGGTACAAGAAACTAGAAGACCGTCTGAGCGCTATGGAGATTCAAAAGATCCCTGGTTTGGATTTCGGAGATCTGGGACTGGCATTTGGGGTGGTGATCCCTCACAAGTTCAAAGCTCTAGTTTTTGCCAAGTACGATGGAGTGTCCTGTCCAAAACTCCATCTTCGCTCGTACGTCAGAAAAATCCAACCTTACACTGCTGATAGAAGTTTGTGGGTACATTTCTTCCAAGATAGTCTATCGGGGACTCAGCTTGAATGGTTTTATCAATTGGAAGGAGCCAACGTCCGAAACTGGGAAGACCTTGTTGCTGCTTTTTACAAACAGTACCAGTATAATGCCGACCTCGCTCCCACGCGTACTCAACTTCAGAGTATGTCCATGGGTGCAAGTGAAAGTTTTAAGGACTATGCTCAAAAGTGGAGAGATTTGGCTGGCAGGGTTCAACCCCCTTTATCTGATCGAGAGTTACTTGATATGTTCTTGGGGACGCTATCTGGTCCATTTTTCAATCATATGATCGGCAGTTCGTCATCTGGGTTTACTAAATTGATTCTGACTGGAGAGAGAGTAGAACCTGGTATTCGAAGTGGTAAGATACAGAAGGATACTTTATCAAGTGCAGTGAAGAAGCCTTTCACCGGTAAAAAAGAAGCTAGTGCAGTCTACGACCCGAGGGGCCAAAGCAGACCTGAACACCGTCAAGCAGTAAATACAGTAGTGATATCAAGACCCACAGTTGCTCCATAATGCAACCATCAACCAAGGGTGGAAAGACCACAGAGGGATACTTTATCAAGTGCAATGAAGAAGCCTTTCACCGGTAAAAAAGAAGCTAGTGCAGTCTACGGCCCGAGGGGCCAAAGTAGACCTGAACAGCGTCAAGCAGTAAATGCGGTAGTGATATCAAGATCCACAGTTTCTCCATAATGCAACCAGCAACCAAGAGTGGAAAGACCACAGAGGCAGTATACTCGGCTCAATATGCCCTTGTCTCAAATCCTACCATAGTTATTGAAGACCAACCTGATAGCTCTGAGGGAGGCCCCGAAGAACCCCGACACCACTTCTCCTCAGTATAACCCGAATGTCCGTTGCGCCTATAACTCTGATAGCCCAGGTCATGATACAAACAACTGTTGGGATTTGAAGAACAAAGTACAAGACTTGATTGAGGCCAAAGAAATTGAGTTTGATGCTCCAGAGAAGCCCAACATCATAACTGTCCCTGTGCCCAAACATGGTCATGTAGTAAATGCTGTGGAAGAAATTTCTACTCCTTTGATGACAGTTAAGAAGAATTTGTTGTTGGCCGGTTTTTTTCCGGGCTGTGGCAAAGGGTGCCACATATGTTCAATTCTGCCTGCTGGTTGCCACTTATTGAAATCAGGTGTTCAATGCCTGATGGATAATAGAGAAATCATGTTCGAGAAGACTATGATTATGTTAGTTCCGATTGAAGATGTTTCCATCATAACCATTTCCGCTAATCCTTCCAAGGCTTCCTCGAGAAAGCCTGTTAGGATTACACCTGTTCCAAGACTCGCTTTGTTGATCATTATTATCCCTGGTCCTATCCCATACACTTCAGACAAGGTCGTCCCATGGCACTATGGTGCCGATGTGTATTACCATGGAGTTAAACAATACTTTGAAAATGAAGAAGCTGATACTGATGTCGGCAATATTGTCGGGGCCAGTAAAGTCACCAGAAGTGGAAGACTCTTTTCTCCCGAAATTTCCCCTCCGAATATTTAAAAGCCTGTTGTCATTCCATCTGCCAGTACATCAGCTACTGTTCCAGTTCTTACTCCAGTTATCACTCCTATCGCCAAGTCATCTGAGACTCGGGGCAAAGAAATCACAGGTGAGCCTTCCCGGACGGAGGCGCCTAAAAAAATTATGTTGGAAGCCTCTAAACAAGAGATAGAGGAAATTCTGAAGATTATCAAGAAGAGCGACTACAACATAGTCGAGCAGCTGGGGCAGACCCCATCAAAAATCTCCATGTTGTCCTTATTGTTATGTTTTGAAGCCCATGCAAAGGCTCTAATTGCATTCCTCAAGACTGCGCATGTTCCGCAGGAAACTTCTGACGATCAATTCAAAGACTGCGTAGCTAGTTTGATTGCCGACAATGGGTTGGGTTTCTCAGATACAGATCTGACTGCTAAAGGAAGAAATCACAATGATGCTCTGCACGTCTCGATCGAGTGCATGGGAACTACTATGGCCCATGTACTGGTGGATACTGTGTCCTCCTTAAATGTCTTGCCAAATAAAGCATTAGACCGTCTGGAATGTGAAGGTTTGATTCTGAAGCCGAGTAATATTGTGGTCAGGGCTTTCGACGGGTCAAAAAGGATGGTACACGGGGAAGTGGACATCCCTGTTAAAGTTGGCTCTCAAACTATTGGATCCACTTTCTATGTAATGGGCATCATACCATCGTATTCTTGCTTGATGGGTCGTCCTTGGATTCATAAGGGTGGGGCAGTGACTTCAATGCTCCATCAAAAGCTGAAATACCCGACAAAGGGGAATATTGTCACGGTACAAGGTGAAGAGGAGTATATGGTGAGTCATCTCAATTCCTTTCGCTATGTGGAGATGGATGGGGAGTTCATCGAAACCCCTTTTCAAAACTTTGAAGAGGTCCCCCACACTTTGGCATCAACCGAAGTTGCTCCTGACAAACCTCCGATGAAGATGGCTTCCCTCAAGGATGCCAGGGCTGTAATTGAAAAAGGTGAGTGTGCAAATTGGAGTTAGCTCCCTGATTTCACACACAAAACTGACAAGTTTGGTTTGGGCTTTACTGCAGAGGCTCAAAGGGTTGTTCGGTGCGCACGGATTGGAAGACCTCCTCTACACATCAGTAATCAGGGGGTAAATGCAATTGAAGATGATGAAGAGGGTTCAGATATTGACAGCTGGATCTGCCCTACAACCGATGGTGGCTTGAACAACTGGACGGCGAAGGACTTCATACCTGTTTCTTTTATTCCATAGTAATTGACTTTTTTTTTAAGAGTTGTAATAAACAGTTTGAAACTTTATGGCTCGGTGCCTTACCTAAGGCACTTTGGCCTTGCTTGTGAGGGCTTATTATTTGTCATTTTCATATATCATTAATAAAGCATTGGACGTTTCTTGCATTACAAATTTTGCGCTCCTTGTTTTTCTTTTCTGTCTCACTTTATTAAAACAATTATGCTTTTACACACACCCACGTATCATAATGCAGATCCATATCCACTCTGGATCCCATTAATAACAACTCTGCTACTGCCAATTATGACTTCGAAAATCCGATCAACCAAGCTGAGGACGAAGGTGAGGATGATTGTAAGGTTCCTGGAGAACTTGCTAGACTGTTACTGCAGGAAGAGAGGGCCATACAGCCTCATGAAGAGCCAGTTGAATCAGTAAATTTGGGTACAGACAAAGATAGGAAAGAGGTTAAGATAGGTGAGAATCTGGAGCCTAGTGTCAAACAAAGGTTAATACAAATGCTACGCGACTATGTTGAGATCTTCGCTTGGTCTTACAAAGATATGCCTGGTTTGGACACCGATATTGTGGTTCATCATTTGCCAACTAAAGAAGACTGTCCTCCGGTAAAGCAGAAGGTTCGCCGTATGCGCCCTGAAATGTCTGAGAAAATCAAAGCTGAGGTCATGAAACATTTTGACGCCGAATTTTTAGCTGTCACTTCTTATCCGCAGTGGGTCACCAACGTTGTTCTGGTACCTAAGAAAGATTGTAAGGTACGGATGTGTGTGGACTATAGAGATCTGAACAGAGCAAGCCCCAAAGATGACTTCCCATTACCTCACGTCGATGTTTTTGTCGACAACACCGCACAACACAAGATCTTCTCCTTCATGGATGGTTTCTCTGGTTACAATCAGATTAAGATGCCGAAGACATGGAGAAGACTACCTTCGTTACACAGTGGGGTACCTTTTGCTACAAGGTAATGCCTTTCGGGTTAAAGAATACTAGGGCAACTTACCAGCGCGCCATGGTCACTTTGTTCCATGACATGATTCACCATGAGATTGAGGTTTACGTTGATGACATGATTGCAAGGTTCCAAACTGAGGAAGAACACCTTGACCATCTACAGAAGCTGTTTGACAGATTGAAGATGTACAAGCTGAGGTTGAACCCGAATAAGTGCACCTTCGGGGTAAGGTCTGGTAAGCTGCTGGGTTTCGTTGTTAGTGATAAAGGTATTCAGGTGGACCCTGCCAAGGTAAAAGCCTTACAGGAGATGCCAGCTCCCCGCACAAAAACGGAGGTTAGAGCCTTTTTGGGACGCCTAAACTACATCGCCTGATTTATTTCACATCTGACTGCTACTTGTGAACCAATCTTCAAACTGCTGAAGAAAGATCAAGTGGTAAAATGGAATGATAAATGTAAGACCGCTTTCTAAAGGATCAAAGAATATCTCCAAGAGCCACCAATTCTGATGCCTCCAGTTGAAGGAAGACCTTTGATCTTATACTTGACAGTGTTGGATAGTTCAATGGGGTGCGTGTTGGGGCAGCATGACGAGTCTGGCCGAAAAGAGCATGCTACTTACTACCTTAGCAATAAGTTTACCGACTGTGATACCCGATACGCACTTCTCGAGAAAACTAGTTGCGCTTCGGCATGGGCTTCTCGCCGGCTGAGACAGTATATGCTGACTCACACTACCCTATTGATATCAAAGATGGATCCAATGAAGTATATCTTCGAAAAGCCTGCCTTGTCCGGAAGAATAGCGAGATGGTAGATGTTCTTAACTGAGTATGACATCTAACACACAACCCAGAAAGCAATCAAGGGGAGTGTATTGGCAGATCATTTGGCACATCAGGCCATGGACGACTACCAATCCATGAATTTCGAGTTCCCTGGTGAGAACATCATGTTGGTGACCGACTGTGAAGAACCTGGACCGGATGAAGGACCTGAGGAAGGATCCCAATGGTATATGTGTTTTGATGGAGCCTCGAACGCATTGGGTAATGGTATTGGCGCTGTGATCATATCTCCTGAGGGCTGTCATACTCTGTTCACCTCCCGATTATGTTTTAACTGCACCAACAATATGGTGGAGTACGAAGCATGTATCTTGGGTCTTCGAGCTGCTATCGACCTGAGGATTAAGTTCTTAAGTGTATTCAGAGATTCTGCTCTAGTGATCAGTCAAATCAAAGGCGAGTGGGATACGAAACACCAAAATTTTATTCCTTACAAAGAGTATGTACTGACATTGCTCCCGCACTTCGAGGAGATAACCTTTGAACATTTCCCCAGAGAGGAGAATCAGTTAGCGGACGCGCTAGCTACCATGTCTTCTATGTTCAAGGTAAGATGGGAAAATGAAGCTCCCCAGATTACCATCGAGAGGTTGGACGAACCCGCACATTGCTGTGTGTGATCGGTGGATCTGGAACTGACTGTTTGAAGCTGGTTCGCGAAATGTCGCGGAAGCAAGAGTCGCCACCGTCTTTTATTTTCTCCAAATGGAAAGGACAAAAGCACAGAAAAATTCCTTAAAGAGATTTCTCTCGGTTCGGGAGGTAGATTATAGAAATGGAAGGTGTTAGCACCCTTTCTATCCATGGTTATCCATGGGCTCTTAGGTACTTGCTCAATGTGTTTTCAAAAATGTTTGCTTGCTTTTCAATTGTGGGTTTAAAAAAAGTTTCTTTGAAAAATTTCAGTTCGACTCGTACGTCAGAGTGTTTGAAAAATTTGCTTTGAAAGCTTTTGAAAAGTGTTGGTGTGAAAAGTATTTTTTTATTTGTTTTGAAAGTTAGAGCAAGTATCTAGAGTCGTCTACCTACCCTAAGGAATTCGTCTGTGTAAATGTCCTTAAAAGTAGTGCCATCCCACCATTGAGAGGTAGGTAGCACCACCGTTGGAGGTGTTCGGGTCAATTCGAGGTTCGGGACATGGTGATCACCAGAGCAATGGGAAGATACCTTAGAAGCTACCCTCATGCCAGGTTCCCGGATCATGAGGACTTACTAAGACATCCTCTACTCGACGACCACCTTTCGAAAGGCAACAGTGAGGCGTACCCTAGGGGTGGTGTGTGCGATTTGTGTGTCGTTTTCATTTGCATTTGTCTTTTGTCATGTCATTGTGATCTACGCTTGATTTTAATTAGGGCCATTCATTCTTGCATGCTTATTTAACAGTTAAAAGTTGCGGGAAAATAAATCTACAACTGTTACAAATGGCGCGGGTCCACATCGCCAAAATTAAACCGGACCCGATTTGACGGAAAATAAATAAAGCAAAAGAAATAAAAGTGCGAAAAGTATAAATTGTTACAATGCTTTGGGAGAATTACATAATTATAATAAGCGACATAAAATAAATGTGCGAAATTAACAATTAAAAATACGGGCGTTGGACCCTTTTGCAAAAATTAATGTCAATGAGGAAATAAAATTAAAAATTAAAAAGAAAATGTTTTTGGTGTTTTTATGTTTTTTAGATTTAATAGAAAAAAGAGAATTAATTATAATGAAAATAAAATGCCAAACCCTAATTCTAATTATTTTTTAGTTATTATGAAAAATATTGAATTTTTAACTAATTTAAACCTAAGTTAATTTACATGCATTTTTTAATTATGAAAATAAACAAATAAATATTATTATTGTAAAAAAAAGAAATTAAAAGGAATAAAATTAACAATTAAACCTAAATTCTATATATTTTTTGGATTTTTAGTTATTAAAAAGAATTAAAATTGTAACCTAATTAAAACTAAATATTTATATGTTAACTTACTTATAAAAATAATTAAAATAATAAATTTATTATATTTTGGGTCTTTTATGATTTTTTAGGCATTTTTTGTATTTTTGCAAAAAAACAATTAATTAAATCAAAGCAAAACAAATAATAAAACAATGAATAAAATAAAATCAAATATGTGCAAACCAGGGAGGGGTTCAGTCCCAATATGGAGGTGTGACTTAGAATAGTCTGGCCCAATTCTGAAGCCTCCTTTGACTTTTTGCTAGCATGCTGTGCGTTGACTGGAGAGTAGCGTGTTCATCCATCCTCAGCCTTGTGATTGTGGACGTTGGGCACGTGGACGCTCTGATCTGGGGGATGTATGGTATGCTCCCACCTGAAAACTGCATATGAGCGCATTTTGCAAAATATTATTGAAATAACGTAGACCTGGGGCTTGAACCCAGGTCATGGGAGTCACCAACATCACACTTGGCCAGCTGAGCTACAACGTTTCAATTAACATATTATAGTAAATAAATAACAAAAAGAAAAACCAACGCGTAGTGGAGAGAAACGCGCGCAATTCAAACCAACGAACCACTGATTGACACGATGTCGTCTTCTTCACGTCCCCTGTAACACAAACTCAAAGGCAACAGTTTTCATAGCGTTTCATTAGGTAGGCTATTGAAAAATAGCGACTAGCGCTAGGGTGTATATAAATTGATCGCGAAGGTCAAGATCTCTTCGTCTTGATGTACTGATTTGAATGGCATGGGTCTAGAACCCTAATTTTGCTTGGTCTGAAAACCCCTAATTCAAAAAACCTGCAACCCTAGAAATCGATTATGGTGAAATCTTATATACAGCGTTATAATCAAATCAAAAGCATTGGTTAGCTTCGAAACATCACACTGAACAAGAATCCATAAATAAAAATGCAAAAGGATGCGTGAATTATGATATACGTTTCAGAAAATTGTTTGACACAGTTTGAGTTTAATCTACCAATTCTTGGAGCTTTGGTTGTTGTTCTTGATTGGCACACGTTCAGAGAACCACAATGAAGCTATTGGAATCAAGATTAAGGCTTGAATCGTCCTCTAGAGTGCTTTTCAGAATTTGCTTTTTTGACAAAAAATTCCAAGATTGTAAGGGCTCTTCCTGCGCAGCATTCAGTGTCTTAGCATTAGGGTTATCATCCTGAATATGTAGTAAAGCTATTAGGTTAAAAAACTCAATCCAATCTCTCATAATTATGGATTTTGAATATTTGATTTCAAGGATCTTTTTGAATCTTTTTTCATGTGTTCTTTGTTCAATCATGCTCAAATCAAACCAAAACTTGCCTAATTAGCATGTGCACGAAATATTGAGTCTAGAATGTGTACAAAAAGATTTGTTTGGTTCATTTAGATATTTTCCACATATTTAATTGATTTAAATGAATTAATATTAATAGAAATTCAAATAAATAAATAAAAAATGAAAAAATACTTCCCTTTGGGCCAAATGGTCGTGCATATGCTTGGAATGATGAATCATGGAAGAAAAATGGGCCCATTTGCAATTTTAGGTCATTTGGATCAAAGTTGACTTTTCAAAATTCCCAAAAATTTTCCAACTTCCACAAGGCATAACTTGCTCAATTTTTAAGCTTTTCACATGTTCTTGGACATTTTGGAAAGTTCTTTGAGTCCTTTAACCAATGCCTTTGGTCCCATGTCATTTTGATTTTCCAATCTCAAGTTATGGCCTTTGACTTAAAGTCCCTTTTTGTTGACTTTTGAAAATGACCTATAATGTTGAAATTGATAACTTTTTGTGAGAGCATTTCTTGGACTTGGAATATGAAGATGAGTTGTAGGAAATGTATTTCTCTTCAAAATGAGCTTTGGATGGAATTTTTCTGATAATCCATGTGAAAGTTATGCCCTGGTCAATTTCAGTTGACTTTTTCAACTGTCCAAATATAGTAACTTTTGCATCTTGATGATTTTCTGAGCCAAATTTTGAGAATCATGATCAAGCATTGATCAAATGATGTTTGTGGCTTCAAAATGATATGTTGACCAAAATTTGAACTTTTGACTGTCAAATGACCATTTTGCCCCTACAGTTGACTGTAGTGCAATTTAGGGTTTTGACTGTGCAATTTTGAGCTGAATGCCTTGAAACTTGATATGAAGATGCTTGACCACATTTGTAGGCATATGAGACTTGATTGGGCCTTTGAGAATTTCCTTTCTTTGATCAGAACACAAACCCTAGTTTTGACTGTATAGGAGACAGTTGAGCTATGCAACCCTTGGGGAATTTTGTGACTTGGCTTGGCAATTTCTTGGAGAATATGGGAGGGCAAATTTTGGGGTACAACACTGTGACATTGAGACATAGGAGGTAGCAGATAAACCCTGGTTTCACGAAGTAAAGAGGTATCTTGAGGCTCAAGAATACCCTGAGGGTGCATCTGTTAATGATAAGAAGTTCTTGAGAAGGTTCGCGGCGAAGTTCTTCATCAGTAACAGTGTCCTTTACAAGCATAACCATGATTCAACTTTGCTGCGATGTATGGACAAAGGCGAGGTAGAAAGGATCATGGCGGAATTATACGAAGGTACCTTCGGAACTCATTCCAGTGGACATACCATGGCAAAGAAAATCCTACGGGCAGGATATTATTGGTCCACTATGGAGGACGATTGTTATCAACACTCTCGGACCTGTCATAAATGTCAAGTCTATGCTAGTAAGGTGCATGTACCTCCAGTTCCTCTGAATGTTTTGACGGCTCCTTGGCCCTTTTCAATGTGAGGCATCGACATGATTGGTGAAATCATACCTATTGCGTCTAATGGGCATCACTTCATTCTGGTAGCTATTGATTACTTTACGAAGTGGGTTAAGGCAGCTTATTTTGCTACAGTAACCAAGAACGTCGTGGCGCAGTTCATTCGACACAATCTGATCTATCGATATGGTGTACTAGAGAGGATCATTACGGACAATGGTACAAATCTCAACAATATAATGATCACCGAGCTCTGCAAACAATTCAAGATACAGCGGCTGTGATACGGTGGGAGAACTGACTAGGGTTTTGCGTTCGTTTTCGCAAATGTTTCGGTTGAGCAAGAGTCGCCACCGACTTTTTATTTTATCCTAAGGAAAGGTTTAAAAAGCACAGCAAAAACCTTTGAGATTTTTCTTGGGTTCGGGGAGTAGATTATAGAAGGGGAAGGTATTAGCACCCCTTCTATCCATGGTTATCCATGGGCTCTTAGGTACTTGCTTAGATCAACTTGCCTTGGTTTTCAATTGTTTGAAATGGTGCTTTGTGTGTGGTTTTGAAAAGGTTTTGAAAAAAGATGCCTTGCATAGGCTACCCTTGTAACAATTCTTTACTCGAATGTTTTACAAAAGGTGTTTGTCTTTTTGAAAAGATGTTTCAAGGTTTTTTCTGAAAGTTTGTTTTGAAAGTGTTTGTGAAGTGGGTTTTGAAATAAGGCAAGTGTTTTCTTGGAAAGTTGACAAGTACTTAAGAGTTTATCTACCCTAAAGTTTTCTCAAAGATTTTGGTTATGTTTTAAACCTTTTGACAATTTTGTTCCACCATTGTATTTGGTGGACAATCTTGTTTTAGGAGATGAAAGGGACGGGCGCGGGTCATCGTTTAGACCATAGTTGCAATAGTGTTAAATGTCTTTGGGCAATTTTCTTTAAAAGGGACTTGATCATTCATTTAAGCAACATTTTGTGGGACTATGATCATTTGATTGTTTGTTTTTACCCAAAGAAATTCAACATACAATATGGCCCAAATTATTTGAAGGCAACAAAGTGGAATACCCTAGGGGTGCAAGTGTGAAATGTGTCGTCCATTTTTCATGCTCATTTATCTTGTATTAGGTCCAACTATTTTGTTCATTTTTATTCGCATACAAAACCCTAATTCTAGCATAGTATGTTTAGAAAGCGATAAAGTGCGAAATTTAAAATCCTACGCTATTACAACACAATAACATGGGGAGGGGGGTACAATGTTTCAAATGGGGATATTTAGACAAGAAATTGAATCTAAGCTATTACATCATTTTCTATGAATATTTACAAGATAAATAAATGTATAATTTAAATGGTAAATAAAACAAATATGCAAGAATGCAAAAGGAATTTTTATATGTATGAAAAAAGTATTATTTATGTAAAATAAAAAAAGAAAATAAAAAGGTATTATTTTTGAGGTATTTTCAAATTTAGGGCAAAACCCTAATTTTTTAATCAAAAGGGACATTAATTAATCAATTCATATAATATTTATTATTTACATACAAAAATAAAATAAAATATGGTATATTTGTAAAAAGGCCTTTTTTAGTATTAAATATTAAAAAAATAAAATATGCACATTTTTTGATATTTTCTCCTAAGTATATTAATACCTATATATTTATATTATTTACAAATAAATATCATATATATATAAATGATAATAATTAATATTTATAAAAAAAATATGTTTTGTATAAAATATTTTCAAAAGGGAAAATGTAATAAAAATCAGAAAAGAAAATATATTTGCATTATTTTTTTCTAGTTTTCTAAATAATAGTGTGTATATATATATTTATGTATAAATGTCAACATAATCAAATAAATGCCTAAAAAATAGAAAAATGGTGTAAAAATTTATTTTTAGATTTTTAATATCATAAGCATAAATAAACAAGTCTGACCAAAAAAGAAAAAGTCAAAAAATCATTAAAAATAATAAAATGGGCTCAGGGGGTGCAAAAGTAAATGTATGGTTCAAAAAGGAATAACAAACAGGCCCAGCCCAGAAAATGGTTGTCTTCAACCTTCAGACCAAACAATTCAAAAAATGCGCGCCTTTCTTCATCAATCCTTAACTCCTGATTCCTGGCTTTTTAACAAAAACTCATAACATAAAAAATGTTCAGCATGAAGAGACGATTCTAACCATATGCATAACTTGATCTAACTCTCTAAGATGAGGGAGAATTTCTCCTCCCCCAAATCCTAACCTAGTTTTTCTGCCATTTTCAAACTCCAAATTCTCACAGCTCAAGCAAAAGAAATGAAAAGTAAAAGAATGTACATGTTCAGTGGCATGAGTAGGACATTGTTTATTCACAAACTTAAGGCTAATGATGCATAATAAGAGAGATACGAGTTCACCAAGATACCTGTTCAGCTGAAGTTCTATCTTGCAATGGGGGAGCTTTCAGTGCAAGGTGATGATTGGAAAAGCTTCCTTGAGGTCCAGGGATGCTATTCCAATGTTTACTTTGTCTTGAAAGCTTCTGAATCGTGCTAGAGCACTTCACCTGCAAAACAAGAAACTGAAAATGGTTGAAGTGGTTAGAGGGATTACAGGTCGTGCTTCAGGTCATGGTTAGCTTGCATAGATGCTAGGGGATGTGTATGAACTGGTTTGGGCAAGAAAGCTTGAGAGAAATGGGAGATAGCACTCAAACTGCAGGCTTTTCCCTGTTTGTGCAGTTTGAGAGTGATTATGGCAATGGGAGTGTTTGAGAGGTGCAAGGGTCGTGCAAAAGCTTGGTTCTGATCTTTGGAATGTGTTTTCAATATTTGCTTAAAGGTTTCTTGACTGATATGAGAGATGTGTTATGTTATGGCACTTTTCTTCACTCTTAAGCAAACAAAAGCAACTTGGTGTTTTAGGCCAGTAGGGGACCTCTAATGAGCTGCATAAACTCTCCTTGATCAGAGTGATTTGTCCATAAACTTGTGCCCATTAGATCTTGCTTGTACTGCTTGGATTTGTAATTGGACATAAAGTGAACTTTTGCAAAAATGGAAATAGTGCTTTTTCTAGTTTAGGGTTAATTCTCCATGTAATGTCCAAATGCTTAGAATAACAACTTGGCACAATGGTTTTGCATTGAATTTTTGAGTGTCAAAGGGTTTTAGGACCTGTAATTTAGCATAAACTATGCTGACTTGAAAATGGCTTAAGTTATGAACATGCTCATGCTCAAATCAAAAGTGAGTTTTTGCCATATTGTGAAATTCAATTATCTCAAGTTATGAGGTTGTTTGAGAAGTTCTTGGACATTTTGGAAAGCTTGGAATGTTTACTACAATCCATCTTTGAAATGCAAATTGAAATTCCAAGTGGAAGTGTATGGAAAATGGCCTTGAAGTGGGGTAGAAAACCTTGTCAAAATAGGTTAAAATTTCACTAAGTTAAAAATGGTTTAGTGCCCTTATTCAAGAATTTGTAACTTGAGATACAAGCCTCAAATGGGAAAACTTTGTGAATCAAAGTTGTAGATTATGCAACAAGATACATCTTTCATGTTTGGACTTTTGTTTGAATCCAAATGGATCTTGGTGAAAAAGTGGGGCAAAGTTGGGAAAAAATTAGGGTTTTCCATAACTTAGAAAAATTCGAAGTTATGAAAAATTCTAATTTCTAACCCTAATTTGCATTTTGTGATTTCTTGGTGAACAAGTTTCATGATTTGACATGTTTTGATGAAAAATGAATCTTGACTCTTGACTTTGACCAAAAAGTCAAAGTTTGACTTTTCAGTGTACAGTCAAAATTGATCAATTGACTGGGAAATTCAACTTTCAATTTTGTGTACTTGGGATCTTTTGAGTTTGTTGAGCATGTCAAGATAATTCCATGGGGTCCTTGAGTCCATATATGAGCTTGGTTTGCTATTGGCTAGGTCAAACAGTCAAGAATTGCCTTTGTGCAGTCAAAATCCTAAGAATGACCATTTTGCCCTTTTGGTGATCTGATCAAATTTCTTATGGAATTGTGATCCAAATTTGATCAAATGGTCCATATGAGTCCATAATGTTGACGTGGGTCAATTTTCATGAGGTTTGACTATCAATTGGCCACAGTTGACTTTTTCCCCAATACAGTTGATTTCTAGGTCAACTGTCCAATTGACTGGGCAACACTTAGAATCAAGACTTGAAACTTGATATGGGTAAACTTGGGATTCAATCATGAAGCATGAAAGTCATCTTGGGCATTTTAGGTCAAAACATCTTTGTGCAAACACAAACCCTAATTTGGGTCCATAGTGCAAGGAGAAGTCTTGAGCAGATGGAAACCCTAACTGGATCTTGATCTCCAAGGGCTTTGTGGTGAGAAATCAATGAGAAATGGGAGGGCAAATTTTGGGGTACAACAGTTGCCCCTGTTCATTCTTCTTGAATCCGAAGAGTTAGATTGGCAAGTTTGCCTTTCGTGACTCGAGGGTAAAAGATATTGGACACTAGAGTGCCCGGAAATTTGCACTTGTCAAAGCAATGGATGTGGGAATCGGCTTAGAGATGCCATTTGGAGATGGGCTTAACGATGCCATCTGGGAGAGTGACAGAAATCTTGTCGGGGATGGGCTTAGAGATGCCATCTGGAAGGGAATATCAGGAAGGTGTCCAAGCTTGGGACTATCTCTGAACTGGGGGGTCTGAACAAGCAATAGATTGACATCCGTTGTTGGGAGGAATCTGTAAACTGTTTTCAGTGGTTTGGAGAAGAAGCTGAACAAGCGATAGGTTAACATCCGTTTACTTGGAGAACCCGCGAACCGTTTTCAGAAATCTTGAAGTTGAATAAGCAATAGAGCAACATCCGTTGTTGGGAAGCGTCCGTAAACTGTTTTCAAAAGTTGCATCTGAACAAGTCGATAAATTAACATCCGTTGTTGGGAAGAATCCATAAACTGTTTTCATAAGTCTTGAAGAAGAATCTGAACAAGTGACAGGTTAACATCCGTTTTCTTGGAGAACCCGTGAACTGTTTTCAGAAATCTTGAAGTTGAATAAGCAATAGAGCAGCATCCGTTGTTGGGAAGCGTCCGTAAACTGTTTTCAAAAGTTGCATCTAAACAAGTCGATAGATTAACATCCGTTGTTGGGAAGAATCCATAAACTGTTTTCAGAAGTCTTGAAGAAGAATCTGAACAAGTGACAGGTTAACATCCGTTTACTTGGAGAACCCGTGAACTGTTTTCAGAAATCTTGAAGTTGAATGATTTTAGTCTGTCGACTGATCTTTCCTGAAAAGGTAAAGAGTTAGTTGTATGCAATGTTATGATGCATGATGCAATATACGTGACATCAATGTTTATGACATGAATGTGATGAATGCGCATGTAAGCTGACGAACTATCTTGCTGAGGATAAATGAATCCGAGGTGGCTGAAGATAAAAGCATCTTGACTGCTGCCGGGGAAAATAAATCCTTGGCTGCTGCTGGGGAAGAGAATTCCTGATGACCGCTACTGGGGAGTTCCAATCTAATAGGCTCATGTTGGGGAGGTAAGATTGAGAATCTTCAGCTTGATGGGAAGTAACTCTGGCGATCTCACTGGGGAACTCAAGATTTCTCTTCCTAAAACTCTGTGGGGAGAAGGCTCATTAGTCTGGCTCCGCTGGGGATATTGAAAATTTGCACTCTGAGGGAAATTGAGCTCTGGAGGACTCTCTGGCTGGTGATGACAAAGATAAACTCCTCTGGGGATTATACTGATAAGTTGTGCTGGGAGACTCTTGATGAACTCCGCTGGGGATAGGACGAACTTTGGCGAGTGCGATCTTCTGTGGTTGTTAGCTGAGGATAACCCAGTTATAAGCCTTTGTGAGGAATAACTTTGAATAAAACTCGGGAGAGACGTTCGTGCTCTGTGGGGAAATATCTTCCAGAACCTTACTGGGGATAAGCTTCGAGAATCTGCTGGAGATAGACCTCAGGGTTTGCTAGGGATGTGGATTCCAAATCTCTTGGGGGATTTCCTTCGAAAGGGTGTCAAGATATCCATCTGTACCTTCATCCTATCAGTAATCCTCTTTCTTAGGTTCATTTAGGAAGTGATTATGTTTCAAATGCATATGCCTATTTAACAAAACATTGGACGTTTCTCAAAATAAAACAAATAGTGCAAGAGAAAAAGAAAAGGGAAATGACACAAATTTTTGGGAAGAGTATTTGTATTGATTTTCTTTGAGTATATTTGTACAAAGGAGACAATCATCCTAGTAAGAGGACTTTGTCGTAAATATTGAAAGATTTTATACAAAATAAAGGATGGCTATGTGAAATAATTCCATGGGATTCCGTTCCGCTATAGCTTTCACAACTCTGAATATCTGTCTATTCAATGCTTCGCTTGCCGATGACTGGATTGATCAGAAGCCTGGAACTGGTTGATGAAGAGATTGTCCTTGAAGTGATCCGACGAGACGTAGTCATACGCTTTAATTCCCTAACTTTTGCCTGAATCGCCCTTTCAGGTTTTCGATCCACCGGGAAACCCCTTTTTGCCCAAGCCGCCCTTTCGGGTTTTCGGCTTGCCGGGTGTACAGATTTTTTTTCGTTTTTATCCCTAATTTTTGCCTGAACCGCCCTTTCGGGTTTTCGGTTCACCGGGATGCCCATTTTTTCCCAAGCCGCCCTTTCGGGTTTTCGACTTGTCGGGTTATTTTATGCGTAGTATCTTTTGACTATGTCTGCGTTCGCAGGGTGCGGCAAATCGTTGTCGTCCATGGTGGTCAGAATCATTGCACCACCAGAAAATATGCTCTTGATCACAAATGGTCCTTCATATGTAGGAGTCCATTTGCCCCTGGGATCACTTTGCGGCAAGATAATCCGCTTGATTACGAGATCTCCGACTTGATACACTTGACGTCTGACTTTCTTATTGAAGGCCTTGATCATCCGCTTTTGATACGTCTGACCATGGCATATAGCAGCAAGTCGCTTCTCGTCGATCAGATTGAGTTGATCAAGTCGGGTCTGCATCCAATCATCTTCATTCAAACCTGCATCCTTCATAATCCTTAGAGAAGGGATCTGGACTTCCATAGGCAAAACAGCTTCCATGCCATAAACCAAAGAAAATGGGGTTGCCCCAGTTGAAGTACGTGTCGTCGTACGGTATCCATGCAGAGAAAACGGTAACATCTCATGCCAGTCTTTGTAAGTGACTGTCATTTTCTGAATGATCTTCTTAATGTTTTTGTTCGCAGCTTCAACAACACCGTTCATCTTCGGCCGATAGGGAGATGAATTGTGATGATAAATCTTGAACTGTTCGCACAATGCAGTGATCATCGTGTTATTCAGATTTGTACCGTTGTCTGTGATGATCCTATCGGGGACACCATACCGGCATATGAGATTTTGCTTGATAAAGCGGGCAACCACGTTTTTAGTCACAGAGGCGAAGGAAGCTGCTTCGACCCATTTAGTGAAGTAGTCAATGGCAACCAGGATGAAGCGATGTCCATTGGAAGCCGTGGGCTTGATCTCTCCAATCATATCAATGCCCCACATTGCAAAGGGCCACGGAGCAGTCAGGACGTTGAGAGGAACCGAAGGGATATGAACTTTGTCAGCATAGACTTGACACTTGTGGCAAGTACGGGAATGTTGATGGCAGTCAGCCTCCATGGTAGACCAATAATAGCCTGCCCTTAGGATCTTCTTAGCCATTGTATGCCCGCTCAAGTGAGTGCCAAATGTGTCGCTGTGTATATCAGTCATGATCAACTCTGCTTCAGTTTTATCCACACATCAGAGTAATACACAATCATGGCTTCGTTTGTAAAGGATGCCGTTGCTCAGGAAGAACTTAGCAGCGAATTTCCTTAAGAACTTCTTGTCATTTACGGAAGCTCCTTCAGGATAATCTCTAGTCTCGAGATACCTTTTGATTTCATGGAACCAAGGTTGTTCCACTACTTCTTCGGTATTAATCTCGTGGCAATGTGCCGGTTCATCCATTCGCTTGATGGTGATTTGGGGAGCCTCGTTATCCCAGTTGAGTTTAAACATGGAGGACATTGTGGCTAGAGCATCGGCTAGCTGATTCTCTTCTCGCGGGAAATGCTCGAAGGTAATTTGCTCGAAATGAGGTAACAATGTCAGGACATGTTCTTTGTATGGGATAAGATTAGGATGCTTGGTATCCCAGTCTCCTTTGATTTGGCTGATGACCAAAGCCGAGTCCCCAAATACGATCAAAGATTTGATCCCCAAGTCTATAGCAGCCTCGAGACCAAAGATGCAAGCTTCATACTCAACCATGTTGTTTGTGCAGCTGAAGCAAAGTCGGGCCGTGAAAGGAGTGTGACAACCTTCCGGAGAAATGAGTACTGCGCCAATACCGTTTCCAAGTGCATTTGAAGCACCATCAAAGTACAGGGTCCATCGGGATCCCTTTTTGGGTCCGTCATACGGTCCGTCACTTTCAGCGTTGTCCAAATTCATGATGTCCTCGTCTGGGAAGTCAAATCTCATGGGTTGATAGTCTTCGATAGCCTGATGAGCCAGATGGTCAGCTAGTACACTCCCTTTTATAGCTTTTTGGGTGGTGTACTAGATGTCATACTCGGTTAAGATCATTTGCCATCTAGCTATCCTTCCAGATAAAGCGGGCTTCTCGAAGATATACTTGATAGGGTCCATTTTGGATATCAACAAGGTAGTATGAGTCAGCATATACTGTCTTAGTCGGCGAGCAGCCCATACCAAAGCGCAGCAAGTTTTCTCGAGCAGTGAGTAGCGAGTCTCACAGTCGGTAAACTTTTTACTAAGGTAATAAATAGCATGCTCTTTTCGACCAGACTCGTCATGCTGGCCCAAAACACACCCCATTGAGTTATCCAAGACGGTTAAGTACATGATCAATGGTCTTCCTTCGACGGGTGGCATCAGAATAGGAGGTTCTAGCAAATACTCCTTGATTCTATCAAAAGCAGCTTGACAATCGTCGTTCCATTCCACTACCTGATCCTTTTTCAAGAGTTTGAAAATTGGCTCACAGGTAGAAGTCAGATGTGAGATGAATCTGGCAATATAGTTTATGCGCCCCAAGAATCCTCTAACCTCCTTTTCAGTACGGGGAGCAGGCATCTCTTGTATTGCTTTTACTTTTGCCGGATCGACTTCAATGCCTTTGTTGCTTACAATGAATCCCAGGAGTTTACCAGACCTAACTCCAAAAGTGCATTTACTTGGATTCAGCCTGAGCTTGTATTCTTTTAACCTGGCAAACAGCTTCTCCAAATGCTCAAGGTGCTCTTCCTACGTTTGTGACCGAGCTATCATATCGTCTACGTAGACTTCAATCTCATGATGTATCATGTCATGAAATAAAGCTACCATGGCGCGTTGATAAGTTGCCCCTGCGCTCTTCAGCCCGAACGGCATCACTTTGTAACAAAAAGTGCCCCATTGCGTGACAAAAGTTGTTTTCTCCATATCCTCGGGAGCCATTTTGATTTGATTGTAGCCTGAGAATCCGTCCATGAAGGAAAACACCTTATGCTGAGCTGTATTGTCGATCAAGATGTCAATGTGTGGAAGTGGAAAATCATCTTTGGGGCTGGCCCTATTCAAATCTCGGTAGTCCACACACATCCTGACTTTGCCATCTTTCTTAGGTACTGGCACAATGTTAGCGACCCATTGAGGATAGGACTTAACAGCCAGAAAGCCAGCGTCGAACTGCTTCATTACTTCTGCCTTGATCTTTTCGGACATGTCAGGCCTCATTCGGCGAACTTTTTGCTTGATTGGTGGACAGTCTTCTCTTGTGGGGAGACGGTGAACCACGATGTCTGTGTCTAGACCCGGCATGTCTTCATAGGACCAAGCGAAGATTTCAACATACTCATTCAGCAACTGTACCAAGCGCTCCTTAACTTTTGGTTCCAGGTTGGCACCCACTTGCACCTCCTTCCGATCCTCCTCGGTTCCGAAGTTAACAGCTTCCAAAGGCTCTTCATGCGGTAAGATGGCCCTTTCCTCTTGTTGCAGAAGTCTGGCTAGTTCCCCGGGTACTTCACAACCTTCGTCATCTTCATACTCGGCTAGATTGACCAGATCTTCAGAGCTATTGAAAGATACAGCAGAATAGTCACCCATGGAATCCGGAGTGGATGGGTACCTGCATTGGTGAGTGTGGGTGTGTGTAAGGGATAGTCATCCTTAAAAAAATGCAAAAGGAAAGAAAATGAACATAAGCAGTTTATCAAATGAAAAACGTCCAATGAATCATTAAACATGGCATATGAATATGAAAAATAGTCAAAACCCTTACAAGTGGACCTACATGCCCCGGGCAAGGCAGGAGGTGAAAAGATAGTGTACGGATTGTTTGAAAGTAAAATATTACAGACCAAATAGGAAATGTTTAACAGATAAATTACTGATGAATAAAAGTGATGGGGACAAAGTCTTTAGCCTCCCAATTGCTCAATCCTCCTCTGACAGTTGGATAAATCCACTCTTCAATGTTGCTTTCCTTGTCTTCATCTTCCAGGGCGTTGATTCTGTAAGGAGAAATTTTGACTGGCGCTCTTTCAATCTTTGACTGTCGCATAGCTTTCTGGCCAGCGGCTGTGAACCCTAATCCAAACTTGTCAGTCTTATGCGGAAAGTCGGGTAACTGCCCCCATGCTGAATTCTTCCCTTCTTTAATTGCGGCCCTTGCATCCTCCAGAGATGCCATCCTGGCCATCTGTCTCAGTGTCTCAGCTTCCAACTTTGCTACTGCTATTTCAGGAAGAACTTCTTCGAAATGTTGAAACGGTGTCTCAATGAACTCTCCTTCAACCTCCACATACCGGAAACAATTTAAGTGGCTAATCATGTACTCTTCTTCGCCGTGGACAGTGACGATCTTTCCCTTGACAGGATATTTCAGCATCTGATGCAAGGAGGAGGTGACTGCCCCAGCATGGTGTATCCAAGGTCTACCCAGCAGGCAGGAGTATGATGGACGGATGTCCATTACATAGAAAGTGGATTTAAACACCTCAGTACCTATCTTGATGGGAATTTCAACCTCTCCATGGACCATTCTCTTCGACCCTTCGAAAGCTCTGACGACAATATCACTCGGCTTCAATTCCAACCCTTTGCAATCTAGCCGGTCCAAGGCCTTCTTAGACAAAACATTCAGCGACGAACAGGTATCAACCAAAACATGTGCAAGGGTGGTTCCGCGACACTCGATTGAAATATGCAAAGCATCATTGTGGTTTCAGCCTTTAGGGGTTAGGTCGGCATCAGAAAAACCTAATCCATTATCCGCAGTCAGGCTAGCCACGCAATGTTGAAATTGATCCGCAGAGGTTTCCTGGGGCACATGAGCTGCCTTCAGAAACTTAATCAAAGCTTTAGCGTGCGCTTCTGAGCAAAGCAATAGTGCCAGCATGGAGATCTTGGAGGGGGTTTGCCCCAACTGTTCCACCACATCGTAATCACTTCTCTTGATTATCCTTAAAATCTCGTCCATTTCTTTCTTGGAGGTTTCCGGGATCACCAAAGGTTGAGCCCTCGTCCTGACGGGCTCATCTTGTATTCCCTTTCCTTTATCAGCAATGGTAGGAGAGACAGCACTAGGAACAACAACTTCTTCAATCAAAGGAGTTCTAGCAGAGAGTTTTACTGGTGCAGGGATGACTTCTTTAGCTGATGAGGGTCCAAAGACTGCTCTTGGAGGGGCAATCTCTAGAGAAAATATTCTCCCGCTCCTGGTGATTTTGCTGGTGCCTGCAATGTTACTAATGCTGGCTTCTTCATCATCCGAACTTTCTTCAATTACTTCGATTTGCTTGATACCATGGTAGTAGATGTCACCACCATAGTTCCAAGGTATCGACTTCTCAGAAACATAGGGAACAGGCCCTGGCATTGTTATCTTTAAAGGAACAGATTTTGCAGTTAGTGTAATCTTAACTGGCTTTTTGACAGCCTTGGAAAGATTGGCGTGAATGGTTATGATTGAGACATTTTCAACATGAACTGGAGCAGCAGAAACTTTTTCGAACAAAATTTGTCGGCTATCCATAAGGCCTTGGATGCCTTTCTTTAATAGCGGACAATCAAACGGCAGAGAGTGGCAACAGTAGCAGTCTTCTTTACATCCCGGGAAGATCCCGGCCCTTAACAAATTCAACTTAATGGTTAGCAGTGGAGTAGTCAGATCACTGACGTCAGCAACATACAAATCCTCTTCAATGGCATTGATATTTCGGCCGTGCTTCGGAATAGGTGCAGATATCACATTAGGTTTCTCTGGAGCGTCAAACTCTACCTCCTTAGCCTCTATCAGGTCTTGGATTTTATGCTTGAGTGCCCAACAATCATTGGTGTCGTGTCCAACACTGTCTGAATGGTAGGCGCATTTAGCATTGGCATGATAATGCGGGGAGGACGTATTCACATTCTTTGGCACCTCCTTGATGGTGGCAAGATTCAACTTCAATAGATGGGGAAGTACTTGTGCTGGAGTCATATTAATACGGGTGAACTGCCGTTGTGGCCTTTCCACCCGTTGCTGATTTGGTCTGGACTGGTTATAGCGAGGCTGCTCACTTGGAGTGTTTTGAATCATTACGGCCCCCACAGTTGGCCGACGCTCCATCTTCCCTGCTCTTCTCTGAGAATATACCATAGTTGTCTCCTTCTTAAAAGGCTTCTTCTCAACACTTGCAGCAACACCCTTCTGAATCTTTCCTGACTTGATGCCAGCTTCTATTCTTTCGCCGGTTAAGATCAAATCGGTAAACCCTGCGGAAGAGTTACCAATTAGATGATTGAAAAATGGCCCAGATAGGGTCCCAAGAAACATATCAACGAGCTCACGATCGGTTAAAGGAGGCTGCACCCTGCCAGCCAAATCCCTCCATTTTTGTGCATATTCTTTGAATCCCTCACTTGTTCCTAGTGACATACCCTGAAGTTGGGTACGAGTAGGAGCAAGATCAGAATTATACTGGTATTGTTTGTAGAAAGCGGTGGCCAAATCTTCCCAATTTCTGACACTGGTTCCTTCTAGCTGATAAAACCACTCCAACTGAGCTCCCGAAAGGCTGTCTTGAAAGAAATGAATCCAGAGGTTTTTATCTGCCGTATAGGGTTGAATTTTTCTCACGTAGGACTTGAGATGCATTTTGGGACAGGACAGCCCATCATACCTCACAAACACTGGCACTTTGAATTTTGGGGGAATCACAATTCCGGCAACCAAGCCCAAGTTTTCAAAATCCAAACCCGGTACTCTTTGCAATTCCATGGCGGCCAATCTGTCTTCTAAACCCTTGTATTTATCATCAGCTGGAGGGTATTGCTGGTCAGAATAATCTTCATCCTCTTCAGCCTCTTCCTCCTCCGCATCAGACTCGGAAGGCACCGCAACTCGATCTCTTTTACTAGTCCCTTCATCAGAAGTAGGAGGAAATTCAAGCACTCTCCGAGCTTCTCTGTCAAATCTTCTCCCCAAAGTAGCCACCCCGATCCTCTTTTTCTTCTTCATTGGGTCCTTATTCTCCAAATGAGTCTTGATATCCTCTTGACTTTTAACCAAAGTCATCAAGAGTTGCTGGAACTGTGCATTCTGGGCTTGTAGGTCTTTGACTGTTTGCTCGAGATCCATCCTACTGAAATAAACAGCAGACAGATAAGGAAACCTGGAGTGAGACCTGCTTATGCACATGATGAATGGTATGCTGATGTATGCAATGCATTCAAGGATTTAGGACATTCAAAATTGTTTCAGACAAAGAAGAACGCACGTCATATTAATAAGAAGAAATTTGTTAGTACATAAATGCCCCATGGGCCAAATGTTACAAAATAAACTTCTCAAGGCAGAAAGACATTGCGCATCCTCTTTGGTGCGATGTAGGTGTTGAGGGCCTCTTGCTCGTGGAGTCGGCGGGTAAGCTCTAGAACCTTCTTTTCACTGGCGTAGTAGCTAGCTTCAAAAGTGTTCCATTCCTCCTTGAGTTGAATCCAACTTTTCTGCATTTCCTCCCACGATGTAGGCATGTCTGGATGTAGGATGGTGTAGGGAACCTCTCCTTCATTGACGGGCTCTTTAATCATAGGGAGAACATGAGGATAAGGCATCATTAGACTTTGGGCTCGGGCTCGTACCCACTTGAGATAGGGCTCAAGAGGGATGGAGTTCTTGTGTCCCAGAGTCTTGCTATCAACCTTGTTGAGTTTTCCCCAAGCTCTGATGAATCTTTGGCGAAGTCCTTGCGCATCGTTGTCGAAGTCAAAAACTAGGCTAGGAATCAACATGTCATGAGGGCCATCCCTCCGTGCATATCCAAATTGCCTCAAAGCTAGGCAAGGGTTGTAGGTGATACCTCCCCTAATTCCAAGTAAAGGAACATTAGGAAATTCTCCGCAACGATCGACGATGATGACATTTTCTCTGGACCGAGAACACCAATGCACATCAGAACGAGTAAGAGTCATCAACCGTTGGGACCACCTTGTACCCTGGTCATTCTTAAAGACAGATTGTGGAAGGTGTGAAATAAACCACCTTGCAAGGAGAGGAGTACAGCACATGAGAACACCCCTCTTTCTCATTGTTCGTGTGTAAAATGAGTGAAGGATGTCCCCAAGCAATGTTGGTATTGGATTTCTGGACAAGAAGATTTTGACGGTGTTGACATCTACCAATTGGTCAGGATTTGGGAACAAGACCAACCCGTAGATAAGGAGTGCCACAATCTCTTCAAAGGCTTGTAGGTCCAATGAGTTCCAACATTCTTGTGCCTTCTCAAACAAGAATTTTGCTAAGAATCCTTTGACGCCACTTCTGGTTTCCCAATGCCCCTTGATGTCGGATGGTTGAAGATGTAATGCTCGAGCAACATCTTCCGGCTTTGGTTCCTTTTCCGTACCGTTGAAGGGTAGTTGATTAAGGATAGGGATTCTTAGGAGTTGAGAAAACTCCTCCAAAGTGGGTACCAACTGATAATCAGGGAAAGTGAAGCAGTGGTGAAGAGGGTCAAAGAACTGGAATAGCACTTTCATCATGTCTTCTTCAATGTTGGTGTTGACTAAGCTGAGCAGTCTACCATGTCTTTCACTGAAGGATGAATTTTCCGGAATTCTTGAGGTGATCTCCTTGAGTTGAGGAGAGATTCTCACAAGGTTGACTTGAATGGTATTTCTGCGAGGGATTTCCATGTCCTACAAAACAAGAACAAAGATGAAGATCCAAAACCCTTGAAATGGTTAGTGAATGCACATGATGTTTTATGATGTTTATGATGTATGCACAAAACATATGTACAATCAACTCACACCAAACCCTAATTTCAGGCTTGCATGGGGTTTCATAGGTAAGTACCCTCTTGAGTGTAGTTGGCTTAAAAACCTGTCCTATAAATAGTAACCGGGTTCTAAGGAGCTCAATATCACTGGATTGTTTTCAATGTTCATTGTTTTGGTTTAGCCACTTAACTAGCGACCAAAATATTCCAAGAAAATAACCCTCAATGAGTGTAGTATCGAGTATCTACCAACTTCGGATTGCACCAAAGCCGGTCATCTCACTACCCCTAATAAAAGGCCAAGATGGTCAAGTAAGGTTCTAGGTCATTAGTGCTTAGTGACATCACTCAGCGGCCCCGTACTCTCCTTGATTGAACTTAAGGGTTACCGGTACTCACAAATATGTCGCACTAATATAGCTATTGCTTAGACCGTGTCGGTATACCCCGCACAGTTTCCACAACGTATTGCTATCTATGAATGTTTCCCAAAATCCGGGTGGAGGATTGTAAACCCAAACAATAGAGCCAAAGTATAAAGCAAGCAAATCAAACAATTAGTCATGCAAGAGGGTGATCTAAGCCCTAAGGTTACTCCACTTTAAAAATTATCCCCAGCAGAGTCGCCAGTTCTGTGATACGGTGGGAGAACTAACTAGGGTTTTGCGTTCGTTTTCGCAAATGTTTCGGTTGAGCAAGAGTCGCCACCGACTTTTTATTTTATCCTAAGGAAAGGTTTAAAAAGCACAGCAAAAACCTTTGAGATTTTTCTTGGGTTCGGGGAGTAGATTATAGAAGGGGAAGGTATTAGCACCCCTTCTATCCATGGTTATCCATGGGCTCTTAGGTACTTGCTTAGATCAACTTGCCTTGGTTTTCAATTGTTTGAAATGGTGCTTTGTGTGTGGTTTTGAAAAGGTTTTGAAAAAAGATGCCTTGCATAGGCTACCCTTGTAACAATTCTTTACTCGAATGTTTTACAAAAGGTGTTTGTCTTTTTGAAAAGATGTTTCAAGGTTTTTTCTGAAAGTTTGTTTTGAAAGTGTTTGTGAAGTGGGTTTTGAAATAAGGCAAGTGTTTTCTTGGAAAGTTGACAAGTACTTAAGAGTTTATCTACCCTAAAGTTTTCTCAAAGATTTTGGTTATGTTTTAAACCTTTTGACAATTTTGTTCCACCATTGTATTTGGTGGACAATCTTGTTTTAGGAGATGAAAGGGACGGGCGCGGGTCATCGTTTAGACCATAGTTGCAATAGTGTTAAATGTCTTTGGGCAATTTTCTTTAAAAGGGACTTGATCATTCATTTAAGCAACATTTTGTGGGACTATGATCATTTGATTGTTTGTTTTTACCCAAAGAAATTCAACATACAATATGGCCCAAATTATTTGAAGGCAACAAAGTGGAATACCCTAGGGGTGCAAGTGTGAAATGTGTCGTCCATTTTTCATGCTCATTTATCTTGTATTAGGTCCAACTATTTTGTTCATTTTTATTCGCATACAAAACCCTAATTCTAGCATAGTATGTTTAGAAAGCGATAAAGTGCGAAATTTAAAATCCTACGCTATTACAACACAATAACATGGGGAGGGGGGTACAATGTTTCAAATGGGGATATTTAGACAAGAAATTGAATCTAAGCTATTACATCATTTTCTATGAATATTTACAAGATAAATAAATGTATAATTTAAATGGTAAATAAAACAAATATGCAAGAATGCAAAAGGAATTTTTATATGTATGAAAAAAGTATTATTTATGTAAAATAAAAAAAGAAAATAAAAAGGTATTATTTTTGAGGTATTTTCAAATTTAGGGCAAAACCCTAATTTTTTAATCAAAAGGGACATTAATTAATCAATTCATATAATATTTATTATTTACATACAAAAATAAAATAAAATATGGTATATTTGTAAAAAGGCCTTTTTTAGTATTAAATATTAAAAAAATAAAATATGCACATTTTTTGATATTTTCTCCTAAGTATATTAATATACCTATATATTTATATTATTTAAAAATAAATATCATATATATATATATATATATATATATATATATATATATATATATATATATATATATATATATATATATATATATATATATATATATATATATATATATATATATATATATATATATATATATATATATATATATATATATATATATATATATATATATATATATATATATATATATATATATATATATATATATATATAAATGATAATAATTAATATTTATAAAAAAAATATGTTTTGTATAAAATATTTTCAAAAGGGAAAATGTAATAAAAATCAGAAAAGAAAATATATTTGCATTATTTTTTTCTAGTTTTCTAAATAATAGTGTGTATATATATATTTATGTATAAATGTCAACATAATCAAATAAATGCCTAAAAAATAGAAAAATGGTGTAAAAAATTATTTTTAGATTTTTAATATCATAAGCAAAAATAAACAAGTCAGACCAAAAAAGAAAAAGTCAAAAAATCATTAAAAATAACAAAATGGGCTCAGGGGGTGAAAAAGTAAATGTATGGTTCAAAAAGGAATAACAAACAGGCCCAGCCCAGAAAATGGTTGTCTTCAACCTTCAGACCAAACAATTCAAAAAATGCGCGCCTTTCTTCATCAATCCTTAACTCCTGATTCCTGGCTTTTTAACAAAAACTCATAACATAAAAAATGTTCAGCATGAAGAGACGATTCTAACCATATGCATAACTTGATCTAACTCTCTAAGATGAGGGAGAATTTCTCCTCCCCCAAATCCTAACCTAGTTTTTCTGCCATTTTCAAACTCCAAATTCTCACAGCTCAAGCAAAAGAAATGAAAAGTAAAAGAATGTACATGTTCAGTGGCATGAGTAGGACATTGTTTATTCACAAACTTAAGGCTAATGATGCATAATAAGAGAGATACGAGTTCACCAAGATACCTGTTCAGCTGAAGTTCTATCTTGCAATGGGGGAGCTTTCAGTGCAAGGTGATGATTGGAAAAGCTTCCTTGAGGTCCAGGGATGCTATTCCAATGTTTACTTTGTCTTGAAAGCTTCTGAATCGTGCTAGAGCACTTCACCTGCAAAACAAGAAACTGAAAATGGTGGAAGTGGTTAGAGGGATTACAGGTCGTGCTTCAGGTCATGGTTAGCTTGCATAGATGCTAGGGGATGTGTATGAACTGGTTTGGGCAAGAAAGCTTGAGAGAAATGGGAGATAGCACTCAAACTGCAGGCTTTGCCCTGTTTGTGCAGTTTGAGAGTGATTATGGAAATGGGAGTGTTTGAGAGGTGCAAGGGTCGTGCAAAAGCTTGGTTCTGATCTTTGGAATGTGTTTTCAATATTTGCTTAAAGGTTTCTTGACTGATATGAGAGATGTGTTATGTTATGGCACTTTTCTTCACTCTTAAGAAAACAAAAGCAACTTGGTGTTTTAGGCCAGTAGGGGACCTCTAATGAGCTGCATAAACTCTCCTTGATCAGAGTGATTTGTCCATAAACTTGTGCCCATTAGATCTTGCTTGTACTGCTTGGATTTGTAATTGGACATAAAGTGAACTTTTGCAAAAATGGAAATAGTGCTTTTTCTAGTTTAGGGTTAATTCTCCATGTAATGTCCAAATGCTTAGAATAACAACTTGGCACAATGGTTTTGCATTGAATTTTTGAGTGTCAAAGGGTTTTAGGTCCTGTAATTTAGCATAAACTATGTTGACTTGAAAATGGCTTAAGTTATGAACATGCTCATACTCAAATCAAAAGTGAGTTTTTGCCATATTGTGAAATTCGATTCTCTCAAGTTATGAGGTTGTTTGAGAAGTTCTTGGACATTTTGGAAAGCTTGGAATGTGTAATACAATCCATCTTTCAAATGCAAATTGAAATTCCAAGTGGAAGTGTATGGAAAATGGCCTTGAAGTAGGGTAGAAAACCTTGTCAAAATAGGTTAAAATTTCACTAAGTTAAAAATGGTTTAGTGCCCTTATTCAAGAATTTGTAACTTGAGATACAAGCCTCAAATGGGAAAACTTTGTGAATCAAAGTTGTAGATTATGCAACAAGCTACATCTTTCATGTTTGGACTTTTGTTTGAATCCAAATGGATCTTGGTGAAAAAGTGGGGCAAAGTTGGGAAAAATTAGGGTTTTCCATAACTTAGAAAAATTCTAAGTTATGAAAAATTCTAATTTCTAACCCTAATTTGCATTTTGTGATTTCTTGGTGAACAAGTTTCATGATTTGGCATGTTTTGATGAAAAATGAATCTTGACTCTTGACTTTGACCAAAAAGTCAAAGTTTGACTTTTCAGTGTACAGTCAAAATTGATCAATTGACTGGGAAATTCAACTGTCAATTTTGTGTACTTGGGATCTTTTGAGTTTGTTGAGCATGTCAAGATAATTCCATGGGGTCCTTGAGTCCATATATGAGCTTGGTTTGCCATTGGCTAGGTCAAACAGTCAAGAATTGCCTTTGTGCAGTCAAAATCCTAAGAATGACCATTTTGCCCTTTTGGTGATCTGATCAAATTTCTTAAGGAATTGAGATCCAAATTTGATCAAATGGTCCATATGAGTCCATAATGTTGATATGGGTCAATTTTCATGAGGTTTGACTGTCAATTGGCCACAGTTGACTTTTTCCCCAATACAGTTGATTTCTAGGTCAACTGTCCAATTGACTGGGCAACACTTAGAATCAAGACTTGAAACTTGATATGGGTAAACTTGGGAGTCAATCATGAAGCATGAAAGTCATCTTGGACATTTTAGGTCAAAACATCTTTGTGCAAACACAAACCCTAATTTGGGTCCATAGTGCAAGGAGAAGTCTTGAGCAGATGGAAACCCTAACTGGATCTTGATCTCCAAGGGCTTTGTGGTGAGAAACCAATGAGAAATGGGAGGGCAAATTTTGGGGTACAACAGCGGCTAATAAGAACATCAAGAAGATTGTGCAGAAGATGACGGTGACGTACAAAGATTGGCATGAGATGTTACCATTCCCTCTTCACGGGTACCGTACCTCAGCACAGACATCAACAGGGGCAACACCCTACTCTTTGGTGTATGGCATGGAGGAAGTCCTGCCCATTGAGGTCCAGATACCCTCTCTCCGGATTATGAAGGATGCAGGTTTAAGCGAAGACGACTGGATCTAGACCCGGCTTGATCAGTTGAACTTAATCGATGAAAAAAGACTTGCTGCTATTTGTCATGGTCAGACGTATTAAAAGCGAATGATCAAGGCTTTTAACAAGAAAGTTAGGCATCAGGAATATCAAGTTGGGGATCTAGTGATCAAACGCATCATTCTACCACAAGGTGATCCCAGGGGCAAATGGACCCCCACATACGAAGGGCCATTTGTGGTTAAGAACATCTTCTCAGGAGGAGCATGATTCTAACCTCCATGGATGGTGATGACCTTCCTCACCCTGTCAATGCAGACATAGGGAAAAAATACTACGCATGATCAAAGACCCGCTAGGTTGACCGGCCTAGGAAAATATAAGGGCTTCCCGGCGGACCAAAAGGGTTCGGGTAAAAGTAAGGGATGAAAATGAAAAATTGTACACCCGGCAAGTCGAAAACCTGAAAAGGCGGCTTGGGCAAAAAAGGGTATCCTGGTGGACTGAAAACCCGAATGGGCGGTCCAGGAAAAAATTAGGGATTAAAGCGTAACACTATGTCTCATTGGATCACCTTACAACCAGATTTCGATATCGACTATCAAGCTCAGACGGCGCCAATCAATCTGATTTACCTTCAACCAAGTATGGAAGTGATGAGATGCTCGAAGATATAAAGGCAATAGCATAGTTGGAACTCAGTGGGATTGTTCACATAGTTGTTTTTCTTTTTCAAATTGTGTAATTTCTATTTTTCGGCGGTGTTCTCTTACTAGGACGTCAGCCTCTTGTATAAAATGCCTATTATAGGCTAACTTCAAGGATCAATACAATTCATTTTACAATAAATGTCAAAAATTATTTTTCTTTTTCTGTTTTGTTTTGCAAGAACGTCCAATGACTCATTTTTGATATATGCATTTGAGAATAATTGTTGCTCATAAATACTTACATGCGATACAAGAGACAATTACTCGTAATTCCAGGAACAGGGGCAAACAAGAAATGTCCAAACCTTACAGTTGCGCTACCCACCAAGTGCAGGGGTAGAGCCAGCTTGAGAATATGACTAAAGGTACATACACTCCCCGCAGAGTTAAAAGATATCCAAAGACAGTGGTGTTAGCTCTCCCCAACCGAAGTTCATAATCGCGAATGAGTCGGCAAAATTCTCCCCAAGCAGAGTTTATCTATCACCAGCACTAGAAAATTATCCTCAGTGGAGTTTATTTCTTCCACAAGCGGAAACTCGGTCCTCAACAAAGATTCATTATCACCAGTGACAGTAATTCATCCCCAGACGAGGTTATTTCTCCAAATCAACAGATCTTCTAGCAGAGTAACTCTCTTCCCCACAGAGTTATTCTCTCGCCATTTCATTCTCCAGCAGGGTTATTCTCCCGCCAATTTATTCTCAATTCATCTTCTGTCATTATCCCCAAAAAGCGCGAAGAACTCAAATCCTTGAACTCTCCAACATCAGTCCAGGATTTATTCTTCCCAGCTAGAGAACATCACAAAAACATTGCATATCCATACATCATGGCATACACATATGCATCATACAACACAATCTCATTTATTTTGAGAACATCATTACTCAATACATGGCATACATCATGACATTACATACAACTAACTCTTTACCTTTCAGGGAAAGATACAATCAAATTCTCACAAACTCTCTGGTTCAGTTAAATCAATGCTAAGATTTTCTGTTCCAGTTCAAGTTATAAAGCCCGGATTCGACCGGATAATATCTTGATTTTTTATCCATCATACTATGAAGCCCGGAAATCGATCAGAAAATAGTTGAATCCCCAGAAAATTACTGTGAAGCCTGGAATTAACCAGATACCAGTACAAAGCACCATGAATCCTGGAATCGACCAAATAGTGGTACATCTTAAATTCAAGCTATGAAGCCCGGATTCGACCAGATAGTATCTTGATCAGTACAAAGCACCATGAAGCCTGGAATCAACCAGATAGTGGTACATCTTAAATTCAAGCTATGAAGCCCGGATTCGACCGGATAGTATCCTGATCTCTACAAAGCACCATGAAGCCTGGAATCGACCAAATAGTGGTACATCTTCAATTTAAGCTATGAAGCCCAGATTCAACCGGATAGTATCTTGATCTCTACAAAGCACCATGAAGCCTGGAATCGACCAAATAGTGGTACATCTTAAATTCAAGCTATGAAGCCTGGATTCGATCGGATAGTATCTTGATTTCTCCAAATACCGTGAAGCCTGGAATCGACCAGATAATGGTATAGGACACTGCAAAGCCTGGACTCGACCAGATAACAGCAAACAATACTATGAAGCCTGGAATCGACCAGATAGTGGTATATATTTAATGCAAGTTATGAAGCCCGGATTCGACCGGATAGTATCTTGATTTCTCCAAATACCGCGAAGCCTGGAATCGACCAGATAATGGTATAGGACACTGTGAAGCCTGGACTCGACCAGATAACAACAAAAGACACTGAAGCCTGGACCTGACCAGATAACATTATGAGACATTACGAAGCTTGGATTTCGACCAAATAGCAGTTTACTTGGCCAATTACTAAGAAGCCCAGAATCAAACGGATATTAGTGTGCCTTAAATTCAAGTTGAAGCCTGGAGGCGACCAGATAACAACTTAATTCCTTCTGGAGCCCGGATTACGACCAGATAAGAATTGAGAAATTTTGAAGCCTGGAGAACGACCAGATAGCAAGTTTAATCTCATCCCCCCAGTAAGTCACTGTGAAGCCTGGAATCGACCAGATAGTAGTTGGTCTTATTTTCCTCAGCAAAATACTGTAAAGCCTGGAGAATAACCAGATAGCAAGTTTAATCTCATCCCCCCAGTAAGTCGTTGTGAAGCCTAGAATCGACCAGATAGCAGTCGGTCTTATTTTCCTCAGCAAAACACTGTAAAGCCTGGAGCACGACCAGATAGCAGTTCATTTTCACCTCTTCAATTAAGAGATGATTCCCCAGTAGAATAACGAACGACTGAAGCTCCTAAAATTCTACTTCTACCACGACAGAGACCGGCATTCCCCGGCGTAGTCCTTCTTAACAACAGTTATACGGGCTCTCGCAAATGAATCTCTTATGTGATCGACACTTCTTCTGATGGAATCTTTAAGCCCATCTTCCGACTTCAACTTCCAAATGGCATCTATAAGCCCATTCCCGACACCGCAAGACGGATACTACTTCATGTGAGTGCAAATTTCTGGGCACTCTAGTGTTCAATCATCTTCCACCCTCGGATCACGAAAGGCAGACAAGCCAACCTACATCCTAAGATTTAAGAATATTGAACATGGGCAGCTGTTGTACCCAAAAATTTTCCCTCCCATATTTCTCAAAACATCTCAAGTGAGGTCCTCAAATTGCTTAAGGAAGTCCAAGGGTTGACCAGACAAACCCTCTCCTAAGGCAGTCTACCTCAAATTAGGGTTTCAATTTGCATTAAGATGTTTGAATCAAAAGGGTCCCAAATGCTTATTGTTGCCCTAATATGTTTTCAAGATCACCCATGTCAATTTTCAAGCCTTGCGGAGAAAGTTTTCTCAGTCAATTGCTCAAAAGCCCAAAAATCGATTGTGTTAGGGCAAAAGTCAACCGTGGCCCACATACAGTCAAACTTCAAGATTTTTGGTCAACATCCTCATTTTAAAGTATTATTCGTCATTTGGTCAAGGGTTAATCATGATTCTTCAAGGATTGCTCACAATTCATCAAAACCCAAAAGTTGCCAAATTAGAGTTTTATAGGAAAAGTCAACTCAACTTTGGCCAAGCATAACTTTCTCATACTTTATCAAGAATGACCCATCCAAATCTCATTTTGAAGAGGATGTGATTCTCTACAATTCATCTTCATCTCCCAAGTTCAAAAAATGCACTCACAAGAAGATATAAATTTGGACATTATAGGTTATTTTGAAAAGTCAACAAAAACACATTTTTGTCAAAGCTTCATACATGAACATGGAAGAATCAATTGATATGAGACAAAAAGGGTTGCTTAGAGGACATCTTGAGCTTTCTAAAAAGTCCAAGAACACATCTCTAGGGTCAAAATAGAAGGAGTTATGCATTATTGAAGTTGACCTTTTTTGCAAAATTGCCAAAAGTCAAATATGTCTCAAATTGCAATTTTTGTCAAATGGGCCCAACTTATTGTGCTTGCATTGAGTTGGTAACATGATCCACGACCCATGATCCATCCCACTTGCCTTTATTTTATTTTTGTCATTTATTTTGATTTTTACTTCAATTAAATCAAATTAAATCAAAATAAAATCATGAAAATATCAAAACTAATCAAAGTTTGAGATTTTGTGCATGTTTAGGTCTCTTATACAGCTGAGAAGAGAATCAAATCGTGCAAGCTTCAAATGTACACAAAAAGATTGGATTTTGGCTTGATTTGGAAAGATTTACATGAGAATCAAATCATGATTCAATCCTCTTAATTGAGAAAGATTTGAAGCAAGTTTTTGACCTAATTTATTCTAGAGTACATATAGAACATTAGCAGACCAAAAGCATAAGGGTTGGAGGTGTGAGAGAGCATAAAGAGATTCAAAAAAGTCATTAAAAAGTGTGAAATCATTCTTGCAGTTAGAAGGAAATTCAGGCCATTCCAAGATCACTATTCGTATCCTGGACCTTCTCTGAAGCAGATATGATCGTTTGCAAGCATCCATACGGCCAGAAACTCAAAATACAGACCCACCGTTTGCCCTTCAAACTCAAAATCCATTCTTGCAATTTATGCAGCATTAGCATGTTTCCATGACATATATGTGTTTGTTAATGTATTTGCAATATTCTGGTTATACTCAATTGAGTTTTTGATGCACATACTGAGATCCACCATTGCTAGGTTTTCCTTGCTCGTTTTAGGGTTTTCTCATGCAGGTAAAATTGGCCCAAAAGAGGGGTACCATGTTGTTCATAAGGCCAAGACGAACTGACCTGTACCATTAGTTTTCATTTATGATGCTTGCATGAGATTTTGGAGAAACGCAGGCTTATACCTACGCCCAAAAAACCGTAGGTAAATGTCCTGGACTTTTGCCAATATAGGGAGGAAGAAGAAGGGTGGAGTGGCACCCCCTGACTGGCCCATTTGAAAATTCGCGTTTTTTGATATATTAATTTGCTTTTTCTAATATAATATTTGTTTGTTATTCCATATGCAAATGAACGCGCTAGCTCAGTTGGTCAGTGGGTGAAGGAAATTTCCAAAGGGCCTGGGTTCGATTCTCAGGTCCCCATATTTGCCAATGCTATTTTCTTTTACATCATCAGGTACACGCGCATGTATTGGGTCCATCATAGGCCATAATCCTTCAACCACCAGATCTCCAGAATGCCAGATCTAACGCCCATCCTTTGGAGGTCCATGATGCACCATAGTAAAGCCATTGCACAGGATCTGAAAGTCAACATGGGCTAAGGATTATTGGGCCTAGAAGTCAGATTCAAACCCCCCTCCATTGCTACTAACAACATGCCCATTTCTTTATTTTTTCTTTTCTATTTCTTTATTTATTTTATTTCGATTAACTATTTTCTAACATAAAATTAATCCCTTTTTTACAAAAAAAACTCATAAAATCAATTTTCATCAAATTAGATTTAGATTTTATTTTTATCAAAATTTAATTTAAATAATTAGTTTAATTTAATTTTAGGGTAATTATAACTTTTTTTTGTAAATAAATTAAAATCAATTAGAAAATTAGGATTTGTTTGATTTAATTTTTATTTCTTTTCTTAAAATAACAAAAATATAAAAATAGGTCAAATTAATTATTTTTATTAATTTAAATTAATTAGTAACTAGGTTTTTATTTATTTAGTTAAAACCTTATTTTTCTCAAAAATTATCAAAAACAACAAAAAATGACCTTCTGTTAATTATGTTTAGACGGGGTCAAAACCCTGATTTTTTCTCGTTCTCGATCCATTGCATGCTTATTATTTCTTTTACGATATTAATGTAACTGCTCATGGGATGTAATAGTTTAATTAGGATTTTTCTTTTATTTATCGTTTTACGGGTTTTTGGCTATGTAATTAATCCCCTCCCTGAAGCCTTGTAATAACGTAGTTTTATTCCTCGCATTTTAATTTTCGCAAATATTAACTGTTAGATGTATAATAATAGGATTGCATGACAAGAATGTATGTTAATTTTAAAATGGTTAGCAAACCCTAAATGTGCAAAGATAATAACTGAAATCAAATCACTCGCCCATGCGCACTCCTAGGGTATACTCTCACTTCGGTTGCCTTTGTAAATGATCATTAAGTATAGGGTGTCTTAGTGGTTTCCCTCCTGTCTAAACAGAGATCAAAAGTCTCGTTCAGAAATGTTGCCTCGGAAAGGTTGCCTCGAATATGACCTTAAGACATTAGGGTTATTACTAAGACGTCCTAACGTTGCTTTAGTGATCGTACGTCCCTTTCGAATTGACCCTTACAACTCCAACGACGGTGCTAACTACTCATTAATAGTGGGATAGCGTCGTCCAAAGGAATCAAGAACAGATGCATTCTTTTTTTTTGAGTAGGTAGATGCTAGTAGGTACTTGCTCAAAATAAACTTTTCCACACTTACACTCTTTTCAAACAAAGTTTTCAAAAACACTTTGTAACACTCTTGAGGACTGATACAAGGGTTGAAACGAAGTAAAACAAAAACTTTTCAAAACACACAAACACTGAAGCAATTTTTAAAATGATGAGCAAGTACCTAAGAGCCCATGGAAAACCACGGATAAAAGATCGTAGTCCCTCGATGACCCTCGATGTTGCCTCCGGTAAACGATCTAGTCCCTAAAATGACATTGCTAAAACATCCCATATGTTTCCTTTTATGACTATACAAACGTCCCATACTCATCCCTTCACATCCAACGATGGGGCTTCTTACCAAATCAATGGTAAGATAGCAACATCTAAAGGAGGAGGAAAAGCACGTTTAATACCTTTCGAGTAGGTAGATTCGATCTTAGTTACTCGCTTGCTCACAACAAAAACATTTTATACACCCACACTCTCACTTTTGAACTATTTTCGAAACAAACACTTTGTAGGCGTTCTTATAGAAACAAGAACCATTACGAAGTTCCATTTTCAAAATACTTTCAAAAACACATCTCACAAACACACTTTTGAACAATTTTAGAAACAAACACTTTGTAGGAGTTCTCATAGAAACGAGAACCATTACGAAGTTCCATTTTCAAAATACTTTCAAAAATCACCACCACAAGCACACATTCAAACAAAAGCAAGTGATCTAGCAAGTAACTAAGATCCCATGGAAAACCATGGATGAAAAGGGTGCTAATACCTTCCCTTTTCATAATCTACCCCCCAAACTCAATAACATCTCTAAAGGACTTTCCTGTGCTTTTTCACCTTTCTTTTTTAGATAAAAGGAAAGTCGGTGGCGACTCTTGCTAAACCGCAACATTTGCGAATACAAAACGCAAAACCTCAAGTCAGTTCTCCCACTGTATCATAGGTTGCCTTCGGTAAATTATCATTAAGTATAGGGTGTCTTAGTGGTTGCCCTCCTGTCTAAACAAAGATCAAAAGTCTCGTTCGGAAATGTTGCCTCGGAAAGGTTTCCTCGAATATGATCTTAAGACATTAGGGTTATTACTAAGACGTCCTAACATTGCTTTAGTGATCGTACGTCTCTTTCGAATTGACCCTTACAACTCCAACGACGGTGCTACCTACTCATTAATAGTGGTATAGCGTCGTCCAAAGGAAACAAGAACAGAAACATTATTTTTTTTGAGTAGGTAGATGCTAGTAGGTACTTGCTCAAAATAAACTTTTCCACACTTACACTCTTTTCAAACAAAGTTTTCAAAAACACTTCGTAACACTCTTGAGGATTGATACAAGGGTTAAAACGAAGTAAAATAAAAAAATTTCAAAACACACAAACACTGAAGCAATTTTTAAAATGATGAGCAAGTACCTAAGAGCCCATGGAAAACCACGGATAGAAAGGGTCTTAATACCTTCCCTTTCTATAATCTACCCCCATACTCAAAAATCTCGAAAAAAAGGAATTTTTCCGTGCTTTTGTCCTTTCCAGTTGGATAAAATAAAATTTGGTGGCGACTCTTGCTTACCGCGATATTTTGCAAACACAAACGTAAAATGCAAACCAGTATTAAACAGTCGATTTGCCACTGTATCATAGCCGCCTTCAGATATTCTGGAGTCAGCAAGAGAAACGGAAGAGAAAATACCAAGTTCTTTTACTTCAAGGGAAGAACAAAGGTTTTGGTTTTCTGTTTGGGAATTCTAAATTTTTTATGAAGGTTTCACAGCTTTCTTTTCTCTCTTTTGACAATTCTCTCTCTCCAAAAGCCAGCCCCTTGAACGTGTGATGGAGCATATTATTTATAGATGGGTTTGCTGTGGTTTTGGGGGGGGGGAAACAAATGGGATTCAAACCTTTTTGGTATATTATTCCATTGCTTTTTAATCACAGTTTTCGTATGCTAATTTGATGCAAATATGGGGTTTAAGAAAGTGCAGGCGTGGGTTGGGTCATCAGCTGATTACAGGACTGTGATGTAGCAGTGCAGCAGGTTGCTTAAACGAGGTTTTGGGATTTGGTGATGTTCTGATCGCAGGAGATCAGAAACCTAACCTCCATGCGCTTAAGGGTCATGTTATGATTCAAGAACTATGTTTTGAACCATGTTTGCAACTTCTGACTGAACTTGCGTGGAGGCTGACTCAGAAGTTCTGAGGTATCATATTCTCTTAACACTTAGAAAATTTTCTAAATGTTTAGAAATTTGATTTTTTTTTTAAAGTAATTTTTGACTTCCGATTTTGATGAACTAGTTTCATCTCTTTATGAAATATGATTCTTGAAACTTGATTTTTTAATTTAAAAGTCAAATTTTGACTTCTTCAATGTGCTTTTGACAATTTTACCCTTATGGATGATTTTCTTGAAAAGTGATAATTCAAGACTCGGGACTTGATAAAAGCAAACCTGAGGGTCTAGGATGATCCTTTGAGAAATGAGAGGGCAAATTTTGGGGTACAACAGTTGCCCCTGTTCAATCTTCTTAAGCTTGAGGATGTAGATTGGCTGGTCTGCCTTTCGAGATCTGAAGGTGGAAGATGATTGAACACTAGAGTGCCCAGAAATTTGCACTCGCATGAAGTAATGTTGATTGGTGATATCGGAAATGGGCTTAAAGATGCCATTTGGAAGGCAGCGGGGGATCGTCGGAGATGGGCTTAAAGATGCTATCCGGAAAAGATCGGTTGTGTAAGAGATTCTTCGGAGAGAATTCTTGTACCTGCTGTTGAGAGGGACTTTGCCGGGGAATGTTGATTTATGCACTGGGAAGTAAATTCTATGAGCTTTTGTTGTCCATCACTCTACTGGGGAATTATCTCATGACTGAGGAGGGTGAAAGTAGAATGTATATCTGGTCAGGGCCCAGGTTGTACAGCGACTTACTGGGGAAATGCGAAACTGATCATATCTGGTAAGGTCTGGGCCTTACAGTGTTGTAAACTGTTGTCTGGAGATAAGGGAGAAGGAACCTGGATAGTAGGGTTACTTCGAAATGAAAGTCTGGGTAGTAGGGCTTGTGGGAAGGAACCTGGATAGTAAGGTTACTTTGAAATGAAAGCCTGGGTAGTAGGGCTTGTGGGAAGGAACCCGGATGGTAGGGTTACTTCGAAATGAAAGCCTGGATAGTAGGGCTTGTGGGAAAGAACATGGATAGTAAGGTTACTTTGAAATGAAAGCCTGGATAGTAGGGCTTGTGGGAAGGAACCTGGATAGTAAGGTTACTTTGAAATGAAAGCCTGGGTAGTAGGGCTTGTGGGAAGGAACCTGGATAGTAAGGTTACTTTAAAATGAAAGCCTGGTTAGTAGGGCTTGTGGGAAGGAACCTGGATAGTAAGGTTACTTTGAAATGAAAGCTTGGGTAGTAGGGCTTGTAGGAAGAAACCCGTATGGTAGGGTTACTTCGAAATGAAAGCCTGGATAGTAGGGCTTGTGGGAAGGAACCTGGATAGTAGGGTTACTTCGAAATGAAATCCTGAGTAGTAGGGCTTGTGGGAAGGAACCTGGATAGTAAGGTTACTTTGAAATGAAAGCATGGGTAGTAGGGCTTGTGGGAAGGAACCTGGATAGTAAGGTTACTTTGAAATGAAAGTCTGGGTAGTAGGACTTGTGGGAAGAAACTCGGATGGTAGGGTTACTTCGAAATGAAAGCCTGGATAGCAGGGCTTGTGAGAAGGAACCTGGATAGTAAGGTTACTTCGTTTGATCATGTAGATTAGTTGACCCGTTTGGTTTCGGGAACTGATTTTCCCTTGGTTTCCTCCAGACATGACATGTATAACTGCTGGAATTGTTGGTGATAATTGTCTTTCCTGAAAAGATAACAGGGTTAGTTATATGCGATGCATGAAATGCGTTGTGAGATGATGTTCTCAAAATAAACAAGATTATGATGTATGTGATATGTATGTGCATGTCATGATGTATGAGCATGTTGGTTGTGACATATCTGAGTCTGGGAAAATAAATCCCTGACTGCTGCTGGAGAAAGTAGAATTTCTGACTGTTGTAGAGAAATATGGCTCTTCTACTTCCGTTGGGGATGATGAATGGAAGTGATTGTACTTCTGTCAGGGAGAGATTCTGTTTGAGAATAACTCTGCAGGGAACAACTTGGAAGGTGAATTTCCATAGCTGAAGTAATGGGCTCTGTCGGGGATTGAGCTCATGTGTCCGGAGAAATAAACTCTGCTTGGGGAGTTAGAAATTTATGATGATCCGTTCGCGATTATGAAATTTGGTCAGGGGATATAGATGTCAGGTTTCTGGACGACCCTGACTAGGGACATTACTTCCCGTTCTGAGAGAACTGATATCAAGGCTTTGATTACCTCTACTCTGTGGGGAATACAGATGTTACAAGGTCACATGTATTGATGACTGTGCTCCAAAGTTGTCTCTACCCTGGTATCTGCTGGACAGGGTAACTGTCGGGTTTAACATTTTAGTTTTTCGTCCCTGTTTCTTAAGTTATGAGCAATTGTCTTTCTTTTTCCTATACAAATATTCGTGAACAGTAATCATATTCAAATGCATATGTCAAGAATAAATCATTGGACGTTCTTGCAAAAACAAAATAGAAAAAGAAAAACAAATAGTTTTGTAAAAATGACTTGTATTAATTTTTGAAGTTGGCCTATAACAGGCATTTTTTGTACAAGGAAGCTGATGCTCTAGCAAGAGAAACGCCACCGTAAAAATGGAATCTATACAGTATTGTGTACGACGAAAAGAAAACAACTATTTACACAATCCCATTGAATTTCAAATCTGCTATTGCTGCTATGCTTTCAAGCGTCTCCTTACTTTACTGCTTATCCGAAGCTGACTAGATTGATTAATGTCGTTCGAGCTTGACAATTGATACTGAGGTCAGATCGCAGGGTGATCCAATGGGACATAGTGATACGCTTTTCATCCCTAACTTTTTCCTGGACCTCTCTTTCGGGTTTTCATTCCACCGGGATACCCTTTTTTTCCCAAGTCGCCTTTTCAGGTTTTCAACTTGCCGGGTGTATAGAGTTTTTCATTTTCATCCCTTATTTTTGCCCGAACCCTTTTGGTTCGCTGGGAAGCCCTTATTTTTGCCTAGGCCAGTCGACCTAGCGGGTCTTTTATCATACGTAGTATCTTTTCACTATGTCCGCATTGACAGGGTGAGGAAAGTCGTCACCGTCCATGGTGGTCAGAATCATGGCTCCACCCGAGAAAATGTTTTTAATCACAAATGGCCCTTCGTATGTGGGAGCCCACTTGCCCCTGGGATCACCTTGCGGCAGTATGATGCGCTTGATTACTAGATCTTCGACTTGATACTCTTGGCGTCTGACTTTTTTATTGAAAGACTTGATCATCTGTTTTTGATACGTCTGACCATGACATGTTAGAACAAGATTAGTTATGATCATATCTCAGAGTTTTGATGATAACAATAAATTATATTTTAGATAATTAATACTCTGATGAACGTATTTAACTGTTAATACTCTGATGAACGTATTTCACAACTTTCTTTTCTCTCTTTTGACAATTCTCTCTCTCCAAAAGCCAGCCCCTTGAACGTGTGATGGAGCATATTATTTACAGATGGGTTTGCTGTGGTTTTGGGGGAAAAATAAATGGGATTCGAACCTTTTTGGTATACTGTTCCATTTCTTTTTAATCATAGATTTCGTATGCTAATTTGATGCAAATATGGGGTTTGAGAAAGTACAGGCGTGGACTGGGTCAACAGCTGATTACATGACTGTGATGTAGCAGTGCAACATGTTGCTTAAACGAGGTTTTGGGATTTGGTGATGTTCTGATCGCAGAAGATCAGAAACGTAACCTCCATCCGCTGAAGGGTCATATTCTGATTGAAGAACTATGTTCTGAACCATGTTTGCAACTTCTGACTGCACTTGCGTGGAGGCTGACTCAGAAGTTCTGAGGTATCATATTCTCTTAACACTTAGAAAATTTTCTAAATGTTTAGAAATTTGATTTTTTTTTCAAAGTAACTTCTGACTTCCGATTTTGATGAACTAGTTTCATCTCTTGATGAAATATGATTCTTGAAACTTGATTTTTTTATTTAAAAGTCAAAGTTTGACTTCTTCGGTGTGCTTTTGACCATTTTGCCCTTATGGATGATTTTCTTGAAAACTGATAATTCAAGACTTGGGACTTGATAGAAGCAAACCTGAGGGTCCAGGATGATCCTTTGAGAAATGAGAGGGCAAATTTTGGGGTACAACAGGTGCTAAGACCTTCCCTTTTCATAACCTACCCCCCGAACTCAAGAAAATTCTCGAAAGGTCTTTCCTGTTCTTTTCACCCTTTTCTTTATTGGATAAAAGAAAAGTCGATGGAGACTCTTGCTATCCAAAATATTTACGATAAAATGCAAAACTCTCAGGTCAGTTATCCCACCGTATCACTATGTGCTTATGTTTTGCAGGGGAGATATTATGTTAGTGGAAATGATGCTGCAAGTTATCAACACTTTTATAATACTATTGGCCTGATGGTTAATCCAAGTAAATGTAAAATTTACTTTGGGGGGATGGATGGAGATATTAAGAAGAAGATTCAGGAGTTGTCTACTTATGGTGATGGGAAATTACCTGTTAGATATCTTGGAGTTTCACTTACAAGTAAAAAGCTCAATATCAATCACTATCTGTGATCAGTGTGAATGAGAACTGACTGTTTCAGAATGCTGGTTCGCGTTTGCGTTTCGCAAAATGTCGCGGTAAGCAAGAGTCGCCACCATCTTTTATTTAATCCAACAAGGAAAGGACAAAAGCACATCAAAATTCCTTTTCGAGATGTTTCTCGGGTTCGGGAGGTAGATTATAGAAAGGGAAGGTGTTAGCACCCTTTCTATCTGTGGTTATCCACGGGCTCTTAGGTACTTGCTCACTATGTTTTCAAAAGTTTGCTTTTCTTTGTGTTTGTGGGTTTAAAAAAGTTTTTGTTTGAAAACTTCGATTTAACTCTTGATTCTGTCCTCAAGAGTGTATGAAGTGTTGTTTGAAAACTTTGTTTGAAAAGTGTAAGTGCGAAAAACTTGTTTTGTTTTGAAAGAGAAAGTACCTGAGAACCTCTACCTACTCAAAAGGAATTAAGCTGTGTAAATGACCTTTAGACAGTGCCATCCCACTATTGAGAAGTAGGTAGCACCGTCGTTGGAGTTTTCGGGTCAATTCGATGAAGGGACATGTGGTCACTAAAGCAATGGTAGGACGCCTTAGCGGTAACCCTAATGTCTTAGATAATTTTATCTGAGGCAACCGTTTCGAGGCAACTTATGATCTTTGGACAAGAGAGCGACCTCTAAAACTTCCTATACTCAATGACCACGTCGAGGCAACCAAGTGAGGTGTACCCTAAGAGTGGCATGTGCGAGTGTATTGTTTTTCAGTTAATTTTATCTTTGTACATGTTATGGTGAGCTACGATTGATTTTAAGTTAAGGTAGATCTTGTCATGCATAGCCTATTATCATACATCTAGCAGTTAATGGTTGCGGTAAATAAAACTAAGCTATTACAAGGTGTCGAGCATTTACATCGCCAAAAACAAACCCTTGAAAAATAAATGCGGAAAATTAAATGAAAGCGATAAATAATTAAAGTCCTAATTAAAGCTATTACATCCTCAGAGCAAATACAATTATATGGATCAAAATATGAATAAAAAAAATACGCGCGAGAAAAATTGAATCGGAGAGTTTTTTAGGGTTTTGACCCTTTTTGTCACATAAAACATATTTTTGTTATTTTTTTGAATCTAAGAATTAAGTCTAAATTAAAAATGGGATTAATTAATTTAAAGAAAATATTTTTGAGTTTTTTTATTTTTAAGGAAATAAATTAAAAATGGTCAAAATTTATTAAAAACCCTAATTCTACATTAATTTTATTTTGTTGCAAAAATGTTAAAATTATGCCTAATTAAAACTAAACAAATTATGTTAATATTTATTTACAAAATAAACTAATTAAATTAAATTTAAAAATATTTTTATATTTTTGTTTTTCTGATTTTTATTAAGAAAATGTTAATTATTTTAGTTAGTAGTTAATTAAGAATTAATAAAAACAAATTAAATAAAAATATAAGAGAGAAGAAGAAATAAACCCAGGGGGGTGCTGGGCCTGATTTGGGAGTGACAAGAGCAATTCTGAAGCCCACTAACATTCCAGCCTCGTTTGACTTTTCAAATCATCCATGCGTATGTTGACCAGGGAGTATGGTGGTCCTTCAACTTTGGCCACTGGATCTTGGCCTGAAGCCACTTGGCGTGTTGATCTCTGAGGCCTATGGTGGTCTTCATACCTGGAAATCCATTGGAATATATGCAAGAAAATAATAATAAGCATTTTGGGGGGACCTGGGATTCGAACCCAGGTCCCAATACTCATTGGCCAGCGTCCCAACCACTCAACCACCTGCATCTTTTTATTATTTGGATAATAAGCAATTATTATATATGAAAACAATCAAAATGCTATAAATAAAAAAATAAAACGCGCGCTTTTCAAATAGACCAATCAGATGACAACACATCATCATCTTCAACCTTGGTTCTATGTAAACAGAATCAAATAGCGGGGGTTTTTAACCTCCACTACCTTCCTGCACGAAAAATAGCGAATACACACAGAGCAAACATAAATATTTCGCGAGGTACGTGTTGGAATCGTCTTGGTCTCACAATTTCAACCATGTATCCCATTGGTTCCAATTTTTCCTGGTCTGAAAAGCCCTATTTGAAAGCTTGAAAACCCTAGAAATTCAATCATGGCATCTCTCGATTCAGGGCACTATGGTTCAATTCAATCATTCCATTAGCTTTGTATGATCTCTAGCAATGCAAATCAATCACAAAAACATGTCAAATGCGTATGAATTAAGAGATACGATTTTGAATTATAAGTGCAAACCGTGAAACTGTATTTCGTGATTCCTTGAGCTTTGGTGCTTGAATTTGATTGCAAACCACTCCTGGTACCTCCTGCAATGTGTTTGGATGGACAAAGCAACTTGAATTGGCTTAGATTGCAAGAACAAGTTTTGAGTTTTCTTGAAAATTCTTGAAATTGATATGTCCGTTATGCAGTCTTTCAGTCGTGTATTAGGTTATGGTTGGCTTGCTTGCATATAAGGGAATCAATTTAGGTTAAAATTTGGACCCATGCCCATGTGCATTGAAGATTAAATCTTTGATTGATAAATCAAATATTCTTGATTTTCCATGATTGAACAAGTTGCCAAAATTGGATATTTTTGTATCTTTTAGCTTGTGCACGAATTGGTCAGCATATTTGGATCATATTTGCTTCACAAAAATGTTTAAGAATCAAATATTTTATTTTCTTATGATTTAAATTAATTAAATGAATTAATATGTATTAAAAATCCATTTAATCAATAAATTTAATAAAATAAATCCAATTCATATTGGTGGGTCGTGCATAAGTCATGGGTGAAGTTTCAAAAAGAGATTTGAGGCCCATTAGCAAAAAGAAGGTGTTTTGAGCAAAGTTGACTTTTGCAAATTCATGAAAATTGCCCAACTTCTCCAATGCACAACTTGCTCAATTTTGATCATATGACCATGTTCTTAGACATTTTGGAAAGCCCTTGAAGTCCTCTAACCAATGCTTTTGGTCCCATGTCATTTGGATTTACCAATCTCAAGTTATGGCCTTTGACTCAAAGTGTACTTTTGTTGACTTTTGAAATTGACCTATAATGTAAAAATTTATAACTTTTTGTGGGAGCCTTTCTTGATCTTGGAGTGTGAAGATGGATTGTATGAAATTGCATCCTCTTCAAAATGAGATTTGGATGGAATTTTTCTGATAAACCATGAAAGAGTTATGCCCTGGTCAAAGTACAGTTGACTTTTCTACTGTCCAAAAATAGTAACTTTTGCATCTTGATGATTTTTGAGCTATTCTTGTGGGATCATGATCAAGACTTGATCAAATGATGATTGTGAACTCAAAATAAGATGTTGACCAAGAATTCTGACTTTTGACTGCAAAATGACCATTTTGCCCTTGCAGTTGACTGTAGATCAAATGGAGCTTTTGACTGTGCAAACTGGCACTGCGAGTCTTGAAACTTGGGATGTAGGTGATTGAGAATGTATATAAGCCTATGAGACTTGATTTAACCATTGAAAACCCCAAATTCCTTGAAAGAACCAAAACCCTAATTTTGAATTGACTGCTTTAGGAGGTGATTTGACTGTACAACCCTTGAGCAATCTTGAACCATTTGAAGATCATTCTTGACAAATCTTGAGGAATATGGGAGGGCAAATTTTGGGGTACAACAGTTGCCCCTATTCAATCTTCTTAAACCTGAGGATGTAGATTGGCTTGTGTGCCTTTCGTGATCCGATGGTGGAAGATGATTGAACACTAAAGTGCCCGGAAATTTGCACTCGCATGGTGTAGTATCAGCAATGTGATGTCGGGAATGGGCTTACAGATGCCATTTGGGGATTGTTGGCAGAAGGATGGGCTTATAGATGCCATCTGGGGATTGTTTATTGAATTGTAATTTTGTAAGTTGAAAGAAGGAACCTGTGTAGGGTTGCCTGATGATGAGTCCGTGTGAAACTTCATCTGAAAGAGAGAATGAACCGATGTAGGGTTGCTTCATGATGGTCAAGTAGATAATTGTCCTGTCTGGTTTCAGGTATTAATCTCTGACCTGAGAAAGAAAGTCTTCCTGGCTTGTTACAGGTATTAATCTTCAATCCCTTCATGTAGGTGGTTTTCCTGGCTTGTTACAGGTATCAGTCGTCCACAGATAGTTTTCCTGGCTTGTTACATGTATTAATCTGGAACTTGAAAAGATTGGCCGATGAGATAGTTGTCCTGGATGGTTACAGGTATTGATCTCTGACCTGAGAAAGAAAAATAGTTTTCCTGGCTTGTTACAGGTATTAATTTTCAATTTCTTCGTGTAGGTGGTTTTCCTGGCTGGTTTCAGGTATTAACCTACAATCAGTCGTCCACAGATATTTCCTGGCTTGTTACAGGTATTCATCTGGAACTTAAGAAAGGTTGGTCGAGGAGATAGTTGTCCTGGCTGGTTACAGGTATTGATCTCTGACCTTAGAAAGAAATATGGTCTTCCTGGCTTGTTACATGTATTGATCTTCAATCTCTTCACGTAGATAACTTTCCTGGCTTGTTACAGGTATTGATCTACAATCAGTCGTTCACATATAGTTTTCCTGGCTTGTTACAGGTATTGATCTGGAACTTAAAAAAAGTTGATGGTAGCCATCTTTGGATTGACCTTTTCCTGAAAAGGGCAAAATGTTAGTTGTATGCAATGTCATGATGTATGAAATGCATGATGTCATGATGTTCTCAAAATAATGGAGATTTGTGTTGTATGATGCATATGCATGTCATAATGTATGAAGATGTGATGTTTTTAGTTGGGGAAAATAAATCCTGGAGCTGCTGGAGAATAGTGTTGAGTTCTTCATTTCCGCTGGGGATGATGAACGAAGATGATTGTGAGAATAAACCTGCAGGAGAAAAGAACTCCGTTGGGGAATAAACTGGTGAAGATATTACTCTGCGGGGAATTACTCTGTGGGAAGAGATGTTGTGCTGAGATTTTAACGATAACTCCGCTGGGGATTTCGTCGATAAGCTCTGTTGGGGATTTTGATGATGAATTCCGCTGGGGATAGAAAGAACTTTGCTGGGGATGATCTTTCAGTTGCAACTTGTTGAGGATAACCCAGTTAGACTCTTGTGGGGATAACCTCTGAATTTGGCTGAGGAGATGCATTTGTATTCTGTAGGGAACAAGCTTCCAGAATCTACTGGGGAAGATGATTCAACTCCGGCGGGGAAGCCTTTTTTTTAGACTGCGCTGGGGAAATGGCTCCACTGGGGGTATCTTGTATTCCGCCGGGCAACATTCTTATACTCTGCCGAGGAATATTAAGATTGTCGGGGATGCTCTTTACGCTTGCTGGGGAATATCTTTATACTCCGCTGGGGAATATTAAGACCTCCTGGGGATACTCAACCTTTTTAGGGCTGATGGTAGACCAACTCTGCTTGGGGAGAGCTTCCATTACTGTCTTACTCTGCGGGGAGTGAAGGTATCTTGGTCATATTCTTCAGCTGAACCTACCTTGGTACCTTGGTGGACAGAGCAACTAGACCTCTTAGACAATTCTTATTGCCCCTACTTCTGATATCACCCGTAATTAGTCCTTTGTTTCGCATGCAAATATTTATGAGCAGCAATTAATGTCAAATGCATATATCAAAAATGAATATTGGACGTTCTTTGCAAAATAAAATAGATAAAGGAAAAGCAATTTGCAATTTGTCTGAAAAATGAGCTTGTATTGATTTTGAAGTTTGCCTGTAAATAGGCGTTTTTGTACAAGAGGTTGGCGTCCTAGTAAGAGAACACCGCCGAACAAATAGGATTTATACAATTTGTAAAAAGAAAACAAAACAACTATGTGAATAATCCCACTGGGTTCCAACTCTGCTATTGCCCTTATATCTTCAAGCATCTCATCACTTTGCTGCTTAGTTGAAGATGAATCTGATTGACTGGTGTCGTCTGAGCCTAAAAGTTGATACCGAAGTCTGGATGCAAGATGATCCAATGAGACATAGTGTTACACTTATCCCTAACTTTTGCCTGGACCGTCCTTTCGGGTTTTCAGTCCACCGGGATACCCATTTTTGCCCAAGCCTCCTTTTTAGGTTTTTGACTTGCCGGGTGTACAGATTTTTTATTTTCATCCCTTATTTTTTCCCGAACCCTTTTGGTTCGCTGGGAAGCCCTTATTTTTGCCTAGGCCAGTCGACCTAGCGGGTCTTTAGTTATGCGTAGTATCTTTTTACTATGTCTGCATTGGCGGGGTGAGGAAGGTCGTCACCATCCATGGTGGTTAAAATTATCGCTCCTCCTGAGAAGATATTCTTAACCACAAATGGCCCTTCGTACGTAGGGGTCCATTTGCCCCTGGGATCACCTTGAGGTAAAATAATGCGCTTGATTACCAGGTCCCCAACTTGATACTCTTGTCGTCTGACTTTCTTGTTAAATGCCTTGATCATCCGTTTTTGGTACGTCTGACCATGACAAATAGCAGTGAGTCTCTTTTCGTCAATTAGGTTTAGTTGATCAAAGTCGGGTCTGGATCCAGTCGTCTTCGCTTAAACCCGCATCCTTTATGATCCGGAGAGAGGGTATCTGAACTTCGATGGGCAGGACTGCCTCCATGCCGTATACCAAGGAATAGGGTGTTTCCCCTGTTGACGTCCATGCTGAGGTACGATACCCATGAAGAGAAAATGGTAACATTTCGTGCCAATCTTTGTAGGTCACTGTCATCTTCTGCACAATTTTCTTAATGTTCTTATTAGCTGCTTCTACAGCTCCATTCATCTTCGGTTGGTAGGGAGAAGAGTTGTGGTGCTGTATCTTGAATTGCTTGCAGAGCTCAGTGATCATCTTGTTGTTAAGATTGGTACCATTATCCGTAATAATCCTCTCTGGTACACCGTATCGACAAATCAGGTTATGCCGAATGAACCGTGCCACGACATTCTTGGTTACGGTGGCAAAGGAAGCTGCTTCAACCCACTTTGTAAAGTAATCAATCGCTACCAGGATGAAACGATGCCCGTTGGATGTTGTAGGTCTGATCTCACCGATCATATCAATGCCCCACATTGCAAAAGGCCAAGGTGCAGTCAAGACGTTCAAAGGAACTGGAGGAATGTGCACCTTATCAGCATAGATCTGGCACTTGTGACATGTCCGTGAATGCTTGTAACAGTCGGCTTCCATTGTGGACCAGTAATATCCTGCCCGAAGGATTTTCTTTGCCATGGTATGTCCACTGGAATGAGTTCCGAAGGTACCTTCATACAGCTCTGCCATGATCCTTTCTGCTTCAATCTTATCCACACAACGCAGTAAGGTTGAATCATGGTTACGTTTGTAAAGAATGCCATTGCTGATGAAGAACTTTGCCGCGAACCTTCTCAGAAACTTCTTGTCATTAACAGACGCGCCCTCGGGGTATTCTTAAGCTTCAAGGTACCTCTTCACTTCATGATACTAAGTGTGATCGGTGGATCTGGAACTGACTGTTTAACGCTGGTTCGCGAAATGTCGCGGTAATCAAGAGTCGCCATCGTCTTTTATTTTCTCCAAATGGAAAGGACAAAAGCACAGAAAAATTCCTTATTGAGATTAGTTCTCGGTTCGGGAGGTAGATTTATAGAAAGGGAAGGTATTAGAACCCTTTCTATCCATGGTTATCCATGGGCTCTTAGATACTTTCTCATTGGGTTTTCAAAATGTTTGTTTTCTTTTCAAGTGTGAGTGGGTTTGTAAAAGTTTCGTTTAAAATTTCAGTTTGACTCTTGTATCAGTCCTCAAGAGTGTTTGAAAAGTTGTTTTTGAAAGCTTTTTGCAAAGTGTCGGTGTGAAAAGAAGTTTTTGATTTGTTTTGAATTAGAGCAAGTATCTACAAGTCATCTACCTACCCTAAGGAATTAGTCTGTGTAAGTGTTCTTAAGGTAGTGCCATCCCACCATTGAGAGGTAGGTAGCACCACCGTTGGAGGTGTTCGGGTCAATTCGAGTTTAGGGACAGTGTGGTCACCGAGCAATAGTAAGATACCTTAGAAGCTACCCTTATGCCATTGATCTTTTTATTCCGAGGCAACCGTTTCGAGGCAACTTGTTTCGAGGCAACCGTTTCGAGGCAACTAGATCAATGGAACATAAGGACTCACTAAGACGTCCTATACTCGACGACCACGTTTTGAGGGGCAAGGCAACAGTGTGATCACCAGAGCAACAGTAGGACACCTTAGAAGCTACCCTTATGCCATGTTCATGGACATAAGGACTTACTAAGACATCTTGTACTCGACGACCACGTTTCGAGGGGCAAGGCAACAGTGAAGCGTACCCTAAGAGTGGTGTGTGAATTGTGTGTCATTTTCAGTTATTATTTGTCTTGTCATGCATTGGGTGAGGTACGCTTTGATTTTATTTGGGCATTCATTCTTTCATGTGATTAGCAGTTAAAAGGGTGCGGAAAATAAAAATGCGGAAAATAAAGGTCCTACGCTATTACAAGGCGCGGGTCTACATCGCCAAATTAAACCAAGACCCAATTTGAATAAAAGTGCGGAAAGTAAATGTCCTAATTATCTATTACAAGGCTTTGGGGCAATTACATAAAAAAGAAAAATAAAAGTAAACGTGCGAAAAGAAATTAGAATCGAGTGCGAGGGCGTTGGACCCTTTAAGGAATTGAATTGAAATTATTAAATTTAATTAAATTAAATAAAGAAAAGAACTTATTTTTTTGATGTTTTTGTATTTAAGGGAAATAAAGAAAATGAATTGGATTTTTGAAATTAAATAAAAACCTAGTTCTAAATTATTTTTAATTATTAAAGAAAATATTTAATTTTAAACCTAATTTACTAATTGTTTAATTACAAGAGTATTTACAAAAATAATTAGTAATTAATAATGATAAGAATAAAAAGGGAAAAGAATAAAAATACTAAAACCCTAATTTCTATATTTTTTTAGTTATTAAGAAAATATTAAAATTGAAAACCTAAATTAAACTAATTTGATTATTAAAATTTATTTACAAAATTAATAGAAATTAATATTAATAAAACATATTTTTTGTTTTATGATTTTCTGATTTTTTTGGATTTTTATAATAAATTTGGTGAATTAATTAAAATAAATAAAAATAATAATAAAAAAATGAAAAGAAAAGAAAAGACCAATGGAAGGGGGTATTGGGCCAGGAAGGAGGGAGCACGAAGTCGCGGCAGAAACGGATCTCGAAGCGGCGGTTGAGTCCGCGGTTGCACGGCGGAACTGCGATTTGGACGCTTCTCGTTCTTCTGTTTCTAATTCAGAGAGCCAAATTCCAGTCCTGATCTTCACAAAGAATTTTATGGATAAAGTTCAAACAATAAAAAAGAAAATTAAATAGAATAAATGAAATTGAAAATGTTAGAATTTTGTGTTGCTTTATCATGACTCAATGATGTGGTTGTGGTGCTGTCAAGAGGATGATGATTTGTGGTTGCATCAGTTTTGAGCTTGTGTCAACGGTATGAACATGAGCTTGTGTAAGGTTTCTGTTTTGGTTGATGAGATTTTTGTTAAAGTTGGTTCATGGGAAATTGCACATGAAAAGTGAATTTACAGTGCAACAAGAAGAAAAATGGGTGTTTTCATCGAGTGGCCTTCGTACAGGATTTTGTATAAGAGAATATGAGGGTTTTTTTTGTGGAATTTTTTGTTTTTTCGTTTTAGAGAGTTCTCCCTCTTGTAAATGGTATGAGAGGCTTGCATATATGTCTTTGAATGAGAATCAAGCAATAATGTGAGCCATTAACCCTTGCAATGAAGTTTGAGATTTCCTCCATAACCACCATTGAAGCAACTTACCATTCTTGTCAAAATTTGAATTTCTTGCTTGGAATAGGCCTTGCATGAATTTGGAAGGTAAATGATGGTGTATCAAAGCTATTCAAACTCAAAGATATCCCTCCATTAATTTTCTTGATTTTTATTTGAATTTTAAAGGTTTAAAATGATTTAAATCAAGTAAAATTAAATAAAAATGGAAAAAATAATTTTTGATCTTGAAATAAATTGTGGGACACGTGGGAGGCATGGCCAAGCTGAATCAAGTGGAAAAAGTGGGCCCCTTTTGTCAAAAATGAAGTTTCAAGGATAATTGACTTTGGCCATTTCACAAAAAATTTCCCAACTTCTCCAATGCATATCTTGCTCAATTTTTAAGTTTTGATCATGTTCTTGGACATTTTAGAAAGATCTTGAAGTCCTCTAACCAATGTCTTTGGTCCCATGTCATTTTGATTTACCAATCTCAAGTTATGGTCTTTGACTTAAAGTCCCTTTTTGTTGACTTTTGAAAATGACCTATAATGTTGAAATTGATAACTTTTTGTGAGAGAATTTCTTGGACTTGGAATGTGAAGATGAGTTGAAGGAAATGTATTCCCCTTCAAGATGAGCATTGGATGGGATTTTTCTGATGAACCATGAAAAAGTTATGCTTTGGTCAAGTTACAGTTGACTTTTCAACTGTCCAAAAATAGAAACTTTTGACACCTTGATGATTTTTGAGCCATACTTTGAGAATCATGATCAAGCATTGATCAAATGATGTTTGTGGCTTCAAAATAAGATGTTGACCAAAAATTTTGACTTTTGACTGCCAAATGATCATTTTGCCCCTACAGCTGACTGTGGAGCAATTAGGGTTTTTGGCTGTGCAACTTGACCTTGTGAGCCTTGAAACTGGACATGTAGGTGCTTGACAATGTGTATGAGCATATGGGACTTGATTGAGCCCTTGAAAACTTCAACTTCTTTGCCAGAACCAAAACCCTAATTTTTGACTGTTAGGAGGCAATTGGACTGTGCAACCTTTGAGAGATTTTACAGCATGCTCTTAGCAAATCTTGAAGAATATGTGAGGGCAAATTTTGGGGTACAACAGTTGCCCCTGTTCAATCTTCTTAGACCTGAGGATGTAGATTGGCTGACGTGCCTTTCGTAATCCGAAGGTGGAAGATGATTGAACACTAGAGTGCCCAGAAATTTGCGCTCACATGTTAGCAGTGTGATGGTGGGAATGGGCTTATAGATGCCATTTGGAGATTGATGGATAGGAAGATGGGCTTACAGATGCCATGTTGAGAGGTGATGGATAGGTGGATGGGCTTATAGATGTCATCTGGATGTCGATCGCGTAAGAGATTCCTTAGCAAGAACTTGCGTACCTGAAAAAGAAAGATGATTACCTGACCTGTTACAGGAGTTGGTCTTCAAACTCTTTGTGTAAATGTGCCCTGACTGGTTACAGGAATTGAATCTTCAACCTCTTCAGACGTGCCTTGGCGAGATACAGGAATCGAGTCTGGAGTTTCAAAAGGTGATGAATGAATCAGGGATGGTTACTACCTCAACGGGACGATGAGAGAACCTTGGATGATTACTACCTCAACAGTAACAATGAGAGGATCTGGGGCGATTACTACCTCAACAGTAACGATGAGAGAATCTGGGGCGATTACTACCTCAACAGTAACGATGAGAGAATCTGGGGCGATTACTACCTTGTTGTACCCCAAAATTTGCCCTCCCATAATCTTCAAAGTTTTGACAAGAATCATCCACAATTGGTTCAAGTTTACTCAAGGGCCACACAGTCAAACCATCCTCCTAAGACAGTCAAACTAGGGTTTTGGTTCTTGCAAGGAAGTTGAAGTTTTCAAGAGCTCAATCAAGTCTCCTATGCCTATAAACATTGTCAAGCACCTACATGTCAAGTTTCAAGGCTCACAAGGTCAAGTTGCACAATCAAAAACCCTAATTGCTCAACAGTCAACTGTAGGGGCAAAATGGTCATTTGGCAGTCAAAAGTCAAAATTTTTGGTCAACATCTTATTTTGAAGCCACAAACATCATTTGATCAATGCTTGATCATGATTCTCAAAAGTATGGCTCAAAAAGTCTCAAGATGCAAAAGTTTCTATTTTTGGACAGCTGAAAAGTCAACTGTAACTTGACCAAGGCATAACTTTTTCATGGTTCATCAGAAAAATCCCATCCAATGCTCATCTTGAAGGGGGAGACATTTCCTACAACTCATCTTCACACTCCAAGTCCAAGAAATGCTCTCACAAAAAGTTATCAATTTCAACATTATAGGTCATTTTCAAAAGTCAACAAAAAGGGACTTTAAGTCAAAGACCATAATTTGAGATTGGTAAATCAAAATGACATTGGACCAAAGACATTGGTTATAGGACTTCAAGACCTTTCTAAAATGTCCAAGAACATGATCAAAGCTTAAAAATTGAGCAAGATATGCATTGGAGAAGTTGGGAAATTTTTGTGAAATGGCCAAAATCATTTATCCTTGAAATTTCATTTTTGACAAAAGGGGCCCACTTTTTCCACTTGAATTAGCTTGGCCATGCTTCCCACGTGTCCCACCTTTTATTTCAAATTTTAAATTTAATTTTTTTCATTTTTATTTGATTTTATTGGATTTAATTCATTTTAAATCCTTTAAAATCAAATAAAAATCAAGAAGTTTAATTAAGGGGGATATTTGGTCTTAACTAGTTTTGAATCATCATTATGCAACATCCCAATTTCGTTTCAAGGCCCAATGAAGCAATAATTCAAAAATTGGTGCAAAAATGGAAAGTTGGTTAAGAGAGTTTATATCAAAATCTTAAGCTTGAATGCATGGTATTATGGCCCTTAATGCTGATTGAAATCTATTACATAACCTAGAGAAAAACTATCACAAGGCATTGGAAACGAGAGAGGGAGGCAGCCAAGAGAAATTTCTTTTCAAAAATTCCAAAGAATTGCACCAAGATCGAATTCAAGAACTCAGCCATCCACAAGACTTCCCACCCATTCTATCGTGATCTACAGGCAAAATAAGGTATAAACACACCCTTTTCATATAACCATGCATACTGAAACTGTAGCTACATGAACATCCATTTTGCAGAATTTCCATAGATCGAATTTTCACTTATGGCTTGATTTAATCCCTACTGACCATACCTTTGAGTTTCAGTGAATGTTTAGAGCAGGTCTGGGCTATCGCTTGGGATTTTTCATGGCCAAAACGTAAACCTCCATGGCTAGGGTTCAGATTATGTGGAGTTTCGTTTTGATGGGAATAGGCGATATTAAACTATGAAAACATCACCATGAGAATCGCCATGCCCTAATCACTTGATCTGGCTATTTTGTTTGCTTCGATTTCGTTGTTTTCGCAGGTTTTCAGAATCGCCCTCGCCGGAGAAGACGACCGGAGCACTGCTCCGGCGTCATTGACTTCGCTTGACTCGGTTTGACGCAGGCGTGGCTCTTTCTTGTGTTTTGATTGGCCATTCAAGTTGTTGATTCATTTACTTAATGTTGACTGGGCTAGTGGATTCCATGTGCTTCCAGTTTCAATCCATACCATGCGCTTGTGAGATCCAGCCGTCGGATGGCTCCCTGATCCAAATCCAACGTCTCATGTGCATCTCTCCATCGTGGGCCTTAGTCAAAGCAGGCATATGGAATTGGAGAAAGTCAAAGGAGGCCTCCAGCGTTTGGGCTCAGCTTTGCCATCCACACCCCCCTTTTGCTACAAAAAACAGGCCCATTTCCTTTTTCCCTTGAATTATTTTTCTTTTCTATTTTATTTTAATTTATTTAATTTTCTTTTTATTCACAAAAATTAATTTTCTCTTTATTTCAAAAATCAAAAAATATTCTTACCCAAATAAATTTCAGACTTTTCTTTTTTTTCTAAATTTAATTAATTAATTAGTTTTTTTTTATTCTAGGAAACTCTAAATTATCTTTTTGTAATATTAAAATTGATTAGATTTAATTAGGTTCTAAATGTTAATTTAATTAGTTTTACTTCTTAAAATAATTTAAAAAAAATCCAAAAACATGCCATAATTTATTTTAATTATTTAATTTATTAACTTAATTTAGTTCTTTAATTTAGGCTTAATTCCCTTCTTAATTTAAAAAACTCAAAAACTCAAAAATAATTGTTCTGTCATTAAATTAATTCAATTTAATATATAAAAAACAAAAAAATCATAAAATCATAAAAAATAAAAATATGTTTTATTTTAATTTAATTCATCAACATTTTTTTGTAAATAAAATAATTAATTTAGTTTTAATTTTAGGTTGTTAACTTTAATTCTTTTTTTTTCTCAATAACCAAAAATATAAAAAAAAAATAGGTCTTTAGCACATTTTTATCTTTTTAAATAAATATTTATATTTTCTTATTATAATTGTTGTTAGCCATTAATTAATTTTGTAAATACTTGTAATTAATCAATTAGGTTTAAATTAGGTTTAACTTAGACAATTTTCTTTAATAAATTAAAAAACAATTAGAACTAGAATTATTTGACTTTTAATTCCAATTTAATTTTCTTTAATTCCATAAATTCAAAAAAACATCAAAAATAAATTCTTGCTTTATTTAATAATTAAATTAATTTTCAATTTCAATTCATTTCCTTTAAAGGGTCCAACGCCCTCGCATTCGATTATATTTTCTTTTCGCACGTTTATTTTATTTCTTTTGTAAATATAATGTATTTGCTCCAAAGCCCTGTAATAGTTAATTAGGCATTTACTTTCTGCACTTTATTTTAAATCGGGTCTTGGTTTAATTTGGCGATGTAGACCCGCGCCTTTGTAATAGCGTAGGACCTTTATCTTTTCCGCACTTTAAATTCCCGCACGTTTAAACTGTTAACAATCACATGAAAGAATGAATGCCCAAATAAAATCAAAGCGTAGATCACCAATGCATGACAAAGACAAATATAACTGAAAATGACACACAATTCACACACCACTCTTAGGGTACGCCTCACTGTTGCCTTGCCCCTCGAAACGTGGTCGTCGAGTACAAGACGTCTTAGTAAGTCCTTATGTCCATGAACATGGCATAAGGGTAGCTTCTAAGGTGTCCTACTGTTTCTCTGGTGATCACACTGTTGCCTTGCCCCTCGAAACGTGGTCGTCGAGTATAGGACGTCTTAGTGAGTCCTTATGTTCCATTGATCTAGTTGCCTCGAAAAAGTTGCCTCGAAACGATTGCCTCGGAATAAAAAGATCAATGGCATAAGGGTAGCTTCTAAGGTATCTCACTATTGCTCGGTGACCACACTGTCCCTAACCCTCGAATTGACCCGAACACCTCCAACGGTGGTGCTACCTACCTCTCAATGGTGGGATGGCACTACCTCAAGGACATTTACACAGACTAATTCCTTAGGATAGGTAGATGACTCGTAGATACTTGCTCTAATTCAAAACAAATCAAAAACTTCTTTTCACACCGACACTTTGCAAAAAGCTTTCAAAAACAACTTTTCAAACACTCTTGAGGACTGATACAAGAGTCGAACTGAAACTTTAAACGAAACTTTTTCAAACCCACTCACCTTGAAAAGCAAACAAACATTTTTGAAAACACAAATGAGAAAGTATCTAAGAGCCCATGGATAACCATGGATAGAAAGGGTGCTAACACCTTCCCTTTCTATAAATCTACCTCCTGAACCGAGAGCAATCTCTATAAGGAATTTTTCTGTGCTTTTGTCCCTTCCATGTTGGAGAAAATAAAAGACGGTGGCGACTCTTGCTTCCGCGACATTTCGCGAAACCAGCGTTAAACAGTCAGTTCCAGATCCACCGATCACATACCTCAACAGTAACGGTGAGAGAATATGGGGAGATTACTACCTCAACAGTAACGATGAGAGAATCTGGGGCGATTACTACCTCAACAGTAACGATGAGAGAATCTGGGGCGATTACTACCTCAACAGTAACGATGAGAGAATATGGGGAGATTACTACCTCAACAGTAACGATGAGAGAATCTGGGGCGATTACTACCTCAACAGTAACAGTGAGAGAATCTGGGGCGATTACTACCTCAAAAGTAACGATGAGAGAATCTGGGGCGATTACTACCTCAACAGTAACGATGAGAGAATCTGGGGCGATTACTACCTCAACAGTAACGGTGAGAGAATCTGGGGCGATTACTACCTCAACAGTAACGATGAGAGAATCTGGGGCGATTACTACCTCAACAGTAACGATGAGAGAATCTGGGGCGATTACTACCTCAACAGTAACGATGAGAGAATCTGGGGCGATTACTACCTCAACAGTAACGGTGAGAGAATCTGGGGCAATTACTACCTCAACAGTAACGGTGAGAGAATCTGGGGCGATTACTACCTCAACAGTAACGATGAGAGAATCTGGGGCGATTACTACCTCAACAGTAACGGTGAGAGAATCTGGGGCGATTACTACCTCAACAGTAACGATGAGAGAATCTGGATGTCTTCTACTGAGTCTTCATCGGGAAAATCTTTAGAAATCGATTTAACTGGACCAGAGAAGGCCTTTGAATGGATCGGCATCAGAAAAATCTTTAGGAGTCGATTTAACTGAACCAGGCAAGGTCTTGGAATCTTCAATTGGAATAAGAATCAGGGAGATCTTAGGGTCGATTTGATTGAACCAGAGAAGGCCTTTGACTGGATAAGAATCAGAAAAATCTTTAGGAGTCGATTTAACTGAACCAGGCAAGGTCTTGGTGTCTTCAACTGGAATAAGAATCAGGGAGATCTTAGGGTCGATCTGATTGAACCAGAGAAGGCCTTTGACTAGATAAGAATCAGAAAAATCTTTAGGAGTCGATTTAACTGAACCAGGCAAGGTCTTGGTGTCTTCAACTGGAATAAGAATCAGGGAGATCTTAGGGTCGATCTGACTGAAACAGAGAAGGCCTTTGACTGGATAAGAATCAGAAAAATCTTTAGGAGTCGATTTAACTGAACCAGGAAAGGTCTTGGTGTCTTCAACTGGAATAAGAATCAGGGAGATCTTAGGGTCGATCTGACTGAACCAGAGAAGGCCTTTGACTGGATAAGAATCAGAAAAATCTCTAGGAGTCGATTTAACTGAACCAGGCAAGGTCTTGGTGTCTTCAACTGGAATAAGAATCAGGGAGATCTTATGGTCGATCTGATTGAACCAGAGAAGGCCTTTGACTGGATAAGAATCAGAAAAATCTTTAGGAGTCGATTTAACTGAACCAGGTAAGGTCTTGGTGTCTTCAACTGGAATAAGAATCAGGGAGATCTTAGGGTCGATCTGATTGAACCAGAGAAGGCCTTTGACTGGATAAGAATCAGAAAAATCTTTAGGAGTCGATTTAACTGAACCAGGCAAGGTCTTGGTGTCTTCAACTGGAATAAGAATCAGGGAGATCTTAGGGTCGATCTGACTGAACCAGAGAAGGCCTTTGATTGGATAAGAATCAGAAAAATCTTTAGGAGTCGATTTAACTGAACCAGGCAAGGTCTTGGTGTCTTCAATTGGAATAAGAATCAGGGAGATCTTAGGGTCGATCTGACTGAACCAGAGAAGGCCTTTGACTGGATAAGAATCAAAAAAATCTTTAGGAGTCGATTTAACTGAACCAGGAAAGGTCTTGGTGTCTTCAACTGGAATAAGAATCAGGGAGATCTTAGGGTCGATCTGACTGAACCAGAGAAGGCCTTTGACTGGATAAGAATCAGAAAAATCTTTAGGAGTCGATTTAACTGAACCAGGCAAGGTCTTGGTGTCTTCAACTGGAATAAGAATCAGGGAGATCTTAGGGTCGATCTGACTGAACCAGAGAAGGCCTTTGACTGGATAAGAATTAGAAAAATCTTTAGGAGTCGATTTAACTGAACCAGGCAAGGTCTTGGTGTCTTCAACTGGAATAAGAATCAGAGAGATCTTAGGGTCGATCTGACTGAACCAGAGAAGGCCTTTGACTGGATCGGCATCAAAAAAATCTTTAGGAGTCGATTTAACTGAACCAGGCAAGGTCTTGTACATAGCTGAGAACTTAACTGGATCTTTCCTGAAAGGTAAAGGTCAGTCATATGCAATGCATGATATGGATCAAGCCATGATGTTCTCAACATAAATGAGATTGTATGTTCATGATACATATATGCATGCTATAATGTATGGAAATGCGATGTTTATGAATGTATGTTTTTGTCTAGGAAAGTAAATCCTTGACGGGTGCCGGGAAGTCACATCCTGGGCTGATGTTGGAGAATAGTGCTTTGTTGTTTCTGCTGGGGATGATAGTTACAAGAATACCGGTAGGAGAAGATAACTCCGTTGGGGAATAAACTTGGCGAATGGATTACTCTGCGGGGAAAAGATTACTCTAGCTACCTTGCTGGGGAACAGTACTCTGTGGGAGGAGAGGTACTCTGTTGAGATGTTGATGATAACTCTGCTGGGGATACCGTTGATGTTGGAAGTGTTAATGGACTTCGCTGGGGATAGGAAGACTTCGTCGGGGATGATCTTTCCATGACTTTTGGCTGAGGATAACCCAGTTATATCCTGGTAGGAAAATAACCTTTGAATAAAGCCGGGAGACGCGTTCGTGCTCTGCAGGGGGGAAGCTTCTAGAATTTACTGGGGATGAGCTTCCTGCTGGGGAGATGGATTCAAACTTTCCTGGGGAAATTCTTGAGATATGTTGGGGGAGTGACTCCACTGAATGTCTGGTATACCGCCGGGGAACAGTCTTAGATTAAGACTGTCGGGGATGCTTGTTAAGAATATATGTATGATGTGCTGGGGAATGTTTGAGATCTGCTAGAGGATACACAACTTCCTTAAGGCTGACAGGATAATTCTGCTTGGGGAGAGTGCGTTGACTTGCTGGCTCACTCTCTGGGGAGTTAAGATATCTTGGTTACGTTCTTCAACTGAACTTACCTTGATACCTTGGCGGACAGAGCAATTAGATCATTTGGACAACTCATTATTGCCCCTCTTTCTGAGGTGGGAGAGGAAGACCTGTGAGGTGCTGATAGTTGTTGATGGACAAACCTTCTTCTGGTAGGCAGGTGACAAGATGACAGGACATAGTCGTACGCTTTGATCCCTAAATTTTGCTTGGACCGCCCTTTCGGGTTTTCAGTCCACCAGGATACCCATTTTTGCCCAAGCCGCCTTTTCAGGTTTTCGACTTGCCGGGTGTACGGATTTTTTATTGTTATCCCTTATTTTTGCCCGAACCCTTTTGGTTCACCGGGAAGCCCTTATTTTTGCCTAGGTGTGTCAACCTAGCGGGTCTTTGATTATGCGTAGTATTTTTCGACTATGACCACACTCTCAGAATGTAGGGAGTTGCCCCTGTTAGAAGTGTTTTGCCATGCCACCAGAAGATGTTTGATCATGCAAGATTCGTTGCTGGAGTGCCCCAAGTGACCCAGGCGGAGATTTTCCCCATGCTGTTTGGCCTTTGAGAGATTCTTAGAATCTTGATTGGACTGCCCCAGATAATAGACCATGGTCATGTCTGCCCCTTGATTGGAGGTGCTTCTGTTCATTAGGCATTCGTCGTGCAAATTTCTATGCTGTTCAAACAAAAAGTCATATGCAAACAAAGTTATGTTAAAAATGCAAAGCTTATATCTGTCTTGAAGTTTATTGAAAAATGCATTTTTCAGTAAAACCAGCAAATTTTGTAAAACGTGATGTCAACTCAATATTTTATAGCAAGCCTTAAGGAGTCAGGATACCTTTGTAACAGTATGCTTTCGAACTAACCCATGCTTCAGCTAGGACTTTCAAGGGTTATAACGTGGCCTGGTTCACGGTTTAAGAAACAAAGGATAGAGGCTCAAATTTTATTTGTACCCACCCGCTCTTCGTGATGTTCTCCAAACCTAACTCAGTTGATCGTGCGTTAGACCTTATTTGAGTTTTGGTCCTGATGTTCCAATAATGGTTCAGATATTGATGATTTATTCTGAATAGGCAGTCATTTTTTGTTTTTGTTGAGGGTTTGTATGACCTCTTTCTTTTTTGATTTCTTTATCCCTATTTTTTGCCTGAACTGTTTCTTTGTGGTTACAGTCAGCGGGATGCCCCAGTTTTGTAAGTCTCCTTCATAGGTTTTGACTTAATGGGCGTTTATTTTGAGGGATAATGACTGCCTGTCTTTATGATTATTCGGAATCATCATTGTCTTCTTTTTTTTTTGTAAGGACCTCTTTGGTGCCATTTGTTATGCACTTGGATCAACTGAGAGAACTACCCTGCCCCAGGTTATGATAAAGGGTTTTAATTTTCGAAAAGAAAAAATCCTACTTCTTTGGCTCAAAGGGGTTGACGAGGGATTATCTTCCTTATAACTCTAGTGTTTAGGAATTGAAATAATGCATGTACCTCATCAGTGGGGTCTGTTCAAAAGCATACTGTAAATGTTGTGGTATCATTTTCGTCATCCTCCCTCAAGAGGCTTAGAATTTTCAACCCAAGGTTGATCATCATAAAAATATGAAAACAGTTTGCATATAGCGAATGCGAATATATTGCTTCAAAACAGACATATGCGATGCATTAATGAAATAAAAACGTTTAACATGAGTAAATGTTTGAACAAAAGAAAATTACAATTTGAAAAATTCTAATGAACAAAAGTCTTCTAATCTCAGGACTTGTTACTTCGACTGGTGCATCTTGTAGGGATGGCAGGAGCATTTAGCCTGGCCCATCTGGGTGAAATCCACAGCTCTTTCATTAATCAGATCTTGGATCTTATTCTTCAGAGCCCAGCAGTCGTCGGTGTCATGTCCTGGACTGTCAGAGTGGTACGCATATCTTTCCTCAGGATTGTACTTTAGGGAGGTTGTGTTGAGATTCTTAGGAGGGTCCCTTAACGTCACCAGATTCAATCTCAACAATTGTTGTAAAGCTTGAGACGGTGGCACGTTGAGCTTGGCGAACTGCCTTTTAGGCTTGTCTGGCTTGCTCTGATCAGCCCGTTGTTCTTGGCGAGGTCGTTGTTGGACCTGTGAAGTGGTAGCAGCTTGGAGAGGTCTATTCATTGGACCAGACCTTTGTCCTCTTGGAAGCTGTTCAATGACCTGGTCCCTGACTTGGGTTGGTTGCTTCATGTCTTGATGAAGCTGACTGATCATGGCCCTCAGCTCTCCTTGCTCCCGAGCTAAACCTTGGATGAGAGCCCTTTGTCCCAGCATCTGGGTCTTCATCGTATCTACCTCAGCTTGCAGACGTTTCAGCTGCTCGTCCTTGTCATCTTCGGGACTTTGCTTGGCCAAATTCCCCATAAGGAGTGTCCTTAACTCTTCCTGCCCCTTGGATAGGCTTAGGAAGATCTCTCTAAACTGAGTCTCTTGAACCTGAAGATCCTGGTTATCTTGTTGGAAAGCCATTGCTGAAATAAACAGCGGAGATGGTAAGTGACCTGTCAAAAGGGTACCTGTAATGCAATGATATGTATGATATGCATGTAATGTTTTCAAGGACCTCGCGGGGTAAACAAGAAAATTGTTAGCATTTGGGATCCAGTAGCTTGATTGAAGGAACTTCATGTTGTTGAGAGTCCTTCTTCAAGTGTCAAGGCTCACCATATCGAGTGGGTCATAGCCCCTGACAACTTTGTCTAGAGGAAAATAAATCCTCTTTGCCCCTTGCTGGGATAGTTGATTCATCATGACCTGCATCACAAGCCCTTGAGATCCTTGAAGCGGATTAGTCCTTATGCGGGATGTATGCAATGGTATGATGTTATGCTATGCATGGGGTAACGTAGGTAAACCCTGTTATGAGTCCCAATTATGGACTGTAAACAAAACCTGCAAGAAACTCAGTAAACCCTGTTATGAGCCCCAATTAAGGACTATAAACAAAACCTGCAAGAAACTCAGTAAACCCTGTTGTGAGTCCCAATTAAGGACTATAAACAAAACTTGCAAGAAACTCAAGTGTCAGATAACAAGCATGCAAGTAGTCAAGTTGGAAGGCACACAAGTCACACAAGAGAAGCCCTTAGAGTTTAGGCCAGCATGGGGTCTGGGTATTACCCTCTTGAAGTTGGTGGGCTCAACCTGTCATATCAGAAGAAACCGGGTTCTAAGGGTCCCAGTATCACTGGATTGCTTTCATTGTTCATCGTTTCGATTTAGCCACTGAACTGGCGACCGAAATATTCTAGGAAAGCAACCCTCAATTGAGTGTAGTATCGAGTATCAACCAACCTCGGACTGCACCAAAGTCAGTTATCTCACTACCCTAAAGAGGCCAAGATAGTTCAATTAAGGTTCCTAAGGTCAGTTGATGCTTCACGACACCACATGGAGGCCCCGTACTCTCCTTGACTGAACTCAAGGGTTACCGGTACACACCAAAGTGCCACATCAACGTAGCAGGCTGTTTCAACCATGTCGGTATACCCCGCACAGTTCCCTCACAGCCTTGTTGCTACTTTCTAAGAAGGTATCCCCAGATCCGGGTTAGGATCTATTAGAACTCCCAAGACAGGCCCAATAATATTAAAGCAAGCAAAACAAAGCAATTGAAAACATAAGTATGAGCTATCCTAAGGTACACCTCACTTTAAGTGTCCCCAGCAGAGTCGCCAGTTCTGTGATCGGTGGATCTGGAACTGACTGTTTAACGTTGGCTCGCGAAATGTCGCGGTAAGCAAGAGTCGCCACCGTCTTTTATTTTCTCCAAATGGAAAGGACAAAAGCACAGAAAAATTCCTTATTGAGATTAGTTCTCGGTTCGGGAGGTAGATTTATAGAAAGGGAAGGTATTAGCACCCTTTCTATCCATGGTTATCCATGGGCTCTTAGATACTTGCTCATTGTGTTTTCAAAATGTTTGTTTGCTTTTCAAGTGTGAGTGGGTTTGTAAAAGTTTCATTTAAAATTTCAGTTCGACTCTTGTATCAGTCCTCAAGAGTGTTTGAAAAGTTGTTTTTGAAAGCTTTTTGCAAAGTGTCGGTGTGAAAAGAAGTTTTTGATTTGTTTTGAATTAGAGCAAGTATCTACGAGTCATCTACCTACCCTAAGGAATTAGTCTGTGTAAGTGTCCTTAAGGTAGTGCCATCCCACCATTGAGAGGTAGGTAGCACCACCGTTGGAGGTGTTCGGGTCAATTCGAGTTTAGGGACAGTGTGGTCATCGAGCAATAGTAAGATACCTTAGAAGCTACCCTTATGCCATTGATCTTTTTATTCCGAGGCAACCGTTTCGAGGCAACTTGTTTCGAGACAACCGTTTCGAGGCAACTAGATCAATGGAACATAAGGACTCACTAAGACGTCCTATACTCGACGACCACGTTTCAAGGGGCAAGGCAATAGTGTGATCACCAGAGCAACAGTAGGACACCTTAGAAGCTACCCTTATGCCATGTTCATGGACATAAGGACTTGCTAAGACATCCTGTAATCGACGACCACGTTTCGAGGGGCAAGGCAACAGTGAAGCGTACCCTAAGAGTGGTGTGTGAATTGTGTGTCATTTTCAGTTATTATTTGTCTTGTCATGCATTGGGTGAGCTACGCTTTGATTTTATTTGGGCATTCATTCTTTCATGTGATTAGCAGTTAAAAGGGTGCGGAAAATAAAAATGCGGAAAATAAAGGTCCTACGCTATTACAAGGCGCGGGTCTACATCGCCAAATTAAACCAAGACCCAATTTGAATAAAATTGTGGAAAGTAAATGTCCTAATTATCTATTACAAGGCTTTGGGGCAATTACATAAAAAAGAAAAATAAAAGTAAACGTGCAAAAAGAAATTAGAATCGAGTGCGAGGGCGTTGGACCCTTTAAGGAATTGAATTGAAATTATTAAATTTAATTAAATTAAATAAATAAAAGAACTTATTTTTTTGATGTTTTTGTATTTAAGGGAAATAAAGAAAATGAATTGGATTTTTGAAATTAAATAAAAACCTAGTTCTAAATTATTTTTAATTATTAAAGAAAATATTTAATTTTAAACCTAATTTACTAATTGTTTAATTACAAGAGTATTTACAAAAATAATTAGTAATTAATAATGATAAGAATAAAAAGGGAAAAGAATAAAAATACTAAAACCCTAATTTCTATATTTTTTTAGTTATTAAGAAAATATTAAAATTGAAAACCTAAATTAAACTAATTTGATTATTAAAATTTATTTACAAAATTAATAGAAATTAATATTAATAAAACATATTTTTTGTTTTATGATTTTCTGATTTTTTTGGATTTTTATAATAAATTTGGTGAATTAATTAAAATAAATAAAAATAATAATAAAAAAATGAAAAGAAAAGAAAAGACCAATGGAAGGGGGTATTGGGCCAGGAAGGAGGGAGCACGAAGTCGCGGCAGAAACGGATCTGGAAGCGGCGGTTGAGTCAGCGGTTGCGCGGCGGAACTGCGATTTGGACGCTTCTCGTTCTTCTGTTTCTGATTCAGAGAGCCAAATTCCAGTCCTGATCTTCACAAAGAATTTTATGGATAAAGTTCAAACAATAAAAAAGAAAATTAAATAGAATAAATGAAATTGAAAATGTTAGAATTTTGTGTTGCTTTATCATGACTCAATGATGTTGTTGTGGTGCTGTCAAGAGGATGATGATTTGTGGTTGCATCAGTTTTGAGCTTGTGTCAACGGTATGAACATGAGCTTGTGTAAGGTTTCTGTTTTGGTTGATGAGATTTTTGTTAAAGTTGGTTCATGGGAAATTGCACGTGAAAAGTGAATTTACAGTGCAACAAGAAGAAAAGTGGGTGTTTTCATCGAGTGGCCTCCGTACAGGATTTTATATAAGAGAATATGAGGGTTTTTTTTGTGGAATTTGTTTTTTCGTTTTAGAGAGTTCTCCCTCTTGTAAATGATATGAGAGGCTTGCATATATGTCTTTGAATGAGAATCAAGCAATAATGTGAGCCATTAACCCTTGCAATGAAGTTTGAGATTTCCTCCATAACCACCATTGAAGCAACTTACCATTCTTGTCAAAATTTGAATTTCTTGCTTGGAATAGGCCTTGCACGAATTTGGGAGGTGAATGATGGTGTATCAAAGCTATTCAAACTCAAAGATATCCCTCCATTAATTTTCTTGATTTTTATTTGAATTTTAAAGGTTTAAAATGATTTAAATCAAGTAAAATTAAATAAAAATGGAAAAATTAATTTTTGATCTTGAAATAAATTGTGGGACACGTGGGAGGCATGGCCAAGCTGAATCAAGTGGAAAAAGTGGGCCCCTTTTGTCAAAAATGAAGTTTCAAGGATAATTGACTTTGGCCATTTCACAAAAAATTTCCCAACTTCTCCAATGCATATCTTGCTCAATGTTTAAGCTTTGATCATGTTCTTGGACATTTTAGAAAGGTCTTGAAGTCCTCTAACCAATGTCTTTGGTCCCATGTCATTTTGATTTACCAATCTCAAGTTATGGTCTTTGACTTAAAGTCCCTTTTTGTTGACTTTTGAAAATGACCTATAATGTTGAAATTGATAACTTTTTGTGAGAGCATTTCTTGGACTTGGAATGTGAAGATGAGTTGTAGGAAATGTCTTCCCCTTAAAGATGAGCATTGGATGGTTTTTTTCTGATGAACCATGAAAAAGTTATGCCTTGGTCAAGTTACAGTTGACTTTTCAGCTGTCCAAAAATAGAAACTTTTGACACCTTGATGATTTTTGAGCCATACTTTGAGAATCATGATCAAGCATTGATCAAATGATGTTTGTGGCTTCAAAATAAGATGTTGACCAAAATTTTTGACTTTTGACTGCCAAATGACCATTTTGCCCCTACAGCTGACTGTGGAGCAATTAGGGTTTTTGGCTGTGCAACTTGACCTTGTGAGCCTTGAAACTGGACATGTAGGTGCTTGACAATGTGTATGAGCATATGGGACTTGATTGAGACCTTGAAAACTTCAACTTCTTTGCCAGAACCAAAACCCTAATTTTTGACTGTTAGGAGGCAATTGGACTGTGCAACCTTTGAGAGATTTTACAGCATGCTCTTAGCAAATCTTGAAGAATATGGGAGGGCAAATTTTGGGGTACAACACTAAGGTTTTTCTGTTACCTCTTCAGTCTCAAGGTCACAACAATGTGCAGGTTCATCCAATTTCCAAATAATGATCCGGGGAGCCTCGTTGTCCCATTTGAATTTGAACATAGAAGACATCATAGCTAGCGCGTCCGCCAACTGATTCTCCTCTCTTGGGAAATGTTCAAAGGTTATCTCCTCGAAATGGGGAAGCAACTTCAATACATACTCCTTATAAGGAATAAGATTTGGGTGTTTAGTATCCCACTCGCCTTTGATCTGACTGATCACGAGAGCGGAATCTCCGAAGACACTCAGAAACTTAATTCTTAGGTCAATTGCAGCTCGAAGACCCATGATGCATGCTTTATATTCGGCCATGTTGTTGGTGCAGTTGAAACACAGTCGGGCGGTGAGCGGAGTATGAGAGCCCTTAGGAGATATGATCACAGCGCCAATACTGTTACCCAAAGCGTTTGAAGCTCCTTCAAAGTGCATAGACCATCGAGATCCTTCCTCAGGTCCTTCATCTGGTCCAGGTATCTTGCAATCAGTCACTACCATGATATTCTCGTCTGGAAATTAAAAGTTCATAGACTGGTAATCATTCACTGCCTGATGTGCCAAATGGTCTACCAATACACTTCCCTTGATTGCTTTTTGAGTTGTGTACTGGATGTCATATTCAGTCAAGATCATCTGCCATCTTGCTATTCTTCCAGACAAGGCGGGCTTTTCAAAGATATACTTGATTGGATCCATCTTTGAAATCAACAGAGTAGTGTGAGTCAACATATACTGTCTTAGTCGGCGAGCAGCCCATGCCAAAGCGCAGCAAGTTTTCTCGAGCAGTGAGTATCGGGTCTCACAGTCGGTAAACTTTTTTCTAAGGTAATAAATAGCATGCTCTTTTCGGCCAGACTCATCATGCTGACCCAGCACACACCCCATTGAGTTATCGAGCACTGTCAAGTATAAGATCAAAGGTCTCCCTTCAACTGGTGGCATAAGAATGGGTGGCTCTTGGAGATACTCTTTGATTCTTTCGAAAGCGGCCTGACATTCATCGTTCCAATGTACTACTTGATCTTTCTTCAATAGCTTGAAGATTGGTTCACAAGTAGCAGTTAGGTGCGAGATGAATCGGGCAATGTAGTTCAGCCGTCCTAGGAAGCCTATGACCTCTTTCTCTGTCTTGGGAGCTGGCATCTCTTGTATGGCTTTCACTTTGGCAGGGTCCACTTGGATACCTTTGTCGCTTACGACGAAACCTAGTAGTTTTCCAGATCTCACTCCGAAGGTGCACTTGTTCGGGTTTAATCTCAGCTTGTACAACTTCAACCGGTCAAACAGCTTCTGTAGATGGTCAAGGTGTTCCTCCTCAGTTTGGGACCTTGCAATCATATCGTCGACATATACTTTAATCTCATGATGGATCATATCATGAAACAGAGCAACCATGGCACGCTGATACGTTGCCCCAGCATTTTTTAGCCCAAAAGGCATGACCTTGTAGCAAATGGTACCCCACTGAGTAACGAAAGTGGTCTTCTCCATGTCTTCAGGAGCCATCTTGATTTGATTATAACCGGAGAAACCATCCATAAAGGAGAATACCTTGTGCTGAGCAGTGTTGTCAACCAGAACGTCGACGTGAGGCAGAGGGAAGTCATCCTTAGGGCTTGCCCTGTTCAAATCCCTGTAATCAACACACATTCGGACCTTGCCATCTTTCTTCGGTACTGGAACCACATTGGCGAACCACTGAGGGTAAGAAGTTACTGCTAGAAAACCGGCGTCAAATTGTTTCATAACCTCAGCCTTAATTTTCTCAGACATCTCTGGACGCATACGGCGAACCTTCTGTTTTACCGGAGGACAATCTTCTTTGGTAGGCAGGCGATGAACCACAATGTCGGTATCCAACCCAGGCATATCTTCATAGGACCAGGCAAAGATTTCCACGTAGTCATGCAGCATCTGAATCAACCGTTGTTTCACACTGAGCTCCAGGTTTGCACCGATCTTGACTTCCTTTTTGTCTGTCTCAGTATCCAGATTCACTGTTTCCACCGGCTCTTCATGTGGATGAATGGCCCTCTCTTCCTGGAGTAACAGTCTTGCAAGTTCGCCCGGCACTTCGCAATCATCTTCACCTTCGTCCTCGGCTATATTGATCGGATTTTTGAAGTCATAACTGGCAGTAGCAGAGTCGTTACCAGTGAGATCCAGAGTGGACTGGGACCTGTATATGTGAGTGTGTGTAAATAGCTGTTTTGCAATATATAATAAAGAAAGACAAGGAGCGCAAGATTTGAAATGCAAAAAACGTCCAATGCTTTTATTAATGATATATGAAAATGGCACACAAAAGCCCTCACAAATGAAGCCACGGTGTCCTGGGTAAGACACCGGGCCATAAAGTTTTACAATATTGTCTGTTACAAATTCAAAACAAAGGAGTTCATTACTGAGTAACAAAAGTAATAGGGACGAAGTCCTTTGCCGTCCAGTTGTTTGTTCCATCGTTGGTCGTAGGGTAGATCCAGCTGTCGAATTCAGATTCCTCCACGTCATCTTCGATGGCATTTACTCCCGAGTTGCTGATGAACACAGGAGGTCTTCCAATCCTTGCACTACGAACAGCCCTTTGAGCTTCTGCAGTGAAACCCAAACTAAACTTGTTAGTCTTCTGAGTGAAATCAGGAAGTCGTCCCCAGTTTGCATACTCACCCTTCTCAATAACAGCCCGGGCATCCTTTAAGTAATCCATCTTCAAAGGAGAATCTTCAACCACAGTCTCAGCTGATGCTAGTGTCTGAGGAACCTCTTCAAAGTGTTGAAATGGGGTCTCAATGAACTCCCCATCCATCTCTATGTACCGGAACGAGTTGAGGTGGTTGACCTTGTACTTTATATTGTCACAATCTTCCCTCTGACCAGGTACTTCAGCTTTTGATGGAGTGTGGAGGTCACAGCTCCAGCTTTATGGATCCATGGACGACCCAGCAAACAAGAATAGGACGGTCGAATGTCCATCACGTAGAAAGTAGAATCGAAGACCTGAGAACCAACTTTGATTGGAATATCAACCTCGCCATGCACCATCCTTTTAGACCCATCAAAGGCACGGATAACAATGTTACTTGGCTTTAACTCCAACCCTTCGCAATCTAACTTGTCTAGAGCTTTCTTGGGCAAGACGTTCAATGAGGAACCAGTGCCAACCAATACATGTGCAAGAGTAGTGCCCCTGCATTCAATGGAGACATGCAGGGCATCGTTATGGTTCTTCCCTTTAGCAGTCAGATCAGCTTCGGAGAAACCTAAACCATTATCAGCAGTTAAATTGGCCACACAATCGGTAAACTGATCAGCTGATGTCTCTTGTGGCACGTGGGCCGTCTTCAGGAAGGTAATCAGGGCCTTGGCATGGGCCTCTGAACACAACAACAGTGATAACATAGAAATCTTGGATGGGGTTTGCCCCAGCTGCTCAACTACATTATAATCACTCTTCTTAATAATCTTAAGAATCTCTTCCATCTCCTGCTTGGAAGCTTCAACATTGATTGTCTTTGGTGCCTCCGTCTGGGCAGGCATATCAGTGGTGATCCCTTTGCCCCGAGCGTCAGATGACTCGGCGACAGGGATAGGACTAAGAACTTGATCAGGAATGGCATTAGGCACACTTGCAGGTGTGATGGCAATAGGTCTTTGGACAGTTGGTGGCGCAATATCAGGTGAGAAAAGTCTACCACTACGGGTGACTTTAGCAGGCCCGGTAATGTTGCTAACGCCGGTATTAGTGTCAAACTCTTGCTTAACTCCAAGCACATAAACATCTGCCCCATAGTGCCAGGGGACAGCTTTGTCGGATGTATAGGGAATAGGCCCCGGAACAGTGATGATTATGGGTGCAATCTTCTGAACAGGCGTAATTCTGACAGGCTTCCTCGAGGGAGCCTTGGGAGAATTGTTGAAAATGGTAACAATGGAAACTTCTTCAGTATGGATGGCAGGAACATCAATCTTCTTAAACAGGATTTCCTTATTATCCATCAGGTTTTGGATACCTGACTTCAAAGATGGGCAACCAGTAGGTGAAACAGAACACAGATGGCAACCTTCACTACATCCCGGAAATAAACCAGCTAGCAACAGGTTCCTCTTGACGGTCATCAGCGGGGTAACAATATCATCCACAGAGGCTACAAACAAGTCTTCCTCTACAGCATTTACTCCATGTTTGGGCATGGGAGCAGTCACAACATTAGGCCTCTCGGGCGCCTCGAACTCAATCTCCTTTGCATCAATTAGGTCCTGAACCTTATTCTTCAAAGCCCAACAATCATCCGTATTATGCCCCGAGCTGTCAGAGTGATAAGCGCAGCGGGCGTTAGGATTGTACTTTGGGGATGTTGTGTTTGAAATCTTTGGAGCTTCTTTTAGAGTCACCAGATTGGTTGTCAGTAACTGCGGCAATATCTGGGACAAGGTCATACTGAGACGAGTGAACTTCCTTCGAGGTCTCTCGCCCCTTTGTTGGTTGTGATGCTGAGGAGCACCAGCAGGTTTTGAAATAACCACCGCGTTGACAGCTTGGCGGTGTTCTGATCTATTCTGTCTCCTTGAACCGTAGACAACACTGGATTCTTTCTTGAACGGCTTCTTCTCGGTGCTCGATGAGGCACCCTTTTGTATCTTCCCAGCCTTTATACCAGCTTCAATCCTCTCACCAGTCAAGATAAGGTCTGTAAACCCGGCTGAAGAGTTTCCAATCAGATGGTTAAAGAATGGACCAGACAGGGTCCCCAAAAACATATCAACAAGTTCACGATCAGTTAAAGGCGGCTGCACCCTTCCGGCAAGGTCTCTCCATTTTTGAGCATACTCTTTAAATCCTTCACCTGCCCCTATTGACATACCCTGAAGTTGGGTACGCGTAGGAGCGAGGTCGGAATTATATTGATACTGCTTATAGAACGTAGTAGCCAAATCTTCCCAGTTACGGATACTAGCCCCATCCAGCTGATAGAACCACTCAAGCTGAGTCCCTGAAATATTGTCCTGAAAGAAATGGATCCACAAATTCTTATCAGCTGTGTAAGGCTGGATCTTCCTTACATATGACCGGAGGTGCAGCTTTGGACAGGAAGCTCCGTCATATTTGGCAAAGGCAGGTGCCTTGAATTTATGGGGAATCACCACCCCAGAGGATAAACCTAGGTCTCCAAAGTCCAGCCCGGGCACGTTCTGTATCTCCATAGCGCTCAAGCGGTCCTCCAACTGTTTGTACCTATCCTCAGTAGGAGGATACTGTTCTTCATCATAATCTGTCTCGTTGTCGGAGACTACGGGGCTAGGAACCCTTCTCTCTTGTGGGCTGTCTTTCCCTACAGATGAGGTGGTCAGATCAACCTCATTCTGTAGTCCATTCCCAAACCTGTGTCCAGTGTTGAACAAGACGGTCCTCTTCTTCTTCTTCCTCTCTTTCAGAATCAGGGTCTTCAAATCCTGTTGACCCTTGGCTAGGCTCATAACCAACTCTTGAAACTGGGCATTCTGCGCCTGGAGGGCCTTGATAGCTTGCTCAGTGGAAGGTTCAGCAGACATGATGATTGCTGAAATAAACAGCGAAGAAGATAAGTGACCTGTAAAAGGGGTACCTGTTTATGCAGTGCATGAGATGAAATGCGTATGATTTATGTTTTCAAAGACAATCGGGATTCAAATTTGTAGACAAGAAAGGAAACACACTTTATTAGATTTAACTTCGGAATTTAAATTGTTCAACAAATTGCCCTTAGGCGTTACAAGAATGGAAATACTGAAAAGTAAATAAAACCGTAAAAGAAATCATCAAAGGTCCATCAATGCTCCCATGGCCTCTTCTTCTCAGTGCGGATATAATCATTCAGGATCTGCCCGTTCTCCAGTTGCTTAGTCAGCTTTTGGATCTTCTGTTCTTGTTCATTGAACCTTTCCCAATAAGAATCTCGTTCTTCTTGCAGTTGTGCCCAAGACCTCTTTAGTGTGCCAACATCAGTGGGCGTATGAGGATGGAGAATAGTCGGAGGAACCCCATCTTTATCAGCAACTTCAAGAGTAATAGGCCTGACAGCTTCGTACGGCATACCTAACTTCTGGGCACGGATGCGGACCCATCTGAAATATGACTCCATTGGTAGAGAAGTCTTTGGTCCCAACTCATGTGGGTCAGATTTGTGAACTCTATCCCAAGCCCTGATGAATCTACAATGCAGCTCGTCGTTATCTATCTCAAAATCAAAGACGATATGAGGTATCAACATCTCATGAGGCCCTTCTCTTCTGGCTCTTCCAAACTGACGGAGAGCTAAACATGGGTTATAAGAGATTCCTCCACGGGTTCCGATCAATGCAACATTAGGATACTCTCCACAACGATCAATGACGGCCACCTCATCTAAGCCTCTGAGAGTCCAAATAATGTCATTATTAGTAAGAGACATTATCCTATGAGCCCAGACCCTTCCTTCTTTGTTCTTCAGTACAGATTTAGGGAGGTGCAAAATAAACCACCTCGACAATAAATGAGCACAGCACATCAAAGTTCCCCGTTTTCGAGCAGTACGAGTATAGAGTTGATGAAGGATATCACCCAAGAGAGTGGGTACAGGGTTCCGAGAGATGAAGATCCTTATGGCATTAACATCAACAAAGGTGTCAGGATTTGGAAACAATACCAGACCATAGATTAAGAGAGCCAGAATGTCCTCGTACACTTTGAAGTCTAAGTCATTCCAGAAACAATTAGTTTTGCCAACCAGAAACTTAGCCAAAAAGCCCTTAACTCCACTTCTAGTTTCCCAGTTAGCCATTACCTCCTCTTTGGTTAAGTGAAGGGCTGCAGCAATCTCTTCAGGCCTGAGAGTCTTTTCCCAACTAGTAAATGGAGTCTGCTCCAGAACAGAGATACCAAGCAACTCAGAGAATTCTTCCAGGGTAGGGACCAGCTGGAAGTCTTGAAAGGTGAAGCAATGATATAGCGGATCATAAAACTGGACTAAGACACTCATCATTTGTTGGTCCCACTTTGAGGTGACTAAACCGAGAAGAGAACCATGCCTCTTGATGAAGGAAGTAGTGTCTGGAATCATGTCAACCAATTCTTTAAGCAAAGTAGATGGTTGAACAAAGTTGAGCCGGATAGTATTCCTACGCATGGGCATCATGATGTCCTACAAAACAGAGCAAAGATGAAACCTTCTTGTCTTTGAAATGGGTTAGTCCTTATGCAGGATGTTATGATGTCATGGTAAAGGCACACCACAAGTATTCACAAAAGGCAAACATGGTAAAGGCACACAAGTCACACAAAAGAGCCCTTAGATTTCAGGCTGGTATGAAGTTTTGGTACTACCCTCTTTCAGTTTCAGTTGGTTAAGACCTGTCCTAGAAAATAGTAACCGGGTTCTAGAGGATCTCAATATCACGGACTACCCTCAATCGGTCATAATTCCATTTTGGCAACCTTTTCTTGCGGCCGGAACCATCACGAGAGTTTAGTCTCAATGAGTGTAGCATACTGCTACTGTTCTATGGCCAAGTTGGTCAATTTAAGGTTCTAAGGTCAGTTGGTGCTTAATGACTCCTCAAAAGACCCATATTCTCCTCGTTCCAACACAAGGGATATCAGTACATACCAAGGTGTCACACCAACATAGCTACTGCTTCATCAGTGTCGGTCTACGCCGGACAGATCCCTTACAGTTTATTGCTACTTGCCTAAAAAGGGTACCCCCAGATCCGGGTTAGGATCTATAAAACTCCAATACAAGCCCACAAAATTAAAGCATACAAAGCATACAATTGAAAACACAAGTGATCTAATCCTAAGGTACACCTCAAAATAAATCTCCCCAGCAGAGTCGCCAGTTATGTAATCGGTGGGAATGAGAACTGACTGTTTCGGAATGCTGGTTCGCGTTTGCGTTTTGCAAAATGTCGCGGTAAGCAAGAGTCGCCACCGTATTTTATTTAATCCAACAAGGGTAGGACAAAAGCACAGCAAAATTCCTTTTCGAGATGTTTCTCGGGTTCGGGAGGTAGATTATAGAAAGGGAAGGTGTTAGCACCCTTTCTATCCGTGGTTATCCACGGGCTCTTAGGTACTTGCTCACTATGTTTTCAAAAGTTTTCTTTTCTTTGTGTTTGTGGGTTTGAAAAAGTTTTTGTTTGTAAACTTAGATTTAACTCTTATTTCTGTCCTCAAGAGTGTATGAAGTGTTGTTTGAAAACTTTGTTTGAAAAGTGTAAGTGCGAAAAACTTATTTTGTTTTGAAAGAGCAAGTACCTGAGAACCTCTACCTACTCAAAAGGAATTAAGCTGTGTAAATGTCCTTTATACAGTGCCATCCCACTATTGAGAAGTAGGTAGCACCGTCGTTGGAGTTTTCGGGTCAATTCGATGAAGGGACATGTGGTCACTAAAGTAATGGTAGGACGCCTTAGCGGTAACCCTAATGTCTTAGATCATTTTATCCGAGGCAACTTATGATCTTTGGACAAGAGGGCGACCTCTAAAACTTCCTATACTCAATGACCACGTCGAGGCAACCAAGTGAGGTGTACCCTAAGAGTGGCATGTGCGAGTGTATTGTTTTTCAGTTAATTTTATCTTTGTACATGTTATGGTGAGATACGATTGATTTTAAGTTAAGGTAGATCTTGTCATGCATAGCCTATTATCATACATCTAGCAGTTAATGGTTGCGGAAAATAAAACTAAGCTATTACAAGGCGTCGGGTATTTACATCGCCAAAACCAAACCCTTGAAAAATAAATGTGCAAAATTAAATGAAAGCGATAAATAATTAAAGTCCTAATTAAAGCTATTACATCCTCGGAGCAAATACAATTATATGGATCAAAATATGAATCAAAAATACGCGCGAGAAAAATTGAATCGGAGAGTTTTTTAGGGTTTTGACCCTTTTTGTCACATAAAACATATTTTTGTTATTTTTTTGAATCTAAGAATTAAGTCTAAATTAAAAATGGGATTAATTAATTTAAAGAAAATATTTTTGAGTTTTTTTATTTTTAAGGAAATAAATTTAAAATGGTCAAAAGTTATTAAAAACCCTAATTCTACATTAATTTTATTTTGTTGCAAAAATGTTAAAATTATGCCTAATTAAAACTAAACAAATTATGTTAATATTTATTTACAAAATAAACTAATTAAATTAAATTTAAAAATATTTATATTTTTTTTCTTCTGATTTTTATTAAGAAAATGTTAATTATTTTAGTTAGTAGTTAATTAAGAATTAATAAAAACAAATTAAATAAAAATATAAGAGAGAAGAAGAAATAAACCCAGGGGGGTGCTGGGCCTGATTTGGGAGTGACAAGAGCAATTCTGAAGCCCACTAACATTCCAGCCTCGTTTGACTTTTCAAATCATCCACGCGTATGTTGACCAGGGAGTATGGTGGTCCTTCAACTTTGGCCACTGGATCTTGGCCTGAAGCCACTTGGCGTGTTGATCTCTGAGGCGTATGGTGGTCTTTATACCTGGAAATCCATTGGAATATATGCAAGAAAATAATAATAAGCATTTTTGGGGGACCTGGGATTTGAACCCAGGTCCCAATACTCATTGGCCAGCGTCCCAACCACTCAACCACCTGCATCTTTTTATTATTTGGATAATAAGCAATTATTATATATGAAAACAATCAAAATGTTGTAAATAAAGCGCGCGCTTTTCAAATAGACCAACCAGATGACAACACATCATCATCTTCAACCTTGGTTCTGTGTAAACAGAATCAAATAGCGGGGGGGTTTAACCACCACTACCTTCCTGCACGAAAAATAGCGAATAGACACAGAGCAAACATAAATATTTCGCGAGGTATGTGTTGGAATCGTCTTGGTCTCACGATTTCAACCATGTATCCCATTGGTTCCAATTTTTCCTGGTCTGAAAAGCCCTATTTGAAAGCTTGAAAACCCTAGAAATTCAATCATGGCATCTCTCGATTCAGGGCACTATGGTTCAATTCAATCATTCCATTAGCTTTGTATGATCTCTAGCAATGCAAATCAATCACAAAAACATGTCAAATGTGTATGAATTAAGAGATACAGTTTTGAATTATAAGTGCAAACCAAGAAACTGTATTTCGTGATTCCTTGAGCTTTGGTGCTTGAATTTGATTGCAAACCACTCCTGGTACCTCCTGCAATGTGTTTGGATGGACAAAGCACCTTGAATTGGATTAGATTGCAAGAACAAGTTTTGAGTTTTCTTGAAAATTCTTGAAATTGATATGTCCGTTCTGCAGTCTTTCAGTCGTGTATTAAGTTATGGTTGGCTTGCTTGCATATAAGGGAATCAATTTAGGTTAAAATTTGGACCCATGCCCATGTGCATTGAAGATTAAATCTTTGATTGATAAATCAAATATTCTTGATTTTCCATGATTGAACAAGTTGCCAAAATTGGATATTTTTGTATCTTTTAGCTTGTGCACGAATTGGTCAGCATATTTGGATCATATTTGCTTCACAAAAATGTTTAAGAATCAAATCTTTTATTTTCTTATGATTTAAATTAATTAAATGAATTAATATATATTAAAAATCCATTTAATCAATAAATTTAAGAAAATAAATCCAATTCATCTTGGTGGGTCGTGCATAAGTCATGGGTGAAGTTTCAAAAAGAGATTTGAGGCCCATTAGCAAAAAGAAGGTGTTTTGAGCAAAGTTGACTTTTGCAAATTCATGAAAATTGCCCAACTTCTCCAATGCACAACTTGCTCAATTTTGATCATATGACCATGTTCTTGGACATTTTGGAAAGCCCTTGAAGTCCTCTAACCAATTCTTTTGGTCCCATGTCATTTGGATTTACCAATCTCAAGTTATGGCCTTTGACTCAAAGTGTACTTTTGTTGACTTTTGAAATTGACCTATAATGTAAAAATTTATAACTTTTTGTGGGAGACTTTCTTGATCTTGGAGTGTGAAGATGGATTGTAGGAAATTGCATCCTATTCAAAATGAGCTTTGGATGGAATTTTTCTGATAAACCATGAAAGAGTTATGCCCTGGTCAAAGTACAGTTGACTTTTCTACTGTCCAAAAATAGTAACTTTTGCATCTTGATGATTTTTGAGCTATTCTTGTGGGATCATGATAAATACTTGATCAAATGATGATTGTGAACTCAAAATAAGATGTTGACCAAGAATTCTGACTTTTGACTGCAAAATGACCATTTTGCCCTTGTAGTTGACTATAGATCAAATGGAGCTTTTGACTGTGCAAACTGGCACTGTGAGTCTTGAAACATGGCATGTAGGTGCTTGAGAATGTATATAAGCCTATGAGACTTGATTGAACCATTGAAAATCCCAAATTCCTTGAAAGAACCAAAACCCTAATTTTGAATTGACTGCTTTAGGAGGTGATTTGACTGTACAACCCTTGAGCAATCTTGAACCATTTGAAGATCATTCTTGACAAATCTTGAGGAATATGGGAGGGCAAATTTTGGGGTACAACAGTTGCCCCTGTTCAATCTTCTTAAACCTGAGGATGTAGATTGGCTTGTGTGCCTTTCGTGATCCGATGGTGGAAGATGATTGAACACTAAAGTGCCCGGAAATTTGCACTCGCATGGTGTAGTATCAACAATGTGATGTTGGGAATGGGCTTACAGATGCCATTTGGGGATTGTTGGTAGAAGGATGGGCTTATATATGCCATCTGGGGATTGTTTATTGAATTGTAATTTTGTAAGTTGAAAGAAGGAACCTGTGTAGGGTTGCCTGATGATGAGTACGTGTGAAACTTCATCTGAAAGAGAGAATGAACCGGTGTAGGGTTGCTTCATGATGGTCAAGTAGATAATTGTCCTGTCTGGTTTCAGGTATTAATCTCTGACCTGAGAAAGAAAGTCTTCCTGGCTTGTTACAGGTATTAATCTTCAATCCCTTCATGTAGGTGGTTTTCCTGGCTTGTTACAGGTATCAGTCGTCCACAGATAGTTTTCCTGGCTTGTTACATGTATTAATCTGGAACTTGAAAAGATTGGACGATGAGATAGTTGTCCTGGATGGTTACAGGTATTGATCTCTGACCTGAGAAAGAAAAATAGTTTTCCTGGCTTGTTACAGGTATTAATTTTCAATTTCTTCGTGTAGGTGGTTTTCCTGGCTAGTTTCAGGTATTAACCTACAATCAGTCGTCCACAGATGTTTCCTGGCTTGTTACAGGTATTCATCTGGAACTTAAGAAAGGTTGGTCGAGGAGATAGTTGTCCTGGCTGGTTACAAGTATTGATCTCTGACCTGAGAAAGAAATATGGTCTTCCTGGCTTGTTACAGGTATTGATCTTCAATCTCTTCACGTAGATAACTTTCCTGGCTTGTTACAGGTATTGATCTACAATCAGTCGTTCACAGATTGTTTTCTTGGCTTGTTACAGGTATTGATCTGGAACTTAAAAAAAGTTGATGGTAGCCATCTTTGGATTGACCTTTTCCTGAAAAGGGAAAAACGTTAGTTGTATGCAATGTCATGATGTATGAAATGCATGATGTCATGATGTTCTCAAAATAAATGAGATTTGTGTTGTATGATGCATATGCATGTCATAATGTATGAAGATGTGATGTTTTTAGTTAGGGAAAATAAATCCCGGAGCTATTGGAGAATAGTGTTGAGTTCTTCATTTCCGCTGGGGATGATGAACGAAGATGATTGTGAGAATAAACCTGCAGGAGAAAAGAACTCCGTTGGGGAATAAACTGGTGAAGATATTACTCTGCGGGAAATTACTCTGTGGGAAGAGATGTTGTGCTGAGATTTTAACGATAACTCCGCTGGGGATTCTATCGATAAGCTCTGTTGGGGATTTTGATGATGAATTCCGCTGGGGATAGAAAGAACTTTGATGGGGATGATCTTTCAGTTGCAACTTGCTGAGGATAACCCAGTTAGACTCTTGTGGGGATAACCTCTGAATTTGGCTGAGGAGATGCATTTGTATTCTGCAGGGGACAAGCTTCCAAAATCTACTGGGGAAGATGATTCAACTCCGGCGGGGAAGCCTTTTTTTTAGACTGCACTGGGGAAATGGCTCCACTGGGGGTATCTTGTATTCCGCCGGGGAACATTCTTATACTCTGCCGAGGAATATTAAGACTGTCGGGGATGCTCTTTACGCTTGCTGGGGAATATCTTTATACTCCGCTGGGGAATATTAAGACCTCCTGGGGATACTCAACCTTTTTAGGGATGATGGTAGACCAACTCTGCTTGGGGAGAGCTTCCATTACTGTCTTACTCTGCGGGGAGTGAAGGTATCTTGGTCATATTCTTCAGCTGAACCTACCTTGGTACCTTGGTGGACAGAGCAACTAGACCTCTTAGACAATTCTTATTGCCCCTACTTCTGATATCACCCATAATTAGTCCTTTGTTTCGCATGCAAATATTTATGAGCAGCAATTAATGTCAAATGCATATATCAAAAATGAACATTGGACGTTCTTTGCAAAACAAAACAGATAAAGGAAAAGCAATTTGCAATTTGTCTGAAAAATGAGCTTGTATTGATTTTGAAGTTTGCCTGTAAATAGGCGTTTTTGTACAAGAGGTTGACTTCCTAGTAAGAGAACACCGCCGAACAAATAGGATTTATACAATTTGTAAAAAGAAAACAAAACAGATATGTGAATAATCCCACTGGGTTCCAACTCTGCTATTGCCCTTATATCTTCAAGCATCTCATCACTTTGCTGCTTAGTTGAAGATGAATCTGATTGACTGGTGTCGTCTGAGCCTGAAAGTTGATACCGAAGTCTGGATGCAAGGTGATCCAATGAGACATAGTGTTACACTTATCCCTAACTTTTTCCTGGATCGCCCTTTCGGGTTACCCATTTTTGCCCAAGCCGCCTTTTTAGGTTTTCGACTTGCCGGGTGTACAGATTTTTTATTTTCATCCCTTATTTTTGCCCGAACCCTTTTGGTTCGCCGGGAAGCCTTTATTTTTGCCTAGGCCAGTCGACCTAGCGGGTCTTTAGTTATGCGTAGTATCTTTTTACTATGTCTGCATTGGCGGGGTGAGGAAGGTCGTCACCATCCATGGTGGTTAAAATCATCGCTCCTCCTGAGAAGATATTCTTAACCACAAATGGCCCTTCGTATGTAGGGGTCCATTTTCCCCTGGGATCACCTTGAGGTAAAATAATGCGCTTGATTACCAGGTCCCTGACTTGATACTCTTGTCGTCTGACTTTCTTGTTAAATGCCTTAATCATCCGTTTTTGGTACGTCTGACCATGACAAATAGCAGTGAGTCTCTTTTCATCGATTAGGTTTAGTTGATCAAGCCGGGTCTGGATCCAGTCGTCTTCGCTTAAACCCGCATCCTTCATGATACGGAGATAGGGTATCTGAACTTCGATGGGCAGGACTGCCTCCATGCCGTATACCAAGGAATAGGGTGTTGCCCCTGTTGACGTCTGTGCTGAGGTACGGTACCCATGAAGAGCAAATGGTAACATTTCGTGCCAATCTTTGTAGGTCACTGTCATCTTCTGCACAATTTTCTTAATGTTCTTATTAGCTGCTTCTACAGCTCCATTCATCTTTGGCCGGTAGGGAGAAGAGTTGTGGTGCTGTATCTTGAATTGCTCGCCGAGCTCAGTGATCATCTTGTTGTTAAGATTGGTACCATTATCCGTAATTATCCTCTCTGGTACACCGTATCGATAGATCAGGTTGTGCCTTATGAACCGTGCCACGACATTCTTGGTTACGATGGTAAAGGAAGCTGCTTCAACCCACTTTGTAAAGTAATCAATCGCTACCAGGATGAAACGATGCCCGTTGGATGCTGTAGGTCTGATCTCGCCGATCATATCAATGCCCCACATTACAAAAGGCCAAGGTGCAGTCAAGACGTTCAAAGGAACTGGAGGAATGTGCACCTTATCAGCATAGATCTGGCACTTGTGACATGTTCGTGAATGCTGGTAACAGTCGGCTTCCATTGTGGACCAGTAATATCCTGCCCGAAGGATTTTCTTTGCCATGGTATATCCACTGGAATGAGATCCGAAGGTACCTTCATGCAGCTCTGCCATGATCCTTTCTGCTTCAATCTTATCCACACAACGCAGTAAGGTTGAATCATGGTTACGTTTGTAAAGAATGCCATTAATGATGAAGAACTTTGCCGCGAACCTTCTCAGAAACTTCTTGTCATTAACAGACGCGCCCTCGGGGTATTCTTAAGCTTCAAGGTACCTCTTCACTTCATGATACTAAGGTTTTTCTGTTACCTCTTCAGTCTCAAGGTCACAACAATGTGCAGGTTCATCCAATTTCCAAATAATGATCCGGGGAGCCTCGTTGTCCCATTTGACTTTGAACATAGAAGGCATCGTAGCTAGCGCGTCCGTAAACTGATTCTCCTCTCTTGGGAAATGTTCAAAGGTTATCTCCTCGAAATGGGGAAGCAACGTCAATACATACTCCTTGTAAGGAATAAGATTTGGGTGTTTCGTATCCCACTCTTCTTTGATCTGACTGATCACGAGAGAGGAATCTCCGAAGACACTCAGAAACTTAATTCTTAGGTCAATTGCAGCTCGAAGACCCATGATGCATGCTTCATATTCGGCCATGTTGTTGGTGCAGTTGAAAGACAGTCGGACGGTGAGCGGAGTATGAGAGCCCTTAGGAGATATGATCACAGCGCCAATACCGTTACCCAAAGCGTTTGAAGCTCCATCAAAGTGCATAGACCATCGGGATCCTTCCTCAGGTCCTTCATCCGGTCCAGGTATCTCGCAATCAGTCACTACCATGATATTTTCGTCTAGAAATTCAAAGTTCATAGACTGGTAATCATCCACTGCCTGATGTGCCAAATGGTCTGCCAATACACTTCCCTTGATTGCTTTTTGAGTTGTGTACTGGATGTCATATTCAGTCAAGATCATTTGCCATCTTGCTATTCTTCCGGACAAGGCGGGCTTTTCGAAGATATACTTGATTGGATCCATCTTTGAAATCAACAGAGTAGTGTGAGTCAACATATACTGTCTTAGCCGGCGAGCAGCCCATGCCAAAGCGCAGCAAGTTTTCTCGAGCAGTGAGTATCGGGTCTCACAGTCGGTAAACTTTTTGCTAAGGTAATAAATAGCATGCTCTTTTCGGCCAGACTCGTCATGTTGACCCAGCACACACCCCATTGATTTATCGAGCACTGTCAAGTATAAGATCAAAGGTCTCCCTTCAACTGGTGGCATAAGAATGGGTGGCTCTTGGATATACTATTTGATTCTTTCGAAAGCGGCCTGACATTCATCGTTCCAACGTACTACTTGATCTTTCTTCAGTAGCTTGAAGATTGGTTCACAAGTAGCAGTTAGGTGCGAGATGAATCGGGCAATGTAGTTCAGCCGTCCTAGGAAGCCTCTGACCTCTTTCTCTGTCTTTGAAGCTGGCATCTCTTGTATGGCTTTCACTTTGGCAGGGTCCACTTGGATACCTTTGTCACTTACGATGAAACCTAGTAGTTTTCCAGATCTCACTCCGAAGGTGCACTTGTTCGGGTTTAATCTCAGCTTGTACAACTTCAACCGGTCAAACAGCTTCTGTAGATGGTCAAGGTGTTCCTCCTTAGTTTGGGACCTTGCAATCATATCGTCAACATATACTTCAATCTCATGATGGATCATATAATGAAACAGAGCAACCATGGCACGCTGATACGTTGCCCCAACATTTTTCAGCCCAAAAGGCATGACCTTGTAGAAAAAGGTACCCCGCTGAGTAACGAAAGCAGTCTTCTCCATGTCTTCAGGAGCCATCTTGATTTGATTATAATCGGAGAAACCATCCATAAAAGAGAATACCTTGTGCTGAGCAGTGTTGTCAACTAGAACGTCGATGTGAGGCAGAGGGAAGTCATCCTTAGAGCTTGCCCTGTTCAAATCCCTGTAATCAACACACATTCGGACCTTGCCATCTTTCTTCGGTACTGGAACCACATTGGCGACCCACTGAGGGTAAGAAGTTACTGCTAGAAAACCGGCGTCAAATTGTTTCATAACCTCAGCCTTGATTTTCTCAGACATCTCTGGACGCATACGGCGAACCTTCTGTTTTACTGGAGGACAGTCTTCCTTGGTAGGCAGGCGATGAACCACAATATCGGTATCCAACCCAGGCATATCTTCGTAGGACCAGGCAAAGATTTCCACGTAGTCATGCAGCATCTGAATCAACCGTTGTTTCACACTGAGCTCCAGGTTTGCACCGATCTTGACTTCCTTTTTGTCTGTCTCAGTACCCAGATTCACTATTTCCACCGGCTCTTCATGTGGATGAATGGCCCTTTCTTCATGGAGTAACATTCTTGCAAGTTCGCCCGGCACTTCGCAATCATCTTCACCTTCGTCCTCGGCTAAGTTGATCGGATTTTCGAAGTCATAACTGGCAGTAGCAGAGTCGTTACCAGTGAGATCTAGAGTGGACTGGGACCTGTATATGTGAGTGTGTGTAAATAGCTGTTTTGCAATATATAATAAAGAAAGACAAGGAGCGCAAGATTTGAAATGCAAAAAACGTCTAATGCTTTTATTAATGATATATGAAAATGGCACATAAAAGCCCTTACAAATGAAGCCACGGTGTCCCGGGTAAGACACTGGGCCATAAAGTTTCACAATATTGTCTGTTACAAATTCAAAACAAAGGAGTTCATTACTGAGTAACAAAAGTAATAGGGACGAAGTCCTTTGCCGTCCAGTTGTTTGTTCCACCGTTGGTCGTAAGGTAGATCCAACTGTCGAATTCAGATTCCTCCACGTCATCTTCAATGGCATTTACTCCCGAGTTGCTGATGAACACAGGAGGTCTTCCAATCCTTGCACTACGAATAGCCCTTGGAGCGTCTGCAGTGAAACCCAAACCAAACTTGTTAGTCTTCTGAGTGAAATCAGGAAGTCGGCCCCAGTTTGCATACTCACCCTTCTCAATAACAGCCCGGGCATCCTTTAAGGAAGCCATCTTCAAAGGAGAATCTTCAACCACAGTCTCAGCTGATGCCAGTGTCTGAGGAACCTCTTCAAAGTGTTTAAATGGGGTCTCAATGAACTCCCCATCCATCTCTATGTACCGGAACGAGTTGAGGTGGCTGACCATGTACTCTGTACTGTCACAATCTTCCCTCTGACCGAGTACTTCAGCTTCTGATGGAGTGTGGAGGTCACAGCTCCAGCTTTATGGATCCATGGACGACCCAGCAAACAAGAATAGGACGGTCGAATGTCCATCACGTAGAATGTAGAATCGAAGACCTGAGAACCAACTTTGATTGGAATATCAACCTCGCCATGCACCATCCTTTTAGACCCATCAAAGGCCCGGACAATAATGTTACTTGGCTTTAACTCCAACCCTTCGCAATCCAACCTGTCTAGAGATTTCTTGGGCAAGACGTTCAATGAGGAACCAGTGTTAACCAACACATGTGCAAGAGTAGTGCCCCTGCATTCAATGGAGACATGCAGGGCATCGTTATGGTTCTTCCCTTTAGCAGTCAGATCAGCGTTGGAGAAACCCAAACCATTATCAGCAGTTAAATTGGCCACACAATCGGTAAACTGATCAGCTGATGTCTCTTGTGGCACGTGGGCCATCTTCAGGAAGGTAATCAGGGCCTTGGCATGGGCCTCTGAACACAACAACAGTGATAACATAGAAATCTTGGATGGGGTTTGCCCCAGATGCTCAACTACATTATAATCACTCTTCTTAAGAATCTTAAGAATCTCTTCCATCTCCTGCTTGGAAGCTTCAACATTGATTGTCTTTGGTGCCTCCGTCTGGGCAGGCATATCAGTGGTGATCCCTTTGCCCCGAGCGTCAGATGACTCGGCTACAGGGATAGGACTAAGAACTTGATCAGGAATGGCATTAGGCACACTTGCAGGTGTGATGGCAATAGGTCTTTGGACAGTTGGTGGCGCAATATCAGGTGAGAAAAGTCTACCACTGCGGGTGACTTTAGCAGGCCCGGTAATATTGCTAACGTCGGTATTAGTGTCAAACTCTTGCTAAATCCAAGCACATAAACATCTGCCCCATAGTGCCAGGGGACAGCTTTGTCGGATGTATAAGGAATAAGCCCCAGAACAGTGATGATTATGGGTGCAATCTTCTGAACATGCGTAATTCTGACAGGCTTCCTCGAGGGAGCCTTGGGAGAATTGTTGAAAATGGTAACAATGGAAACTTCTTCAGTATGGATGGCAGGAACAACAATCTTCTCAAACAGGATTTCCTTATTATCCATCAGGTTTTTGATACCTAACTTCAAAGATGGGCAACCAGTAGGTGAAACAGAACACAGATGGCAACCTTCACTACATCCCGGAAATAAACCGGCTAGCAACAGGTTCCTCTTGACGGTCATCAGCGGGGTAACAATATCATCTACAGAGGCTACAAACAAGTCTTCCTCTATAGCATTTACTCCATGTTTGGGCATGGGAGCAGTCACAACATTAGGCCTCTCGGGCGCCTCGAACTTAATCTCCTTTGCATCAATTAGGTCCTGAACCTTATTCTTCAAATCCCAACAATCATCCGTATTATGCCCCGGGCTGTCAGAGTGATAAGCGCAGCGGGCGTTAGGATTGTACTTTGGGGATGTTGTGTTTGAAATCTTCGGAGCTTCTTTTAGAGTCACCAGATTGGTTGTCAGTAACTGCGGCAATATCTGGGACAAGGTCATACTGAGACGAGTGAACTGCCTTCGAGGTCTCTCGCCCCTTTGTTGGTTGTGATGCTGAGGAGCACCAGCAGGTTTTGAAATAACCACCATGTTGACAGCTTGGCGGTGTTCTGATCTATTCTGTCTACTTGAACTGTAGACAACACTGGATTCTTTCTTGAACGGCTTCTTCTCGGTGCTCGATGAGGCACCCTTCTGTATCTTCCCAGCCTTGATACCAACTTCAATCCTCTCACCAGTCAAGATAAGGTATGTAAACCCGACTGAAGAGTTTCCAATCAGATGGTTAAAGAATGGACCAGACAGGGTCCCCAAAAACATATCAACAAGTTCACGATCAGTTAAAGGCGGCTGCACCCTTCCGGCAAGGTCTCTCCATTTTTGAGCATACTCTTTAAATCCTTCACCCGCCCCTATTGACATACCCTGGAGTTGGGTACGCGTAGGAGCGAGGTCGGAATTATATTGATACTGCTTATAGAACGCAGTAGCCAAATCTTCCCAGTTACGGATACTAGCCCCATCCAGCTGATAGAACCACTCAAGCTGAGTCCCTGAAAGATTGTCCTGAAAGAAATGGATCCACAAATTCTTATCAGATGTGTAAGGCTGGATCTTCCTTACATATGACTGGAGGTGCAGCTTTGGACAGGAAGCTCCGTCATATTTGGCAAAGGCAGGTGCCTTGAATTTATGGGGAATCACCACCCCAGAGGATAAACCTAGGTCTCCAAAGTCCAGCCCGGGCACATTCTGTATCTCCATAGCGCTCAAGCGGTCCTCCAACTGTTTGTACCTATCCTCAGCAGGAGGATACTGTTCTTCATTATAATTTGTCTCGTTGTCGGAGACTACGGGGCTAGAAACCCTTCTCTCTTGTGGGCTGTATTTCCCTACAGATGAGGTGGTCAGATCAACCTCATTCTGTAGTCCATTCCCAAACCTGTGTCCAGTGTTGAACAAGACGGTCCTCTTCTTCTTCTTCTTCCTCTCTTTCAGAATCAGGGTCTTCAAATCCTGTTGACCCTTGGCTAGGCTCATAACCAACTCTTGAAACTGGGCATTCTGGGCCTGGAGGGCCTTGATAGCTTGCTCAGTGGAAGGTTCAGCAAACATGATGATTGCTGAAATAAACAACGAAGAAGATAAGTGACCTGTAAAAATGGTACCTGTTTATGCAGTGCATGAGATGAAATGCGTATGATTTATGTTTTCAAAGACAATCGGGATTCAAATTTGTAGACAAGAAAGGAAACACACTTTATTAGATTTAACTTCGGAATTTAAATTGTTCAACAAATTGCCCTTAGGCGTTACAAGAATCGAAATACTGAAAAGTAAATAAAACCGTAAAAGAAATCATCAAAGGTCCATCAATGCTCCCATGGCCTCTTCTTCTCAGTGCGGATATAATCATTCAGGATCCGCTCTTTCTCCAGTTTCTTAGTCAGCTTCTGGATCTTATGTTCTTGTTCATTGAACCTTTCCCGATAAGAATCCCGTTCTTCCTGCAGTTGCGCCCAAGACCTCTTTAGTGTGCCAACATCAGTGGGCGTATGAGGATGGAGAATAGTCGGAGGAACCCCATCTTTATCAGCAACTTCAAGAGTAATAGGCCTGACAGCTTCGTACGGCATACCTAACTTCTGGGCACGGATGCGGACCCATCTGAAATATGACCCCATTGGTAGAGAAGTCTTTGGTCCCAACTCATGTGGGTCAGATTTGTGAACTCTATCCCAAGCCCTGATTAATCTATGACGCAGCTCATCGCTATCTATCTGAAAATCAAAGACGATATGAGGTATCAACATCTCATGAGGCCCTTCTCTTCTGTCTCTTCCAAACTGACGGAGAGCTAAACATGGGTTATAAGAGATTCCTCCACGGGTTCCGATCAATGGAACATTAGGATACTCTCCACAACGATCAATGACGGCCACCTCATCTAAGCCTCTGAGAGTCCAAATAATGTCATTATTAGTAAGAGACATTATCCTATGAGCCCAGCCCCTTCCTTCTTTGTTCTTCAGTACAGATTTAGGGAGGTGCGAAATAAACCACCTCGACAATAAAGGAGCACAACACATCAAAGTTCCCCGTTTTCAGGCAGTACGAGTATAGAGCTGATGAAGGATATCACCCAAGAGAGTGGGTACAGGGTTCCGAGAGATGAAGATCCTTATGGCATTAACATCAACAAATGTGTCAAGATTTGGAAACAATACCAGACCATAGATTAAGAGAGCCAGAATGTCCTCGTACGCTTTGAAGTCTAAGTCATTCCATAAACAATTAGCTTTTCCAACCAGAAACTTAGCCAAAAAGCCCTTAACTCCACTTCTAGTTTCCCAGTTAGCCATTACCTCCTCTTTGGTTAAGTGAAGGGCTGCAGCAATCTCTTCAGGCCTGAGAGTCTTTTCCCAACCAGTAAATGGAGTCTGCTCCAGAACAGAGATACCAAGCAACTCAGAGAATTCTTTCAGGGTAGGGACCAGCTGGAAGTCTTGAAAGGTGAAGCAATGATATATCGGATCATAAAACTAGACCAAGACACTCATCATTTGTTGGTCCCACTTTGAGGTGACTAAACCGAGAAGAGAACCATGCCTCCTGATGAAGGAAGTAGTGTCTGGAATCCTGTCAACCAATTCTTTAAGCAAAGTAGGTGGTTGAACAAAGTTGAGCCGGATAGTATTCCTACGCATGGGCATCATGATGTCCTACAAAACAGAGCAAAGATGAAACCTTCTTGTCTTTGAAATGGGTTAGTCCTTATGCAGGATGTATGCAATGTTATGATGTTATGATGTCATGGTAAAGGCACACCACAAGTATTCACAAAAGGCAAACATGGTAAAGGCACACAAGTCACACAAAAGAGCCCTTAGATTTCAGGCTGGCATGAAGTTTAGGTACTACCCTCTTTCAGTTTCAGTTGGTTAAGACATGTCCTAGAAAATAGTAATCAGGTTCTAGAGGATCTCAATATCACTGACTACCCTCAATCGGTCATAATTCCAGTTTGGCAACCTTTTCTTGTGGCCGGAACCATCGCGAGAGTTTAGTCTCAATGAGTGTAGCATATTGCTACTGTTCTATGGCCAAGTTGGTCAATTTAAGGTTCTAAGGTCAGTTGGTGCTTAATGACTCCTCAGAAGACCCATATTCTCCTCGTTCCAACACAAGGGATATCGGTACATACCAAGGTGTCACACCAACGTAGCTACTGCTTCATCTGTGTCGGTCTATGTCGGACAAATCCCTCACAGTTTATTGCTACTTACCTAAAAAGGGTACCCCCAGATCCGGGTTAGGATCTATAAAACTCTAATACAAGCCCACAAAATTAAAGCATACAAAGCATACAATTGAAAACACAAGTGATTTAATCCTAACGTACACCTCAAAATAAATCTCCCAAGCAGAGTCGACAGTTCTGTGATCGGTGGGAATGAGAACTGACTGTTTCGGAATACTGGTTCGCGTTTGCGTTTCATAAAATGTCGCGGTAAGCAAGAGTCGCCATCGTCTTTTATTTAATCCAACAAGGAAAGGACAAAAGCACAACAAAATTCCTTTTCGAGATGTTTCTCGGGTTCGGGAGGTAGATTATAGAAAGGGAAGGTGTTAGCACCCTTTCTATCTGTGGTTATCCACGGGCTCTTAGGTACTTGCTCACTATGTTTTCAAAAGTTTGTTTTTCTTTGTGTTTGTGGGTTTGAAAACTTCGATTTAACTCTTGTTTTTGTCCTCAAGAGTGTATGAAGTGTTGTTTGAAAACTTTGTTTAAAAAGTGTAAGTGCGAAAAACTTGTTTTGTTTTGAAAGAGCAAGTACCTGAGAACCTCTACCTACTCAAAAGGAATTAAGCTATGTAAATTTCCTTTAGACAGTGCCATCCCACTATTGAGAAGTAGGTAGCACCGTCGTTGGAGTTTTCGGGTCAATTCGATGAAGGGACATGTGGTCACTAAAGCAATGGTAGGACGCCTTAGCGGTAACCCTAATGTCTTAGATCATTTTATTTGAGGCAACCGTTTCGAGGTAACTTATGATCTTTGGACAAGAGGGTGACCTCTAAAACTTCCTATACTCAATGACCATGTCGAGGCAACCAAGTAAGGTGTACCCTAAGAGTGTCATGTGCGAGTGTATTGTTTTTCAGTTAATTTTATCTTTGTACATGTTATGGTGAGCTACGATTGATTTTAAGTTAAGGTAGATCTTGTCATGCATAGCCTATTATCACACATCTAACAGTTAATGGTTGCGGAAAATAAAACTAAGCTATTACAAGGCGTCGGGTATTTACATCGCCAAAAACAAACCCTTGAAAAATAAATGCGGAAAATTAAATGAAAGCGATAAATAATTAAAGTCCTAATTAAAGCTATTACATCCTCGGAGCAAATACAATTATATGGATCAAAATATGAATCAAAAAATACGCGCGAAAAAAATTGAATCCGAGAGTTTTTTAGGGTTTTGACCCTTTTTGTCACATAAAACATATTTTTGTTATTTTCTTGAAAATTCTTGAAATTGATATGGCCGTTCTGAAGTCTTTCAGTCGTGTATTAGGTTATGGTTGGCTTGCTTGCATATAAGGGAATCAATTTAGGTTAAAATTTGGACACATGCCCATGTGCATTGAAGATTAAATCTTTGATTGATAAATCAAATATTCTTGATTTTCCATGATTGAACAAGTTGCCAAAATTGGATATTTTTGTATCTTTTAGCTTGTGCACGAATTGGTCAGCATATTTGGATCATATTTGCTT